>CM046374.1:2369112-2494110 GCA_025413025.1 Ficus hispida
CGTAATGAAGGTTTTCGCAGTATAATTCCATACTGCTTTGCTATATCTCAACACCTTCATCTATTTGACCTCCCTGGTCAACCTTTGACTTTTCGGTCAACTTTGACTTTTTCGGTCAAACTTTGACCAGCATGAAATCATAGAATTTTCCTTCCCTTTTTACTCAAGGGTCAGATGCATGACTAAGCAAACTGCTTATTGAGTCTCATAGCTAATTAAACGAGAACTCAAACATATACTGATATTTAACTCAGATCGTGAGTTTTATATCGACATCCAAGAGTAAGACTCGGGATTTTCCTTGTCTAAAAGGAAATCATAGTTTCATCGAAATTTCAGGTATTACATTCTACCCTCCTTAAAGAAATTTTCGTCCTCGAAAATTCGAATACTTCTAAGTGGCTTTTCTTCAAATCCACTATTGATCCATCGTAACTTGTTCATGTTCCCATTTTTATACTTTAATGGGATCATGTTTCTTGTCTAGAACCATACTCTTACTTTCATATCATGTCATCATACTTTCATTCATTCTTACTTCATACTATCTTACTTTCATACTGCATACTTTCTTACTTACGTACGTTCATACTTACATGCTTACATACTTTCTTACATACATACATTCATACTTACATACTTACATACTTTCATGCTATCATATTCTCCTTTCATATTGCATCACAAGAACTATCTTCATAAAAATTTGAGCAAGTATATCATATAACTTGCCATGTTTGGAAAACATATAACTTTTTCATACGTGAAAAGTATTTCATACTTTATAAATTTTTCCACACTTGGAAAACATATCTTGTCATATAACTTTTCATACGTGAAAAACGTTTCATACTTTAAAATTTTTCCACACTTGGAAAACATAGCTTAAAATAGCTTCTTTCTTGAACCTTGATCTTATGCTATTAGAACCATTTTCTTATCATAATGGCCCCTTTCTTGGAACTCATCCCGTTCTTGGAACTTGTCCCTCAAGGATTCGGCCTATGACCCCTATCTTGGGACTTGTCCCTCAAGGATTCGGTCATTTTCTGAACATAACGGCTCCTATCTTGGAACCTTTACTGTTCATAACAGCCCCTATCTTGGAATTTCCTCCTCAAGGATTCGGCTGGATTTTATAAAATGAGGGGTTCTATTGAGCATGAATTCAAGATTTAAGCATCTTTTATGAAAATTTTCCTTTGAATCTTTTCAAAGTCAATATTGAAGAAACATAATATCGTTCGAGTGATGCCATACTCATATCATATCGACTAGCTGCTTGCTAGATGGTAGAAGCTTCTCTCATTGCTTCTAACATTTTCTTCATAACGTAAAATCATAATCCTTAGGAATGTCTAAAACTTCCCATTATTTCATAATTTCCCTTACTAAGGGATCATATCCTTAATTTCCTCGTCATAATGATAGCCATTATCCCACTTATTGCTTGTATATTGCCTTGATATTACCACCAGTCAAGGCACTACAAAACATCTTTCTCCATACCTATTATCATTCTTATGGGAGCATAAGTTTCACAACCACGAAACTTATGTTCTATAGCATCTAGCTTATTTCTTAAAATGGAAACTTCCAAATTATCACCCTACTGAGGTAAGGCGATAAGCTATCCGATCTCGAAGCCCATTCATTTCTTATTGCTACTCTAGCATTTATCATCATGACTTGGCTATCATAGTTGCAAGATGAGGCTCTTGCAGAAATTGGTTCGGTTGTACCAGCAACGAACCATTTTCTACTTTCTAATTCTAATTCTCAACATGTCTAACGCTCATTCTTTCATCCATATCTTAACATATCATACTAGAGATTCCTCACGATCTCATCATATCATACCGTAGGCTTAGCTTATTCATCACGCTTTCGCTGCGCAACTCTGATCCACTAGCAATCATAGCCCATAAACTTATCTGGATAAACGCGCCAAGCTGCAACATAACTGACGTATCGTCTTCATATCGTGCAGCCACTCAGCAAATGCAGCCACTTCTTGAGTCCCATCGAAGATGCGTGACTCCATTCCTTCGAATGCTAATGAAGTCGAAGTCTTGCGGTCCTCTTCAATCGTACCCGGGTTTTAAACCAGGTTCATATCTATACTATTATAAAACTATGACCTCACATAGTTACTATACTAACTAGAGTAAGAAAACTTACTTGCAAAACTGTGGCTCTGGCGGCAGAACTGTGAAACTGGATGGCAGAAAAAACTTGCTCTGATACCATCTCGGTAACGCCCCGAACCGTCACGCGTAGGGGCGTCCTACTCCTACTGCGCAGACGTGGGCCGTTACATTACTTGCTTAACTTACTTCTTAATTTAAAAAGCTTAAACTGCGGAAAATTCGGAGTAAAATTTTTTTTTTCTTTTCTTACTTTGAACTTAACTTATCTTCATGCATAATCATATGTACTCACTCGAGTACTGAGCTTTCATAATCATATTGAAAGCTAACATAATCATACCGTGGACCAAACCCAACCTAGTGTGGGTCGGTACGACACGAGGCAACTTGCTTGCCATCATCCTTGAAAACCATTCTTTAACTCGTTCTTGAAAACAATTTCTTAAAAATAGTTTTCTTCTTGAAAACGGTTTCTTATCCATACTATCACATAACATAAAACACATCTTTTAAATATATTTTTCAAAACATATTTTACATAGCATAAATTCAAAACCCGTGGCGGTGTCCATCCCACATTTCCCAGCCTGTAGCACCAGCCTTCACAGCTTTGCATCACGTATCACCGGTAGGTTGCTAACCTACAGCATGAACGTAAGTAGTGAGCTTATGCCCAGTAAGTACAACGTGCAATCCGCAAAACATTTTAACAAAAGAATGCATGAACCATTTAGGCTTTCTTATGAATCAATTAAACTTTCATTCATTATCTTGATTCTATTTATTTGCATATCATGTGTGCACGTACCGTGGTCCATCACCATGGAACGGCTGGAGGCAGCCAATCCAAACCAACTCAAACCATGAAACAAACTGTTTAACATGGAGTGATTGGGGCAGCCAATCCAACTCAGCCCAAACCATAGACTAAACCATTTAAACCCGCCACTATGGCAAGTCGGTACGACACAAATGACCTTAGCTTGTCTTAACATGTGTTCTTACCATGTAGTTAATATTAGTGGACATGCTACATGATGTCACTATATTAAAATAGAACATAACATAACATAAACCATTACATAACTGTCGTAACATAAATCCTCATAGCATAGCATCGTAACATAGTATCTTATCATATACGTCATGACATGAACCTCATAACATAGCATCATAACATTTCATCTTAGCATAACATCATGACATAAACCTCATAACATAGCATCATAGCATAGCGTAAGTACCATAAATCATCAACCTATGATTTCTTGAAAAACATGTTCTTTAAAAACATTTTGCCCATGCTGTAGGCGGAGTTATACTTACCTTTAGTCCTATGCTCTTGGTTTATCGTCCAAACGTGGTACGACAACAGTTCCTACTCCTGTTTCCAAACAGGACGTAAGATAAGAGCCATACACATTCTTGCTAACCATAAATCATAATCGTTAAATGTTGGAGTCCTAACCAACATTTATGAGTAGCCTTAGTTATATTATATGTTCCCCCTAAAACATCACATGATAACTTGCTCGGTTACTTTCCGTAACCCTAGGGCCCAAGGCCCAACATACTTAAACAATAACTAATTAGGTTACTTCAGGTAACCTTGGGTACTAAGCCCAACCATACATGAATAATATTAGGTTGCTAATGTTATTAAGGCCCAACCCGCTATCTCAAGTGGTTACTATGAGTAACCTAACTTATTGGCCCAATAAAATTAGGTAACCTTCCCGGTTACTATTTGTCCTATAGTTGTTTACCATAGGACCCTGCGTATTTCAATTATTTCTTGACAAACCGTTGTCAAGTTTTCTTTAACAATCTTAATGAAAACCGCATTTTCATCAAATCTTAACATTTAAGCAAAGACAGTTAAAAACTGTCAAGCTCTGAAAACAATCTTTGAAAACAGTTTCTTAAACTTAGGTTATCAGTGCATGTGCAGGAATATCCTGCCTATGCACTGTTTTTCTGAAAATCCTGTGCTGGAATTTCTGTTTCCTGCACAGTTTTGGGAATCAAATTGTACTTTAAAATCTGTTCATAATTTGATAAAACTTTCTTCATAAAAGTTGTAGATCTCGGATAATACTACAACTTTCATGTTTTGAGGAAAACCCAGTTCTGCTTATATTCTTGTCAGTTTTAATTTGAAACTTACTGGACGTGTAGACTAGGTCTGGGCAGATTAGCCTCGGATTTTCGTAAAAAAGGAGGCCATTGGAGCCTTATTTTGAAAAACGGTCCGCGTTGCCCTCTAGGAAAAACCCTTATCTACAACTTTGTAGTTTTGAGTTTCTTCAAATTCGGCCTCTAAGGGCCTCAAATTCCCATTTCCAGAACACTGCCCAGTCTTGACCCGAGACTGGCAGTTTCGGTTCTTAATTTCGTTTTACGTCCTAAAACGTGCACGCTACCTCAACCGACCACAGCGGGAGCCTAAAGTCACACATGCAATCGTTTCTAACGTTCCATTCCATCAATCACATAATCATACATTCAATCTCAACCTATGGGAACATATAACAAACACATGGTAGGCAAACTCACAAACCTATAAGCACATCATCAAACATGCATCAAAAATGTAAACTAGAGACCACCACCCTATTCATGCACAATCAAGCACTAAAAGGTGAGCTTATGCTCTTACATCCAATGCTGGAAATACATTTAAATTTTCCCAAATTTAAAGCTTAAATGAAAAGCTTAAGATCAACGGAGATTACCTCGGTGCACACAAGGCTAAGCTAGAGGTTTGGTGCATTTTTCTGCCCCCTCTCCTTGGCTGCTCATAGCCGGTTTTGCTCCTCTAATTAGGACCAAAACTTGTTGGTCATTGGGTGGTTCTTCCTACAAAAATCCGGTTGTCCTAAACCCACATAATCTCACTTTTCTATTTTCTTTCTCTTCCTCACAAAATCCGAACTCTCCCTAAGGGATTGTCTCTTGGATTTTTGTTTTTGGTTCTTGTTTTCCTTTGGCTGCTAAGGGACGGTTTTGGAGCAGAAAAATGGGCAGAACTTGGCTCAATTTTCTGATTTTTTTTGAATAAAATGGGCACCTATTTATAGGCAAATGCAAACTTTCCAAAATTTGCATTTTAGCCCCTAAACTTGGAGGAAATAATGCAATTGGCATGCTAGGTGTCAAGGTGGCCGGCCAAGACTTGGAGAGCAAGCAAGGGATGACATCATGGCTTACATCATCGCTTACCTCATTGCTTACATCACCAAATTTCCAAAATTTGCACTTTTGCCCCAAAAGTGAAAATTCTTACAAAAATGCCCCCTAGGTGGCCGGTTGCTTTCTTGGTGAACAAGCCAAGCTTATCTCACCTTGATGACATCATCTTGATGACATCACTTCGCTTACATCATCAATTTTCCAAAATTTTCACTTTAACCCCTAAAGATAAAATTTTGGCATTTTTGCCCCTGAGGTGGCCGGCCATGTCATCTTGTTCTAGAGAGTTCTTGGTTTTCTTTCCAAGCTTATTTAATCCAATTATGATGTCATAAATTAAGGATAGGATGATGTCATCCATATTAAGCCCTGTTTGGCTTTTCCTCAATATTCAGTCCATTTTTCTGCTACACAGATATTTCTAATATTGTGTTTGCTTAAACACAATATTTTTATACTGTACTACAGTCCAAAATTCATCTGTGTAAAAATAAACTGAATAAAATTTTTCTTATCTCTTGGCACCTTTCTTGCCCTTAATACCATACTTGGTGTGCTTGATTTTCTTGGGTGGTCTCACAGCTTATGCTTGCTAAATTGTCCGTAATGAAGGTTTTTCGCAGTATAATTCCATACTGCTTTGCTATATCTCAACACCTTCATCTATTTGACCTCCCTGGTCAACCTTTGACTTTTCGGTCAACTTTGACTTTTTCGGTCAAACTTTGACCAGCATGAAATCATAGAATTTTCCTTCCCTTTTTACTCAAGGGTCAGATGCATGACTAAGCAAACTGCTTATTGAGTCTCATAGCTAATTAAACGAGAACTCAAACATATACTGATATTTAACTCAGATCGTGAGTTTTATATCGACATCCAAGAGTAAGACTCGGGATTTTCCTTGTCTAAAAGGAAATCATAGTTTCATCGAAATTTCGGGTATTACACTCACCCTAGTGGATTCTCTCTTGGATTTTTGCTTTTGTTCTTGTTTCTTTCTTGGCTGCTAAGGGTCGGTTTTGGGCAGAGCAAAATGGGCAGATTATGGCTGAGTTTTTCTGATTTTTTTTTAATAGAATGGCCACCTATTTATAGAGGTTTTGGAGCTTTGTTAAATTGCAAGTTTAGTCCCTCAAAAACTAACATTTTACACTAAGAGGGGGGTGAGGTGGCCGGCCATTTTGTGGTCTAGAACCAACCAATTACTTTCCAATTTTAGCTTAAATCCAAATGATGTCATAAATAATGGATAAGGTGATGTCATTCTCCCTTAAGGCTTGTTTGGCTTTAAACCTTGATAAGCAATTCATTTTTTAGCCAAACAGTCATTGCTAATACTGTGTTACTTAATACACAGTATCATAAATTAAATTTTTATTCCAAAATTTATCTGTCATAAAATGGACGGTACGAAAAACTTTTCTTTCCGCTTCAAGTCCTTTGGCCCTTAATAATCTATTTAATGTGCTTGATTTTTCTATGGTGGTTTTAGATTTAATCCTAACTATTTTATCCGTAAAAACGGTTTTTCTCAGTATATAACCTCTACTGCTTAACATACTTAAGTTCCGACACATAGTTGACCTTTTTAGTCAATCTTTGACTTCTCGGGTCAACTTTGACTTTCATGGTCAACTTTGACCTTTTCGGTCAAACGTTGACTTTCAATAAAATCATAGAATTTTCTATCTTTTGGACACAAAAGATCATGGGCTTGACTAAGCGATCGTATTTCAGTCTTACGAAGCCATAAGAACTCATGAAATTTAATAAAAAACCCTGAGCCGGGATTTTTTTCATAGATACCATTACGGTACAATTTAAATTTCTATACAAGAAATCTTTGCGATGAAAATTCTAGATCTTACAATCTACCCTCCTTAAAAATTTTCGTCCTCGAAAATTAGAACAAACCAGGGTAGTTCTTTCTCATATCATCTTCCAATTCCCATGTTGCCTCCTCAACCTTATGGTTTCGCCACAACACTTTAACCATGGGAATGGTTTTATTCCTTAGGACCTTTTCTTCCCGATCCAGAATCCGAACTGGCTTCTCCTCATAAGTTAAGTCCGTCTGAACCTCTACTGGTTCTTGACTACGCACATGGGAAGGGTCCGATATATACCTCTTTAGCATCGAAACGTGGAAAACATTGTGCATCGAGGCTAATTCTGGCGGTAGGGCAAGCTTATACGCTACTTTTCCAATCCTTTCAAGGATCTCAAATGGTCCCGTATATCTTGGGCTAAGCTTCCCTTTCTTTCCAAACCGCATTACTCCCTTCATAGGAGCAACCTTGATGAAAACAGCATCACCAACTTGAAATTCTAAAGGCCTCCTACGTTTATCGGCATAGCTTTTCTGTCTGCTAAAAGCTATGTCAAGCCTTTGCTTGATCTTCTTGACATCCTCAGAGGTCTTCTTGATGAAGTCCGTGGTTTGAAGCTGTTTCTGACCAATTTCCTGCCAATGAATTGGCGATCGGCATTTCCTTCCATATAGTGCTTCGAATGGAGCCATACCAATCGAGGCATGATAGCTGTTATTATAGGAGAATTCGATCAATGGCAGCTTCTGGTCCCAATTTCCCTTGAAATCCAGCACACATGACCTCAGCATGTCCTCCAGTGTCTGGATAGTTCGCTCTGACTGACCATCCGTTTGGGGATGAAATGCCGTACTGAACTTCAATTTCGTCCCCATAGCGTTGTGAACACTGCTCCAAAATCGAGAGGTGAATCGTCCATCACGATCTGAAATAATGGACTTTGGAACTCCATGAAATCTGACGATCTGAAAAACGAAGATCTCAGCTAATTTCTCCACTGAAAAGGTGGCCTTAATGGCAATAAAGTGGGCTGATTTGGTTAACCTATCCACGATAACCCAAATCATGTCATTCCCACTTGACGTCCTGGGTAATCCTACTATGAAATCCATAGTAATCTGCTCCCATTTCCATTCAGGAAGCTCTATCTTCTGCAGTTCTCCACCAGAATGTCGGTGCTCAGCCTTAACTTTCTGACAAGTTAGGCATTTCGACACGAATTCAGCTATCTCATTCTTCATATTGGGCCACCAATAATTCTCGCGGAGGTCTTTGTACATCTTGGAAGCTCCTGGATGTACTGAGTACGGCGTCATATGTGCTTCGAACAAAATCTGATTCTTCAAGACCTCGAAGTTGGGAACGCAAATCCTCTCCTTGAAGTAGATGACGCCATCTGTAGAGGTTTTGAACTCATCACTTTTTCTGCCAAAAAGTTGAGTTTTCAGCAAAAAGGAATCCTTTTCTTGGTGTGACTTGATGGATTCCAACAAATCAGACTGAATAATCAGAGAAGATAATTTCCCCGTTATCATTTCCAAGTTAAACTCAGAAATTTCCCTTTGTAGTGGCTTAGGAAACGCCTCGATAGACATCAGCATGCCTACGAATTTCCTACTTAAGGCGTCTGCTACCTTGTTTGCCTTGCCAGGGTGGTAAAGGATTTCGCAGTCATAGTCCTTTACGAGCTCCAGCCATCTACGCTGTCTCATGTTGAGCTCTTTTTGAGTGAAAATGTACTTGAGGCTCTGATGATCGGTATAGATCGCACATTTGTTTCCGTACAAATAGTGCCTCCAAATCTTGAGTGCGAAAACTACTGCCGCAAGCTCCAAATCATGAGTAGGATAATTCCTTTCATGATCTTTCAGTTGACGGGATGCGTAGGCCACTACCTTCCCGTTTTGCATCAGAACAGCTCCTAATCCGCTTTTTGATGCATCGCTGTAGATGACGAAATTCCCTGTCTCTACATCAGGAATTATTAGCACAGGTGCGCTGGTTAGCCTCCTCTTGAGCTTCTGGAAATTTTCCTCACATTTCTGAGTCCATTCAAAACTCTTCCCTTTTTTGGTAAGGGCGGTAAGGGGTGCAGCAATCTTGGAGAATCCTTCAACAAACCGTCGATAATATCCTGCTAGTCCAAGAAAGCTCCTTATCTCCGTGACATTCTTAGGTGCTGGCCACGTACTGACCGCTTCCACCTTTGCAGGGTCCACAGAAATCCCTTCCTTTAACACTACATGGCCCAGGAAATGCACTTTTTCCAGCCAAAATTCACACTTTGTGAATTTGGCATATAGCTGATTCCTTCTCAACGTTTCCATCACCAATCCAAGGTGATGCTCATGCTCTTCATTGGACCTTGAGTAGATTAAAATATCATCAATAAAAACGATGACGAACTTGTCCAGGTATTCCTTGAATACTCGATTCATAAGGTCCATGAACGCGGCTGGGGCATTGGTTAGTCCAAATGGCATAACCAAAAACTCATAATGCCCATAACGAGTTTGAAAAGCTGTCTTGGAGATATCGGACTCCTTGATCTTCAGCTGGTGATAGCCTGAGCGCAGATCGACCTTTGAAAATACTACTGCTCCTCTGAGTTGATCGAACGGATCATCAATCGTCGGTAGAGGATACTTGTTCTTGATCGTTATCTTATTTAGCTCCCGGTAATCAATGCACATGCGCAAAGATTCATCTTTCTTTTTCACGAATAACACCGGGGCTCCCCATGGAGAGTAGCTTTGTCGAATAAATCCCTTGTTAAGCAGTTCCTGCAACTGCACTTGAAGTTCCCTAAGCTCGGCAGGTGCCATTCGGTAGGGCGCTTTTGATATCGGTGCGGTTCCAGGCAATAGCTCGATCTCAAACGATATTTCACGCTCCGGCGGAAGTCCTGGCAGTTCCTCCAGAAAGACATCCACATATTCCTTTATAATGGGAATATCTTTCGGTCTCAACTCTAACTCCCGATCTTTGTCCACCATGTTAGCTAAATATCCTGGACAACCATTAGCTAACATTCTCCAAGCCTTCATTGCCGAAATCAGTCTGGTGGCTGAGTGGTGAGTCTGTCCGTAGAAGGTAAATTCTTCCTCGCTGTAGGGATTGAACGTGACGCAACGTTTCCGACAGTCAATCCGGGCGTTGTACCTTCCTAAGAAATCCATCCCTAAGATCACATCGAAATCTTGAAGCTTGATTGCGATGAGATCTACAAACAATTCTCTATTACAGAGAATGACAGAAGCATCACGAATCCAGAAATTTGACCACAAAAATTCTCCGGATGGCAAAGAGGTTTTGAAAGGCTGATCTAAAACATCCACACCTCTTCCTAACTTCTGGATGAACTCCAGAGACACAAAAGAATGCGTAGCACCAGAATCAAATAGAGCAACAGCATCAAGAGTGGCGATAGAAATCTGACCTGTCACCACATGCGAAGTCCCTGCTTCTGCATCTACCCTCGTATAGGCATAGATTCTGGCCTGGGGTTGAGGGGCTTCTAATCTTCCCTGCGTGATCGAGGGTCCCTCTAGCCTCGCCTGGACTGGATGAAGTTGGCTGTTGGGGTTCCGGTTCGGATAGGAAGGGTTCTGGCCTTGATTGTTTAGAGTGCAATTCCTCGCATAATGCCCTTCTTTGCCGCAAAGAAAGCAAGCATTAGATCCCATTCTGCACGTCCCCGGGTGTTTCTTCCCACATTTCGCGCACACCGGGTATTCAGTACGGTTTCCCTCATTTCTTCCAGAAATCCTCTTCTGAGGGAAATTCCTTTGTGGTCCTTGACTAGAGAAATTTCCCTTCCTCTTGAACCTCCCAAATTGCTTGGGGCCTTGGGCCTGGCTACCCATCTGACCCTTCTGATTCAACTCCGGACCTTGCCGGGGTGGCATTGGCTTAACTACGGCTTTCTCCTCCTTCCTGGCCTTAAAAATATGAGCCCTAGCCTCCCTATCCTGGTTAATCCAGTATTCTGCTCTTAGGGCTCGACTCACACAGTCAGACACTAGAGTAGGTGGGCTACTGCCAGCACTCACTTGTCTGGCGATGTCGGTATGAAACATTTTCATCATTCGCCTAACCTTCTCGGTTTCACTGGGTACCAATTCAGGGCATAGCCGTGCCAGTTGTTCGAACTTCTTGACTGCTTCCATCACAGTCATCGATCCTTGCTTCAGATTGGAGAACTCGTCCTGCTGAGCTGCGAGGATCTCCCTATTGTAAAACATGTTGCGAAACTCCATGACAAAATCTTGCCAGTTCATGGTCGTAACGTCACGCCTCATCTGCATGGTCATCCACCAGTGCCTTGCGTCCTTTTTCAGAGCGAAGGAAGCACAAAGCACCTTCTCTTGCTCCGAGAGCCTCATGAAATCCAAGATAACGTGGATGTCTATCAACCAATTATCCGCGGAGATTGGATCCATTAGTCCATCAAATTCCGGCGCCTTCATCCTTCTAAACCGCTCATAAAGCAAATCTTCCTGCACCGGTTGTAGATTTGCTGGGTTCCCAATGGGTGCTAACGGAACTTCTTATCGGACCTCCGGTTGGACTTCGGGTACCTGGGGTACTACCGGGGGTACTCTGTCGTGATGCGGAGGAACTTCGTCCACACGCGGTCTATCATTTATCTGAGCCAATTGCTCTCGCAGTCTTTCCGTTTCACGTTGCTGCTCCAGCAACTGCCGTTGTAAATTTGCTACAATGGTCGCGATATCAGGCTCAGGAGGGTTTACTGGTACCGCCTTACGAGTGCGCACCATTTTCAAATTCCTTTATAAGACATAAGAAAAGATATTACCATACTGTCAATATCCTATCTTTCATGCATATAATATTCTATAACACTATCATACTTTGTGTCCAATCACAAACATAGCCGATCATAGTCATATCATCGCATACATATTTCATACATATCGTATCATTCATACATTAACATAACATAACATAATTCCCATAATTTCATCGTAACATAACATTTCATTCATAAACTTGTCTTTTGCATTTGTACAAAAAGAACATCATATTTACAATATCGTATATACATATCAGATACATCATACCTGGTCAAAAATTTCAGATGGAAGTGTCTACCACTTTACCATCATACATATGTGTACAAGCCTATCTTCCAAAAAGAATAAGCTAGTACATATCAGTCTAGCATCAAAAGATATACATTCAGTCTATCTAATCTATGTGCTCAGAAGTGACCACCGACGATACGTCAGAATCGGACTCTCCCTCTCCGTCAG
This sequence comes from Ficus hispida, assembly GCA_025413025.1. Classification (NCBI taxonomy): domain Eukaryota; kingdom Viridiplantae; phylum Streptophyta; class Magnoliopsida; order Rosales; family Moraceae; genus Ficus; species Ficus hispida. The sequence continues at coordinate 2,381,563 of CM046374.1, forward strand.
CCAACGGAATCTCCTTTGGATCCTCTAAATCCTCCTCATAGTCCAGCCAACCTGCGTGCTCTAACTCAGGGTCTGGCTCCTCATCATCCTCATCATCACTCGATATGTCGATGATAGGTGGATCCTCCGGTGGGTCCTCCGGAATAATGATGAGATCATCAGGGTCAAAGTCCTCGGCTGCTAAATCAGCCTTGGCCTCCTGATATGGTACCTCCGGTACTGGGGCTGCGGGAATCGGATCCTCGGGAATAGCGGGACCCGGCTCATAAATCGGCTCTGCCATCTCGGCGTCCTCTACTGGCGCCTGCTGAGCCTCTGCCAGATCCGGGGCTGGCATATCGTGAATGTTAGCCTTGACTCCCAAAATAGCCTCAATCATGTGTCCAACTGACAAACCGAGCATAGGTTCAGGAACGTACTGCCGGATCTGAATAGGCAATCCGTTCCTAAGAATAACTAAGGCCTGCAGCTCGGGACTCTGCAGATACTGAGGAATGTACGGCAGCATCGACTCCTGAAATCGTCGGCAATAATGGGCCATCGTCTCCTGAGGATACGCGTGCCAATCAGCTATGTAGCTGAGGTAACGAGTGTGGTGCATGTCCTCATAGATCTCAAAATCACGAAGAAGATCGCATGCTCCCTCGCCTAACATCGGCCCGTAACGAGCCATCACTACCGTACGAAAATGCGGCCACGTACGGCTCGGCAACTGACGCTCTCCTAGAGTGATCCACCAAATCCGAGCGTCAACAGCGAAACACCGGCTAGCCAAAGGAACCTGTAGCCGGGCCTCGATGTGGCAGATATGGAAGATCAACTCCATATCATACAACCATGCTGCCACAGGTACTGTGCGTCTCGTGCCGTCAAACATAAGCGGACACGACTGAAAGAATGACCTCGTCGCCTCTCGCTCCGCGTCGACTTGGTCCGGGTCCATATCGTCGAGTCTATCATAATATAGGCACATAATAATTATTTACTATTTGAAATTAAACTCAACTTACAATGATGGTGGCGATGGCAGGCAGACTGTGAAGTGGGATAGCAGGAAACCGCTCTGATACCAACTCTGTAACGACCCGCCTAGCACAGGCCGTTACTATACATACATACATACTTAACGTACACAGCGGAAATATATATATATATTTTTTATACGGGGTGTATGAACAATAATGATATATAAATAGCGAATGTATGAACAAAACAAAAAGCGATAATCGAACACCGGATAATATATAATGTACATAAAAGACAAAACACGTAGCGGCAGAATATCCCACTCACTTCACAGTTCTCCCTGCCCCGCTCGCCATCTCGTATCAAAATTTGCTGACAGGTTGCTTACCTACAGCATAAACGTAAGACGTGAGCTTTCGCTCAGCAAGTACAACATAATTATCCGCAACAAATAACAATACAAACATAACTCAAATCTAACATAACACATTCTACCCTAATCATGCATGAGCCAATTATGCTTGATTATGCTTGCTTGGTATTTCATAGCTTATCATACTTATCGTACTTAACATGCTTATCTTGCTTATCATGTTTATCATGCTTATGGGCCCCATAAGTGTACGTACCGGGCGCGCAACTATGGAGTGGTTGGGGCGGCCAGTCCATTTCCAACTCAATCCATAGTCCAACCCGACCTACGAGCGGGTCGGTACGACACAGGCAACTTGCTTGCCTTCATACTTATCTTTCATAATTTCTTAATCATTCTTATTTAGAGTTAGTGAACATGCTTCGTGATGTCACATATTCATAAAACATAATCTTATCATGCTTCATATCATAATTTCAAACATCATAGACATATCATACTTCTTAATCATAACATAACATTTCATCATGGCATATTCATAACATATAACATTTCCTAAGCATATCACATCAACTACCATAGCATTTATCACTCATACTTAGGCAAGTATTCAACTAAAGCCTATGCTGTAGGCGGAGTTGTACTTACCTCGAATTCTAAGTCCGATGCTACGCCGCTCCTGAACAGGTTGCAATAACAGATTATCACCTGTTATTACAAAGGACATAGCGTCAGGATTCTGAAATCCTAACTTTTTAAACTGTTGGTTATCTCAACCAACATTCATTTTATTCTGTGTTATATGCCCCCAAATGATTAACTTGAAAACATAAGGAACGGGTTACTATAAATAACCCTATAGGTAACCCTCGAGACAAGGGTCCTATTCCATAGTCTTAGTTCCTTATTGGGGTTACGTTGGATAACCCTTGGGCTTCGGGCCCAAACCAATAACTCGGTATCCTTTTTTTTTTTTTTTCCGGTTATTGCTCATCGAAACTTAGTTTAGAAACCGCTTTTGAAAACTTAGAGTTTTCTTTAAAATCCTTATGAGTGGGTTCATTGTAAAAATCTTTAAAAGTAAAAACTGTCTTTGGGACAGCTTTTTACTGTAATTTTTTGTTAACATATGTGCAGGAATGCCTAATTCTAACATTGTTTTTAGAGACCCTGAGCAATAACCTACCGATCACTGCACAGTTTTTGAAATACATTTTTGTTTGAAAAACTGAGTTCGAATTTGAAAAAGTTTCCTTCATCAAAGTTTTAAATCTTAAAACGCTCTAAAACTTTCATGTTTTGATCAAAATCGATTTCGGACTTTAACCCACTCGTTTTCCCTTTTTAAATTCACCTGGCCGTGCATGAAGTCTGGGCACGGTCAGGCTCGGATTTCTATGAAAACGAAGGCCGTTGGAGCCTTATTTTTAAAAACTGTCCGTGATGTCTTATAGGAAAAACTGTTCTCAACAACTTTCATGTTTTACATTTTTCCAAAATCGGCCTCTAAGGGCCTTAAAATTTGCTTTCCAGAAAACAGGGTAACTAGAACCCGAATGGCCAGTTTTCTATCTCCTAATCGTTTTCGGTCCTAAAACGAGCACACTACCTCAACCGAGCTCAGCGGGAGCCTAAGTCAGACATACAGCGTCTTTCTAACGTAATTTATTTTTAAACACAAATTAAAACTCATCCATGCAACCCATTATTCTTTCCCCAAATAATGAAGGTTGCAGAAAATTCAATCTTGCACAATTACACCAAATCTACCATTTAACCTAATCATGCATTCTAACTCCTATCTTAACTTATTAGGGGCATATAATCTTGAAAATCAGCTAGCATACAATCTACATACATCAAGCAAGCATACTTAAATCATACCATATTTAAAATCAGCAACCACCCTTAATCAACAAATCAAGCACATAACCTAAACTAGGGCCGAAAAAATAGCTTAGAGCTTATGCTCTTACAACCAACAACTTGAAATACAAAATAACTTCCAAATTGAACCAAATTGAAAGCTGAAAGCTGTGGAAGATTTTACCTTAATGAACCCTAAAGTTGGTTAGGGTTTGGTCCAAAGTTTCTTCCCCCTTGGCTCCTAGACACAACCGGCCTCACCCTAAGCTCACCCAGAAATTTTTCTGGTCCTTGGCTGCTGCACCACACAGATTCCAGCCACCAATTCCAGCACTCCCTAAGGCCTTCCAACAATTTTTCTCACCCTTTTTCCAGCACACACACACACGGCCAGCTTGCCAAACAAGGCTCCAAAATTTCCAGCACTCTTTTCTTTCCTCCTAGCTGAAAACCGAACTCACCCTAGTGGATTCTCTCTTGGATTTTTGCTTTTGTTCTTGTTTCTTTCTTGGCTGCTAAGGGTCGGTTTTGGGCAGAGAAAAATGGGCAGAGTATGGCTGAGTTTTTCTGATTTTTTTGAATAGAATGGCCACCTATTTATAGAGGTTTTGGAGCTTTGTTAAATTGCAAGTTTAGTCCCTCAAAAACTAACATTTTACACTAAGAGGGGGGTGAGGTGGCCGGCCATTTTGTGGTCTAGAACCAACCAATTACTTTCCAATTTTAGCTTAAATCCAAATGATGTCATAAATATTGGATAAGGTGATGTCATTCTCCCTTAAGGCTTGTTTGGCTTTAAACCTTGATAAGCAATTCATTGTTTAGCCAAACAGTCATTGCTAATACTATGTTACTTAATACACAGTATCATAAATTAAATTTTTATTCCAAAATTTATCTGTCATAAAATGGACGGTACGAAAAACTTTTTTTTCTGCTTCAAGTCCTTTGGCCCTTAATAATCTATTTAATGTGCTTGATTTTTCTATGGTGGTTTTAGATTTAATTCTAACTATTTTATCCGTAAAAACGGTTTTTCTCAGTATATAACCTCTACTGCTTAACATACTTAAGTTCCGACACATAGTTGACCTTTTTAGTCAATCTTTGACTTCTCGGGTCAACTTTGACTTTCATGGTCAACTTTGACCTTCATGGTCAACTTTGACTTTCAATAACATCATAGAATTTTCTATCTTTTGGACACAAAAGATCATGGGCTTGACTAAGCGATCGTATTTGAGTCTTACGAAGCATAAGAACTCATGAAATTTAATAAAAAACCTTGAGCCGGGATTTTTTTCATAGATACCATTACGGTACAATTTAAATTTCTATACAAGAAATCTTAGCGATGAAAATTCTAGATCTTACAAATTATTGGGCCTTAGTAGCCCAATAGACTTTTTAATTTAAACATAACTTCGGCTTATGCCTAGGGTTACTAATAGTAACCTAATAGGATGCCAAGTATAACTGGGCCTAAAACCCAGGGTTACCCTAAGTAAATTAACAAGATATTGTTTAAGTATGTTAGACCATGAGCCCTACGGTTACATTAAGTAACCAAACAGGTTATCATAAGATAATATATGGGGGACATATAACTAGGGATTTCTCATGGATGTTGGTTAGGATACCAACATCTAATGTTATGGTTAAGAGTAAGATACGATGATTCTTATCTTACGTCCTTATTGATAACAGGTAGTTAACCTGTTGTTGCGATCAGTGGGAGCAACAAACTCAGGACGTACATAAGAGGTAAGTACAACTCCGCGTACAGCATAGACAGAAAATGTTTTTACTGCTTATATGATTTTAAGCTCATGCGTGTATGATATAGTGCATATGATTTATGCCTTGATGATGTGATGCATATGATTTATGCTTTGATGATATGATGCATATAATTTATGCTTTATTATTGTGGCATCATGGAGCATGCTCACTAATGATAAGTCACTTGGTTTGAACAAAGATTCAGTTTCAAGTAAGAAACTGATTTCAAGAAATATGTTCTCAAGAAGAAAACTCTTTTCAAGAAAATGTTTTCAAGAACAAGTTAAGGAAGAGATTTTAAGTATGATGGCATGAAAGTTGCCCTGTGTCGTACCAACCTACTCGTAGGTCGGGTTTAGTCCATGGTTTGAGTTGGATTGGGCTGACCACCCCAACCACTCGATGGCTGTGTGCCACGGTATGTACACTTATATTAAGTAAGGGGCCTAAAAATATGCTAACCTAAGACAGCATAATGAGAGCATAATTGGTTCATGTATTGTTCCATTATGAAATGTTTTGTGAATTAATAGTTGTACTTGCTAAGCGAAAGCTCATGTCTTACGTTTATGCTGTAGGTAAGGAACCTGCCAGCAATCTTTGATACAAGACAGTGGGTCGTGGCAAGGCTAACTGTGAAATCTTAGGATGGGAACCATTGCGCATTTTGTTTTAATTATGTTTGACAGTTAATGTAAAATGTTATATGTACCGAAACAAGTTGGTATTCAGTTCATATATATATATATCTGTATACGTATACATATTTATACAAGTAAGTATAGTATGAGTAAGTTTCCAAGATTTAAGTTGTAAAAAAAAAAAATTTATTCAATATTTCCACCAAGTAAATAAGATAAGATAAGATAAGTAATGTAATGGCTACGTTAGGTTGGTCGTTACATAGTTGGTATCAGAGCGGGTTTCCTACCATCCAATTTCACAGCCTGCCTGCCAGCGCCACTGTCATTGTAAGTAGAATTTACTTATGTGTATGAGTACTTACTATGTAAATGTAATATGGTAGAGTTAACGTCATAGATCTGAGGTGTGTGGACGAGGATCATGACACTGCTTAGGTCTTTCATAGGATGAGCCCATTGTTAATTGATGGGACTCGCAAGACTATATCGCCAGCAGGGTGGCTCGATGATATGGAGACCATCTTTCGAGTATGCCACATAGAAAGCACACGTTCAGGTAGTGCTAGCTAGTAGGTGTGTAGCTGGAACCACTAGGCTATAGTGGCTAACATTAGGGCTACCTGATATCCAAGGAGTAACATGGGTAGATTTTCGTGCCCTTATTATGGCACGTTATAGGCCATTACTGTCAAAGGTTTCAGGATGCAATGCTATTATAGAGGCAGAGATAATAGTATATATGGTACAAGTAGCGGCCCCGGAGGAGGACTATCTACCGGTGCCAATTGATGATGCTGGCATTCCTGAGCCACTGTTTAAGGGAGGCCCGTTTTTGCCCAATGACCCTATCCCAACCGTTCCACTGTAGGAAATTCCGCCACAGGAGGTGGAGGCCAACGCAGATAACAACAAAGTGGACCTTGCCGATTTCTTGGCTGCTCATGAGGATTCTCCATTAATCATCATCGCCAGTGATGATGATGAAAAAGACACTGAGGAAGAGATAGAAGACGTCGAGGATGACCCGGAGGATATTTTATTCGGTGACAATGATTGGGACGTGTTCTCCAACGTGACGACCAAGTAAATCGTTTAGACCTAAGTTTGACTTTTATTATTTTATTATTTTGACCTTAGGATTGTTTATAGGATATGTATGATGGTAAAGTGGTAGACACTTCCATTTCATTTCCGACCATGTATATATAACAAGTATAGGGTGTATTTGTAACGACCCGCCTAGCACAGGCCGTTACCATACATACATACGTACATACATACTTAACGTAAACAGCGGAAATTTTTTTTTTTTTTTTTATAGAGTGCATAAACAATAACGATGTATAAATAGCGAATGTATGAATAAAACAAAAAGCGATAATCGAACACCGGATAATATATAATGTACATAAGAGACAAAAACGCGTAGCGGCAGAATATCCCACTAACTTCACAGTTCACCCCGCCTCGCTCGCCATCTTGTATCAAAAGTTGCTGACAGGTTACTTACCTACAGCATAGACGTAAGACGTGAGCTTTCGCTCAGCAAGTACAACATAATTATCCGCAACAATTAATAATACAAAACGTAACTCAAATCTAACATAACACATTCTACCCTAATCATGCATGAGCCAATTATGTTTGATTATGCTTGCTTGGTATTTCATAGCGTATCATACTTATCGTACTAAACATGCTTATCTTGCTTATCATGTTTATCATGCTTATGGGCCCCATAAGTGTACGTACCGGGCGCGCAACTATGGAGTGGTTGGGGCGGCCAGTCCATTTCCAACTCAATCCATAGTCCAACCCGACCTGCGAGCGGGTCGGTACGACACAGGCAACTTGCTTGCCTTCATACTTGTCTTTCATAATTTCTTAATTATTCTTGTTTAGAATTTGTGAACATGCTTCGTGAATGTCTCATATTCATAAAACATAATCATAGCATAATCAAATCATAAAATATTCACATAACATTTCGTAAGCATAACCTAGTATAAATCATATCATAACACATACTATAGCATTCATCATTCATACTTAGGCAAGTATTCAACTAAAGCCTATGCTGTAGGCGGAGTTGTACTTACCTCGAACTCTAAGTCCGATGCTATGCCGCTCCTGAACAGGTCGCAATAACAGATTATCACCTGTTATTACAAAGGACATAGCGTAAGAATTTCTGAAAATCCTACTTTTTAATCTGTTGGTTATCCCAACCAACATTCATTTTATTCTGCGTTATATGCCCCCATATAACAAATTCGTAAACATTTGGAACGGGTTACTATAACTAACCCTGTAGGTAACCCTCGAGATAAGGGCCCTATTCCTTAATCTTAGTTTATTATTGGGTTACGTTGGATAACCCTTGGGCTTCGGGCCCAAACCAATAACTCGGTGTCTTTTCCCGGTTATTGCTCACCGAACTTAGTTTAAAAACCGCTTTTGAAAATTTAAGGTTTTCTTTAAAATCCTTATGAGTGGGTTCTTTATAAAAATCATCTAAAGTCAAAACTGCCTTTGGAGCAGTTTCTTTTTGAAAACTTGCTAATGTACGTGCAGGAATGTCCAATTCCAACACTGTCTTTAAATACCTTGAGCAGCAACCTCCCGATCACTGCACAGTTTTTGAAATATAATTTTTATTTAGAAATCTAGATCGAATCTGAAAAACTTTTCTTCATAGAAGTTTTAGATCTTGGAAAATCCTAAAACTTCCCTGTTTTATACAAAACCCAGTTCGGACTCAAACCCACTCGTTTTCCCTTTTTAATTTCACCTGGCCGTGCATAGAAACTGGCACGGTCAGGCTCGGATTTCCGTGAAAACGAAGGCCGTTGGAGCCTTATTTTTAAAAACTGTCCACGTTTCTTATAGGAAAAACTGTTCTGAAAAACTTTCATGTTTTACGTTTTCCGAAAATCGGCCTCTAAGGGCCTCAAAATTTACTTTCCAGAAAACAGGGCAACATACACCCGAATTGGCAGTTTTTGTGTTTTCATTCGTTACTCGCCCTAAAAACGTGCACACTACCTCAACCGAACCAGCGGGAGCCTAAATCAAACATACAGCGCCTTTCTAATGTCAAATTCTCTTCAAACACAAATTAAAAACTCAGCCAAGCAAACCATTATCTTATCCCAAAAATTAAGGTTTGCTGAAAAAAATCCAGCTTAACTAACATACACCAAATCTGCCAATTTACCTAATCATGCATTCTAACTCATAACTTAACTTATTAGGGGCATATAACTTAACCATTCAACTAGCATACAAACAAGCAAGCATTTTAAAAGCATAGCATACTAATTAAACCAAACCACCCTAAAATTAAATCAAGCACATAACCTAACTAGTGCTGAAAATAAAATTTGAGCTTAAGCTCATACAACCAATGACTTGAAATACAAGATAACCTCCAAATTGCACCAAATTGAAAGCTGAAAACTTAGGAGAGATTTTACCTTAATACACCCTAAAGTTGGTTAGGGTTTGGTCCAAAGTTTCTTCCCCCTTGGCTCCTAGACACCACCGGCCTCCTCCCTAAGTTCACCCACAAATTTTCTGTCTTTGGCTGCTGCTGCCCACCAAGACCAGCCACCAAATCCGGCCACTCCTACAGCCTTTCTCTTCCTTTTCCAGCTCACCAACAGCCGGCCAGCTTGCCCAACAAAGGGTTCCAAAATTTTCCAGCACTTTTCCTTGCTTCCAAACTGAAAATCCGAACTCTCCCTAATGGATTCTCTCTTGGATTTCTGTTTTTGTTCTTGTTTTTCTTTGGCTGCTAAGGACCGGTTTTGGGCAGAGAAAAATGGGCAGAGTATGGCTGGAATTTCTGATTTTTTTGAATAGAATGGCCACCTATTTATAGAGGTTTTGGAGCTTTGCTTAATTGCAACTTTAGTCCCTCAAAAATTATCATTTTATGCAAGGGGAAGGTGAGGTGGCCGGCCATGGAATGGTCTAGAACCACTTAATACTTTCCTAATTTAGCTTAAATCCAAATGATGTCATAAATAATGGATAAGGTGATGTCATTCTCCTTTAAGGCTTGTTTGGCTTTAAACCTTGATAATTAGTCCTTTTTTAGCCAAACAGGCATTGTTAATACTGTGTTGCTTAATACACAGTATCATAAATTAAATTTCATTCCAAAATTTATCTGTCATAAAATGGACGGTACGAAAAACTTTTCTTTTCGCTTCAAGTCCTTTGGCCCTTAATAATCTATTTAATGTGCTTGATTTTTCTATGGCGGTTTTAGGTTTAATTCTAGCTATTTTATCCGTAGAAAATGATTTTCGCAGTTCAAAACCTATACTGCTCAACATACTTAAATTCCGTCATATATTTGGTCTTTGCAGTCAATCTTTGACTCATCGGGTCAACTTTGACTTTCATGGTCAACTTTGACCTTCATGGTCAACTTTGACTTTTTCGGTCAACGTTGACTTTTTATTAAACCATAGGATTTGCTATCTTTTGACCCCAAAAGATCATAGGCTTGGCTAAGCAATCATATTTGAGTCTTATGAAGCCATAAGAACCCATAAAATAAATAAAAACCCTGAGCTGGGATTTTTCATAGATACCATTACGGTATACATTAAATTTCTATACAAGAAAATCTTAGCGATGAAAATTCTAGATCTTACAATCTACCCTCCTTAAAAATTTTCGCCCTCGAAAATTAGAACAAATCAGGGTAGTTCTTTCTCATTTCATCTTCCAATTCCCATGTTGCCTCCTCAACCTTGTGGTTTCGTCACAATACTTTAACCATGGGAATGGTTTTATTTCTTAGGACCTTCTCTTCCCGATCCAGAATTCGAACTGGCTTCTCCTCGTAAGTTAAGTCCGTTTGAACCTCTACTGGTTCCTGACTGAGTATATGGGAAGGGTCCGGTATATACTTCTTTAGCATCGAAACATGAAAAACATTATGCATCGAAGCTAATTCTGGCGGTAGGGCAAGCTTATAGGCTACTTTTCCAATCCTCTCAAAAATCTCAAATGGTCCTGTATATCTTGGACTGAGCTTCCCTTTCTTTCCAAACCGCATACTCCTTTCATCGGAGCAATCTTGATGAAAACAGCATCTCCAACTTGAAATTCCAAAGGCCTCCTTCGTTTATCGGCATAGCTTTTCTGTCTGCTAAAAGCTATATCGAGCCTTTGCTTGATCTTCTTGACATCCTCAGAGGTCTTCTTGATGAAGTCTGTGGTTTGAAGCTGTTTCTGTCCAACTTCCTGCCAATTGATAGGAGATCGGCATTTCCTTCCATATAGTGCTTCGAATGGAGCCATACCAATCGAGGCATGATAGCTGTTGTTGTAGGAGAATTCAATCAATGGCAGCTTCTGGTCCCAATTGCCCTTAAAATCCAACACACAAGATCTCAGCATGTCCTCCAGCGTTTGGATAGTTCGCTCTGATTGACCGTCAGTTTGGGGGTGAAATGCCGTACTGAACTTCAATTTCGACCCCATAGCGTTGTGAATACTGCTCCAAAATCGAGAGGTGAAACGTCCATCACGATCAGAGATGATCGATTTTGGCACTCCATGGAATCTGACGATCTGGAATACGAAAATCTCGGCCAATTTCTCCACGGAAAAAGTGGCTTTGATTGCAATAAAGTGGGCTGATTTGGTTAATCTATCCACGATAACCCAAATCATATCATTCCCACTGGACGTCCTGGGTAATCCTACTATGAAATCCATAGTAATTTGCTCCCATTTCCATTCAGGAAGCTCTATCTTCTGTAGTTCTCCACCAGGATGTCGATGTTCGGCCTTAACTTTCTGACAAGTTAGGCATTTTGATACGAATTCAGCCACCTCATTCTTCATATTGGGCTACCAATAATTTTCTCGGAGGTCTTTGTACATCTTGGTAGCTCCCGGATGTACGGAGTATGGCGTCAGATGCGCTTCAGATAAAATCTGATCCTTCAAAACTTCAAAGTCGGGAACGCAGATCCTCTCCTTGAAGTAGATGACGCCATCTGTAGAGGTTTTGAACTCATCACTTTTTCTGCCAAAAAGTTGAGTTTTCAGCAAAAAGGGATCCTTTTCTTGGTGTGACTTGATGGATTCCAACAAATCAGACTGAATAGTCAGAGAAGATAATTTCCCCGTTATCATCTCCAAGTTAAACTCAGAAATTTCCCTTTGTAGTGGCTTAGGAAACGTCTCGATAGACATCAGCATGCCTACGGATTTCCTACTTAAGGCGTCTGCTACCTTGTTTGCCTTGCCAGGGTGGTAAAGGATTTCGCAATCGTAGTCCTTTACGAGCTCCAGCCATCTACGCTGTCTCATGTTGAGCTCTTTTTGAGTGAAAATGTACTTGAGGCTCTGATGATCGGTATAGATCGCACATTTGTTTCCGTACAAATAGTGCCTCCAAATCTTGAGTGCGAAAACTACTGCCGCAAGCTCCAAATCATGAGTAGGATAATTCCTTTCATGATCTTTCAGTTGACGGGATGCGTAGGCCACTACCTTCCCGTTTTGCATCAAAACAGCTCCTAATCCGCTTTTTGATGCATCGCTGTAGATGACGAAATTCCCAGCATCTACATCAGGAATTATTAGCACAGGTGCACTGGTTAGCCTCCTCTTGAGCTCCTGGAAATTTTCCTCACATTTCTGAGTCCATTCGAAACTCTTCCCTTTTCTGGTAAGGGCGGTAAGGGGTGCAGCAATCTTGGAGAATCCCTTAACAAACCGTCAATAATATCCTGCTAGTCCAAGAAAGCTCCTTATTTCCGTGACATTCTTGGGTGCTGACCACGTACTGACCGCTTCCACCTTTGCAGGGTCCACAGAAATCCCTTCCTTTAGCACTACATGGCCCAAGAAATGCACTTTTTCCAGCCAAAATTCACACTTTGTGAATTTGGCATATAGCTGGTTCCTTCTCAACGTTTCCATTACCAACCTAAGGTGATGCTCATACTATTCGTTGGACCTCGAGTAGATTAAAATATCGTCAATAAAGACGATGACGAACTTGTCCAGGTATTCCTTGAATACTCGATTCATAAGGTCCATGAACGCGGCTGGGGCATTGGTTAGTCCAAATGGCATAACCAAAAACTCATAATGCCCATAACGAGTTCGAAAAGCCGTCTTGGAGATATCGGACTCCTTGATCTTCAACTGGTGGTAGCCTGAGCGCAGATCGACCTTTGAAAATACTACTGCTCCTCTGAGTTGATCGAACAGATCATCAATCCTCGGAAGAGGATACTTGTTCTTGATCGTTATCTTATTTAGCTCCCGGTAATCAATGCACATGCGCAAAGATCCATCTTTCTTCTTCACGAACAACACCGGGGCTCCCCATGGAGAGTAGCTTTGTCGAATAAATCCTTTGTCAAGCAGTTCCTGCAACTGCACTTGAAGTTCCCTAAGCTCGGCAGGTGCCATTCGGTAGGGTGCTTTCGATATCGGTGCGGTTCCAGGTAGTAGCTCGATCTCGAACGATATTTCACGCTCCGGCGGAAGTCCTGGCAGTTCCTCTGGAAAGACATCCATATATTCCTTTATAATGGGAATATCTTCCGGTCTCAACTCCAATACCCGATCTTTGTCCACCATGCTAGCTAAATAACCTTGACAACCGTTAGCTAACATTCTCCAAGCCTTTATTGCCGAAATCAATCTGGTGGTTGAGTGGTGAGTCTGTCCGTAGAAGGTAAATTCTTCTTCACCGTAGGGGTTGAACGTGACGCAACGTTTCCGACAGTCAATCCGGGCGTTGTATCTTTCTAAGAAATCCATCCCTAAGATCACATCGAAATCTTGGAGCTTGATTGCGATGAGATCTACAAACAATTCTCTATTACAGAGAATGACAGAAGCCTCACGAATCCAGAAATTTGACCACAAAAATTCTCCGGATGGCAAAGAAGTTTTGAAAGGTTGATCTAACACATCCACACCTCTTCCTAGCTTCTGGATGAACTCCAGAGACACAAAAGAATGCGTAGCACCAGAATCAAATAGAGCAACAGCATCAAGAGTGGCGATAGAAATCTGACCTGTCACCACATGCGAAGTCCCTGCTTCTGCATCTCCCCTCGTGTAGGCATAGATTCTGGCCTGGGGTTCAGGGGCTTCTAATCTTCCCTGAGTGATCGAGGGTCCCTCTAGCCTTGCCTGGACTGCATGAAGTTGGCTGTTGGGGTTCCGGTTCGGATAGGAAGGGTTCTGGCCTTGATTGTTTAAAGTGCAATTCCTCGCATAATGCCCTTCTTTGCCGCAAAGAAAGCAAGCATTAGATCCCATTCTGCACGTCCCCGGGTGTTTCTTCCCACATTTCGCGCACACCGGGTATTCAGTACGGTTTCCCTCATTTCCTCCAGAAATCCTCTTCTGAGGGAAATTCTTTTGTGGTCCTTGACTAGAGAAATTTCCCTTCCTCTTGAACCTCCCAAATTGCTTGGGGCCTTGGGTCTGGCTACTCATCTGACCCTTCTGATTCAACTCCGGACCTTGCCTGGGTGGCGTTGGCTTAACTCCGGCTTTCTCCTCCTTCCTGGCCTTAAAAATTTGAGCCCTAGCCTCCCTATCCTGGTTGATCCAGTATTCTGCTCTCAGGGCTCGACTCACACAGTCGGACACCAAAGTAGGTGGGCTACTGCCAGCACTCACTTGCCTGGCAATGTCGGTACAAAACATTTTCATCATTCGACTAACCTTTTCGGTCTCGCTGAGTACCAATTCAGGGCATAGCCGGGCTAACTACTCAAATTTCTTGACTGCTTCCATCACAGTCATCGATCCTTGCTTCAGATTGGAGAATTCGTCCTGCTGAGCTGCTAAAATCTCCCTGTTGTGGAACATGTTGCGAAAGTCTGTGACAAAATCCTGCCAACCCATAGTCGCAACATCTCGCCGTATCTGAACGGTCATCCACCAGTGCCTTGCATCCTTTTTCAGAGCGAAGGAAGCACAAAGCACCTTCTCTTGTTCCGAAAGCCTCATGAAATCCAAGATAACTTGGATGTCTATCAACCAATTATCCGCGGCAATCGGATCCATTAGTCCATCAAATTCCGGCGCCTTCATCCTTCTAAACCGCTCATAGAGCAAATCTTCCCGCACCGGTTGTAGATTTGCTGGATTCCCAATGGGTGCTAACGGAACTTCAAAGTTCCGTGGAACCTCTTGTCGGACCTCAGGTTGGACTTCAGGTACCTGGGGTGCTACCGGGGGTACTCTGTCGTGATGCGGAGGAACTTCATCCACACGCGGTCTATCATTTATCTGAGCCAGCTGCTCTCGCAGTCTTTTTGTTTCACGTTGCTGCTCCAGCAACTGCCGTTGTAAATTTGCTACAACGGTCGCGATATCAGGCTCAGGAGGATTCACTGGTACCGTCTTACGAGTGCGCACCATTTTCAAATTTCTTTATAAGACATAAGAAAAGATATTATCATACTGTCAATATCCTTTCTTTCATGCATATAATATTCTATAACACTTTCATACTTTGTGTCTAATCACAAACATAGCCGATCATAGTCATATCATCGCACACAATTTCATACATATCGTATCATTCATACATTAACATAACATAACATATCATAACATAATTCTTAGAATTTCATCGTAACATAACATTTCATTCATAAACTTGTCTTTTGCATTTGTACAAAAAGAACATCATATTTACAATATCGTATATACATATCAGATACATCATACCTGGTCAAAAATTTCAGATGGAAGTGTCTACCACTTTACCATCATACATATGTGTACAAGCCTATCATCCAAAAAGAATAAGCTAGTACATATCAGTCTAGCATCAAAAGATATACATACAGTCTATCTAATCTATGTGCTCAGAAGTGACCACCGACGATACATCAGAATCAGACTCTCCCTCTCCGTCAGCCAACGGAATCTCCTCTGGATCCTCTAAATCCTCCTCATAGTCCAGCCAACCTGCGTGCTCTAACTCAGGGTCTGGCTCCTCATCATCCTCATCATCACTCGATATGTCATGATAGGTGGATCTCCTCCGGAATAATGATGAGATCATCAGGGTCAAAGTCCTCGGCTGCTAAATCAGCTCGGCCTCCTGATATGGCACCTCCGGTACTGGGGCTGCGGGAATCGGATCCTCTGGAACAACGGGAACCGGCTCATAAATCGACTCTGCCATCTCGGCGTCCTCTACTGGCGCCTGCTGAGCCTCTGCCAATCCGGGGCTGGCATATCGTGAAGGTTAGCCTCGACTCCCAAAATAGCCTCAATCATGTGTCCAACTGACAAGCCGAGCATAGGTTCAGGAACGTACTGCCGGATCTGAATAGGCAATCCATTCCTAAGAATAACTAAGGCCTGCAGCTCGGGACTCTGCAGATACTGAGGAATGTATGGCAGCATCGACTCCTGGAATCGTCGGCAATAATGGGCCATCGTCTCCTGAGGATACGCGTGCCAATCAGCTACGTAGCTGAGGTAACGAGTGTGGTGCATGTCCTCATAGATCTCAGCATCGCGGAGTAAATCGCCCGCTCCCTCGCCTATCATCGGCCCGTAACGAGCCATCACTGCCGTGCGAAAATGCGGCCACGTGCGGCTCGGCAACTGACGCTCTCCAAGGATGATCCACCATATCCTAGCGTCAACAGCGAAACACGGCTAGCCAAGAAACCTGTAGCCGGGCCTCGATTGGCAGTATGGAAGATCAACTCCATATCATACAACCATGCTGCCACCGGTACCGTACGTCTCGTGCCGTCAAACATAAGCGGACACGACTGAAAGAATGACCTGGTCGCCTCTCGATCCGTGTCGACTTGGTCCGGGTCCATATCGTCAGTCTACATAATATAGGCGCATATAATTATTTACTATTTGAAATTAAACTCAACTTACAATGATGGTGGCGATGGCAGGCAGACTGTGAAGTGGGATAGCAGGAAACCGCTCTGATACCAACTCTGTAACGACCCGCCTAGCACAGGCCGTTACCATACATACATACTACATACATACTTAACGTAAACAGCGGAAATTTTTTTTTTTTTTTTTATAGAGTGCATAACAATAACGATGTATAAATAGCGAATGTATGAATAAAACAAAAAGCGATAATCGAACACCGGATAATATATAATGTACATAAGAGACAAAAACGCGTAGCGGCAGAATATCCCACTCACTTCACAGTTCACCCGCCCCGCTCGCCATCTTGTATCAAAATTGCTGACAGGTTCTTACCTACAGCATAGACGTAAGACGTGAGCTTTCGCTCAGCAAGTACAACATAATTATCCGCAACAATTAATAATACAAAACGTAACTCAAATCTAACATAACACATTCTACCCTAATCATGCATGAGCCAATTATGTTTGATTATGCTTGCTTGGTATTTCATAGCGTATCATACTTATCGTACTAAACATGCTTATCTTGCTTATCATGTTTATCATGCTTATGGGCCCCATAAGTGTACGTACCGGGCGCGCAACTATGGAGTGGTTGGGGCGGCCAGTCCATTTCCAACTCAATCCATAGTCCAACCCGACCTGCGAGCGGGTCGGTACGACACAGGCAACTTGCTTGCCTTCATACTTGTCTTTCATAATTTCTTAATTATTCTTGTTTAGAATTTGTGAACATGCTTCGTGAATGTCTCATATTCATAAAACATAATCATAGCATAATCAAATCATAAATATTCACATAACATTTCGTAAGCATAACTAGTATAAATCATATCATAACACATACTATAGCATTCATCATTCATACTTAGGCAAGTATTCAACTAAAGCCTATGCTGTAGGCGGAGTTGTACTTACCTCGAACTCTAAGTCCGATGCTATGCCGCTCCTGAACAGGTCGCAATAACAGATTATCACCTGTTATTACAAAGGACATAGCGTAAGGATTTCTGAAAATCCTACTTTTTAATCTGTTGGTTATCCCAACCAACATTCATTTTATTCTGCGTTATATGCCCCCATATAACAAATTCGTAAACATTTGGAACGGGTTACTATAACTAACCCTGTAGGTAACCCTCGAGATAAGGGCCCTATTCCTTAATCTTAGTTTATTATTGGGTTACGTTGGATAACCCTTGGGCTTCGGGCCCAAACCAATAACTCGGTGTCTTTTCCCGGTTATTGCTCACCGAACTTAGTTTAAAAACCGCTTTTGAAAATTTAAGGTTTTCTTTAAAATCCTTATGAGTGGGTTCTTTATAAAAATCATCTAAAGTCAAAACTGCCTTTGGAGCAGTTTCTTTTTGAAAACTTGCTAATGTACGTGCAGGAATGTCCAATTCCAACACTGTCTTTAAATACCTTGAGCAGCAACCTCCCGATCACTGCACAGTTTTTGAAATATAATTTTTATTTAGAAATCTAGATCGAATCTGAAAAACTTTTCTTCATAGAAGTTTTAGATCTTGGAAAATCTAAAACTTCCTGTTTTATACAAAACCCAGTTCGGACTCAAACCCACTCGTTTTCCCTTTTTAATTTCACCTGGCCGTGCATAGAAACTGGCACGGTCAGGCTCGGATTTCCGTGAAAACGAAGGCCGTTGGAGCCTTATTTTTAAAAACTGTCCACGTGTCTTATAGGAAAAACTGTTCTGAAAACTTTCATGTTTTACGTTTTCGAAAATCGGCCTCTAAGGGCCTCAAAATTTACTTTCCAGAAAACAGGGCAACATACACCCGAATTGGCAGTTTTGTGTTTTCATTCGTTACTCGCCCTAAAAACGTGCACACTACCTCAACCGAACCAGCGGGAGCCTAAATCAAACATACAGCGCCTTTCTAACGTCAAATTCTCTTCAAACACAAATTAAAAACTCAGCCAAGCAAACCATTATCTTATCCCAAAAATTAAGGTTTGCTGAAAAAAATCCAGCTTAACTAACATACACCAAATCTGCCAATTACCTAATCATGCATTCTAACTCATAACTTAACTTATTAGGGCATATAACTTAACCATTCAACTAGCATACAAACAAGCAAGCATTTTAAAAGCATAGCATACTAATTAAACCAAACCACCTAAAATTAAATCAAGCACATAACCTAACTAGTGCTGAAAATAAAATTGAGCTTAAGCTCATACAACCAATGACTTGAAATACAAGATAACTCCAAATTGCACCAAATTGAAAGCTGAAACTTAGGAGAGATTTTACCTTAATAACCCTAAAGTTGGTTAGGGTTTGGTCCAAAGTTTCTTCCCCTTGGCTCCTAGACACACCGGCTCCTCCCTAAGCTCACCCACAAATTTTCTGTCTTGGCTGCTGCTGCCCACCAAGACCAGCCACAAATCCGGCCACTCCTACAGCCTTTCTCTCCTTTTCCAGCCACAACAGCCGGCCAGCTGCCAACAAAGGGTCCAAAATTTCCAGCACTTTTCTTCTCCTACTGAAAACCGAACTCCCCTAAGGATTCTCTCTTGGATTTCTGTTTTTGTTCTTGTTTTTCTTTGGCTGCTAAGGACGGTTTTGGCAGAGAAAATGGGCAGAGTATGGCTGGAATTTCTGATTTTTTGAATAGAATGGCCACCTATTTATAGAGGTTTTGGAGCTTTGCTTAATTGCAATTTAGTCCCTCAAAAATTACATTTTACAAGGGGGTGAGGTGGCCGGCCATGATGGTCTAGAACCACTAATACTTTCCTAATTTAGCTTAAATCCAAATGATGTCATAAATAATGGATAAGGTGATGTCATTCTCTTAAGGCTTGTTTGGCTTTAAACCTTGATAATAGTCCATTTTTAGCCAAACAGCATTGTTAATACTGTGTTACTTAATACACAGTATCATAAATTAAATTTCATTCCAAAATTTATCTGTCATAAAATGGACGTACGAAAAACTTTTCTTTTCGCTTCAAGTCCTTTGGCCCTTAATAATCTATTTAATGTGCTTGATTTTTCTATGGCGGTTTTAGGTTTAATTCTAGCTATTTTGTCCGTAGAAAATGATTTTCGCAGTTCAAAACCTATACTGCTCAACATACTTAAATTCCGTCATATATTTGGTCTTTCAGTCAATCTTTGACTCATCGGGTCAACTTTGACTTTCATGGTCAACTTTGACCTTCATGGTCAACTTTGACTTTTTCGGTCAACGTTGACTTTTATTAAATCATAGATTTGCTATCTTTTGACCCAAAAGATCATAGGCTTGGCTAAGCATCATATTTGAGTCTTATGAAGCCATAAGAACCATAAAATAATAAAAACCCTGAGCTGGGATTTTTCATAGATACCATTACGGTACATTTAAATTTCTATACAAGAAATCTTAGCGATGAAAATTCTAGATCTTACAATCTACCCTCCTTAAAATTTTCGTCCTCGAAAATTAGAACAATCCAGGGTAGTTCTTTCTCATTCATCTTCCAATTCCCATGTTGCCTCCTCAACCTTGTGGTTTCGCCACAATACTTTAACCATGGGAATGGTTTTATTCTTAGGACCTTCTCTTCCCGATCCAGAATTCGAACTGGCTTCTCTCGTAAGTTAAGTCCGTTTGAACCTCTACTGGTTCCTGACTAGTACATGGGAAGGGTCCGGTATATACTTCTTTAGCATCGAAACATGAAAAACATTATGCATCGAAGCTAATTCTGGCGGTAGGGCAAGCTTATAGGCTACTTTTCCAATCCTCTCAAGAATCTCAAATGGTCCTGTATATCTTGGACTGAGCTTCCCTTTCTTTCCAAACCGCATTACTCCTTTCATTGGAGCAATCTTGATGAAAACAGCATCTCCAACTTGAAATTCCAAAGGCCTCCTTCGTTTATCGGCATAGCTTTTCTGTCTGCTAAAAGCTATATCGAGCCTTTGCTTGATCTTCTTGACATCCTCAGAGGTCTTCTTGATGAAGTCTGTGGTTTGAAGCTGTTTCTGTCCAACTTCCTGCCAATGATAGGAGATCGGCATTTCCTTCCATATAGTGCTTCGAATGGAGCCATACCAATCGAGGCATGATAGCTGTTGTTGTAGGAGAATTCAATCAATGGCAGCTTCTGGTCCCAATTGCCTTAAATCCAACACACATGACTCAGCATGTCCTCCAGCGTTTGGATAGTTCGCTCTGATTGACCGTCAGTTTGGGGTGAAATGCCGTACTGAACTTCAATTTCGACCCCATAGCGTTGTGAATACTGCTCCAAAATCGAGAGGTGAAACGTCCATCACGATCAGAGATGATCGATTTTGGCACTCCATGGAATCTGACGATCTGGAATACGAAAATCTCGGCCAATTTCTCCACGGAAAAAGTGGCTTTGATTGCAATAAAGTGGGCTGATTTGGTTAATCTATCCACGATAACCCAAATCATATCATTCCCACTGGACGTCCTGGGTAATCCTACTATGAAATCCATAGTAATTTGCTCCCATTTCCATTCAGGAAGCTCTATCTTCTGTAGTTCTCCACCAGGATGTCGATGTTCGGCCTTAACTTTCTGACAAGTTAGGCATTTTGATACGAATTCAGCCACCTCATTCTTCATATTGGGCCACCAATAATTTTCTCGGAGGTCTTTGTACATCTTGGTAGCTCCCGGATGTACGGAGTATGGCGTCAGATGCGCTTCAGATAAAATCTGATCCTTCAAAACTTCAAAGTCGGGAACGCAGATCCTCTCCTTGAAGTAGATGACGCCATCTGTAGAGGTTTTGAACTCATCACTTTTTCTGCCAAAAAGTTGAGTTTTCAGCAAAAAGGGATCCTTTTCTTGGTGTGACTTGATGGATTCCAACAAATTAGACTGAATAGTCAGAGAAGATAATTTCCCCGTTATCATCTCCAAGTTAAACTCAGAAATTTCCCTTTGTAGTGGCTTAGGAAACGCCTCGATAGACATCAGCATGCCTACGGATTTCCTACTTAAGGCGTCTGCTACCTTGTTTGCCTTGCCAGGGTGGTAAAGGATTTCGCAATCGTAGTCCTTTACGAGCTCCAGCCATCTACGCTGTCTCATGTTGAGCTCTTTTTGAGTGAAAATGTACTTGAGGCTCTGATGATCGGTATAGATCGCACATTTGTTTCCGTACAAATAGTGCCTCCAAATCTTGAGTGCGAAAACTACTGCCGCAAGCTCCAAATCATGAGTAGGATAATTCCTTTCATGATCTTTCAGTTGACGGGATGCGTAGGCCACTACCTTCCCGTTTTGCATCAAAACAGCTCCTAATCCGCTTTTTGATGCATCGCTGTAGATGACGAAATTCCCAGCATCTACATCAGGAATTATTAGCACAGGTGCGCTGGTTAGCCTCCTCTTGAGCTCTTGGAAATTTTCCTCACATTTCTGAGTCCATTCAAAACTCTTCCCTTTTCTGGTAAGGGCGGTAAGGGGTGCAGCAATCTTGGAGAATCCTTCAACAAACCGTCGATAATATCCTGCTAGTCCAAGAAAGCTCCTTATTCCGTGACATTCTTGGGTGCTGACCACGTACTGACCGCTTCCACCTTTGCAGGGTCCACAGAAATCCCTTCCTTTAGCACTACATGGCCCAAGAAATGCACTTTTTCCAGCCAAAATTCACACTTTGTGAATTTGGCATATAGCTGGTTCCTTCTCAACGTTTCCATTACCAACCTAAGGTGATGCTCATGCTCTTCGTTGGACCTCGAGTAGATTAAAATATCGTCAATAAAGACGATGACGAACTTGTCCAGGTATTCCTTGAATACTCGATTCATAAGGTCCATGAACGCGGCTGGGGCATTGGTTAGTCCAAATGGCATAACCAAAAACTCATAATGCCCATAACGAGTTCGAAAAGCCGTCTTGGAGATATCGGACTCCTTGATCTTCAACTGGTGGTAGCCTGAGCGCAGATCGACCTTTGAAAATACTACTGCTCCTCTGAGTTGATCGAACAGATCATCAATCCTCGGAAGAGGATACTTGTTCTTGATCGTTATCTTATTTAGCTCCCGGTAATCAATGCACATGCGCAAAGATCCATCTTTCTTCTTCACGAACAACACCGGGGCTCCCCATGGAGAGTAGCTTTGTCGAATAAATCCTTTGTCAAGCAGTTCCTGCAACTGCACTTGAAGTTCCCTAAGCTCGGCAGGTGCCATTCGGTAGGGTGCTTTCGATATCGGTGCGGTTCCAGGTAGTAGCTCGATCTCGAACGATATTTCGCGCTCCGGCGGAAGTCCTGGCAGTTCCTCTGGAAAGACATCCACATATTCCTTTATAATGGGAATATCTTCCGGTCTCAACTCCAATACCCGATCTTTGTCCACCATGCTAGCTAAATAACCTTGACAACCGTTAGCTAACATTCTCCAAGCCTTTATTGCCGAAATCAGTCTGGTGGTTGAGTGGTGAGTCTGTCCGTAGAAGGTAAATTCTTCTTCACCGTAGGGGTTGAACGTGACGCAACGTTTCCGACAGTCAATCCGGGCGTTGTATCTTCCTAAGAAATCCATCCCTAAGATCACATCGAAATCTTGGAGCTTGATTGCGATGAGATCTACAAACAATTCTCTATTACAGAGAATGACAGAAGCCTCACGAATCCAGAAATTTGACCACAAAAATTCTCCGGATGGCAAAGAAGTTTTGAAAGGTTGATCTAACACATCCACACCTCTTCCTAGCTTCTGGATGAACTCCAGAGACACAAAAGAATGCGTAGCACCAGAATCAAATAGAGCAACAGCATCAAGAGTGGCGATAGAAATCTGACCTGTCACCACATGCGAAGTCCCTGCTTCTGCATCTCCCTTCGTATAGGCATAGATTCTGGCCTGGGGTTCAGGGGCTTCTAATCTTCCCTGAGTGATCGAGGGTCCCTCTAGCCTTGCCTGGACTGCATGAAGTTGGCTGTTGGGGTTCCGGTTCGGATAGGAAGGGTTCTGGCCTTGATTGTTTAAAGTGCAATTCCTCGCATAATGCCCTTCTTTGCCGCAAAGAAAGCAAGCATTAGATCCCATTCTGCACGTCCCCGGGTGTTTCTTCCCACATTTCGCGCACACCGGGTATTCAGTACGGTTTCCCTCATTTCCTCCAGAAATCCTCTTCTGAGGGAAATTCTTTTGTGGTCCTTGACTAGAGAAATTTCCCTTCCTCTTGAACCTCCCAAATTGCTTGGGGCCTTGGGTCTGGCTACTCATCTGACCCTTCTGATTCAACTCCGGACCTTGCCTGGGTGGCGTTGGCTTAACTCCGGCTTTCTCCTCCTTCCTGGCCTTAAAAATTTGAGCCCTAGCCTCCCTATCCTGGTTGATCCAGTATTCTGCTCTCAGGGCTCGACTCACACAGTCGGACACCAAAGTAGGTGGGCTACTGCCAGCACTCACTTGCCTGGCAATGTCGGTACGAAACATTTTCATCATTCGTCTAACCTTTTCGGTCTCGTTGGGTACCAATTCAGGGCATAGCGGGCTAACTGCTCAAATTTCTTGACTGCTTCCATCACAGTCATCGATCCTTGCTTCAGATTGGAGAATTCGTCCTGCTGAGCTGCTAAAATCTCCCTGTTGTAGAACATGTTGCGAAACTCTGTGACAAAATCCTGCCAACCCATAGTCGCAACGTCTCGCCGTATCTGAACGGTCATCCACCAGTGCCTTGCATCCTTTTTCAGAGCGAAGGAAGCACAAAGCACCTTCTCTTGTTCCGAAAGCCTCATGAAATCCAAGATAACTTGGATGTCTATCAACCAATTATCCGCGGCAATCGGATCCATTAGTCCATCAAATTCCGGCGCCTTCATCCTTCTAAACCGCTCATAGAGCAAATCTTCCCGCACCGGTTGTAGATTTGCTGGATTCCCAATGGGTGCTAACGGAACTTCAAAGTTCCGTGGAACCTCTTGTCGGACCTCAGGTTGGACTTCAGGTACCTGGGGTGCTACCGGGGGTACTCTGTCGTGATGCGGAGGAACTTCATCCACACGCGGTCTATCATTTATCTGAGCCAGCTGCTCTCGCAGTCTTTCCGTTTCACGTTGCTGCTCCAGCAACTGCCGTTGTAAATTTGCTACAACGGTCGCGATATCAGGCTCAGGAGGATTCACTGGTACCGTCTTACGAGTGCGCACCATTTTCAAATTCCTTTATAAGACAAAGAAAAGATATTACATACTGTCAATATCCTTCTTTCATGCATATAATATTCTATAACACTTCATACTTGTGTCAATCACAAACATAGCCGATCATAGTCATATCATCGCAACATATTTCATACATATCGTATCATTCATACATTAACATAACATAACATATCATAACATAATTCTAGAATTTCATCGTAACATAACATTTCATTCATAAACTGTCTTTTGCATTTGTACAAAAAGAACATCATATTTACAATATCGTATATACATATCAGATACATCATACCTGGTCAAAAATTTCAGATGGAAGTGTCTACCACTTTACCATCATACATATGTGTACAAGCCTATCATCCAAAAAGAATAAGCTAGTACATATCAGTCTAGCATCAAAAGATATACATACAGTCTATCTAATCTATGTGCTCAGAAGTGACCCCGACGATACGTCAGAATCGGACTCTCCCTCTCCGTCAGCCAACGGAATCTCCTCTGGATCCTCTAAATCCTCCTCATAGTCCAGCCAACCTGCGTGCTCTAACTCAGGGTCTGGCTCCTCATCATCCTCATCATCACTCGATATGTCGATGATAGGTGGATCCTCCGGTGGGTCCTCCGGAATAATGATGAGTCATCAGGGTCAAAGTCCTCAGCTGCTAAATCAGCCTCGGCCTCCTGATATGGCACCTCCGGTACTGGGGCTGCGGGAATCGGATCCTCGGAACAACGGGACCGGCTCATAAATCGGCTCTGCCATCTCGGCGTCCTCTACTGGCGCCTGCTGAGCCTCTGCCAAATCCGGGGCTGGCATATCGTGAAGTTAGCCTCGACTCCCAAAATAGCCTCAATCATGTGTCCAACTGACAAGCCGAGCATAGGTTCAGGAACGTACTGCCGGATCTGAATAGGCAATCCTTCCTAAGAATAACTAAGGCCTGCAGCTCGGGACTCTGCAGATACTGAGGAATGTATGGCAGCATCGACTCCTGGAATCGTCGGCAATAATGGGCCATCGTCTCCTGAGGATACGCGTGCCAATCAGCTACGTAGCTGAGGTAACGAGTGTGGTGCATGTCCTCATAGATCTCAAATCGCGGAGTAAATCGCCCGCTCCCTCGCCTATCATCGGCCCGTAACGAGCCATCACTGCCGTGCGAAAATGCGGCCACGTGCGGCTCGGCAACTGACGCTCTCCTAGAGTGATCCACCAAATCCGAGCGTCGACAGCAAAACACCGGCTAGCCAAAGAAACCTGTAGCGGGCCTCGATGTGGCAGATATGGAAGATCAACTCCATATCATACAACCATGCTGCCACCGGTACTGTACGTCTCGTGCCGTCAAACATAAGCGGACACGACTGAAAGAATGACCTCGTCGCCTCTCGGTCCGCGTCGACTTGGTCCGGGTCCATATCGTCGAGTCTATCATAATATAGGCGCATAATAATTATTTACTATTTGAAATTAAACTCAACTTACAATGATGGTGGCGATGGCAGGCAGACTGTGAAGTGGGATAGCAGGAAACCGCTCTGATACCAACTCTGTAACGACCCGCCTAGCACAGGCCGTTACTCATACATACATACATACATACTTAACGTACACAGCGGAAATATTTTTTTTTTTTTTATACGGGTGTATGAACAATAACGATATATAAATAGCGAATGTATGAACAAACAAAAAGCGATAATCGAACACCGGATAATATATAATGTACATAAGAGACAAAACACGTAGCGGCAGAATATCCCACTCACTTCACAGTTCACCCTGCCCCGCTCGCCATCTCGTATCAAAATTTGCTGACAGGTTGCTTACCTACAGCATAGATGTAAGACGTGAGCTTTCGCTCAGCAAGTACAACATAATTATCCGCAACAAATAACAATACAAAACATAACTCAAATCTAACATAACACATTCTACCCTATTCATGCATGAGCCAATTATGCTTGCTTGGTATCTCATGGCTTATCATACTTATCGTACTTAACATGCTTATCTTGTTTATCATGTTTATCATGCTTATGGGCCCCATAAGTGTACGTACCGGGCGCGCAACTATGGAGTGGTTGGGGCGGCCAGTCCATTTCCAACTCAATCCATAGTCCAACCCGACCTACGAGCGGGTCGGTACGACACAGGCAACTTGCTTGCCTTCATACTTATCTTTCATAATTTCTTAATCATTCTTATTTAGAGTTAGTGAACATGCTTCGTGATGTCACCTATTCATAAAACATAATCTTATCATATCATAAATTCATCATACATCTTAGTCATAACACAACATTTTATCATGGCATATTCATAACATATAACATTTCCTAAGCATATCACATCAACTACCATAGCATTTATCACTCATACTTAGGCAAGTATTCAACTAAAGCCTATGCTGTAGGCGGAGTTGTACTTACCTCGAATTCTAAGCCCGATGCTACGCCACTCCTGAACAGGTTGCAATAACAGATTATCACCTGTTATTACAAAGGACATAGCGTCAGGATTCTGAAATCCTAACTTTTTAAACTGTTGGTTATCTCAACCAACATTCATTTTATCTGTGTTATATGCCCCCCATATGATTAACTTGCAAACATAAGGATCGGGTTACTATAAATAACCCTATAGGTAACCCTCGAGACAAGGGTCCTATTCATAGTCTTAGTTCCTTATTGGGGTTACGTTGGATAACCCTTGGGCTTCGAGCCCAAACCAATAACTCGGTATCTTTTTCCGGTTATTGCTCATCGAAACTTAGTTTAGAAACCGCTTTTGAAAACTTAGAGTTTTCTTTAAAATCCTTATGAGTGGGTTCATTGTAAAAATCTTTAAAAGTCAAAACTGTCTTTGGGACAGCTTTTTACTGTAAATTTGTTAACATATGTGCAGGAAATGCCTAATTCTAACACTGTTTTTAGAGACCTTGAGCAGTAACCTACCGATCACTGCACAGTTTTTGAAATACATTTTTGTTTGAAAAACTGAGTTCGAATTTGAAAAAGTTTCCTTCATCAAAGTTTTAAATCTTAAAAGGCTCTAAAACTTTCATGTTTTGATCAAAATCGATTTCGGACTTTAACCCACTCGTTTTCCCTTTTTAAATTCACCTGGCCGTGCATGAAGTCTGGGCACGGTCAGGCTCGGATTTCTCTGAAAACGAAGGCCGTTGGAGCCTTATTTTTAAAAACTGTCCATGCTGTCTTATAGGAAAAACTGTTCTGAACAACTTTCATGTTTTACGTTTTTTGAAAATCGGCCTCTAAGGGCCTCAAAATTTGCTTTCCAGAAAACAGGGTAACTTGAACCCGAATGGCCAGTTTTCTATCTCCTAATCGTTTTCGATCCTAAAACGAGCACACTACCTCAACCGAACTCAGCGGGAGCCTAAGTCAGTCATACAGTGCCTTTCTAACGTCAATTTCTTTTTAAACACAAATTAAAACTCATCCATGCAACCCATTATTCTTTCCCCAAATAATTAAGGTTTGCAGAAAAATTTCCAGCTTGCCTAATTACACCAAATCTACCAATTAACCTAATCATGCATTCTAACTCCTACCCTAACTTATTAGGGGCATATAACTTAACCATTTAGCTAACATACAAACAAGCAAGCATTTTAAAAGCATAGCATACTAATTAAACCAAACCACCCTAAAAATCAAATCAAGCACATAACCTAACTAGGGCTGAAAATAAAATTAGAGCTTATGCTCTTACATACTCAGCTTGTAATACAAAATAACTTCCAAATTGAACCAAATTGAAAGCTGAAAACTTAGGGGAGATTTTACCTTAATAAACCCTAAAGTTGGTTAGGGTTTGGTCCAAAGTTTCTTCCCCCTTGGCTCCTAGACACAACCGGCCTCCTCCCTAGTTCACCCGAAAACTTTTATGTCCCTTGGCTGCTGCTCCTCACCAAGACCAGCCACTAATTCCAGCACTCCCTAAGGCCTTCCAACAATTTTTCTCACCCTTTTTCCAGCACACACACACACGGCCAGCTTGCCAAACAAGGCTCCAAAATTTCCAGCACTCTTTTCTTTCCTCCTAGCTGAAAACCGAACTCACCCTAGTGGATTCTCTCTTGGATTTCTGCTTTTGTTCTTGTTCCTTTCTTGGCTGCTAAGGGTCGGTTTTGGGCAGAGAAAAATGGGTAGAGTATGGCTGGGTTTTTCTGATTTGTTTTGAATAGAATGGCCACCTATTTATAGAGGTTTTGGAGCTTTGTTTAATTGCAATTTTAGTCCCTCAAAAACCAACATTTTTCACAAAAAGGGGGGTGAGGTGGCCGGCCATTATGTGGTCTAGAACCAACCAATTACTTTCCAATTTTAGCTTAAATCCAAATGATGTCATAAATAATGGATAAGGTGATGTCATTCTCCCTTAAGGCTTGTTTGGCTTTAAACCTTGATAAGCAATCCATTTTTAGCCAAACAGTCATTGCTAATACTGTGTTACTTAATACACAGTATCATAAATTAAATTTTATTCCAAAATTTATCTGTCATAAAATGGACGGTACGAAAAACTTTTCTTTCCGCTTCAAGTCCTTTGGCCCTTAATAATCTATTTAATGTGCTTGATTTTTCTATGGTGGTTTTAGATTTAATTCTAACTATTTTATCCGTAAAAACGGTTTTTCTCAGTATATAACCTATACTGCTTAACATACTTAAATTCCGTCACATAGTTGACCTTTTTAGTCAATCTTTGACTTCTCGGGTCAACTTTGTCCTTCATGGTCAACTTTGACTTTTTCGGTCAAACGTTGACTTTCAATAAAATCATAGAATTTTCTATCTTTTGGACACAAAAGATCATGGGCTTGACTAAGCGATCGTATTTGAGTCTTACGAAGCCATAAGAACTCATGAAATTTAATCAAAAACCCTGAGCTGGGATTTTTCATAGATACCATTACGGTACAATTTAAATTTCTATACAAGAAATCTTAGCGATGAAAATTCTAGATCTTACACTATCTTCTATCAAACCATAAGAAAAGATATTATCATACTAGCAATATCTTTTCTTTCACGCTTTATCTTCCATAATTGCAATATATCACGTCATAATATAACATAACATTAGCATCATACTATAGCACATAACAACTCGTAACATGCTTTTTATAATCGTATCATATCAATTCATACTTAAACTGGCTTTTTGTGTTCTTACAAAAAGTACATTTTATTTACAATCTTGTAAATACACTTTGATACAATTTCTATACATATAGGGTCAAAATCTCTGATGGAAGTGTCTAACACTTTCTCATCATACAATAGTACAAGCCTATAGTCATAAAATATAAGCTAGTACATATCAGCAAAATACATACACATGGTTAGCCAAATCTACGGGCTCGATCGAAACTACGGAGGACGCATCGGAGTCTGAGTCATCATCTCCGTCGTGCAATGTGTCCTCAGACTCAAACTCTGGCCCTGGCTCCATATCATCCTCATCATCGCTCGATATGTCGATGATAGGGGGGGTCCTCTGGCTGAACCTCCGGAAGGACTATGAGGTCATCTGGATCAGAATCGTCGGCTGCCATATCAGCCTCGACGTCCTGGGGCTGCATCTCCGGTACTGGATCTGCTGGAACCTGATCCTCAGGAACAGCCGGACCAGCCTCAAAAATCGGCTCTCCGTCCTCATCATCATCGACTAGAGCTTGCTGACCATCCGCAACCCCAGCGGCCTGCATGGCGTGCATCACATCCTCAGCCTCCAAAATATCGGCTATCAAGTGCTCTACGGTCGAGCCAGGTACCGGCATAGGGACATACTGCAGGATCTGCTGAGGCAGTCCGTCCCGAAACGTCTGGAGTGCGAATGCCATCGAGTTAGCCAAGTCCTGAGGGACATATGGCAACATCTCCTCCTGGAACCGTCGGCAATAATGGCTCATGGACTCCTCTGGGAAGGCATGCCAGACGACTGCGAAACTGAGGTATCGAGAATGATACATCTGTCGATACATCACCGGGTCACGATGGGGTCCACCTGCCCCCTCATCCAGAATCGGTCCATACCGTGCAACTAACAATGCATGGAAGTGCGCCCAAGTCCGACTCGGCAAAGATCGCTCCCCAATAGTCATCCACCACAGCCGAACATCCACTAGTCGCTCCTCAATATGGCAAAGATGGAAGATCTGCTCCATGTCGTATAGCCACGCTGCTAACGACACCGTCCGTCTAGTGCCATCAAAAAGTAACGGGCGCGACTCGTAAAATGACGCCACCGCACGTCGATCCTCATCTGCTCCAGCGGGATCCATAATGCGAGTCTAACATAACATAATTACATAATCAATAATTACTTATTCATAAAATAAAATTACTTACAATGATGGCGGCGACGGCAGGCATACTGTGAAATTGGGTAGCAGGGAACCGCTCTGATACCAACTCTGTAACGACCAGCCTAGCACAGACCGTTACCATACATACATACATACATGCTTAAATAATGAGCGTAAGTAGCGGAAATTTTTTTTTTTATACGGTGCGGAATAATTGAAACGCATAAATATGTAAACGCTGTTCGAATGTGAAATAATATACATAATAAGAACGAAACGCGTAGCGGTTAATATCCCCACATTTCACAGTCTACCCCGCCACGCTCGCCATCTTGTATCATCCATTGCCAGTAGGTTGCTTACCTACAGCATAGACGTAAGACACGTGAGCTTTCGCTCAGCAAGTACAACATGTAAATCCGCAATAACTAACATAAACATAACTCTTCATAACTTCACATAATCATGGCATGTCATACATAACTTTCCATAGCATACATATCATAACATCGCATAATATATGCATGAACCAATTATGCTCTTATTATGCCATCTTAATCATCTTTAACTTATCTTACTTATGGGCCCCTTATCTTGAGTGTACGTACCGGGCGCGCAACTATGATTTGGTTGGCGCGGCCAGTCCATTTCCAACTCAAACCACAGTCCAACCCGACCTAACGCGGGTCGGTACAACACAGGCAAGCTTGCTTGCCATCATACTTACTTTTTATGAACTCATACTTGTTCTTATTAGTGAACATGCTTCGTGATGTCACTATTCATAATTGTGCTTATATATTAACATCATGTCATAATCTCATGCTCACGAACTTAACATAGTCCTATCGTAAACATAACATCATTTCATCGTAATTATCAAACATACTTGGCAAGTATACAACAAAAGCCTATGCTGTAGGCGGAGTTGTACTTACCTCGAATACTATATCCAGAGAGGTGCTGATCCAATTCAGGATACTGCAGCAGGTTATCTCCTGCTATATCAGAGGACATAGGGTGAGAATTCTGTTCTTGAAGAATGCTGGTAATTAAACCAACATTCATCCCTAATCATAGTTATATGCCCCCTTTCTTAAACATTGTCGGATACTTTCTCAGTATCGCGGATATCCCTAGGGTTTAAAACGTACTTAGATTGGTCACATAAAGTAATCCTGGCTAAGCAGTCTTTATAACTGTGTTAGGTCTTTAAACCTAACCTTGGGCCTAAGCTTCTTTGAAAATTCTTTCTATCGGGTAACTCTTGAGTAACCCTGGTTTTTAGGCCCAACTTAGTCCTACTTATCATTCTATTGGGTTACGTTGGATAACCCTTGGGCTTTGGGCCCAAAACAATAACTCGGTACCTTCCCGGTTATTGCTCATTCAATTTGGTTTAAAACCCTTTTTCTTTCGAATCTTTATAAAACTTGAAATCGTATGCAAGGGTCTTTATAAAAACCATTAAAAATAGAAACTGCCTTTGGAACAGTTTCTCATTGTGAATTAGTCAATGGATGTGCAGAAATATCCTTTTTTTGCACTGTTTTAAAACACTCTGTGCAGGAATTTCTTGTTCACTGCACAGTTTTGAAATCTCATTTTCTATTTAAAAATCAAAGCCGAATTTGAAAAAGTTTTCTTTATAAAAGTTTTAAAGCATTCAAAATCATAAAACTTTAGTTTTGAACTTGAGACCCAAATCGGCCTCTAACCCACTCCTTTAACCTGTTAAACTCACCTGGCCGTGTATAGGGTCTGGGCACGGTCAGGCTCGGGTTTTCACAAAAACGAAGGCCATTGAAGCCTTATTTTCGAAAACTGTTCACGTGATCCACTAGGAAAAACCCTACTCTACAGCTTTCATGTTTTAAGTTTTTCCAAAATCAGCCTCTAAGGGCCTCAAAACTGACTTTCCAGAAAACTGGTCAGTTTGAACCCGAATTGGCAGTTTTCGATCCTTTCTTGGTTTCTCGTCTTAATTCGTGCACACTACCTCAACCGAACTCAGCGGGAGCCTAAAATCAACATGCAACATTTTTCTACCGTCCCAAATTAACTTACATGAAGCTTAAACCCGTCCATGCAAGTCAACAATAAAATTGTATTTTCAAGGGTTAGGGTTGGCTTGTTTCTAGCACAACCAACCATAGCATACATAAATCAATCTAATACCCTAACATGCCATTCATAATCTGTTGACAGATTTTTAGGGGACATATAACCAACCAATTATTCTAACATTCAATGCCTAAAAATTAACAGCACATAAACATATTGAAACTTAGCAATCAAACCATCATTCAAAACCATTCTAAACTAATCAAGCACATACACCCTTAAATCTAGGCTAGGGCTCGGAAATTAAATTGAGCTTATGCTCATTACAAACCAACTTGAAATACACTTAAATCTTCAATTTAAAACTTGAATTGAAAGATTTAAGGTTCAAGAGAATTTTACCTCACTTAATCCAATGGGTAGGCTTGCTTGGCTCAAAAATTTCTCTTTTCCTTTCTCCTTGGTGCAGCCGGCCTTAGCTCCTCCCAATGAGCCTGAAATTTTCCAGCCACCTAGTGGTTTGTCCCTACACTCTACGGCCACTCTCCACAAGAATCAGCCACCTTCCAACTTGTTTTCCCCTTCAATTTCCCTTCCACCTTGCTGCTGCCACACAACCGGCCACTATGGCCAATCTTGGTTCCAAAATTTTCTTCAGCTTTTTGGCTTGATTCCTAGTGCAATCCGAACCCTCCTAGGATTAATTCCTTGGTTTTCCAAACTTTTTCTTTCTCTTTGGCACCTCTCAAAGTTCGGTTTTGGTGAGGAAGAAATTGGGCAAAGTTTGGTTGCTTTTCACAATTTTTGTGAACAAAATGTTCAAATGGCCACCTATTTATAGGTGAGGCCAAACTCTTCAAATTGCACCAAAAACCCTCCAAAAATTTCAATTTTTCCCTTAAATCCTCTTAGTTGGCCGGCCACCTAGCCATTCTAGAGTTTTCCAACTTTCTTTCCAATCTTAGTTAATTCCATAAATGATGCCATAATTCCAAAAGCTAATGACATCATCCA
The DNA here is from genome assembly GCA_025413025.1 of Ficus hispida. Taxonomy (NCBI): domain Eukaryota; kingdom Viridiplantae; phylum Streptophyta; class Magnoliopsida; order Rosales; family Moraceae; genus Ficus; species Ficus hispida. Next base: position 2,415,734 of record CM046374.1, read on the forward strand.
TAAAGGCTTTGTTTGGCTTTTTCCCTTAGTAGACAATCCTTTTTAATGCCAAACAGGTATTTTTAATACTGTGCTCTCTTATACACAGTACAAACTTTTATACTACAGTCCAAAATTTTATATGCGTAAGGATGGACTGTACGAAACTTTTCCTTTTTGCTCCAAGCCCTTTAGCCTTTATTATCCTACTTAATGTGCTTGATTTTTCTATGATGGTTTTAAAACTTATTCTTACTATCTGCGTTGTAAAAATGACTTTTTGCAGTATATATCTCGCACTGCATCACATACTTAAGTTTCGACATTTGGTTGACCGTTTTAGGCAATCCTTGACTTCTTTTAGTCGATGTTGCCTTTCTTGGCCAATGTTGACTATCTTGGTCAACTTTGACTTTCGTGGTCAACTTTGACGTCTTTTGGTCAAACTTTGACCAAAATAAAAATCATAATGTTTTTGTACCTTTTCACTAAAAAGGTATCATGCTTGACTAAGCAATCATTTTTGAGTCTTATAATGCATAAGAACTCACAATTTCACTAAAAATCCTTAACCGGATTCTTTTATAAATACCGTCATGGTACAGTTTAAATTTCTATTCAAGAAATTGTAACATAGAAAAATTCTAGTTATTACAAGTTCGGCCTCTAAAGGCCTCAAATTTCACTTTTTCCGAAACTGGCCAATTGGCATCCGAACTGGCAGTTTTTCTGTTTAGAATTCGTTTTACGTCCTAGACGTGGAATCTAGCTCAGCCAGCCACCGCGGGAGCTCTAATACACACATGCAGCGGTTTTCTAGCATAAATTTTCTTTAATCACAATTTCTAACATCACCGTGCAAATTAAAATTCACATCATGCATCAACATATAAAACCCTAGCCATACAACAAACACTTAGCATGCAAAATCACAAAATTAAGAGCAAGCATGCAATCAAAATCAAATCACCCTTAGTTCTAGATCAAGAACAAACTTTAAATCCTAAACTTGGGCACAAAATAAAATTGAGCTTATGCTCTTACAAATTCAACTTGAAATACACCTAAATTTCAAATTGAAATGCTCAATTTAAAAGGTTTAAGGGCTAGGGATGATTACCTTGATTAGCCCCAAATTTTTGGGTTAGGGTTTGGCTTGACATTTTCCTCCCACCTTGGCTCCACCAACCGGTTCTTCCACCAAGTTTTGCACCCAAAAACTTAAGTTGAATCCTTGGTAATTTCTTGAACCAAAACTAACCACTAACCAACCAAAAAATTTCCTCACTTTTCCTCCCTAAAACAGTCGGCCTCAAGGCTTGAAAAAGACACAAAATTTTTCAAAATCCTTTCTTGAAGGAGTAGAGGAAAAACCGCCCCCCCCCCCCCCCAACAACCCTTTTCCCTAAGGATTGCAAAATTTTTCTTAGTTCTAGCTCACCCTTGGATTTTCGGATTTTTTAGAGAGAATTTGGCAAGAGCTTGGCTGCTTTTTCCCATTTTTTTTCAGCAAAAAGGCCCCCCCCCCCCCCCCCCCCCCAAGGTCCTATTTATAGGTGAAATTTTGGCCTTTTTTGTAAATACTTTTGGTTCTCCTTTTTCCTACAAGTCCATGGAACAAAAATATTTCTATTTTGGCCCCAAATGGAGCACAAATTTACACAAAAAAAAGGGGTGAGGTGGCCGGCCATCACCATGTGGAAGAAGCAAAATTTTGTTCTAGAACATGACACTTGTCATTCAAGGCTTGGTTCATGGAATTATGATGTCATAATTCCAAATAAAAATGATGTCATAATTTAAAAGGTAAATGATGTCATCCTAAGGCCTTGATTGGCTACTTTTTGAAAAGCAAACCCAATTTAAGCTAACACAGATAAATCTAATATTGTGTTTACTAATACACAGTACAATTCAGTACTGTTTTACTTGACTGCAGTCCAAAATTTATCTGCGTAAAAATGGACTGTATAAAATTTTTCTTATACTTCCGAGCCTTATTGGTCTTTAATTCCCACTAGGTGTGCTTGATTTTCTAAGGTGGTTTCATAGCTTATTTTAGCTATCTCAACCGTAAAGACGGTTTTCGCAGTAATTTTAAAAATTACACTTTAGCCCCCCTAAAGACAAATATTTACATTTTAGTCCCTGTGAGGTGGCGACTAAAGTGGAGCTACTTGACTTCTAATTCATACATAATGGTCCACTTAATTCCCAAAATCCCTAAATATAGAGATACAATCCAATTCCTTATTAATTTAAATAATACTATTACTGTTTTTCACTTAAAACAGTACTACCATACTGGACTACGGTGCAGAATTCATCTGCACTTAATGAGCTAAATATGGATTTTTCTTAGAACTTGAAACCATTTAGTCCCTCATGTCCTAAAAATCGTGCTTGATTTTCCTCTAGCGTCGTCTCAAACCTTATTCTCGCTTAATCGTCCGTAACGGCAGTTTTCTGCAGTATAGTTTCTATACCGATAAATTACACTGCAGTATCATCTTAGTCAACTTTGACCGGAATAAAAGTCAAAATTACTATTTTGCCCCTTTTTCCAAAAAAGGCCTACATTTGCCTAAGCAAACTATTTTTGAGTCTCGTAGCTAATTAATCGAGAACTCAAACTTATACTGATATTCTACTCCGATCATGATTCAGACTTAGGTTTTCCTTGTTTCTAAGGGAATCATAAGTCATAAAAGTTTCGGGTATTACAATCTACCCTCCTTAAAAGATTTTCGTCCTCGAAAATTCGAATAATCCTAAGTGGCTTTTCTTCAATCCACTATCAATTCATAGTAACTTGTTCACGTGCCCATTTGAATAACTTAATAAGATCAGGTCTTTTATATAGAACCATAATCTTCTTTCTATATCCTCATAATTCATATCCTCATACTCTCATGTTTTCATGTCCTCATAGTTTCCTTTCATACTGCATCACAAGAACTATTTACATGAAAAACTGAGCAAGTATATCATATTACTTGCTATATTTGAAAAGCATATATAACCTTTCCATACTTGAAAAGCGTATTGTATTTTATATTTAAGATACTTGAGGGCTCAGCGAATAAATCATATTGAAAATATTTTTCTTTTAATTTGCTGAAACTGAGGACCCTCTGGTACAATGTTAATCTTGTACTATTAGAACCCTTTTTCTGTTCATGGTGGCCCCTATCTTGGAAATATTTTTCTTCCTCAAGGATTGGCCCTTACATAACATGATGACCATAATATGATGGCCCTTTCATAACATGGGTTGGTTCTAATAAGCATAAGATCAAGCACCATACATAAAATAATTTCTTGGAATATTTTCCAAGTTAATCATGGAAAACAATATTAAATAGTATTATTGAAACCTATTATTGTTCGAGTGATGCAGTGAAAGATATCCTCATATCAACTAGCTACTTGTTAGCTAGTAGAAGCTTTTCTCATTGCTTCGGACATTTCCTTTATAGCACATAATCATAGCTCTAAGGAATATGTAAAACTTCCCATCATCATTTCATGATTTCCATTACTTAAAAGGTCGTATATAGTCGACATTAGTCAAACCATTATATATCGACTCCAAGGTTGTTACTATCGATCTCAAAGCCTATTCTTTTCCTTATTGCTATTCTAGCAATTATCGCTATAATTTAGTCACTATAGTTGCAAGATTAGACTCTTGCAAAAATTTGGCTCGTTCGTACACACGATGAACCGTCTTCTAATTCTAGTTCTTAATTCCTCACATTTCTAATCAAAGGAAATTAAATTAACTTACTTGGGCACTTGCAGAAACGACATGAAGCAAAGTGAAGTAGGCTGGCAGGATACCTCTCTGATACCAAACTGTAACGCCCCCAAAATCTACGTAGGGCCAACTACGTAAAAGTGGGTCGTTACCACACTTGCTTAACTTAAATCATTGTTTTACCGAAAATTTCAGGAAAAATTTTTTTTTCTTTAAACTTTAAAACTTTAAATTTTATTTTAAAAATCATAATCGAAACTAAACTTGTGCTTATGGGTAATCTTCATCATGCCTACCCATAACTTGTTATGCCGATTATAATGTCACCATAACCTTTTAAATCGGACCTTAGAAACATTACATACATATACAACTTCATAATTAAAAACATTTGCGGAAAATCTTGCGTAGTGGTATCCCATACCGCCCTTCACTCGCCCCATCATCTCCATGGCCCACCAAGTAAAGCTGCAGGCATCTTACCTACAGTATGAAATATACAGATGAGCTTTCGCCCAGCAAGTACAAACATGATCTCACAAAACCTTTTCAAACATCAGTTAATTTATCAAAACATGTCATCACCATATAAACTTATCAAACATCATGTAGCTTATGCATGAACCATTTATGATTGATTGAATGTCTTATGTTTCATTATAGACTCAATCCTTAACTTATCTTGTCTTAACATGTGGGCCCATAGTGTACGTACCGAAAGCGCGCAGCCTCCAGATAAAGCTAGGGTTTGCAAGGCCCTAACAGTTCTGGGAATCATAACGTGACCCTCACGCATCAACGAGAGGTTAATATCACAATTGGTGTTAAACATGTATCATCCACGATCACGGGAGGTTGGTACGACACCTTACTTGATTATCTTACCATGTGATTTAACGTTAGTGAACATTCTTCATGATGTCACTATATCATTCTCAAACTTAACATTTCCCATATCATGGCATTCTTGAAATCATGACATTTTTAAAACCATGACTTTTAGAAAACATGGCATAATATGTAACATGTCATAGCACATCATCGCATAGCATTACATAACATCATACAACATAGCATGTACATTTAAACATGTAATGTAACTAGTATAGTTAAACATAATATATATGAAAATAGTATTTACTATTTTCATATTGTAGGTGAGGTTCGATACTTGCCTGATTTCCTATGCTCTTGAAACTTGATCTAATATTCCGTCAAGGTACATCAACAGGTTCTATTCCTGTTTCAATTAGGGTGTAAGATAAGGATTAGCCTATCTTACCGTAAATCTTTTCATGCAATGTTGGTATCCTTAACCAACCTTAAATAGTAACCCTAGTCATATGTCCCTCCTATATTAATTTTATTACCTCATGATAAATTGTTTGGTTACTTAGAGTAACCTTAGGGCATCCGGCCCAATACAAACATGAATAGTGTTAGGTTATCATCCTAACCTATGCCTTGTCATTTTTATTCATAATCTTTTGGGTTTTAGGATCAACCTAATTTTTTTTATACCTTGTTGTGTTACCTTGAGTAACCCTTGAGGTAGTCAAACTTAGTCCGATTATCCTAAGTAATCCTTGGATTTTGGACCCCGTCCCGTAACTCGGGTATCCTTCCCGGTTACCGTCCATCATTGTTTTGTTACCAAAAGTAAGATAACTTTTGAATCCAAAAACTTGTTTTTCTCTGTGCTTTGGAAAAAACTTGGTTCTCTTTGTTTATTTCTTACAAAAACTCTAGTTTAACTTTGAAAATTGTAATTCTTTGAAAAAGGTTTGTAAAAATTATTAACTGTTGAAAACTGCCTTTGGAGTAGTTTCCCACAGTCAAAACATTGGTGTTGGTGCAAAAATACAGTTTTCCTGTATTGTTTTAGAAAATCCTGTGCAGGAATTTCTTGTTTCCTGCACACTCTTTAGAAATCCGTGTCAGTTTAAAAATCTGAATTGAATTTGAAAAAGTTATCTTCAAGAAAGTTTTAGATCTCGACAAAATCCTAAAACTTTCATGTTTTGAGAAAAATCCAGTTCTGCTTGTATTTGCGTCAGTTTTTGTTTGAAATTGGCTGATCCTGTAAACTGGGTCTGGGCAGACCAGCCACGGATTTTTGTAAAAACAGAGACCATTGGAGTCTCATTTTGGGATTCTGCCCACGCTGTCCCCTAGGAAAAACCCTCCTGAAAAACTTTTATGTTTTAAGTTTTACCCAGTTCGGCCTCTAAAGGCCTCAAATTTCACTTTTTCCGAAACTGGCTAGTTGGCACCCGAACTGGCAGTTTTTCGGTTTAGAATTCGTTTTACGTCCTAGACGTGGAATCTAGCTCAACCAGCCACCGCGGGAGCTCTAATACACACATGCAGCGGTTTTCTAGCATAAATTTTCTTTAATCACAATTTCTAACATCACCATGCAAATTAAAATTCACATCATGCATCAACATATAAAACCCTAGCCATACAACAAACACTTAGCATGCAAAATCACAAAATTAAGAGCAAGCATGCAATCAAAATCAAATCACCCTTATTCTAGATCAAGCACAAACTTTAAATCCTAAACTTGGGCACAAAATAAAATTGAGCTTATGCTCTTACAAATTCAACTTGAAATACACCTAAATTTCAAATTGAAATGCTCAATTTAAAAGGTTTAAGGGCTAGGGATGATTACCTTGATTAGCCCCAAATTTTTGGGTTAGGGTTTGGCTTGAAATTTTCCTCCCACCTTGGCTCCACCAACCGGTTCTTCCACCAAGTTTTGCACCCAAAAACTTGAGTTGAATCCTTGGTAATTTCTCGAACCAAAACTAACCACTAACCAACCAAAAAATTTCCTCACTTTTCCTCCCTAAAACAGTCGGCCTCAAGGCTTGAAAAAGACACAAAATTTTTCAAAATCCTTTCTTGAAGGAGTAGAGGAAAAACCGCCCCCCCCCCCCCCCCCTCCCAACAACCCTTGTCCCTAAGGATTGCAAAATTTTTCTTAGTTCTAGCTCACCCTTGGATTTTCGGATTTTTGAGAGAGAATTTGGCAAGAGCTTGGCTGCTTTTTCCCATTTTTTTTCAGCAAAAAAGCCCCCCCCCCCCCCCCCCCTCCCCCCAAGGTCCTATTTATAGGTGAAATTTTTGGCCTTTTTTGTAAATACTTTTGGTTCTCCTTTTTCCTACAAGTCCATGGAACAAAAATATTTCTATTTTGGCCCCAAAAGGAGCACAAATTTACACAAAAAAAAAGGGGTAAGGTGGCCGGCCATCACCTTGTCGAAGAAGCAAAATTTTGTTCTAGAACATGAAACTTGTCATTCAAGGCTTGGTTCATGGAATTATGATGTCATAATTCCAAATAAAAATGATATCATAATTTAAAAGGTAAATGATGTCATCCTAAGGCCTTTATTGGCTACTTTTTGAAAAGCAAACCCAATTTAAGCTAACACAGATAAATCTAATACCGTGTTTACTAATACACAGTACAATTCAGTACTGTTTTACTTGACTGCAGTCCAAAATTTATCTGCGTAAAAATAGACTGTATAATTTTCTTATACTTCCGAGCCTTATTGGTCTTTAATTCCCACTAGGTGTGCTTGATTTTCTAAGGTGGTTTCATAGCTTATTTTAGCTATCTCAACCATAAAGACGGTTTTCGCAGTAATTTTCAAAAATTACACTTTAGCCCCCCTAAAGACAAAATATTTACATTTTAGTCCCTGTGAGGTGGCGACTAAAGTGGAGCTACTTGACTTCTAATTCATACATAATGGTCCACTTAATTCCCAAAAATCCCTAAATATAGAGATACAATCCAATTCCTTATTAATTTAAATAATACTATTACTGTTTTTCACTTAAAACAGTACTGCCATACTGGACTACGGTCCAGAATTCATCTGCACTTAATGAGCTAAATATGGATTTTTCTTAGAACTTGAAACCATTTAGTCCCTCATGTCCTAAAAATCGTGCTTGATTTTCCTCTATCGTCGTCTCAAACCTTATTCTCGCTTAATCGTCCGTAACGGCAGTTTTCTGCAGTATAGTTTCTATACCGATAAATTACACTGCAGTATCATCTTAGTCAACTTTGACCGGAATAAAAGTCAAAATTACTATTTTGCCCTTTTTCCCAAAAAAGGCCTATATTTGCCTAAGCAAACTATTTTTGAGTCTCGTAGCTAATTAATCGAGAACTCAAACTTATACTGATATTCTACTCCGATCATGATTCAGACTTAGGTTTTTCTTGTTTCTAAGGGAATCATAAGTCATAAAAGTTTCGGGTATTACAGCTTTGACTTTAGAGATGCAACGCTCGCAGGGCGAAGACTCAATGACAGAGACTCACAGTGATTCACGCTTTGTTTGAGAATGACAGATTTGTGGAGATTAGTATTTTGTTGTCTATGCTTTTCAACAGTGATTAAGGATTCAAGACTAATTGGGTGCAACAGTGTTGATTTTTGGCGCCCTTCAATTTCGCTTTTTTTATTTTTTATTTTTTATTTGTTCTGATTTGAATGCTTTGGGAGGGTTTGATGTGGTGATTTGCTATTTGATATGATGATTTGCTGATTTCTAGAATTGCGATTTGCGGGTTTCGATTTACGATCTGCTTGGAGTGGATTTGAAGGATGGATGGTGATTTTGATGGGTATTTTGCTTTTTCTATTTGATTTGCTTTGCTTATGCTGTTTTGCTATTTTTAGTGAATGAAAGGATTTTTTCAAGATTTCGAGTAGGCTCTAATACTAACTTAAATTTAGGATTCAAATAATTTTCATTCACAAACTAAAATAAATACCAGGCTTATAAATATACGTAAAGAAAAACAATATAAAACAAAACAAATAAAAGAAAACCAGTTACACCTAATTAACACCTAATAGATAACTCTATAAAAAAATGAATTATTCTGTTCACATCTAAATTAGGAAATAATCACAAAATAGTAACTAGATTAATAATCAATTACACAAATCTCAACAATATCTTTCCGGACATTATAGTTGTTCATATATTGTGCCCTTACTGCCAATGTTGAGGTTTAGAATTCAGAAGTAAAAGTAAATACTGAACAAGAACAATAAACAAATATCCAGAAAAAAAAAACGACAAATAAACAAATAAATAAAACGGAAAATTAGAATACAAAATAAAAACGAAAACTAAACCGGAACAATAGTAAAACAAAATAAAATAAACTAAAACGGAAAGCATTCAAAACGAAAGTCATTTAAGTCTAGAATTAAATCCCTTGACTAGACTTGTTAAAAAAAAAAAGTATTTCTAGAGCTATTTTGTTTGTAACAGTTTTTGAAACTATCAATTACTCTATTTTATCCCCAATGCTTTTTTAAAATAAATAGAGAGGAGAACAAAAGTGTCCCACTCAAATTCATTAAAGAAAAAAAAAATACCAAAAAAAAATCCAGCTTTAATGGTTAACAAAACAGCCTTAATATCACCCCTAATATTACCCTCATGCTCGGTGGATATTTAGCAAATTATAAAACCACTCTAACCCACGAGCATCAACCTAAAACTAGTTAACCTCACTTGGCACTGCAACGAAAAGGCCTTTTAGTAACATGAAGGTCAGTTTGGTAGAGTTTTTACTCTTATTTTTAATTAGACGAATAAAAGAAGGAAAAACCATAACTTCTAAATAAGTATTTGTAAGCAAAGAACTTATACGATCAAAATAATATTTAAAGGTTCTAATAAGTAGAAAACACAATGTTAAAATCATGTTTATATTGTCTAGTTTAAACATTATTACAAGTCTTAAAGTCCACTGAGAAGAACTTTCACCGCAACTCACAATTTTTGACTTTAACAGGAAGTACTTCTGTAGACTGGAAACACTTCTGACAGATCATCCAAATATTTTTAGAAGCTACTTTGAATCTAGGAAACCTAAAATAACTTTTAAAAAACTCTGTCAAACAGTCCCTAAATCAACAAATTTTAATTATTATTACATTTTATATAATTTTTTAGTGTATCTCATGTTAACTTCACTCAGTTTAAAATTTTTGCAATATGATTATTTTTTAAATTGTATTCTGCCCATTAATTTGGGTAATCGGAGTTTGGCCCTAATTTTTATTTTTCAGCCTATGTTCACTTATTGCACTCTCAGTTGGGTGAAATACAAGATTACCCCTCTAAAAGCATATTGTTAGACGATAATTGGTCAGTTGCAATAGTTTCAATTTGTTTTTAGCTCTATTTAGAAAAAATGGAGGATAAAATATCCAAACAAGCATTAAGGGATGTCAAAAAGATATAGGTTTAAGGGCTTATTTTTGCACCGGTACACATGAATTTATGCATAATTGCAATTTATAATTTGAATTTTTAATTTTTGCAATTTGCAATTTGAACTTACAAAATACAATGTTAATTTTTTTCAAAAAAATTAACATGTGATTTGGATACGTTCGAGTAGTTAATTAATGACATGAATTATCAGTTTTCTATATTTGAATATAAATTTATTAACGTAAAGATCTTTGATTAAATTTTATTGAAATAAAGAACTTCGATTTGTTTTAAATATAAGTCTTGGTTCACATTGATTAAGAAAATACATTTTATGCTCTTAATGTAACATTTTAAATGGAACTCAAGGCACTAGTAAAAATTGTGGATTACACGACGGTTTTTTACCGTCGTGTAAAGTTTACACGACGGTTTACCAACCGTTATGTAATCCAGCGTCGTGGTAGATAACACGACGGTCCCGTTACCGTCGTCGTATCTCAATATTACACCACGATGTGTTGTCGTTCTTGGCCGAACCATCGTGTAATGTGTATACATTACACGACGGTTCTCTCCGAACCATCGTGTAATGTCTGACATTAAACGACGGTTCAAGATCCGTCATGTCATATTTTATTTAAAAAATATATTTTGGTTTTTTTGGTGATTTCCCGTGCTAGCCTAACCTGCATGTTATCCAATACACGATCCAAGATAGTAACTTCAATTATCAAATTAAAAATACATACCAATTTTTACATTACAAGTTCACATATCATAATTAATGAATTGCATTACATGGCTATCCCATTCTCCCATAATCAAATCCAAATCTGCAGAAGTATAAAATTCTTTACTTTCTAGTACGTCAATTCCATTCAACACTATGTCCCTCATAAAACCTAAAATAAAATAACCACATTCAACACTTCCCTCTTGGAGAGGACAAGGACGGTCCGAGATCATGGTTTTATAGTCTTGTCTCCTTCTAATCCCTTGACCGGCTATAATCTTCCAATCCGATAGGGCCCTAGCAAATTGGTAAAATTGAAACTAATTAATTAAGATACATATAATAATTAAGATTAAAAAAAATAACATATTAAAATTGACTTACATGTTCATTAGCTCCGTAAAATCATCTCGTTTATTCTCTCGAAGAGGATCAAAATAAAGGACGAAGTCCTCCCATGGGTCAATGACTCCCAAAACCCAATGTCTCCCTCTGTTATGTGGCACAAGATAAATCTGGCCTTTTAGTCCGTCACGCGGTTTCGATGGTCATAGGCCGTTTTGAGCCATTATTTTTGTATTTTCATGCTAGAAGACTTCATGTAATCTTGCTATAGTTATGCTTTGAATATTGATCAAACTCTATTATCTTTTTCGAAAAGGAAAACTCATTGTGGCATTCCGTCGAGCATGTTGTGTGCGTAAAAAAAGCATGTTCATAAATGTGTGTAAAATGTCAAAATTAACGACCACAATCATTTTTCTCCTCTACAAAGAGAAATATTAAAACAAACACACTAATTTACAACAATGGATCTTTAGTGACAAACAACAATACAAACAAGTAAATGTGGTTTAGTTTATATATGAAGTCACCTTACTTTCCTTTGACAAAGAATAGTCACGGCCAAAGCAAGAAGGAGGTGGCGGCGGCAACGACGGCAACGGTGGATTGACCGGAATTTAAAAGCGAGGTGTCGGCGGGTTGGTGAAGTATGTGTGGGTACTCCAGAAAAGTGGAGAGTGTGAAGAGAAATAAGGATATGCGAGCGAATATGAAGAGAAAATTGTATTTAAGTAATTAGTTTTCGCGCGGAATTCAAAAAATGAAAATTTAAAATTTTTAAATTTTTTGAGCATTACACGACGGTTCGGAAAAAACTGTCGTCTAATCTTGTGATTAGACGACGGTCATTCCGGGACCGTCGTAAAAGCCGCCCTCATTTGGGGTGGATTACACGACGGTCGCCCGGGGACCGTCGTGTAAGCTTCATGTGTTTGGAGCTTACACGACGGTCCCCTGGGGTGACCGTCGTGTAAGCCACGCCAGCAGGCGCGCGCCCGCGCGACCCAGGCGCGCGCCCGCGTGACCCAGGCGCGCGCCCGAGCGACCCAGGCACGCGTCCGCGTGCTCAAAAGGCCGAATCTGGCGCGCGCCCGCGCGACTCCAGGCGCACGCCCGCGCGCTTCCCCAGCCAAGGAGGTCAGCGCGTTTCCCAGCCAAGAGCCCTTTACACGACGGTTTCTTAGAACCGTCGTGTAAAGTGGGTGCGAAGACCACATTACACGACGGTTCCTTGAAACCGTCGTGTAAAGTTGGTGCGAAGACCACTTTACACGACGGTTCCTTGAAACCGTCGTGTAAAGTGGGTGCGAAGACCACTTTACACGATGGTTTCAAGGAACCTTCGTGTAAAGTCCATACTTTACACGACGGTTTCAAGAAACCGTCATGTAAAGTTGGTGCGAAGACCACTTTACACGACGGTTCCTTGAAACCGTCGTGTAAAGTCCATACTTTACACGACGGTTTCAAGAAACCGTCGTGTAAAGTTGGTGCGAAGACCACTTTAGACGACGGTTCCTTGAAACCGTCGTGTAAAGTGGGTGCGAAGACCACTTTACACGACGGTTTCAAGGAACCGTCGTGTAATGTGGGTGCGAAGACCACTTTACACGACGGTTTCAAGGAACCGTCGTGTAAAGTCCATACTTTACACGACGGTTTCAAGAAACCGTCGTGTAAAGTGGGGGCGAAGGCCACTTTACACGACGGTTTCAATGAACCGTCGTGTAAAGTGGGTGCGAAGACCACTTTACACGACGGTTTCTTAGAACCGTCGTGTAAACCTCACTTTACACGACGGTTTCAAGAAACCGTCGTGTAATCTCCGTCGTGTAATATATGTTTTGTAGTAGTGAGGGTCAATTTTGTAATTAAAAAAAACTAACTTTGTTATGATTAGGGGATAAATTACTACAAGTTTATAATTTTATGATAGAAATTGTCAAAATTAAAAGTTTATAGGGTAACTTATAACTTTACAAAAGGTGCATTGGTGTTCTGGTTCTATAGTTTCTCCTATTTGGAAAACACATTGGAGATATTTTGTTTCCCAAAAGTCTAATGTTAGGCCCAAATGTTAAGCCCAAATACCATTTTAGGTTAGGGAAAGGCATTGAATGACATAAATTTAAAAAAATGAGAAAATTAAGTGGAGAGTCATATTTTGAGTACCTTCTTATAATTTTGCTCATTTTAATATTAAAGTTGATAACTGATAAATTTATCAACTTTAATGTTATGGTAGCCATAAATATAAGGATGTATCAAATTTACGACATTCATGCATATAACCCAATTTAATGAACATGACACAAAAAAAATAACACAAGACCAATATGACACAAATTTAAACTAAAGTTATCACAATTTTGTATCATGTTAGTTAAGAATGAGGAATTTTTATCATACTGGTTAACAAAGAAAAAAAAGATGGTTTGTTTAAGTAATTTTTCTTTAAGGGAGGGGTTACTCCATTTATCAATTTCTTTCACTTTGGTAATTTTTTTCAGTAAAAATAAGGGTTAGCAATGCTTTTAAGCTCCTCACCTTCGTCCAGTATCATTGTTGGAGTTTTTCTGAGACCACATGTGCACATAATCTTTAAAGCTAAGCACTATGGCTCTGGGCAACCTAATTTTATCTAGGTAAACACAAATTTGAACTAGATGCAAGAAAATTACGGAATTAAAACTAACAAAATTAACCAAGAAAAATGACACACAATAAACAAGAGACAATTTTGTACAACTTAAAATCTATGTGAAAAGCTTCTTGGGACTTGACTTCACTCTATTTTTCTCTTGTTCTTCCTATTTAGTATTTGTCAACTAGTTCCAACCAATTCATTAGTCAAGAGCTCAAAATTAACCTCATGACCTCTTCCGAGCATCAAATGAGATCATATGCCTAAGTAAACAAATCGATATTCTTATCCAATTTGCCTACCCACACATTCATGAAGCAACCCTCAATTGACTATCCTAGTGCTTATGGCCTCCCAAACTCACAAACAACTAAGATTGTGTTTCTCAAACCGATAAATAAATTAATCTCTCCCGAGCATCAAATTCATAAATCAAATCAACCAATTAATTTCCCAACAAATTAGTGGCATTAAGCATAAAGAAACGCAACTGAATTGAAATTGAAAGTTCATTGACAATTAGCTAAATATTCCAAACATAGTGCAAATAGAGCTACATCAAGCCCTAGAATAAGAGTCTGGCCAAGCATAGGTAAATCCATAACCAAAATCATCAAGAAATTCATAAATGTAAACATGTTCAAGACAATATCATAAATACAAATTTCAAACAAAATAGAGTAAGGAAGAAGAAGAAACTAAGATTGAGATAACTCTCAAGACTTCAATCTTCAAGAATTCTTCAAGAAAAATATTCAAGAGTTGTTGTCTCTAAGCTTTTCTCTCTAGAAAAGTGTGCTTCTCAATCTTCCATGGGATGTGTGCCACTTTCACTCTCTAACCTCCCCCTCTTGAGGCTTCCCAAAATGGATATATCAAAACCCTACCAAAACCGGCAAATCTTGCCATCCATTCTCATCCAAGGGCCAAAATTTTTGGCCCTTGGACGTTGTTCAGCAGAAGAAGGGTGCGGTTGCACGGGCTTGGGGTTATAGAGCCACTCGGGCACTTCTTGGCTGGCGCGGGTGCACCTTGGTCTCGACCTTGCCTAGCCTCACGAAGGGAAGGGCACGGGCACCCTGGAGTGGCATGGCTGCACCAAGGTCTCTAGCCATCTACGAGGAGATCTTCAAATGGCCTTGTTTTCTTCAATTTTTTTATGCCAAATCTCCTTTAAGTATCATTTCTCAAGCCTTTCTACAAACTGGCACACAAATCCATCAAACAACACTTAAGCTTGAGGTTTACACAAATATTTAAGCTGAAAAGTTCTTAATTTGTGAGAAAAATACTCACTCATCAAACACCCCCAGACTTAAACCTTTGTTTATCCTCAAGCAAAACAAAACAATAGAGAAATAACAAAAATTAAAAACTAAAACTAAGTGTAATACCTGATTTTCTTATGTCTGAACGATTCTATGTATAAATGTACATTGAACCGTAAAGGTATTTATGGAAAAAGCCCAGTTAAGGGTTTTTAATTATGTTTTGTGAGTTTTATGACTTTATAAGACTCAAAAAATGGTTATGTATTTAAGAAAATGACCTTTTTAGGTAATATGGAGCAAAATCTTGAAATTTTGTAAAAAGTCAAAGTTTGACCAAAAACCGTCGCGGTTGACCAAAAGTCAACTGTTGACCATGGAAGCCAAAACTTGACAAAAAGGTCCCTAATTGACAAGAAAGTCGATGGTTGACCCGAAAAGTTTAAGAAATGACTTTATGTTTAGATATTGATCTGTATAAATTGCACCGGGTAAACCCGTGCCTTTTTTTTTGCAGATAAAAAGTTATGTTTAAGACATGAGAACCACCTTAGAAAATCAAGCACATTAAGTTGAATGCTTAGGGTTTTGTAGGATTATGATTTACGTTTAATTTGGCTTGCATGTTGAAAATTGAACGTTAGAAACGTTATGCATGTCTGATTTAGGCTCCCGATGAGTTCGGTTGAGGTAGGGTGGACGTTTTAGGACGAACACGAAATTTTAAACCGAAAACTGTCAACTCGGGTGGAAACTGACCAGTTTCGGGAAAAATAGTTTTTGAGGCCCTTAGAGGCCGAATCAGGGGAAACTCAAAACATGAAAGTTTTTAAGTAGAGTTTTTCCTAGAGGACAACGCGGACCGTTTTGTAAAATGAGGCTCCAATGGCCTTGGTTTTTACCAAAACCCGTGCCTTAGTGCCCAGGACCCGTGCCTTATGTGCCCAGGACCCGTGTACGGCCGGGACTTGTTCCACGGGATTTTTGACCACGAAAACGTCCGAACTGGGTTTTGCCCAAAACACGAAAGTTGTAGAACTTTTCGATGTCTAAAACTTTCGTGAAGACAAGTTTTTCAGAATCAGTCTTGATTTTAAGATGAAAATGGATTTCGGAAAACTGTACAGGGATTATGGAAAACTCTGTACAGGATTTTTAAATTGACACAGAAAAAGTGTAATTTCACAATTTCACTGTAAATTGACATTGTGAAACTGTTCCAAAGGCAGTTTCTAATAGTCAATAATTTTATAAATCTCAGTTTAAGATTTTCAGTTTTAAAGTTTAACAAAAAGGATTTTTAAACCAAAGATAGGGATTTCTGTTCTAAAAATGAGATTTTACAACCAAAGTTACCAAAGTGACCGATTAGGATAACGTAAAAATAAGTAAGGGCTTATAACTAAGGTTATGAAAGAATGTTGGTTGTCTACCAACAGTTCTAACCCTTACTTTTATTTTATCTCAGAACGTTTTACGCGGAAGTGTCCCGGCGGAAATTGACTCCACTTTGGACACAGCTTTTACAGTCAAAGTAAGTACAACTCCGCCTGCAGCATAGGCTTATTATGAATACTTGTATAAGTATGTTTGCTATTTGTGAGTGTTACACGCTATATGATAAGTGCTATAGAATATCCTAGGAATGCTATGATTTTATATGAATAATAAGTGTTATGATTTTATGAATGTATGTTATGATGAATGGAATGTCAAGTATGCTATGATGTATAGGAGCATGATTAGGGTTAAGATATGTTAAGTTTAATTGAGTGAAACATCATGATGCATGTTCACTAATTAACAAAAGAAAGATTAAGCTATGACGGCAAGCAAGCTTGCCTGTGTCGTACCGACCCGCGTTAGGTCGGGTTGAGCTATGGCAAGAGTAAGTCCATGGAGCGCGCCCGGTACGAACACTTATGATATGGGGCCCATAAGTAAAAGTAAGGTTAAGTTAAGAAAGTTATGAAGAGATAAGAGAGCATAAGGAAGCATAAACGGATCATGCATACGATATGTCAAGTTATGTTATGAAATGTTATGCCATGTTATGATTAAGTTATGTTATGAAATGTTATGCCATGTTATGATGAAGAAAGGTTATGAAATGGTATGCTATGTAATGGTACACAATGTTATGTTAGGTTAGATTATGCTGTGTTTTTAATATTGCGGTATTAATAGTTGTACTTGCTGAGCTTTCGCTCACTGTCTTACGTCTATGCTGTAGGTAAGCAACCTGCCAGTAATCAATGATACAAGATGGAAGGCGAGGTGTGCTGGACTGTGAAATGTGGGAATAATGCCGCCACACGTTTTGTTTATTATGTCAATATTTTAGAAGCTTTATTTATACCTACACAATGTTTTAATTATTCAGTATAATTATTTACGTAGGTGCGTATATATATTTATACGGCTTATAAAAATATATATATATATTCCGCTGTTTTACGTATAAGTACGTAAGTATGTATGTATGTATGTACGGTAACGGCCTGAGCTAGGCGGGTCGTTACAGAGTTGGTATCAGAGAGGTTTCTTGCGACTAAATTTCACAGTCAGCCTGCCATCGCCGCCATCCTTGTAAGTTATAATTTTATTTTCATATGTTAATATGAATTATGCGCTTATGTATGATTAGATTACGATTATGGACCCGGCACCTATAGAGGAGGACCGGCGCGCGATTTCAGCATTTTATGAGTCACGGCCCCTTCTATTTGACGGCACCACCCGAACGGTAGCCTTATCAGTTTGGCTATACGATCTAGAGAGGATTTTCCACCTTTGCCATGTAGAGGCACACCTGCACGTCTCGCTGGCTAGTCGATGCTTACTAGCTGACGCGCGCTTATGGTGGATGACGATCGGCGAGGGGACCCTACCGGACCGTACGTGGGCACATTTTCGTGTCTGCATGACTAACCGCTACGGACCAGTGCTGGACGATGGGGCGGATGAGCATTATCGAGATCCAGATATTTATCGGGAGATGCAGCACGAGCGGTACTTCATTATGGCCAATTACTGGCGAGCGTACCCCCACGAGCCGATGGACCATTACTGTCGGAGGTTCCAGCAGGCTATGTTGCCTCTCATCCCCATGGACATACCCAACCCAGGATTACGATCTTTAGTGGTCCTGCGGAACGGACTACCTGCACAGATCCGTCAGCACACGCCTATACCGACGCAGCATATGACAGTGGCCCATATGATCGAGTTCATATTAGCTGCGGAGATTCTCGTACAGGATCCACAGGCCGATGCCCATGGAGTGGAGCCTGAGATACCAGTCGATGACGCCGAGATGCCCGAGCCGGTTTACGAGCCGGAGCCGATATATGAGCCAGAGCCGCTTATGAGCCCGACCCGGTCGACCAGGAGGATCCAATACCCGACCCGGTACAGGAGGCCGAGGATGATGGTTATGATGCCGATGAGGAGATGGATGCGCCCGAGGACCCTCCGATCATCGTCATATCTAGTGATGACGAGGACGATGACGAGGAGCCCGATCACGAGCCAGGGTTCGGAGGATGGCTCGACGAGGGAGATAATTTTGAGGAGGATCCCGAGGAGATCCCAGACGATGACGGAGAGGACGACTCTGATGTCTCAGTTGTTACGGTAGCAGAGTCAGATTAGGCTCAGATCACGTGTATATGTATATGTTTTGAGACTGATGTACTAGCTTATTTTATTTTGACGATAGGCTTGTACCTATGTATGATGGTAAAGTGGTAGACACTTCCATCTTAAATTTTTGATGATGTAGATACGATGTAAAGAAATCTTTTGACAATGTAAATATGATGTAAAGACAATGTAATTACAAGTAAAGTAAATATGATGTACTTTTTGTATATATTATAAAAAGACAGTTAAATGTGAGATGTATGGAATCTCAATTATGCATGATATGATATGATATGATAAGTATGTACGATTATGGTATGACAATATTGTGACATATTGCATATTGTTACAATATGTTAAAATATGAATGCAAAGAAAGGATAATAATATCTTTACTGATGATTTAAATAGGAAGATTAAGATGGTTCGTACGCGAAAGGGTGCGCCAGTGAATCCACCTGCGCCGGATCTAGCGACCGTTGTAGCCAATTTACAACGGCAATTGTTAGAACAGCAACAAGAGACAAACCAGCTGAGAGAGCAGCTAGCTCAGTTACACCAGAGACCCCAGGTCAACGAGGTTCCCTTACCCGCAGAGCAAGCACCTCCAGTGGCACCTCCAGTGCCCAATGTTCCGCGACATGCTGAGGTACCAGTAGCACCTGCTGGGGTACCGGCAGATCCACCTCCGGCAAGAGAGGATTTGTTATATGAGAGGTTTAGGCGGATGAAAGCGCCTGAATTTGAGGGAACAACAGACCCAATAGCCGCAGATAACTGGTTGATAGACATCCAAGTTATCTTGGATTTTATGCGGCTCACCGAACAGGAAAAGGTTCTATGCGCCTCGTTTGCCCTTAAGAAGGACGCAAGACACTGGTGGATAACCGTTCAGATGCGTCAAAACGTCATGGCAATGAGTTGGCAAGAATTTGTGACTGAGTTTCGTAGTATGTACTACAACAGAGATATCCTTGCCACTCAACAGGATGAATTCACTAGTTTTAAGCAAGGGTCTATGACAGTGATTGAAGCCGTCAAGAGGTTTGAACAGTTAGCACGCTTGTGCCCGGAGCTGGTACCGAGTGAAACGGAAAAAGTCCGGAGAATGATGAAAATGTTCCGGACAGACATAGCCAAGCAGGTTAGTGCCGGAAGCGACCCACCTACCCTGGTGTCCGACTGCGTAAGCAGGGCGATAAGGGCAGAATATTGGATTAACCAGGACAAGGAAGCAAGGGCGCAGTTTTTCAAAGCCAAGAAGGAAGAAAAGGCGTTACTAAGCAGACCCAGCCCCGTCAGAGTACTGAGACGAGTCAGAAAGGCCCAAACAATAACCCTGCTCAAGGTTCCAAACAGTTTGGGAGGAACAAGAGGAAAGGAAATTTCTCGGGACAGGGCCAGCAACAAAATTTTCCTCAAAAGAAGAACAACAAGGGAACTGAGGGGAATAACTCTGACTTCTCGGTATGTCGAAGTGCGGGAGAAAACATCCGGGCGTCTGCAGAATGGGGACCAACGCATGCTACCTATGCGGAAAGGAGGGACATTTTGCAAAAAATTGCCACATGAACAATCAAGGCCAGAATCCTCCGCACCAAAATAGGAACACAAGCAGTCAGCTTCATGCAGCCCAGGTCAGACTAGAAGGACCTTCCATTGTCCAAGGTAGATTGGAAGCTCCTGAGCCTCAAGCCCGAATCTACGCCTACACAAGGGGTGATGCGGAAGCAGGCACTTCACATGTGGTGACAGGTCAGATCTCTATCACCACTTATGAAGCAATTGCCCTGTTTGATTCTGGTGCCACACATTCATTTATATCAATGGAGTTTGCCCAGAAATTAGGAAGAGGTGTGGATAGATTAAGACAACCTTTTAAGACCTCCTTGCCATCCGGAGAGGTTTTGTGGTCCAATTTTTGGATACAAAATACCTCCGTGATTATTTGTGGCAGAGAACTGTACGTAGATCTCATCGCAATCAAGATACAGGATTTCGATGTGATCTTAGGTATGGATTTCCTTAGCAAGTACAACGCTAAGATCGACTGTCGAAGGCGTTGTGTGATTTTCAACCCATATAGCGAGGAAGAGTTCAGTTTCTACGGACAAACTCGGAACTCAACAACCAAATTGGTTTCAGCTATGAAAGCTTGGAAGATGTTAGCTAATGGCTGTCAAGGGTATTTAGCTAACATGGTGGACAAAGAGCAGGAAATGAAGCTAACACCGGAAGATGTACCTGTTATCAGGGAGTATGTGGATATCTTTCCGGAAGAGTTACCAGGGCTTCCACCGGAACGCGAAATTTCTTTGAAATTGAGCTAATGCCCGGAACTGCTCCAGTATCGAAGGCGCCTTACCGTATGGCACCTGCTGAGCTTAGGGAACTCCAAGTACAACTGCAAGAAATGCTAGATAAAGGATTCATCCGACAGAGCTACTCTCCGTGGGGAGCACCTGTGCTATTTGTGAAAAAGAAAGATGGATCTTTACGTATGTGCATCGATTATCGCGAGCTGAACAAGATCACCATCAAGAACAAGTATCCTCTTCCGAGGATTGACGATTTGTTCGATCAACTCAGAGGAGCAAGAGTGTTTTCGAAAGTCGATCTACGATCTGGCTATCATCAGCTCAGAATCAGAGATTCAGATATCTCCAAAACGGCTTTTCGGACACGCTACGGACATTATGAATTTCTGGTTATGCCTTTTGGGCTAACCAATGCTCCAGCTGCTTTCATGGACCTGATGAACCGAGTGTTCAAGGAATATCTGGACATGTTCGTGATTGTCTTCATCGACGACATCCTAATCTATTCAAGGTCCCAGGAAGAGCACATACAACATCTTAGAATGGTGATGGAAATGTTGCGACGACATCAGCTCTACGCAAAGTTCACTAAATGTGAATTTTGGTTGGAGAAGGTGCATTTCTTAGGCCACGTGGTGTCACAAGAAGGGATTTCTGTGGACCCAGCTAAAGTGGAAGCAGTTAGCTTATGGCCAAGGCCTAAGAGCGTAACGGAAATAAGGAGTTTCCTCGGATTAGCCGGTTATTATCGCCGCTTTGTTGAGGGATTTTCTAAGATAGCAGCCCCTCTCACGACCCTTACGCGCAAAGGAAAGAAGTACGAATGGACTTCTAAATGCGAAGAGAATTTCCAAGAGCTTAAGAGGAAGCTGACAAGTGCGCCTGTTTTGATTATTCCAGATGTCGAAGCAGGAAATTTCGTGATCTACAGCGATGCTTCTAAGACGGGACTAGGAGCAGTCCTAATGCAGCAAGGTAAAGTGGTCGCGTATGCTTCTCGACAACTGAAGGATCACGAGAAGAATTACCCGACGCACGATCTAGAGCTCGCTGCGGTGGTGTTCGCATTGAAGATCTGGAGGCACTACCTGTATGGGAATAGATGTGAGATTTTCACAGATCATCAAAGTCTCAAATACATCTTTACCCAGAAGGAGCTCAATATGAGGCAGCGAAGATGGCTTGAACTCGTAAAGGACTACGACTGCGAGATCCTCTACCATCCTGGCAAGGCAAACAAAGTAGCAGATGCCTTAAGCAGGAAGTCATCTGGCATGCTGATGTCCTTAGTACTGCTGCCCAACCGCTTCAAAAGGAAATCTCTGACTTCAACCTTGAGATGATAACGGGAAAGTTATCCGCTTTAACCCTCCAGTCCAATTTAATGGAGTCCATCAAGAACCTTCAAGGAAAGGATTCTCAGTTGATCAAGGCACAACTCTTTGGCGGGAAAAATAAGGAGTTTAGAACCTCTGCAGATGGCATGATCTACTTCAAAGAAAGGATCTGCATTCCTGATTTCAAGTTTTTGAAGGATCAGATACTAGCAGAGGCGCACATGACACCGTATTCAGTACATCCCGGAGCCTCTAAGATGTACAAGGATCTCCGAGAGAACTACTGGTGGCCAAATATGAAGAATCAGATAGCGAAGTTCGTATCCAAATGCTTGACTTGTCAGAAAGTTAAGGCAGAACACCGACATCCTGGAGGAGAATTGCAGAAAATAGAGCTTCCCGAATGGAAATGGGAGCAAATTACCATGGATTTTGTCGTGGGACTGCCAAGAACTTCAAGTGGGAATGACACGATTTGGGTTATTGTCGACCGATTAACCAAATCTGCCCACTTTATTGCTATCAAAGCCACTTATTCAGTGGAGAAGTTGGCCGAAGTCTATGTATCCCAGGTCGTTCGACTGCATGGTGTACCAAAATCGATCATCTCGGATCGAGACGGACGTTTCACTTCCCGATTTTGGGCAAGCGTACACAATGCTATGGGATCGAAACTGAAGTTCAGTACGGCTTTTCACCCCCAAACCGACGGTCAGTCAGAACGGACTATCCAAACACTAGAAGATATGCTAAGATCTTGTGTTCTGGATTTTCAAGGAAACTGGGATCAGAAGCTGTCTTTGATTGAATTTTCTTACAACAACAGTTATCATGCTTCGATTGGTATGGCTCCGTTCGAAGCACTATATGGAAGAAAATGTCGATCTCCTATTCACTGGCAAGAAGTTGGACAAAAGCAGCTTCAGACTACAGATTTCATCAGAAAGACTTCTGACGATATCAAAAAGATTAAGCAAAGGCTTGATATAGCTTTCAGTCGTCAGAAAAGCTATGCTGACAAGCGAAGAAGGCCTTTGGAATTTCAAACCGGAGATGCAGTCTTTATCAAGATAGCCCCTATGAAGGGAGTAATGAGATTTGGAAAGAAAGGGAAGCTTAGTCCAAGGTATACTGGACCTTTTGAAATCCTAGAGAGGATTGGAAAAGTAGCATACAAGCTTGCCCTGCCGCCAGAGTTAGCATCTATGCATAACGTCTTCCATGTATCGATGCTCAAGAAGTATGTACCAGATCCTTCACATGTTCTCAGTCAAGAACCGGTAGAGGTTCAAACAGACTTGACCTATGAAGAGAAGCCGGTACGAATCCTAGATCGAGAAGAGAAGGTTCTGAGAAATAAGACAATTCCCATGGTAAAGGTTTTATGGCGAAATCATAAAGTAGAAGAAGCCACTTGGGAATTAGAAAATGAAATGAGAAAGAACTACCCCGAATTGTTCTAATTTTCGAGGACGAAAATCTTTAAGGAGGGTAGATTGTAATACCTGATTTTCTTATGTCTGAACGATTCTATGTATAAATGTACATTGAACCGTAAAGGTATTTATGGAAAAAGCCCAGTTAAGGGTTTTTAATTATGTTTTGTGAGTTTTATGACTTTATAAGACTCAAAAATGGTTATGTATTTAAGAAAATGACCTTTTTAGGTAATATGGAGCAAAATCTTGAAATTTTGTAAAAAGTCAAAGTTTGACCAAAAACCGTCGCGGTTGACCAAAAGTCAACTGTTGACCATGGAAGTCAAAACTTGACAAAAAGGTCCCTAATTGACAAGAAAGTCGATGGTTGACCCGAAAAGTTTAAGAAATGACTTTATGTTTAGATATTGATCTGTATAAATTGCACCGGGTAAACCCGTGCCTTTTTGCAGATAAAAAGTTATGTTTAAGACATGAGAACCACCTTAGAAAATCAAGCACATTAAGTTAAGCTTAGGCAAAAGAGTTTGTGAAATAAGAAAAATTTCATACCGTCCAGTATTACACGGATGAATTTTGGACTGCAGTTCGGTAAACCAATACTGTGCATAAGTGAATCCAGTATTGAAAATACCTGTGGTAACTTAAATATGGACTGCTTATTAGCAAAAGAGCCAAACAAGCTTAGACTTTGGCTTACCTCATGTAACTTTTTGATTATTACATCATTAGTTGAATTAAGGAAAATGGAAGAAATGAGTTGTCTTCCACCACCCTTAATGGCCGGCCACATACCCCCCTCCAATGTCCAATTTTCTGATTTTTTGAGGACCAAAGTGTGCAATTTGGAGAAGTTTCCAACCTCTATAAATAGGGGTGGCCTTTGTTCACAATTAAGAGAAAACTTAGCCAAACTCTTGCATTTTTCCTTCACAAAAATCCGGACTTAAGGGAGAAGAGAAAGGCAAGAAAAATTTGCAAAACTTAGAGTGTGGAGGGCTTAGAGTGGTCGGATTCAAGGTGGGAACCAAGCCAAAAAGTTGGGAAAAATTTTAGAACCCATTTCCCTAGCAAGGCCGGTTCTAGGGGGGGAGGAACCAAGCTAGGAGGCAGCCGGATTTTGGTGTTAGAGGCAGCCAACTTTGTGTCTTTTGGTGGCTGAACTTTGGGTAAGAAAGGCAGCAAGTTGACACTTGCTATTCACCAAAACAGCCGGTGATTTAGGAGGAGGAAGGAAGCCGAATCTTAGCTCCCCGAGCCTAACCGAGTAAGGTAAAATCCTAACCGATTCAAGTTTCATTTAAATTTCATATGGTGAAATTTAAATGTATTTAAGCTATGGTTTGTAAGGGTTTAAGCCCACTTTTAAATTCTGCTCTAGTTGGTAAATTATGTGCATGTGCTTGATTTGTTTAAGCCTAGGGTTTGGTGGTTCATTTTTGTGCATATTGTGCTTGTTAAGTGTTTGATTGAATGCTTAGGGTTTTGTAGGATTATGATTTACGTTTAATTTGGCTTGCATGTTGAAAATTGAACGTTAGAAACGTTATGCATGTCTGATTTAGGCTCCCGATGAGTTCGGTTGAGGTAGGGTGGACGTTTTAGGACGAACACGAAATTTTAAACCGAAAACTGTCAACTCGGGTGGAAACTGACCAGTTTCGGGAAAAATAGTTTTTGAGGCCCTTAGAGGCCGAATCAGGGGAAACTCAAAACATGAAAGTTTTTAAGTAGAGTTTTTCCTAGAGGACAACGCGGACCGTTTTGTAAAATGAGGCTCCAATGGCCTTGGTTTTTACCAAAACCCGTGCCTTAGTGCCCAGGACCCGTGCCTTATGTGCCCAGGACCCGTGTACGGCCGGGACTTGTTCCACGGGATTTTTGACCACGAAAACGTCCGAACTGGGTTTTGCCCAAAACACGAAAGTTGTAGAACTTTTCGATGTCTAAAACTTTGTGAAGACAAGTTTTCAGAATCAGTCTTGATTTTAAGATGAAAATGGATTTCGGAAAACTGTACAGGGATTATGGAAAACTCTGTACAGGATTTTTAAATTGACACAGAAAAAGTGTAATTTCACAATTTCACTGTAAATTGACATTGTGAAACTGTTCCAAAGGCAGTTTCTAATAGTCAATAATTTTATAAATCTCAGTTTAAGATTTTCAGTTTTAAAGTTTAACAAAAAGGATTTTTAAACCAAAGATAGGGATTTCTGTTCTAAAAATGAGATTTTACAACCAAAGTTACCAAAGTGACCGATTAGGATAACGTAAAAATAAGTAAGGGCTTATAACTAAGGTTATGAAAGAATGTTGGTTATCTACCAACAGTTCTAACCCTTACTTTTATTTTATCTCAGAACGTTTTACGCGGAAGTGTCCCGGCGGATATTGACTCCACTTTGGACACAGCTTTTACAGTCAAAGTAAGTACAACTCCGCCTGCAGCATAGGCTTATTATGAATACTTGTATAAGTATGTTTGCTATTTGTGAGTGTTACACGCTATATGATAAGTGCTATAGAATATCCTAGGAATGCTATGATTTTATATGAATAATAAGTGTTATGATTTTATGAATGTATGTTATGATGAATGGAATGTCAAGTATGCTATGATGTATAGGAGCATGATTAGGGTTAAGATATGTTAAGTTTAATTGAGTGAAACATCATGATGCATGTTCACTAATTAACAAAAGAAAGATTAAGCTATGACGGCAAGCAAGCTTGCCTGTGTCGTACCGACCCGCGTTAGGTCGGGTTGAGCTATGGCAAGAGTAAGTCCATGGAGCGCGCCCGGTACGAACACTTATGATATGGGGCCCATAAGTAAAAGTAAGGTTAAGTTAAGAAAGTTATGAAGAGATAAGAGAGCATAAGGAAGCATAAACGGATCATGCATACGATATGTCAAGTTATGTTATGAAATGTTATGCCATGTTATGATTAAGTTATGTTATGAAATGTTATGCCATGTTATGATGAAGAAAGGTTATGAAATGGTATGCTATGTAATGGTACACAATGTTATGTTAGGTTAGATTATGCTGTGTTTTTAATATTGCGGTATTAATAGTTGTACTTGCTGAGCTTTCGCTCACTGTCTTACGTCTATGCTGTAGGTAAGCAACCTGCCAGTAATCAATGATACAAGATGGAAGGCGAGGTGTGCTGGACTGTGAAATGTGGGAATAATGCCGCCACACGTTTTGTTTATTATGTCAATATTTTACAAGCTTTGTTTATACCTACACAACGTTTTAATTATTCAGTATAATTATTACGTAGGTGCGTATATATATATACGGCTTAAAAAAAAAAAAAAAAAAAAAAATATTTCCGCTGTTTTACGTATAAGTACGTAAGTATGTATGTATGTATGTACGGTAACGGCCTGTGCTAGGCGGGTCGTTACAACCAAAGTAACCAGTTAGGATAATGTAAAAATAAGTAAGGGCTTATAACTAAGGTTATAAAAGAATGTTGGTTATACTACCAACAGTTCTAACCCTTACTTTTATTTCAGAACGTTGCACGACGAGGTGTCCCAGCGGAACCTAACTCCACGATTGGACACCGCATTTACGAACGAGGTAAGTACAACTCCGCCTACAGCATAGGCTTGTTGTGAATACTTGCCTAAGTATGATTGCTAGTTATGAATGCTACATGCTACATGCTCAGTGTTATAGATTAGCTTAGGAATGCTATGATTTTATGAACGTATGTTTGGTATGCTATGATTCTATGTTATGAACGTATGTTTTGTATGCTATGGTCTATAGAAGCATGATTAGGGTTAAGTTATGTTAAGATTAATTGAGTGAAACATCACGATGCATGTTCACTAATTAACAAATGAAAGATTAAGTTATGATGGCAAGCAATTGCCTGTGTCGTACCGACCCGCGTCAGGTCGGGTTGAGCTATGGCAAGAGTAAGTCCATAGAGCGCGCCCGGTACGAACACTCATGTTATGGGGCCCAAAAGTAAGGTTAAGTTAAGAAAGTTATGAAGAGATAAGAGAGCATAAGGAAGCATAAATGAATCATGCATACGATATGTCAAGTTATGTTATGAAATGTTATGCCATGTTATGTTTAAGAAAGGTTATGAAATGGTATGCTATGTTATGTTATATAATGTTATGTTAGGTTAGATTATGCTGTGTTTTTAATATTGCGGTATTAATAGTTGTACTTGCTGAGCTTTCGCTCACTGTCTTACGTCTATGCTGTAGGTAAGCAGCCTGTCAGCAACCAATGATACAAGATGGAAGGCGAGGTGTGTTGGACTGTGAAATGTGGGAATAATGCCGCCACACGTTTTGTTTATTATGTTAATATTTTACAAGCTTTATTTATACCTACACAACGTTTTAATTATTCAGTATAATTATTTACGTAGGTGCGTATATATATTTATACGGCTTATAAAAATATATATATATATATATATTCCGCTGTTTTACGTATAAGTACGTAAGTATGTATGTATGTATGTACGGTAACGGCCTGTGCTAGGCGGGTCGTTACAGAGTTGGTATCAGAGCGGTTTCCTGCGACTAAATTTCACAGTCAGCCTGCCATCGCCTCCATCATTGTAAGTTAAATTTTATTTTCATATGTTAATAATTATTATGCGATTATGTATGATTAGATTTACGATTATGGATCCGGAGCCCATAGAAGAGGACCGACGCGCGGTTTCAGCGTTCTACGAGTCACGGCCCCTGCTTTTTGACGGCACACCCCGAACGGTAGCTCTATCAGTTTGGCTATACGATCTGGAGAAGATTTTCCTCCTTTGCCACATAGAGGCACATCTACATGTTTCATTGGCCAGTCGATGTTTGGCAGCCGATGCACGGTTATGGTGGATGACGATCGGCGAGGGGACGTTACCTGCTCGTACGTGGGCACATTTTCGTGTCTGCATGACTAACCGCTATGGACCGGTGCTGGACGATGGGATAGACGAGCATTATCGAGATCCCGAGATTTATCGGGATATGCAGCACGAGCGGTATTACATGATGGTCGATGACTGGCGAGCCTATCCACATGAGCCGATGGATCACTATTGTCGGAGATTCTAGGAGGCTATGTTACCTCACATTCCGTTGGACATACCGCATTTAGGATTACAGTCTATAGTGATTCTGCACACGCCCATACCGACGCAGATTATGACAGTGGCCCATATGATCGGGTACATTTTAGCTGCGGAGGTCATCGCACAGGATTTACAGGCCGATGCTCACGTAGCAGAGCATGAGGTACCAGTCGATGACGTCGAGATGCCTGAGCCGGTTTACGAGCCGGAGCCGATATATGAGCCAGAGCCCGCTTATGAGCCCGACCCGGTCGACCAGGAGGATCCAATACCCGACCCGGTACAGGAGGCCGAGGATGATGGTTATGATGCTGATGAGGACATGGATGCTGATGCGCCCGAGGACCCTCCGATCATCGTCATATCTAGTGATGACGAGGATGATGACGAGGAGCCCGATCACGAGCCAGGATTCGGAGGATGGCTCGATGAGGATGATGACGATGACGAGCCAGGATTCGTAGGATGGCCCGACGAGGGAGATAATTTTGAGGAGGATCCCGAGGAGATCCCAGACGATGACGGAGAGGACGACTCCGATATCTCCACCGTTACGGTAGCAGAGTTAGATTAGGCTCAGATCACGTGTATATGTATATGTTTAGAGACTGATGTACTAGCTTATTTTATTTTGATATTAGGCTTGTACTTTTGTACGATGGTAAAGTGGTAGACACTTCCATCTCAAAGTTTTGACTTTGTATATGTATAAGAAATGTAAATGTGATAATGTAAGTATGATATGCATGATGTAAAGAAAAGTAATTACAAGTTAAGTAAATATGATGTACTTTTTGTGAGTCTACAAAAAGATAGTTTACAAGAAAAATATATGAAATAGCAAGTTATGAATGATATGATATGAATGTTTATGATACGATATGATAAGTATATTATATTATGATATGACAATATTGTGATATAATATGTTAAGATATGAATGCAAAGAAAGGATATTAATGGTTAGTAATATCTTTTCTTATGATTTAAATAGGAATTTAAAAATGGTTCGCACGCGCAAGGCTGCACCAGTGAATCCACCTGCGCCAGATCTAGCAACCGTTGTAGCGAATTTACAACGACAGTTGCTCGAGCAGCAACAAGAGACAAACCAGCTGAGAGAGCAGCTAGCTCAGTTACACCAGAGACCCCAGGTCAACGAGGTTCCCTTACCCGCGGAGCAAGCACCTCCAGTGGCACCTCCAGTACCCAATGTTCCGCGACATGCTGAGGTACCGGCAGATCCACCTCCGGCAAGAGAGGATCTGTTATATGAAAGGTTTAGGCGGATGAAAGCGCCTGAATTTGAGGGAACAACAGACCCAATAGCCGCAGACAACTGGTTGATAGACATCCAAGTTATCCTAGACTTTATGCGGCTTACTGAACAGGAGAAAGTCTTATGTGCTTCTTTTGCTCTTAAGAAGGACGCGAGACACTGGTGGATAACCGTTCAGATGCGTAGGAACGTCATGGCAATGAGCTGGCAGGATTTTGTGACTGAGTTTCGTAGTATGTACTACAACAGAGAAGTCCTTGCCGCTCAACAGGACGAATTCACCAGCTTCAAGCAAGGGTCTATGACGGTGATGGAAGCCGTTAAGAAGTTCGAACAGCTAGCGCGCTTGTGCCCGGAGCTGGTACCGAACGAGACAGAGAAGGTTCGGAGAATGATGAAGATGTTCCGGACCGACATATCCAAGCAAGTTAGTGCAGGAAGCAGCCCACCTACCCTGGTATCCGACTGCGTGAGCAGAGCAATACGAGCTGAATACTGGATTAACCAGGACAAGGAAGCAAGGGCGCAGTTTTACAAGGCCAAGAAGGAAGAAAAGGCCGTTACTAAGCAGACCCAGCCCCGTCAGAGTGCTGAGGCCAATCAGAAAGGTCAGAATAATAACCCTGCTCAAAGTTCCAAACAGTTTGGGAGAAACAAGAGAAAGGGAAATTTTTCTGGACAGGGCCAGCAACAAAATTACCCTCAGAAGAGGAATAATAGAGGAAATGAGGGTAATAACTCTGACTACCCGGTATGTACAAAGTGCGGCAGAAAACATCCAGGCGTTTGCAGAATGGGGACTAATGAGTGCTATCTGTGCGGAAAGGAGGGACATTTTGCGAAGAACTGCAATATGAATAAGCAAGGCCAGAACCCTCCGTACCAGAACAGGAACCCAAACAGTCAGCTTCATGCGGCCCAGACTAGACTAGAAGGACCTTCCATAGGCCAAGGAAGATTGGAAGCTCCTGAGCCTCAAGCCCGAATCTACGCCTATACAAGGGGAGATGCGGAAGCAGGCACTTCACATGTGGTGACAGGTCAGATCTCTATCACCACTTATGAAGCAATTGCCCTGTTTGATTATGGTGCCACTCATTCATTTATATCATTGGAGTTCGCCCAGAAATTAGGAAGAGGTGTGGATAGATTAAGCCAACCTTTTAAAACCTCCTTGCCATCTGGAGAAGTTTTGTGGTCCAACTGTTGGATACGAAATACCTCCGTGATTATTTGTGGCAGAGAGCTGTACGTAGATCTCATCGCAATCAAGCTACAGGATTTCGATGTGATCTTGGGGATGGATTTTCTTGGGAAATACAACGCTAAGATCGACTGTCGGAAGCGTTGTGTGATTTTCAACCCATATGGCGAGGAAGAATTCAGCTTCTACGGACAACCTCGTAGCTCAGCAACCCGATTGGTTTCCGCTATGAAGGCGTGGAAAATGTTAGCTAATGGCTGTCAAGGGTATTTAGCTAACATGTTGAACAAGGAGCAAGAAGTGAAGTGGACACCGGAAGACGTACCCGTTATCAGGGAGTATGTGGATATCTTCCCAGAAGAGCTACCAGGGCTTCCGCCGGAACGCGAAATTTCATTCGAAATTGAGCTATTGCCCGGAGCTGCTCCAGTATCGAAGGCGCCTTATCGTATGGCACCTGCTGAACTTAGGGAACTCCAATTGCAGCTACAAGAACTGCTTGATAAGGGGTTTATCCGACAGAGTTACTCTCCATGGGGAGCACCTGTATTATTCGTGAAGAAAAAGGATGGATCTCTACGTATGTGCATCGATTATCGCGAGCTGAACAAGATCACCATCAAGAATAAGTATCCTCTTCCAAGGATTGACGATTTGTTCGATCAACTCAGAGGAACAAGAGTGTTTTCGAAAGTCGATCTACGATCTGGCTATCATCAGCTCAGAATCAGAGATTCAGATATTTCCAAGACGGCTTTTCGGACACGCTACGGACACTACGAATTTTTGGTTATGCCTTTTGGGTTAACCAATGCTCCAGCTGCTTTCATGGACCTGATGAACCGAGTGTTCAAGGAATATCTGGACAAGTTCGTCATTGTCTTCATCGACGATATCCTGATCTATTCAAGATCCCGGGAAGAACATGTGCAGCATTTAAGGATGGTGATGGAAATGTTACGACGACATCAGCTCTATGCAAAGTTCACAAAATGTGAATTTTGGCTCGAAAAGGTGCATTTCTTAGGCCACGTGGTGTCACAAGAAGGGATTTCTGTGGACCCAGCCAAGGTAGAAGCAGTTAGCTTATGGTCAAGACCCACGAGCGTAACGGAAATAAGGAGTTTCCTCGGATTAGCCGGTTATTATCGCCGCTTTGTTGAAGGATTTTCTAAGATAGCAACCCCTCTCACGACCCTTACGCGCAAAGGAAAGAAGTATGAATGGACTTCTAAATGCGAAGAGAATTTCCAAGAGCTTAAGAGGAAGCTGACAAGTGCGCCTGTTTTGATTATTCCAGATGTTGAAGCAGGAAATTTCGTGATCTACAGCGACGCTTCTAAGACGGGACTAGGAGCAGTCCTAATGCAGCAAGGTAAAGTGGTCGCGTATGCTTCTCGACAACTGAAGGATCACGAGAAGAATTACCCGACGCACGATCTAGAGCTCGCTGCGGTGGTGTTCGCATTGAAGATCTGGAGGCACTACCTGTATAGGAATAGATGTGAGATTTTCACCGATCACCAAAGTCTCAAATACATCTTTACCCAGAAGGAGCTCAATATGAGGCAGCGAAGATGGCTTGAACTCGTAAAAGACTACGACTGCGAGATCCTTTACCATCCTGGCAAGGCGAACAAAGTAGCAGACGCCTTAAGCAGGAAGTCATCTGGCGTGCTGATGTCTTTGGTACTGCTGCCCAAGCCGCTTCAAAAGGAAATCTCTGACTTCAACCTTGAGATGATAACGGGAAAGTTATCCGCCTTAACCCTCCAGTCCAATTTAATGGAGTCCATCAAGAACCTTCAAGGAAAGGATTCTCTGTTGATCAAGGCACAACTCTTTGGCGGGAAAAATAAGGAGTTTAGAACCTCTGCAGATGGCATGATCTACTTCAAAGAAAGGATCTGCATTCCTGATTTCAAGTTTTTGAAGGATCAGATACTAGCAGAGGCGCACATGACACCGTATTCAGTACATCCCGGAGCCTCTAAGATGTACAAGGATCTCCGAGAGAACTACTGGTGGCCAAATATGAAGAATCAGATAGCGAAGTTCGTGTCCAAATGCTTAACTTGTCAGAAAGTTAAGGCAGAACACCAACATCCTGGAGGAGAGTTGCAGAAAATAGAGCTCCCCGAATGGAAATGGGAGCAAATTACCATGGATTTTGTCGTGGGACTGCCAAGAACTTCAAGTGGGAATGACACGATTTGGGTTATTGTCGACCGATTAACCAAATCTGCCCACTTTATCGCTATCAAAGCCACTTATTCAGTGGAGAAGTTGGCCGAAGTCTATGTATCCCAGGTCGTTCGACTGCATGGTGTACCAAAATCGATCATCTCGGATCGAGCCGGACGTTTCACTTCCCGATTTTGGGCAAGCGTACACAATGCTATGGGGTCGAAACTGAAGTTCAGTACGGCTTTTCACCCCCAAACCGACGATCAGTCAGAACGGACCATCCAGACACTAGAAGACATGATGAGATCATGCGTGCTGGATTTTCAAGGAAACTGGGATCAGAAGCTGTCTTTGATCGAATTTTCCTACAACAATAGTTATCATGCTTCGATTGGTATGGCTCCATTCGAAGCACTGTACGGAAGAAAATGTCGATCCCCTATTCACTGGCAAGAAGTTGGACAGAAGCAGCTTCAGACCACGGACTTCATCAGAAAGACTTCTGACGATATTAAGAAGATTAAACAAAGGCTTGACATAGCTTTCAGTCGTCAGAAAAGCTATGCGGATAAACGAAGAAGGCCTTTGGAATTTCAGATCGGAGATGCGGTTTTCATCAAGATAGCTCCGATGAAAGGTGTAATGAGATTCGGAAAGAAAGGGAAGCTTAGTCCAAGGTATACTGGACCATTTGAAATCCTGGAAAGGGTTGGAAAAGTGGCCTATAAGCTTGCCCTGCCGCCGGAGTTAGCATCCATACATAATGTCTTCCATGTATCGATGCTCAAGAAGTATGTGTCAGATCCTTCGCATGTGCTCAGTCAAGAACCAGTAGAGGTTCAAACTGACTTAACCTATGAAGAGAAGCCTGTGCGAATCCTAGACCAAGAAGAGAAGGTTCTAAGGAATAAGACAATTCCCATGGTAAAGGTATTATGGAAGAACCATAAAGTAGAAGAAGCCACCTGGGAATTAGAAAGCGAAATGAGAAAGTACTACCCCGGTTTGTTCTAATTTTCGAGGACGAAAATCTTTAAGGGGGGTAGATTGTAATACCTGATTTTTATGACTGAACGATTCTTTGTATAAAACTTACATTGAACCGTAAATGCATTTATGGAAAAAACCCAGTTAAGGGTTTTTAATTATGTTTTGTGAGTTTTATGGTTATATAAGACTCAAACAGGATTAATTAATTAAGAAAACAACCTTTTAAGTCAAAAGGAGCAATATGGCAAAATTTCTTGAAAAGTCAAACTCTGACCGAAAAACGTCACGGTTGACCAAAAAGTCAACTGTTGACCAAGAAAGTCAAAATTTGACAAAAAGGTCACTAATCGACAAGAAAGTCGATGGTTGATCCAAAAAGTTCAAGAAATGATGCTTCGAGTCTGTACGATTTATTAAGAAACCGTATGGAAATTGTACCGGACGAAAACCGGTTTTTCAGATAATAAGAAATGTTTAAGACTTAAGAACCACCCTAGAAAATCAAGTACATTGAGTTCAAGTATAGGGCAAAAGGGTTTTACGAAATAAGAAAAGTTCTATACCGTCCATTTTTACGCCGGTAAATTTTGGACTGCATTTCGGTAAACCAATACTGAGTTTAAGTAAATCCAGTATTGGAAATACCTGAATTAACTTAAAAATGGGCTGCACATAACAAGAAGAGCCAAACAAGCCTAAGATAAGCTTACCTCATTAACTTTTTGATTATGACATCATTAAGTGATTTAAGAAAAATTGGAAGAATTAGTTGTCTTCCACCTTAGTTAATGGCCGGCCACATGCCCCCCCTCAAAGTCCAATTTCTGATTTTTTTGAGGACTAAATTGTGCAATTAAGAGAAATTTCCAACCTCTATAAATAGGGGGAGCATTGTTCACAATTTAGCAATGTTAGCCAAACTCTTGCAATTTTGTTCCACAAAATCCGAACTTTGTGTGAAAGAGAGAGACAAGAAAAATTTGCAAAAACCAAGTGTGTGGGAGGCCTTAGGGTGGTCGGATTTAGGTTAGTAACCAAGCAAAAAGTTGGAAAAAAATTTGGTGCCCATTTTCCCTAGCAAGGCCGGTTCTAGGGGGGGGAGAAACCAAGCTTGATCCAAACCGGTTTTGGAGTTGGAGGCAGCCGGATTTGGTGCAATTTGGTGGCTGGATTTGGGGCAAGGAAGGCAGCAAGTTTGCACTTGCCAATCACCAAAACAGCCGGTGAATTTAGGAGGAGGAAGGAAGTGGAAACCCGAGCTAACCAAGCCAAACCGAGTAAGGTAAAAACCTTAACCGAGCAAGCTTTCATTTAAATTTCATATGGAGAAATTTAAATGTATTTAAGCTATGGTTTGTAAGGGTTTAAGCCCACTTTTAAATTCTGCCTTAGCTTGTAATTTATGAGCATGTGCTTGATTTGTTTAGGTTTAGGGTTTGGTGGTTGATTATGTGCATGCTAGGTGTTTGTGTGAATGCCTAGGATTTTTATATGCTATGGATGAACGTAAATTTGGCTTGCATGTTGGAACCCGAACGTTAGAAACGTTATGCATGTCTGTTTTAGG
This sequence comes from Ficus hispida, assembly GCA_025413025.1. Classification (NCBI taxonomy): domain Eukaryota; kingdom Viridiplantae; phylum Streptophyta; class Magnoliopsida; order Rosales; family Moraceae; genus Ficus; species Ficus hispida. The sequence continues at coordinate 2,451,826 of CM046374.1, forward strand.
CTCCCGCTGAGTTCGGTTGAGGTAGGGTGAACGTTTTAGGACGTAAACGAAATTTTAAACCGAAAACTGCCAACTCGGGTAGAAATTGGCCAGTTTCGGGAAAAACAGTTTTTGAGGCTTCTAGAGGCCGAATTAGGGGAAACTCAAAACATGAAAGTTTTTAAGTAGAGTTTTTCCTAGAGGACAACGGGACAGTTTTGTAAAATGAGGCTCCAATGGCCTCGGTTTTTACCAAAACCCGTGCCTAAGGTGTCCAGGACCCGAGCACGGCCAAGACAAGTTCCTCAGGGGTTTTGACCACGAAAACGCCAGAACTGGGTTTTACCCAAAACATAAAAGTTGTAGAGTTTTTAAATGTTTACAACTTTCATGAAGACAAGTTTTACATATTCAGTCTGGATTTTAAGATGAAAATGAATTTCGAAGAACTGTACAGGAATTATGGAAATCCTGTACAGGATTTACAAAGTTGACACAGAAAATGCATATTTTTGCAGTTTCACTGCGAATGGACATTGAGAAACTGTTCCAAAGGCAGTTTCCAATAGTCAATAAATTTATAAGTCTCGTTTTAAGATTTTCAATCCTTAAAAATAAACGAAAGGGTTTATATACAAAAAAATTAAGGTTTTCATTTCCTAAAAATAAGATTTTAAAACCAAAGTTAAAAACTACCCGAATAGGGTTACCAAAGTAACCAGTTAGGATAATGTAAAAATAAGTAAGGGCTTATAACTAAGGTTATAAAAGAATGTTGGTTATACTACCAACAGTTCTAACCCTTACTTTTATTTCAGAACGTTGCACGACGAGGTGTCCCAGCAGAACCTAACTCCACGATTGGACACCGCATTTACGAACGAGGTAAGTACAACTCCGCCTACAGCATAGGCTTGTTGTGAATACTTGCCTAAGTATGATTGCTAGTTATGAATGCTACATGCTACATGCTCAGTGTTATAGATTAGCTTAGGAATGCTATGATTTTATGAACGTATGTTTGGTATGCTATGATTCTATGTTATGAACGTATGTTTTATATGCTATGGTCTATAGAAGCATGATTAGGGTTAAGTTATGTTAAGATTAATTGAGTGAAACATCACGATGCATGTTCACTAATTAACAAATGAAAGATTAAGTTATGATGGCAAGCAATTGCCTGTGTCGTACCGACCCGCGTCAGGTCGGGTTGAGCTATGGCAAGAGTAAGTCCATAGAGCGCGCCCGGTACGAACACTCATGTTATGGGGCCCAAAAGTAAGGTTAAGTTAAGAAAGTTATGAAGAGATAAGAGAGCATAAGGAAGCATAAACGAATCATGCATACGATATGTCAAGTTATGTTATGAAATGTTATGCCATGTTATGTTTAAGAAAGGTTATGAAATGGTATGCTATGTTATGTTATATAATGTTATGTTAGGTTAGATTATGCTGTGTTTTTAATATTGCGGTATTAATAGTTGTACTTGCTGAGCTTTCGCTCACTGTCTTACGTCTATGCTGTAGGTAAGCAGCCTGTCAGCAACCAATGATACAAGATGGAAGGCGAGGTGTGCTGGACTGTGAAATGTTGGAATAATGCCGCCACACGTTTTGTTTATTATGTTAATATTTTACAAGCTTTATTTATACCTACACAACGTTTTAATTATTCAGTATAATTATTTACGTAGGTGCGTATATATATTTATACGGCTTATAAAAAAAAATATATATATATATATATATTCCGCTGTTTTACGTATAAGTACGTAAGTATGTATGTATGTATGTACGGTAACGGCCTGTGCTAGGCGGGTGAGTGAAATCAGATTCGGTTGGTGTTGGTCTAGTGAAAAGGAAAACCTCCAAAACCCTAAGCTAGAATTTGTTTTGTGAAGCTTGAGGTAAACTTTTTAACCTCTAGTTTTCATTCACGTTTTTGATAAGAAGATTATGAGTGTGATGCTATGTATAAGCATGAGTTTATAAAAAGCAGATTCAAGTACTATGCCTTATGTGTAGTTGATAGTTTTCGGTTTCGATATGCTAGTTTCGAAATAGAATTTTATGCAAGTTTAAGATTTTTGTTTTACAAAAATTATATGAGTAAGATCTGATTGTATGAGTTTGAAATGGTTAGGTAACGCCTGCATACTTGGTATAGGCTCACGGGGTAACCGTTTGAGGTAGTGTGCACGTTAGTTACCTAAAAACCAAACCGAACAAAAAACTGCCAGTTTCGGGTCAAATTGGACAATAAATTTTTAAAGTGAATTTTGAGGCCCTTAGAGGATGAATCATGAAAAAGTTAAAACTACAAAGTTGTAGAGAAGGGAAAATCCTAGGGGCCATCGCGCACAGTTTTTAAAAATCAGGCCTCTAAGACCTTCGTTTTTACAAAAACCCGAGACCAAATTTTAGGGTAATGAAAATGGTCGAAGAATTTTAAGGTAGAAACAAGCATGTTTAAGTCAGATTTGAGTTTTGAGTTAAAAACAGAAGTTGTAGGAACCTTCAAGGTCTACAACTTTCATGAAGGAAATATTTTCAAATTCGAAACAGATTTGTTAGAAAAGGATCAAATTTAAAGACTGATTTCAAATACAGTTTGTTTTTAGAATTTTAGTGTTTTAAAAGATAGTAGGATTTTAAAGTTTATGCTATGTTTTAATATCCTTGTATTAGGATAAGTCAATAACTAGGGTTGTATGATACTATGATAGGATGATTCTCATCCTATGATTTTTTCTGTGAAAACAGGAAAACCACTCGGTTAGGAAAAGCGCTAAACTTGAGATTTAGTATCTGGTAAGTACAACTCCGTCTACAGCATAGACTTTCCGTTGTATACTTACCCAAGTATGATGAATGATCGCTATTAGAATGTGATGTAAATGTATGCTAGAATTGTTTGATGCGGTGTTATGATTATTATGATGATATCAAGCTTATGATTATTATGGTGATATCAAGCTTATGATTATTATGATGATATCAAGTTTATGATTTGAGATAAGGCATGTTGTTAAGATATGAGTATGATTTAAGTTTAGTGACATCACGAAGCATGTTCATTAACAAGATCAATTATGAGATCACGAAAGCAAGTATGATGGCAAGCGAGCTTGCCGTGCCGTACCGACCCGCGTTAGGTCGGGTTGGACTATGGTTTGAGTTGGAAATGGTCTGGCCGCCCCAACCACTCCATAGTTGCACGCCCGGTACGTACACTTATGTTATGGGGCCCATAAGCAAGATAAGTTAAGAATGAATAAGATGGCATAATAATAGCATAATCGGTTCATGCATATATTATGCGATGTCATGAAATGGTATGTACGTTATGATGAGTTCAGTATGTTATGTATGAGTTAAGTATGTTATGATGAATTCAGTATGTTAAGTATGAAATGCTATAATATGAGATGCTATGTAAGATTATGATATGTTATGTATGAGATGTTACGATATGATGAGATAAGTAGGAAATGTTATGATATGAGATGCTATGTAAGGTTACGATGAATTATGTTTTGAGTTGTATTGTCGCGGATAATTATGTTGTACTTGCTGAGCGAAAGCTCACGTCTTACGTCTATGCTGGAGGTAAGCAACCTATGGGCAGTTGTTGATATAAGATGGTGAGCATGACAAGGCGAACTGTGAAATGTGGGATTAATAGCCGCTACGCGTTTTGTTCTCTTTATGTATATGATTTTGTATTCCGAACATCGTTATATTATTATGCTTTCCGCTTATCCGCGCCGTATATATATATATATATATATGGCTAATCGCTCGTACGCGTTACGTATATATAAAAAAAAAAAAAATTTCCGCTGCTTACGCTAAATAAGTAAGAACGTATGTATGTATGTATGGTAACGGCCTGTGCAAGGCGGGTCGTTACATTTAGTATCCCAACAGGCTTTTTAAAATTTTCACCCAAGATGGGCCTATATCTAAGGTTACTCATAGTAACCTAATAGGATGCCCATGCCAAGGTCATTGGGCCTTGAGCCCAAAGTTCGTTAAGTAATCAAACAGGATACTATTTGATTACCATTAGGGCTTGTGCCTTAAGGTTACACTTAGTAACCAACAAGGATATTATTAAGCTTATGAGGGGGACATATATCTAAGGTCACAGATAAATGTTGGTTAGGATACCAACATTTAATGAAATAAGTTAACGTAAGATAGGATGATTCTTATCTTACTTCCGTTTTGGAAACAGGAAGGTAACCTTTTGAGGTAACCTATCGGAACGATAAACCCCAGGACCTAGCATAACCTGTAAGTACAACTCCACCTATAGCATAGACGGAAAAAATGTTTTTACCGCTTGTATGATTTTAAACTCATACATGCATGACATATGATTTATGCCTTGATGATATGTTGCATATGATTTATGTCTTGATGATATGATGCATATGAATTATGCCTTGATGCTGTGGTACGTATGATTTATGTTTTATCATTGTGGCATCATGAAGCATGCTCACTAAAGATAAGTCACTTGGTAAGAATGAGAACCCAGCTTCAAGAAAGAAGCTGTTGTAAAAGATTGTTTTCAAGAATAAAACTATTTTATGAACAAGTTAAGAAAAAAAGGTAAGCAAGTTGCCTTGTGTCGTATCGACCTGCCACTATGGGCGGGTTTGGTCCATGGTTTGAGTTGGATCTGGTTGGCTGCCCCATCCACTCCATGGCTGCACGCCGCGATACGTACACTCATGTTATGTAAGGGCCCAGGATTATGTAAGCATAAGATATCATAACGAAAGCATAATTGGTTCATGCATTGTTCCATTATGAAATGTTTTGCGGGTAAATAGTTGTACTTGCTGAGCGAAAGCTCACATCTTACGTTTGTGTTGTAGGTAAGCTTCCTACTGGAAATTCTTGATACAAGACGGTGAGGCTTGGCAGGGCTATCTGTGAAACGTGGGAATGGAGACTGCTACGCATTTTGAAATATATATGTATATGGTTTGTTCAGTACAAAGTTACGTTACGTTACGACAGTTTTGATAAGTAAATATTAGTTAAGTACAAGTTATTTTACGTTATGACAGTTTTGAAAAGTATTTACTAAATAAGTATGTATGTATATTGTAAATATGTAAGTAGTAACGTTTTGAGTCAAATGGTTTTAAAAAAAGAAAAAAAAATATGTATGATATTTCCGCATAAGTAAGTAAGTATGTTAAGTTAATATGTAAGATAAGTAACTGTAACGGCCTACGTAAGGGCGGGTCATTACAAAAAGGAAGAATAAAAATCCATGATTTTATGTTGGTCAAAGTTTGACCAAGAAAAGTCAAAGTTGATATAAAAGTCAAAGGTTGACTAGAAAGGTCAAATATATGACTATACAGTAAGATGTTAAGCAGTATGGGAAAAATACTGCGAAAATCGTCTTTACGGACAAGATAGCATGAATAAGAATTAAAACCACCATAGAAAAATCAAGCACATTAAATAGGATATCAAGGGCCAAAAGGCTTTAAGCAAAAAGAAAATTTTTGTACAGCTCATTTTTACGCAGATAAATTTTGGACTGTAGTACAGTATAACAGTATTGTGTATTAGTGAGCACAGTACTAGAAATATCTGTATTAGCATAAAAGTGAACTGCCTATTAAGGAAAAAGGCAATCAAGCCTTAAGTAGGCTTACATCACCTAACCTTAGAATTATGGCATAATTTGTATATTAAGCAAAACTTGGAAAGAATTAATGGATGATTCTAGAGCATGATGTGGCCGGCCATCTAAGACCCCCCTTGAGCAAATAACAAAATTTTGGAGGACTTTTGGGCAATTTGGAGAAGTTCCCCATCACCTATAAATAGGTGGAAGAGAGATGGACTTTTGTTCGCAAATTTGAGAAACATAGCCAAACTATGCCCAATTTTCCTCTCAAAAATCCGAACCCAAAGAGAAAGCAAGAAGAAAGAAAATTTTTGAAAACCCCAAAAAAGTTTTAGGGGTGTTCAGTTTTCTTGTGAAACATCAAGCCAAGGTTGAAAAATTTTTAGTACCCAATTTAGGCCTAGGGGCCGGTTGTGGGATGGAAGAAAAAAAAAAGAAGAGTTATTGGATATGGGCCCAAAGCCCAAGGGTTACCCAATGTAACCCAACAAAATACTAAGTATGTTGATTGGGCTTAAAACCCAGGGTTACTTATGGTAACCTAATGGGATGTGATTTAAAAAGGCCAAGACCCAAGGTTAGGAATAGTAACCTAACACTATTCATGTATGTAAGGCTTAGTAACCAAGGTTACTTTAAGTAACCTATCAAGTTACGCTCTAAGTTTGATAGGCCGTAAATCCTAGGGTTATCTATGATAACTGTAACGACCCACCTAGCACAGGCCGTTACCATACATACATACATACATACGTACTTACATGCATACATACTTATACGTAAAATAGCGGAATAATTTTTTTTTTTTTTTATAAGCCGTATAAACATATTTGCACATACGTAAATAATTATACTGATTAATTAAAAACGTTGCGCAGGCATATATAAAGCTTATAAAATAATCACATAATTAAACAAAACGCATGGCGGCATTGGTCCCACATTTTACAGTTCAGCACACCTCGCCCTCCATCTTGCATCACGGGTTGCTACTAGGCTGCTTACCTACAGCATAAACGTAAGACAATGAGCTAACGCTCATCAAGTACAACTATTAAATACCGCAATAACATAAACACAACACAATCTAACCTAACATAACATTTCATGACATATCATAACATAACATTTCTTATCATAACTCATCATGACATAACATTCCTTATCATGACTTATCATAACGTAACATTCCTTATCATGACTTATCATAACGTAACATTCCTTATCATGACTTATCATAACATAACATTCCTTATCATGACTTATCATAACATATGCATGAATCGTTTATGCTTTGTTATGCTTTCTTATATCATCATATCTTTCTTTCTTAACTTATCTTTACTTATGGGCCCCATAACATGAGTGTTCGTACCGGGCGCGCTCTATGGACTTACTCTTGCCATAGCTCAACCCGACCTGACGCGGGTCGGTACGACACAGGCAATTGCTTGCCATCATAGCTTAATCTTTCTTTTGTTAATTAGTGAACATGCATCGTGATGTTCCACTCAATTAATCTTAACATATCTTAACCTTAATCATGCTCCTATAAATCATAGCATACTTAACATTTCATACATCATGACATACATTCATAACATAAAATCATAACACTTATCATTCACATAAAATCATAGCATTCCTAGGATATTCTATAGCACTTAGCATATAGCATTCATAAATAGCAAACATACTTAGGCAAGTATTCACAACAAGCCTATGCTGTAGGCGGAGTTGTACTTACCTTGTTTGTAAAAGCTGTGTCCAATGTGGAGTTAAATTCCGCTGGGACACTTCCGCGTATAACGTTCTGAGATAAAATGAAAGTAAGGGTTAGAACTGTTGGTAGTATAACCAACATTCTTTCATAACCTTAGTTATAAGCCCTTACTTATTTTTACGTTATCCTAATTGGTTACTTTGGTAACCCTAATCGGTTGTTTTTAACTTTGGTTTTAAAATCTTCTTCTTAGAAAAGAAAACCTTAATTTTTGGTATAAAAATCCTTTTTGTTTAACTTTAAAACTGAAAACCTTAAACTGAAACTTATAAAATTATTGACTATTAGAAACTGCCTTTGGAACAGTTTCACAATGTCAATTTGCAGTGAAATTATGAAATTATACTTTTTTTGTGTTAATTTATAAATCCTGTACAGAGTTTTCCATAATTCTTGTACAGTTTTCCGAAATCCATTTTCATCTTAAAATCAATACTGATTCTGAAAAACTTGTCTTCACGAAAGTTTTAGACATTGAAAAGTTCTACAACTTTTGTGTTTTGGATAAAACCCAGTTCGGACGTTTTCGTGATCAAAAACACTGTGGAACTAGTCCTGGCCGTGCACGGGTCCTGGGCACTTAAGGCACGGGTCCTGGGCACTTAGGCACGGGTTTTGGTAAAAACCGAGACCATTGGAGCCTCATTTTACAAAACTGTCCGCGTTGTCCTCTAGGAAAAACTCTACTTAAAAACTTTCATGTTTTGAGTTTCCCCTGATTCTGTAACGCCCCGAACCGTCACGCGTAGGGGCGTCCTACTGCGCAGACGTGGGCCGTTACATTACTTGCTTAACTTAATTCTTACTTTAAAATCAACTTTAAAGTTGCGGAAAATTCTGAGTAAAAAATTTTTTTTTTCTTTTCTTTTATTACTCTACCTTGAACATAACTTATCTTCATACATAATCATATGTACTCACTCGAGTACCGAGCTTTCATAATCATATTGAAAGCTAATCATAAGTATACCGTGGACCAATCCGACCTAATGCGGTTCGGTACAGCACGAGGCAACTTGTTGCCATCATCCTTGAAAACCATTCTTTAACTCGTTCTTGAAAACAATTTCTTAAAAATAGTTTTCTTCTTGAAAACGTTTTCTTATCCATACTCTCACATAACATAAAACACATCTTTAAAATATATTTTTCAAAATATATTTTACATAGCGGAAATTCAAAACTCGTGGCGGTGTCCATCCCACGTTTCACAGTCTGTAGCGCCAGCCTTCACAGCCTTGTATCAAGGATTGCCGGTAGGTAGCTAACCTACAGCATGAACGTAAGTAATGAGCTAATGCTCAGTAAGCACAACGTTCAATCCGCAAAACATTTTCATAAAAGAATGCATGAACCAATTATGCTTTCTTGTGAATCGATTTAACTTTCATAAATTATCTAGATTCTATTTTCTTAAAGCTTACATGTCATGTGTGCACGTATCGTGGTCCATAGCTATAGAGTGGTTGGAGGCAGGCAATCCAATCCAACCAGTTTAGGCCTAGGATATCTTGATCACTGGATTAAATTTGATCACTGGGATATCTTGTTTAGGGTGATTTTGAACTGCCATGGTCATCCAATTGCTGTTTTTTTATAATTTGTGCATTTTGGCCATTGTTTTGCACCAAATTTGGGTACTTTTTGCCTTTCATAGACCAAAAACAGGTTAGTGGTGGTTTGGATTGAATTTCGTCATTGGGATATCTTTTTTAGGGTGATTTTGAACTGCCATGGTCATCCAATTGCTGTTTTTTTATAATTTGTGCATTTTGGCCATTGTTTTGCACCAAATTTTTGAAAAACATTTTTGAAAAACATTTCTTATCATAATGGCCCCTTTCTTGGAACTCATCCCTCTCTTGGAACTTGTCCCTCAAGGATTCGGCCTATGACCCCTATCTTGGGACTTGTCCCTCAAGGATTCGGTCATTTAACGAACATAACGGCTCCTATCTTGGAACCTTTACTGTTCATAACAGCCCCTATCTTGGAATTCTTCCTCAAGGATTCGGCTGTATTGCATCTTTTATAAAAATATTTTCTTTGAATCTTTCAAAGTCAATAATTGAGGAAACATAATATCGTTCGAGTGATGCAATAGATGGCATACTTATATCTTATCGCCTAGCTGCTTGCTAGATAGTAGAAGCTTCTCTCATTGCTTCTAACTTTACCTTCACGGAACAAGATCGTAATCCTTAGGAATGTCTAAAAATTCCCAATTATTACATAATTTCCCCTTACTGAGGGATCATATCCTTAATTTCATCGTCATACTGATAACCATCATTCAACTTCTTGTTGGTGCATTGCCTTGATATTACCACCGAGTCAAGGCACTACCAAACATTTCTTATTACTACTCAAGGCTCTTGCAGAGTTTGGTTCGATTGCACATGCAACGAACCATATTCTAAATTCTAATTCTTATTCTCTTCATATCTAATACTTATCTCTTCATCTATATCTTAGCATGACGATGAACAGCATACCTTATCTGTCATAACTTATCATATCGTAATAGAGATTCATCACAATCTCATCATATCATATCGTAGACTCAGCTTGTCCACCTTGCTTTCGCTGCGCAACTCTGATCTACTGCTAACAATAGCCCATAGATTCATCTGGATACATGCGCCAAGCTGCGCCAAGCTGTCACATACTGACGTATCGTCTTCATTTCGTGCAGCCACTCAGCTAATGCAGCCGTTTCTTGAGTCCCATCGAAGATGCGTGACTCCATTCCTTCGAATGCGAATTAAGTCTTGCGGTCCTCTTCAGTCGTACCCGGGTTTCACACCAGGTTCAAATCTTTACTATTCTAATACTATGACCTCACATAGCTACTTGTTACTCTAACTAAACTAGAGCAAGAAAACTTACTTGCAAAACTGTGGCTTTGGCGGCAGAACTGTGAAATTGGATGGCAGAAAAACTTGCTCTGATACCATCTCTGTAACGCCCCGAACCGTCACGCGTAGGGGCGTCCTACTGCGCAGACGTGGGCCGTTACATTACTTGCTTAACTTAATTCTTACTTTAAAATCAACTTTAAAGTTGCGGAAAATTCTGAGTAAAAAAATTTTTTTTTTTTCTTTTCTTTTATTACTCTACCTTGAACATAACTTATCTTCATACATAATCATATGTACTCACTCGAGTACCGAGCTTTCATAATCATATTGAAAGCTAATCATAAGTATACCGTGGACCAATCCGACCTAATGCGGTTCGGTACAGCACGAGGCAACTTGTTGCCATCATCCTTGAAAACCATTCTTTAACTCGTTCTTGAAAACAATTTCTTAAAAATAGTTTTCTTCTTGAAAACGTTTTCTTATCCATACTCTCACATAACATAAAACACATCTTTAAAATATATTTTTCAAAATATATTTTACATAGCGGAAATTCAAAACTCGTGGCGGTGTCCATCCCACGTTTCACAGTCTGTAGCGCCAGCCTTCACAGCCTTGTATCAAGGATTGCCGGTAGGTAGCTAACCTACAGCATGAACGTAAGTAATGAGCTAATGCTCAGTAAGCACAACGTTCAATCCGCAAAACATTTTCATAAAAGAATGCATGAACCAATTATGCTTTCTTGTGAATCGATTTAACTTTCATAAATTATCTAGATTCTATTTTCTTAAAGCTTACATGTCATGTGTGCACGTATCGTGGTCCATAGCTATAGAGTGGTTGGAGGCAGGCAATCCAATCCAACTCAAACCATGAAACTAACCGTTTAACATGGAGTGATTGGGGCAGCCAATCCAATTCAACCCAAACCATAGACTAAACCGTTTAAACCCGCCATCGTGGCAAGTCGGTACGACACAATGACCTTAGCTTGTCTTAAATTATATTCTTACCAAGTAATTAAATATTAGTGAACATGCTACGTGATGTCACTATTTTAAACATATAACATAACATAACATAAACCGTAACATAAACTACGTAACATAAATCACCATAGCATAAACCTCGTAACGTAACATCGTATCATCATAACATAAACATCGTATCTTAACCATCATAACATAAACATCATACCATAACATCTTAGCATAAACATCATAACATCATAATACGTCATAACATAAACTTCATAACGTAAGTACCATAACATAAATCATGCTTATCAACGTATGAAAATCAAGTTTTAAAAACATTTTGCCCATGCTGTAGGCGGAGTTGTACTTACCTTTAGTCCTATGCTCTTGGTTTATCGTCCAAACGTGGCACGACAACAGTTCCTACTCCTGTTTCCAAACAGGACGTAAGATAAGAGCCATACACATTCTAGCTTACCATAAATCATGATCATTAAATGTTGGTATCCTAACCAACATTTATGAGTAGCCTTGGTTATATTGTATGTTCCCCCTAAAACATCACATGATAACTTGCTCGGTTACTTTCCGTAACCCTAGGGCCCAAGGCCCAACATACTTAAACAATAACTAATTAGGTTACTTCAGGTAACCTTGGGTACTAAGCCCAACCATACATGAATAATATTAGGTTGCTAATGTTATTAAGGCCCAACCTGCTATCTCGGGTATCTCAAGTGGTTACTATGAGTAACCTAACTTATTGGCCCAATAAAATTAGGTAACCTTCCCGGTTACTATTTGTCCTATAGTTGGTTACCATAGGATCCGGCGTATTTTAATTATTTCTTGACAAACCGTTGTCAAGTTTTCTTTAACAATCTTAATGAAAACCGCATTTTCATCAAATCTTAACATTTAAGCAAAGACAGTTAAAAACTGTCAAGCTCTGAAAACAATCTTTGAAAACAGTTTCTTAAACTCAGGTTATCAGTGCATGTGTAAGAATTTCCTTCTTATGCACTGTTTTTCTGAAAATCCTGTGCTGGAATTTCTGTTTCCTGCACAGTTTTGGGAATCAAATTGTACTTTAAAATCTGTTCATAATTTGATAAAACTTTCTTCATAAAAGTTGTAGATCTCGGATAATTCTACAACTTTCGTGTTTTGAGGAAAATCCAGTTCTGCTTGGATTCTTGTCAGTTTTAATTTGAACTTACTGGACGTGTAGACTAGGTCTGGGCAGATTAGCCTCGGATTTTCGTAAAAACGGAGGCCATTGGAGCCTTATTTTGAAAAACGGTCCGCGTTACCCTCTAGGAAAAACCCTTATCTACAACTTTTTAGTTTTGAGTTTCTTCAAATTCGGCCTCTAAGGGCCTCAAATTAGCATTTCCGGAACGCTGCCCAGTCTTGACCCGAGACTGGCAGTTTCGGTTCATAAATCCGTTTCACGTCCTAAAACGCGCACTCTACCTCAACCGACCACAGCGGGAGCCTAAAATCACACATGCAATCGTTTCTAACGTTCCAATCCATCATACACATAATCATACATTCAATCATAAACCTATGGGAACATACAACAAACATGTGATAGGCAAACTCAAACCCATAAGCACATCATCAAACATGCATCAAAAATGTAAACTAGAGACCACCACCTAATCAAGCATAATCAAGCACTAAAAGGTGAGCTTAAGCTCTTACATCCAATGCTGGAAATACATTTAAATTTCCCAAATTTAAAGCTTAAACGAAAAGCTTAAGATCAACGGAGATTACCTCGATGCACACAAGGCTAGGCTAGGGGTTTGGTGCATTTTTCTCCTTTCTCCTTGGCTGCCCATAACCGGCCATTCTCCTCCTATTCCTAGCATTTTTTCTGCTTTTCTTGCTAACCCACAGCCGGCCATTCAAGCCACAAAATGGGTTTCCAATTTTTTTTCCACTCTTTCTTTCCTTCCTCACAAAATCCGAACTCTCCCTAAGGGATTGTCTCTTGGATTTTTGTTTTTGATTCTTGTTTTCCTTTGGCTGCTAAGGGACGGTTTTGGAGCAGAAAAATGGGCAGAACTTGGCTCAATTTTCTGATTTTTTTGAATAAAATGGGCACCTATTTATAGGCAAATGCAAACTTTCCAAAATTTGCATTTTAGCCCCTAAACTTAGAGGAAATAATGCAATTGGCATGCTAGGTGTCAAGGTGGCCGGCCAAGACTTGGAGAGCAAGCAAGGGATGACATCATGGCTTACATCATCGCTTACCTCATTGCTTACATCACCAAATTTCCAAAATTTGCACTTTTGCCCCAAAAGTGAAAATTCTTACAAAAATGCCCCCTAGGTGGCCGGTTGCTTTCTTGGTGAACAAGCCAAGCTTATCTCACCTTGATGACATCATCTTGATGACATCACTTCGCTTACATCATCAATTTTCCAAAATTTTCACTTTAACCCCTAAAGATAAAATTTTGGCATTTTTGCCCCTGAGGTGGCCGGCCATGTCATCTTGTTCTAGAGAGTTCTTGGTTTTCTTTCCAAGCTTATTTAATCCAATTATGATGTCATAAATTCAAGATAAGGCTATGTCATCATAAGGCCTTGTTTGGCTTTTCCTTTAGAATGCAGTCCACTTTTATGCTACACAGATATTTCTAATACTGTTATTAACTAATAACAGTATTTTATACTGTACTATAGTCCAAAATTCATCTGTGTAAAAAATGAACTGAATAAAATTTTTCTTATTTCTTGGAACCTTTCTTGCCCTTCATACCATACTTAGTGTGCTTGATTTTTCTAGGGTGGTCTCATGGCTTATGCTTGCTAAATTGTCCGTAATGAAGGTTTTTCGCAGTATAATTCCATACTGCTTTGCTATATCTCAACACCTTCATCTATTTGACCTCCCTGGTCAACCTTTGACTTTTCGGTCAACCTTGACTTTTTCGGTCAAACTTTGACCAACATGAAATCATAGAATTTTCCTTCCCTTTTTGCTCAAGGGTCAGATGCATGACTAAGCAAACTGCTTATTGAGTCTCATAGCTAATTAAACGAGAACTCAAACATATACTGATATTTAACTCAGATCGTGAGTTTCATATCGACATACAAGATTCAAACTTGAAATTTTCCTTGTCTAAAAGGAAATTATAAGTTCATCAAAATTTTGGGTATTACAGATTCGGCCTCTAGAGGCCTCAAAAACTGTTTTTCCCGAAACTGGTCAATTTCTACCCGAGTTGGCAGTTTTCGGTTTAAAATTTCGTTTACGTCCTATAACGTCCACCCTACCTCAACCGAACTCAGCGGGAGCCTAAATCAGACATGCATGACGTTTCTAACGTTCAGATTTCAACATGCAAGCCAAATTGATCGTCATTCATAATCATACAAAAATCCTAAACATTTAATCAAACACCTAACATGCACATAATTGAACCACCAAATCCTAAACCTAAACAAATCAAGCACATGCTCATAATTTACAAGCTAGGGCAGAACTTGAAAGTGGGCTTATACCCTTACAAACCATGGCTTAAATACATTTAAATTTCTCCATATGAAATTTAAATGAAACTTGATTGGTTAAGGTTTTTACCTTACTCGGTTTGGCTCGGTGAGCTCGGGTTTCCACTTCCTTCCTCCTCCTCAAATCACCGGCTGTTTTGGTGATTGGCAAGTGCAAACTTGCTGCCTTTCTTGCCTTAAATTCAGCCACCAAATTGCACCAAATCCGGCTGCCTCCAACTCTAAAACCGGTTTGGATCAAGTTTGGTTCCTTCCCCCCCTAGAACCGGCCTTGCTAGGGAAATGGACACTAAATTTTTTTTCCAACTTTTTGCTTGGTTTCCTACTTGAATCCGACCACCCCTAAGCCCTACACACTCTTGGTTTTGCAAATTTTTCTTGCCTTTCTCTTCCACTCAAAGTTCGGATTTTGTGGAGCAAAAATGCAAGAGTTTGGCTAACAATCTTAAATTGTGAACAATGCTCCCCCTATTTATAGAGTTTGTGAATTTCTTGTAATTGCACAATTTAGTCCTCAAAAAAATCAGAAATTGGACTTCTAGGGGGGCATGTGGCCGGCCATCAAGCTAGGTGGAAGACAACTAATTACTTCCAAATTTCTTAAACCAACTTAATGATGTCAAAATTCGAAAAGGTAATGAGGTAAGCAAGGCTTAATCTTATTTGGCTCTTGTGCTATTAAGCAGTCCATTTTTAAGTTATCTCAGGTATTTTCAATACTGGATCCACTTATGCACAGTATTGGTTTACCGAACTGCAGTCCAAAATTCATCAGTGTAAAAATGGACGGTATGAAATTTTTCTTATTTCTTAAAACCCTTTTGCCCTATACTTTAACTTAATGTGCTTGATTTTCTAGGGTGGTTCTCATATATTAAACATAACTTTTTATCTGCAAAAACACGGTTTTACCCGGTGTAATTTTATACAGATAAACATACAGTCATTTCTTGAACTTTTCGGGTCCACCATCGACTTTCTTGTCAATTAGTGACCTTCTTGTCAAGTTTTGACTTTCATGGTCAACAGTTGACTTTTGGTCAACCGTGACGTTTTTGGTCAAACTTTGACCATTTTATAAAATTTCACGATTTTGTTCCTTATTACCTAAAAGGTCGTTTTCTTAAATACATAACCATTTTTGAGTCTTATAAAGCCATAAAACTCACAAAACATAATTAAAAACCCTTAACTGGGCTTTTTCCATAAATACCTTTACGGTTCGATGTAAATCTTATACATAGAATCGTTCAGACATAAAAATCAGGTATTACAATCTACCCTCCTTAAAGATTTTCGTCCTCGAAAATTAAAACAAGCCGGGGTAGTTCTTTCTCATTTCATTTTCTAATTCCCAAGTGGCTTCTTCTACTTTATGGTTTCGCCATAAAACCTTTACCATGGGAATTGTCTTATTTCTTAGAACCTTCTCTTCTCGATCTAGGATTTGTACCGGCTTCTCTTCATAAGTCAAGTCTGTTTGAACCTCTACCGGTTCTTGACTGAGAACATGCGAAGGATCTGGCACATACTTCTTGAGCATTGATACATGGAAGACGTCATGCATAGATGCTAACTCTGGCGGCAGGGCAAGCTTATATGCTACTTTTCCAACCCTCTCTAGGATTTCAAAAGGTCCAGTATACCTTGGACTAAGCTTCCCTTTCTTTCCAAATCTCATTACTCCCTTCATAGGAGCTATCTTGATAAAAACTGCATCTCCAGTTTGAAATTCCAAAGGCCTTCTTCGCTTATCAGCATAGCTTTTCTGACGACTGAAAGCTATGTCGAGCCTTTGCTTAATTTTCTTGATATCTTCAGAAGTCTTTCTGATGAAATCTGTAGTCTGGAGCTGCTTTTGTCCAACTTCTTGCCAGTGAATAGGGGATTGACATTTTCTTCCATATAGTGCTTCGAACGGAGCCATACCAATTGAAGCATGATAGCTGTTGTTGTAAGAAAACTCAATCAAAGACAGCTTCTGATCCCAGTTTCCTTGAAAATCCATAACGCAAGATCTCAGCATATCTTCTAGTGTCTGGATAGTCCGTTCTGACTGGCCGTCGGTTTGGGGATGAAATGCCGTACTGAACTTCAGTTTCGACCCCATAGTAGTGTGTACACTTGTCCAAAATCGGGAAGTGAAACGTCCGTCTCGATCTGAGATGATCGATTTTGGTACTCCATGCAGTCGAACAACCTGGGATACATAGACGTCGGCCAATTTCTCTACTGAATAAGTGGCTTTGATAGCGATGAAGTGGGCAGATTTGGTTAATCGATCAACAATAACCCAAATCGTGTCATTCCCACTTGAAGTTCTGGGCAGTCCCACGACAAAATCCATGGTAATTTGTTCCCATTTCCATTCGGGAAGCTCTATTTTCTGCAATTCTCCACCAGGATGTCGATGTTCTGCCTTAACCTTTTGACACGTTAAACACTTTGACACGTACTTCGCTATCTGATTCTTCATGTTTGGCCACCAATAGTTTTCTCGGAGATCCTTATACATCTTAGAGGCTCCTGGATGTACCGAATACGGTGTCATGTGAGCCTCTGTCAGAATTTGATCCTTTAAAAACTTGAAATTAGGAACGCAAATTCTCTCTTTGAAGTAGATCATGCCATCTGCAGAGGTTCTAAACTCCTTATTTCTTTCGCCGAAGAGTTGTGCCTTGACCAACAAAGGATCCTTTCCTTGAAGGTTCTTGATGGACTCCATTAAATTTGACTGGAGGGTTAAAGCGGATAACTTTCCTGTTATCATCCCTATGTTGAAATCGGAGATTTCCTTTTGAAGCGGCTTAGGCAGCATTACAAGGGACATCAGCAGGTCTGATGACTTCCTGCTTAAAGCATCCGCTACTTTGTTTGCCTTGCCAGGATGGTAAAGGATCTCGCAGTCGTAGTCCTTTACGAGTTCAAGCCACCTTCGTTGCCTCATGTTGAGCTCCTTCTGGGTAAAGATGTATTTGAGACTTTGATGATCTGTGAAAATCTCACATCTATTCCCATACAGGTAGTGCCTCCAAATCTTCAATGCGAACACCACCGCAGCGAGCTCTAGATCGTGCGTCGGGTAATTCTTCTCGTGATCCTTCAGTTGTCGGGAAGCATACGCGACCACTTTGCCTTGCTGCATTAGGACTGCTCCTAGACCCGTCTTAGAAGCGTCGCTGTAGATTACGAAATTTCCTGCTTCGACATCTGGAATAATCAAAACAGGCGCACTTGTCAGCTTCTTCTTGAGCTCTTGGAAATTCTCCTCGCATTTGGACGTCCATTCGTACTTCTTCCCTTTGCGTGTAAGGGCCGTAAGAGGGGCTGCTATCTTAGAAAATCCCTCAACGAAGCGGCGATAATAACCGGCTAATCCGAGGAAACTCCTTATTTCCGTTACGCTCTTAGGCCTTGGCCATAAGCTAACTGCTTCCACTTTAGCTGGATCCACAGAAATCCCTTCTTGTGACACCACGTGGCCTAAGAAATGCACCTTTTCCAACCAAAATTCACATTTAGTGAACTTTGCGTAGAGCTGATGTCGTCGCAACATTTCCATCACCATTCTTAGATGCTGCATATGCTCTTCCTGGGACCTTGAATAGATCAGGATATCGTCGATGAAGACAATAACGAACATGTCCAGATATTCCTTGAACACTCGGTTCATCAGGTCCATGAAAGCAGCTGGAGCATTGGTTAGCCCAAAAGGCATAACCAAAAATTCATAATGTCCGTAGCGTGTCCGAAAAGCCATCTTGGAGATATCTGAATCTTTGATTCTGAGCTGATGATAGCCAGATCGTAGATCGACTTTCGAAAACACCTTTGCTCCTCTGAGTTGATCAAACAGATCGTCAATCCTTGGAAGAGGATACTTATTTTTGATGGTGATCTTGTTCAGCTCGCGGTAATCGATGCACATACGTAAAGATCCATCTTTCTTTTTCACGAATAGCACAGGTGCTCCCCACGGAGAGTAACTCTGTCGGATGAATCCTTTATCTAGCAATTCTTGCAGTTGTACTTGGAGTTCTCTAAGTTCAGCAGGTGCCATACGGTAAGGCGCCTTCGATACTGGAGCAACTCCGGGCATTAGCTCAATTTCGAATGAAATTTCGCGTTCCGATGGAAGCCCTGGTAGCTCTTCCGGGAATATATCCACATACTCCCTGATAACAGGTACATCTTCCGGTGTTAGCTTCATTTCGTGCTCTTTGTCCACCATGTTAGCTAAATACCCTTGACAGCCATTAGCTAACATCTTCCAAGCTTTCATAGTCGAAACTAATCGGGTTGTTGAGTTCCGAGCTTGTCCGTGGAAATTGAACTCTTCCTCGCCATAAGGGCAGAAAATCACACAACGCTTCCGACAGTCGATCTTAGCATTGTACTTGCTAAGGAAATCCATACCTAAGATCACATCGAAATTCTGTAGCTTGATTGCGATGAGATCTACATACAGTTCTCTGCCACAGATAATCACAGAGGTATTTCGTATCCAAAAATTGGACCACAAAACTTCTCCGGATGTCAAGGAGGTCTTAAAAGGTTGGCTTAATCTATCCACACCTCTTCCTAACTTCTGGGCGAACTCCAATGATATAAATGAATGGGTGGCACCAGAATCAAACAACGCGATGGCATCATAGGTGGTGATAGAAATCTGACCTGTCACCACATGTGAAGTTCCCGCTTCAGCATCACCCCTGGTGTAAGCATAGATCCTGGCTTGGGGTTCAGAAGCCTCCAATCTGCCTTGAGTGAGTGAGGGTCCTTCAAGCCGTGCTTGGACAGCATGCAGTTGGCTGTTGGTGTTCCGACTCGGGTACGGAGGGTTCTGGCCTTGATTATTCAGATGACAGTTCTTCGCATAGTGCCCCTCCTTGCCACACAGGAAGCAGGCATTCGACCCCATTCTACAGACTCCCGGGTGTTTCCTTCCACACTTGGCACATGCCGGGTAGTCAGTGTTATTACCCTCATTTCCTCTATTGTTCCTCTTCTGAGGGTAATTCTTTTGTTGGCCCTGACCCGAGAAATTTCCCTTTCTCTTGTTCCTCCCAAACTGTTTGGAACCTTGGGCAGGGTTACTGACTTGTCCTCTTGGGGGCGTTTCAAAGTTTTGACGGGGCTGTGTCGGCTTTACCACGGCCTTTTCATCCTTCTTTGCCCTGAAGATCTGAGCCCTTGCTTCCTTGTCCTGGTTTATCCAATATTCGGCTCTTATCGCACGACTCACACAGTCGGATACCAGGGTAGGTGGGCTACTGCCAGCACTAACTTGCTTGGCTATGTCAGTTCGGAACATTTTCATCATCCTTCTAACCTTTTCCGTCTCATTAGGAACTAGTTCTGGACACAATCGGGCTAATTATTCGAACTTTTTGACAGCCTCCATTACTGTCATTGACCCCTGCTTTAAACTAGCGAACTCATCCTGCTGAGCTGCCAGAATTTCTCTGTTATAGTACATGGTGCTGAATTCCATCACGAAGTCTTGCCAGCTCATGGTGGTAACATCACGACGCATCTGAACCGTCATCCACCAATGTCTGGCGTCCTTCTTAAGTGCAAAGGAAGCACAGAGAACCTTTTCCTGTTCCGATAATCTCATGAAATCCAAAATGACCTGGATATCAATCAGCCAATTATCTGCTGCAATCGGGTCCATCTGTCCTTCAAATTCAGGCGCCTTCATTCGCCTGAATCTTTCGTATAGTAGATCTTCCCGCACTGGCAGATTCATTGGAACTCCAGCCAGTGCTAAAGGAATCTCAACGTTCCGTGGAATCTCTTGTTGCACCTCCGGTTGAACTTCTGGCTCGGGAGGTACTCTATTCTGTTGAAAAGGAACCTCTTCAGCTTGAGGTCTCTGGTTCATCTGAATTATCTGTTCTCGCAATCTATTTGTTTCTTGCTGCTGTTCCAACAGCTGCTGTTGCAAATTTGCTACTATAGTTGCGAGATCCGGCTCTGGCGGATTAGCAGGCACTGCTCGACGTGGACGAACCATTATCTATCTCCTATCAAACCATAGGAAAAGATATTGTCATACTAGAAATATCCTTTCCTTCACGCGTTTATCTTCCATAATTGCAATATATCACGTCATAATATAACATAACATTAACATCATACTATAGCACATAACAACTCGTAACATGCTTTTTATAATCGTATCATATCAATTTATACTTAAACTGGCTTTTTGTGTTCTTACAAAAAGTACATTTTATTTACAATCTCGTAAATACACTTTGATACGATTTCTGTACATATAGGGTCAAAATCTCTGATGGAAGTGTCTAACACTTTCTCATCATACAATAGTACAAGCCTATAGTCATAAAATATAAGCTAGTACATATCAAAATACATATACATAGTCAGCCTACTCTACTGGCTCGATCGAAACTACGGAGGACGCATCGGAGTCTGAGTCATCATCTCCGTCGTGCAATGGGATCTCCTCAGGGTCCTCGTCAAAATCCTCCTCTAGCCAGTCCTCAGGCTCAAACTCTGGCCCTGGCTCCATATCATCCTCATCATCGCTCGATATGTCGATGATAGGGGGGTCCTCTGGCTGAACCTCTGGAAGGACTATGAGGTCATCCGGATCAGAATCGTCGGCTGCCATATCAGCCTCGGTGTCCTCGGGCTGCAACTCCTGTACTGGATCTGCTGGAACCTGATCCTCAGGAACAGCCGGACCAGCCTCAAAAATCGGCTCTCCGTCCTCAGCCTCATCGACTGGAGCCTGCTGATCATCCGCAACTCCAGCGGCCTGCATGGCATGCACCACAGCCTCAGCCTCCAAAATATATGCTATCAAGTGCTCCACAGTCGAGCCAGGTACCGGCATAGGGACATACTGCAGGATCTACTGAGGCAGTCCGTCCCGAAACGTCTGGAGTGCAAATGCCATAGAGTTAGCCAAGTCCTAAGGGACATATGGCGACATCTCCTCCTGGAAACGTCGGCAATAATGGCTCATGGGCTCCTATGGGAAGGCATGCCAGACGACTGCGAAACTGAGGTATCGAGCATGATACATATGTCGATATATCGCCGGGTCACGATGGGGTCCACCTGCCCCCTCATCCAGAATCGGTCCATACCGTGCAACTATCAACGTACGAAAATGCGCCCACGTCCGACTCGGCATCGATCGCTCCCCAATAGTCATCCACCATAGCCGAACATCCACTGCTAGACATCGGCTCGCTAAGGAGACCTGTAATCGCTCCTCGATATGACAAAGATGGAAGATCTGCTCCATGTCGTATAGCCATGCTGCTAACGACACCGTCCGTCTAGTGCCATCAAAAAGCAACAGGCGCGACTCATAAAATGATGTCACCGCTCGTCGATCCTCATATACTTGCGCGGGATCCATAATCGTAAATCTAATCATACATAATCGCATAATACATATTAACATATGAAAATAAAATTATAACTTACAATGATGGCGGCGATGGCAGGCTGACTGTGAAATTTAGTCGCAGGGAACCGCTCTGATACCAACTCTGTAACGACCCGCCTAGCACAGGCCGTTACCATACATACATACATACATACGTACTTACATGCATACATACTTATACGTAAAATAGCGGAATAATTTTTTTTTTTTTATAAGCCGTATAAACATATTTGCACATACGTAAATAATTATACTGATTAATTAAAAACGTTGCGCAGGCATATATAAAGCTTATAAAATAATCACATAATTAAACAAAACGCATGGCGGCATTGGTCCCACATTTCACAGTTCAGCACACCTCGCCCTCCATCTTGCATCACGGGTTGCTACTAGGCTGCTTACCTACAGCATAAACGTAAGACAATGAGCTAACGCTCATCAAGTACAACTATTAAATACCGCAATAACATAAACACAACACAATCTAACCTAACATAACATTTCATGACATATCATAACATAACATTTCTTATCATAACTCATCATGACATAACATTCCTTATCATGACTTATCATAACGTAACATTCCTTATCATGACTTATCATAACGTAACATTCCTTATCATGACTTATCATAACATAACATTCCTTATCATGACTTATCATAACATATGCATGAATCGTTTATGCTTTGTTATGCTTTCTTATATCATCATATCTTTCTTTCTTAACTTATCTTTACTTATGGGCCCCATAACATGAGTGTTCGTACCGGGCGCGCTCTATGGACTTACTCTTGCCATAGCTCAACCCGACCTGACGCGGGTCGGTACGACACAGGCAATTGCTTGCCATCATAGCTTAATCTTTCTTTTGTTAATTAGTGAACATGCATCGTGATGTTCCACTCAATTAATCTTAACATATCTTAACCTTAATCATGCTCCTATAAATCATAGCATACTTAACATTTCATACATCATGACATACATTCATAACATAAAATCATAACACTTATCATTCACATAAAATCATAGCATTCCTAGGATATTCTATAGCACTTAGCATATAGCATTCATAAATAGCAAACATACTTAGGCAAGTATTCACAACAAGCCTATGCTGTAGGCGGAGTTGTACTTACCTTGTTTGTAAAAGCTGTGTCCAATGTGGAGTTAAATTCCGCTGGGACACTTCCGCGTATAACGTTCTGAGATAAAATGAAAGTAGGGTTAGAACTGTTGGTAGTATAACCAACATTCTTTCATAACCTTAGTTATAAGCCCTTACTTATTTTTACGTTATCCTAATTGGTTACTTTGGTAACCCTAATCGGTTGTTTTTAACTTTGGTTTTAAAATCTTCTTCTTAGAAAAGAAAACCTTAATTTTTGGTATAAAAATCCTTTTTGTTTAACTTTAAAACTGAAAACCTTAAACTGAGACTTATAAAATTATTGACTATTAGAAACTGCCTTTGGAACAGTTTCACAATGTCAATTTGCAGTGAAATTATGAAATTATACTTTTTCTGTGTTAATTTATAAATCCTGTACAGAGTTTTCCATAATTCTTGTACAGTTTTCCGAAATCCATTTTCATCTTAAAATCAATACTGATTCTGAAAAACTTGTCTTCACGAAAGTTTTAGACATTGAAAAGTTCTACAACTTTTGTGTTTTGGATAAAACCCAGTTCGGACGTTTTCGTGATCAAAAATACTGTGGAACTAGTCCTGGCCGTGCACGGGTCCTGGGCACTTAAGGCACGGGTCCTGGGCACTTAGGCACGGGTTTTGGTAAAAACCGAGACCATTGGAGCCTCATTTTACAAAACTGTCCGCGTTGTCCTCTAGGAAAAACTCTACTTAAAAACTTTCATGTTTTGAGTTTCCCCTGATTCGGCCTCTAGAGGCCTCAAAAACTGTTTTTCCCGAAACTGGTCAATTTCTACACGAGTTGGCAGTTTTCGGTTTAAAATTTCGTTTACGTCCTATAACGTCCACCCTACCTCAACCGAACTCAGCGGGAGCCTAAATCAGAAATGCATGACGTTTCTAACGTTCAGATTTCAACATGCAAGCCAAATTGATCGTCATTCATAATCATACAAAAATCCTAAACATTTAATCAAACACCTAACATGCACATAATTGAACCACCAAATCCTAAACCTAAACAAATCAAGCACATGCTCATAATTTACAAGCTAGGGCAGAACTTGAAAGTGGGCTTATACCCTTACAAACCATGGCTTAAATACATTTAAATTTCTCCATATGAAATTTAAATGAAACTTGATTGGTTAAGGTTTTTACCTTACTCGGTTTGGCTCGGTGAGCTCGGGTTTCCACTTCCTTCCTCCTCCTCAAATCACCGGCTGTTTTGGTGATTGGCAAGTGCAAACTTGCTGCCTTTCTTGCCTTAAATTCAGCCACCAAATTGCACCAAATCCGGCTGCCTCCAACTCCAAAACCGGTTTGGATCAAGTTTGGTTCCTTCCCCCCCTAGAACCGGCCTTGCTAGGGAAATGGACACTAAATTTTTTTTCCAACTTTTTGCTTGGTTTCCTACTTGAATCCGACCACCCCTAAGCCCTACACACTCTTGGTTTTGCAAATTTTTCTTGCCTTTCTCTTCCACTCAAAGTTCGGATTTTGTGGAGCAAAAATGCAAGAGTTTGGCTAACAATCTTAAATTGTGAACAATGCTCCCCCTATTTATAGAGTTTGTGAATTTCTTGTAATTGCACAATTTAGTCCTCAAAAAAATCAGAAATTGGACTTCTAGGGGGGCATGTGGCCGGCCATCAAGCTAGGTGGAAGACAACTAATTACTTCCAAATTTCTTAAACCAACTTAATGATGTCAAAATTCAAAAAGGTAATGAGGTAAGCAAGGCTTAATCTTGTTTGGCTCTTGTGCTATTAAGCAGTCCATTTTTAAGTTATCTCAGGTATTTTCAATACTGGATCCACTTATGCACAGTATTGGTTTACCGAACTGCAGTCCAAAATTCATCCGTGTAAAAATGGACGGTATGAAATTTTTCTTATTTCTTAAAACCCTTTTGCCCTATACTTTAACTTAATGTGCTTGATTTTCTAGGGTGGTTCTCATATATTAAACATAACTTTTTATCTGCAAAAACACGGTTTTACCCGGTGTAATTTTATACAGATAAATTGTAAGATATAGAAAATTGAACGTTTTGAGTTCTCGTATAGAAATTTAATGTATATCATAATGGTATTTATGAAAAAGCCCGGCTAAGGGTTTTTATTAAATTTCATGAGTTCTTATGGCTTCGTAAGACTCAAATACGATCGCTTAGTCAAGTCTATGATCTTTTGTGTACAAAAGATAGAAAATTCTATGATTTTCTTGAAAGTCAACGTTTGACCAAAAAAGTCAAAGTTGACCATGAAGGTCAAAGTTGACCATGAAAGTCAAAGTTGACCCGAGAAGTCAAAGTTTGACTAAAGAGGTCAACTATGTGGCAAAACTTAAGTGTGTTAAACAGTATAGGTTCTATACTGAGAAAAACCATTTTTTTTCGGATAAAATAGTTAGAATTAAATCTAAAACCGCCATAGAAAAATTCAAGCACATAAATAGATGATTAAAGGCCAAAGGACTTGAAGCGGAAAGAAAAGTTTTTCGTATCGTCCATTTTATGACAGATAAATTTTGGAAGGAAATTTAAATTATGAAACTGTGTATTAAGTAACACAGTATTAACGATGTCAGATTGGCTTTAAATGGAATGCTTATAAAGATTTAAGCCAAACAAGCCTTAATGACATCATCTTATCCATGATTAATGACATAATATGGAATTAAGTTTAATTAGGAAAGTATTAGGTGCCAACCATGCATGAGCTGGCCGGCCACCTAACCCCCCCTTTTGTGTGAAATGCTGATTTTTGAGGGGTTATTTTGCAATTAAGCAAAGTTGTTAACCCTCTATAAATAGGTGATGGTTCCTATTCAGAAAATTCAAAATTTCCAGCCAAACTCTGCCCAAATTGCAGCTCCAAATCCGTCCCTTGCAGCCAAGAGAAAACCAAGAACAAAAACAAAAAAAATCCAAGGTTAGGAACCATTGGGTGTAGTCGGTTTTCAGCTAGGAGGAAGAAAAGATAGTGCTGGAAATTTTTGGAGCATGGTTGGCATGTTGGCCGGCTGTTTGTGGGCTGGAAAAAGGGTGAGAAAAAGTTGAAGGAAGCTGGGGGGGAGTGCCGGATTTAGTGGCTGATCTTGGTGGGCAGCAGCAGCCCAAGGCAGAAAATTTTCTGGGCAGCTTCTAGGGGTGGCCGGTTGTGTGGAAGCAAGGGAGGAACTGAAAAAAAAATTGGAGTAAACCCTAACCAAACTTAGGGTTTATTAAGGTAAAATCTTCCCTAAGTTTTCAGCTTTCAATTTGGTTCAATTTGGAAGTTTAAGTTGTATTACAAGCTGATTATGTAAGAGCATAAGCTCGGTTTTATTTTCGGCCATTAGTTAGGTTATGTGCTTGATTTAAATTATTAGGGTGGTTGCTGATTTTTAATTATGGTATGACTTTATATATGCTTGATTAATTAGGTTGATTGTATGTTAGTTGTATGGTTAAGTTTATATGCTCCTAATAAGTTTAGGTATGGTTTAGTTATGAGCTTGAATGCATAATTAGGTAATGGACAGATTTGGTGCATGTTGTGCAAGCTGGA
The DNA here is from genome assembly GCA_025413025.1 of Ficus hispida. Taxonomy (NCBI): domain Eukaryota; kingdom Viridiplantae; phylum Streptophyta; class Magnoliopsida; order Rosales; family Moraceae; genus Ficus; species Ficus hispida. Next base: position 2,478,780 of record CM046374.1, read on the forward strand.
AAAAAAAATCTGCATATCCTAATTATTTGAGATAGGATAATGGCTTGCATGGCTAAGTTTTTATTTGTGTTTAAGGAAAAGTTAACGTTAGAAAGGCGCTGCTTGTTTGACTTAGGCTCCCGCTAGTTCGGTTGAGGTAGTGTGCACGGTTTTAGGGCGAGTACCGAATGAAGGATTTGAAACTGCCATTTCGGGTTCCAGTTACCCGGTTTTATGGAAAGCAAATTTTGAGGCCCTTAGAGGCCGATTTTCGAAAAACGTAAAACATGAAAGTTGTTTAGAACAGTTTTTCCTATAAGACAACGCGGACAGTTTTTAAAAATAAGGCTCGAACGGCCTTCGTTTTTATAGAAAACCGAGCTGACCGTGCCCAGACTTCATGCACGGCCAGGTGAACTTAAAAGGAGAAAACGAGTGGATTAAAGTCCGAAATGGATTTTGATCAAAACATGAAAGTTTTAGAACGTTTTGAGATTTAAAACTTTGCTGAAGGAAACTTTTTCAAATTCGAATTCAGTTTTTCAAATAAAAATGTATTTCAAAAACTGTGCAGTGATCGGAAGGTTACTGCTCAAGATTTCTAAAAACAGTGTTGGAATTGGGTTTTCCTGCACGTACATTAGCAAATTTTTAGAAAGAAGCTGTTCCAAAGTCAGTATTGACTTTCAATAATTTTTATAAAGAACCCACTCATAGGAATTTTAAAGAAAAACTTAAGTTTTCAAAAGTGGATTTTTAAACCAAGTTTCGGTGAGCAATAACCCGGAAAAGACACCGAGTTATTGGTTTGGGGCCCGAAGCCCAAGGGTTATCCAACGTAACCCAATAATGAACTAAGATTATGGAATAGGGCCCTTGTCTCGAGGGTTACCTACAGGGTTATTTTAGTAACCCGTTCCTAATGTATATAAGTTAGATTATGGGGGCATATAAACGCAGAATAAAATGAATGTTGGTTGGGATAACCAACAAATTTAAAAGTAGGATTTTCAGAAATCCTTACGCTATGTCCTTTGTAATAACAGGTGATAATCTGTTATTGCGACCTGTTCAGGAGCGGCATAGCATCGGACTTAGAGTTCAAGGTAAGTACAACTCCGCCTACAGTATAGGCTTTAGTTGAATACTTGCCTAAGTATGAATGATGAATATTATAGTATGTGTTATGATATGATTTATACTAGAATAGGTTATGAGATGTTATGTGAATATTTTATGATTATGCTATGATTGATGATAAGATGATGAGTTAAGAATTTATGACATGAAGTATGCTATGATTATGTTTTATGAGTACATGTGACATCACGAAGCATGTTCATTAATTCTAAACAAGAATGACTAAGAATTTACGGAGGATAAGTATGAAGGCAAGCAAGTTGCCTGTGTCGTACTGACCCGCTCGTAGGTCGGGTTGGACTATGGATTGAGTTGGAATTGGTCTGGCCGCCCCAACCACTCCATAGTTGCGCGCCCGGTACGTACACTTATGGGGCCCATAAGCAAGATAAGCAAGATAAGTAAAATAAGCAAGTACGATAAGTTAAGTTATGAATGAAAGAAGCAAGCATAATGAAGCATAATTGGCTCATGCATGATCTAGATAGATTCAGTTATACTATGATTGAATGTATTATGATTCAATAGAAAATGTTATGTCATGATTGAAAATGTTATATGGAATATGTTAGGTTGAATGAATGATGTTATGTTTGAATTAATTCTGTTTTGTATCGTTAATGATTGCGGATAATTATGTTGTACTTGCTGAGCGAAAGCTCACGTGTCTTACGTCTATGCTGTAGGTAAGCAACCTGTCAGCAATTTTTGATACAAGATGGCGAGCGGGGCAGGGTGAACTGTGAAGTGAGTGGGATAATCTGCCGCCACGCGTTTTGTTTCATTTATGTATAGTATCTAATATTCGACTGCGAACATCGTCTTATATATTAGTTTCCAATCGTATAGCGCTTTTTCTTTCGTACGCACTATATATATATAAAAAAAAAATTTCCGCTGATTACGCTAAGTAAGTAAGTAAGTATGAATGCTATGTATGTATGTATGTACGGTAACGGCCTGTGCTAGGCGGGTCCTTACAGAGTTGGTATCAGAGAGGTTTCCTGCTATCCCACTTCACAGTCTGCCTGCCATCGCCACCATCATTGTAAGTTGAGTTTTAGTTTAAAGAGTAAATAATTTTTATGCGCCTATGTTATGGTAGACTCGACGATATGGACCCGGACCTAGTCGGCGCGGACCGAGAGGCGACGAGGTCATTCTTTCAGTCATGTCCGCTCATGTTCGATGGCACGCGACGGACGGTGCCTATAGCTGCATGGTTGTACGATATGGAGTTGATCTTCCATATCTGTCATATTGAGGCACGGTTGCAGGTTTCTCTGGCTAGCCGGTGCTTTGCTGTCGACGCTCGGATTTGGTGGATCACTCTGGGAGAGCGTCAGTTGCCGAGCCGCACATGGCAGCATTTTCGTACGATAGTGAGGACCCGATATGGACCGATGTTAGGGGAGGGAGCGGGTGATCTACTCCGTGACCCCGAGATTTATGAGGATATGTATCACACACGTTATCTTAGCTACGTGGCTGAGTGGCATGCGTATCCGCTGGAGACGATGACCCACTATTGCCGACGTTTCCAGGAGTCGATGCTACCCTATATTCCTCAGTATCTGCAGAGTCCAGAGTTACAGGCATTAGTTATTCTTAGGAACGGATTGCCTGTTCAGATCCGTCAGTATATTCCGATGCCTATGCTCGACATGTCAGTCGGACATATGATTCAGGAGATATTAGGAGCCGAGGCCATTTTGCATGATATGCCAGCCCCGAATTTGGCTGAGGATCAGCAGGCGCCCGTTGATGACGCCGGGATAGGAGAGCCGATGCATGAGGTAGGACCAGTATTTCCTGAGGATCCGATCCCTGCCGTTCCGGTACAGGAGGTGCCTCACCAGGAGGCTGAGGCTGATATGGCAGATGACCAGTACGACCCCGACGACCTCATCATTGTGCCGGAGGACCCACCGGAGGATCCCCCGATTATTGATATATCGAGTGATGATGAGGACGATGAGGAGCCAGATCCTGAGTTAGAGCACGCAGGCTGGTTAGTTGAGGAGGATGACTTCGATGAGGATCCCGAGGAGATTCCGTTGTCCGACGGAGAGGGGGAGTCCGACTCTGATGCGTCCTCAGCCGTCACCATTGAGCACATAGACTAGGATGACCATGTATATGTATTTTGATGCTAGACTGTTTGGTACTAGCTTATTCTTTTTGATGATAGGCTTGTACGTATGTATGATGGTAAAGTGGTAGACACTTCCATCCAAATATTTTGACCATGTATGTACATGATGTATAGGATATGTATTTACTAGGCTGTAAAAAATGATGACATTTGTACAAATACAAAAAGCAGTTCATGAATGGACATATATGTTACGATGTGGTTATGCAACTCATAATATGTTATGTTATGTATGCTTATGAAAGTTATGTTATAATCAGTATCCGATGTGATACGAAAATGCTATTATGTTATGATATAATAAATATGATGGCTATAATCGAGTACGATTATTATGGCACAACGTATTGTGGTACAAAATGATATAATTTACATGAAAGAAGAGATATTGGAAATGTGGTAATATCTTTTCTTATGATTTTTATAGGAATTGAAAATGGTGCGTACACGTAAGACGGTACCAGTTAACCCTCCTGAGCCTGATATCGCGACCGTTGTAGCAAATTTACAACGGCAACTTCTGGAGCAGCAACGTGAGACGGATAGACTGCGAGAGCAATTGGCTCAGATAAATGATAGACCGCGTGTGGATGAAGTTCCCCCGCATCACGATAGAGTACCCCCGGTAGCACCGCAGGTACCTGAAGTACAACCAGAAGTCCGACAGGAAGTTCCGGTCGCACCAGTTGGGATTCCAGCGAATCTACCACCAGTACGGGAAGATTTGCTTTATGAAAGATTCAGGCGGATGAAGGCGCCGGAATTTGAAGGAATAATGGATCCGATCGCCGCTGACAATTGGCTGATAGACATCCAAGTTATATTGGATTTTATGAGGCTTTCGGAGCAAGAAAAGGTTCTTTGCGCTTCCTTCGCTTTGAAAAAGGATGCACGGCATTGGTGGATGACCGTTCAGATACGGCGAGACGTTGCGACCATGAGCTGGCAGGATTTTGTCACAGAGTTTCGCAACATGTTTTATAACAGGGAGATCTTAGCAGCGCAGCAGGATGAGTTCTCCAATCTGAAGTAAGGATCAATGACTGTTATGGAAGCAGTCAAGAAGTTTGAGCAGTTAGCACGGCTATGCCCTGAGTTGGTACCCAACGAGACCGAGAAGGTTAGACGAATGATGAAAATGTTCCGTACCGACATTTCCAAGCAAGTGAGTGCTGGCAGTAGCCCACCTACACTGGTATCTGACTGCGTGAGCCGAGCAATAAGAGCAGAGTACTGGATCAACCAGGATAGGGAGGCTAGGGCTCAGATTTTTAAGGCAAGGAAAGAGGAGAAAGCCGTGGTTAAGCCGATGCAGCCCCGCCAAGGTACGGAGTCGAACCAGAAAGGTCAGATAAGCAGCCCTGGCCAAGGCTCTAAACAATTTGGGAAGTTCAAAAGGAAAGGAAATTTCCCTGGCCAAGGACCTCAGAAGAATTTCCCTCAAAAAAAGATTTCCCGAGGAAATGAGGGAAACCGTGCTGAGTTTCCGGTGTGCGCGAAATGTGGAAAGAAACACCCGGGAATGTGCAGATTGGGATCTAATGCTTGTTTCCTTTGCGGCAAGGAAGGGCATTTTGCGAGGAACTGCACCCTAAACAACCAAGGCCAGAACCTTTCTTATCCAAGCCGGAACCCCAACAGCCAACTCCATGCAGTTCAAGCAAGACTGGAAGGACCCTCGCTCACTCAAGGAAGGTTAGAGGCTCCGGAACCCCAGGCCAGAATTTACGCTTACACAAAGGGAGATGCAGAAGCAGGGACTTCGCATGTGGTGACAGGTCAGGTTTCTATCGCCACTTATGATGCTGTTGCTTTATTTGATTCTGGTGCTACGCATTCTTTTGTGTCTCTGGAGTTCGTCCAGAAGTTAGGAAGAGGGATGGATGTTTTGAAGCAGCCTTTCAAAACCTTCTTGCCATCAGGCGAAACCTTGTGGTCCAATTTTTGGATTCGCAACACTTCTGTCATTCTCTGTAATAGAGAATTATTTGTAGATCTCATCGCGATCAAGCTTCAAGATTTCGATGTGATCTTAGGGATGGACTTCTTGGGAAAATACAACGCCCAGATTGACTGTCGAAAACGTTACGTTGCGTTCCATCCCTGTGGCGAGGAAGAGTTTATCTTCTACGGACAGACTCACCATCCAGCAAACCGACTGATTTCAGCAATAAAGGCTTGGAGAATGTTAGCTAACGGTTGTCAAGGTTATTTAGCTAGCATGGTGGACAAAGATCGGGTATTGGAGTTGAGACCGGAAGATATTCCCATTATCAAGGAATATATGGATGTCTTTCCAGAGGAACTGCCAGGACTTCCGTCGGAGCGCGAAATATCGTTCGAGATCGAACTACTACCTGGAACCGCACCGATATCGAAAGCACCCTATCGTATGGCACCTGCCGAGCTTAGGGAACTCCAAGTGCAGTTGCAGGAACTGCTTGACAAAGGATTTATTCGACAAAGCTACTCTCCATGGGGAGCCCCGGTGTTGTTCGTGAAGAAGAAAGATGGATCTTTGCGCATGTGCATTGATTACCGGGAGCTAAACAAGGTAACGATCAAGAACAAGTATCCTCAGCTGTATGCCTTTTGGATTAACCAATGCCCCAGCTGCATTCATGGACCTTATGAATCGAGTATTTAAGGAATACCTGGATAAGTTCGTCATTGTCTTTATTGACGATATTTTGATCTATTCAAGGTCCAACGAAGAACACGAGCATCACCTTAGGCTGGTGATGGAAACTTTGAGACGAAATCAGCTGTATGCCAAATTCACAAAGTGTAATACCTAGTTATTTAACGATTATGATTCTTTGTACAAAAAAATTCAAATTGTACCTTAAGAATATGAATGAAAAAGCCCGGTTAAGGGTTTTTATAATGTTTTGTGAGTTTTTATGACTTTAAAAGACTCAAAAATAATTTCTAGGACAAGAAAACGTCCTTTTAGGTAAAAAGGAATGAAAATGGCCAAAAATGTATGTTGGTCAAAGTTTGACCAAAAACGTCGATGGTTGACCAAAAAGTCAACTGTTGACCACGGGAGTCAAATCTCGGCAAGAAAGTCACCTGTCGACAAGAAAGTCAATGGTGGACGAGAAAGCCAAAGATTGACCCCAAAAAGTTGAAGAAAAGACGGTACGAGTAAAATCGCCGCAGTATAGAATTATACTGAATATGCCGTTTTTACTGATAAAATGATATGTTTAGAACTTAAAACCACCATAGAAAGACAAGCACATTAAGTAGAATCAAAGGGCAAAAAGGGTTTTAAGAAATAAGGAAATTTTTATACAGTTTGTTTTCACACAGATAAATTTTGGACTGCAGTTCGGTAAACTAATACTGTGCATAAGTGAATCCAGTATTAGAAATACCTGTGTTAAAACAATAATGGACTGCATAACAAGGTAAAGAGCCAAACAAACCTTAGAATGGCTTACCTCATTCACCTTTTGGATTATGACATCATTATGTCATTTAAAAAAAAATTGGAAAGTATTTGGTTGGCATTAGCCATGCAATGGCCGGCCACATGCCCCCCCCCCTAAGTCCAATTTCTGATTTTTTTGAGGACTAAAGTGTGCAATTTCAAGAAATTCCAACCTCTATAAATAGGTGAGAGTACTATTGAAAAAAATTAGAAAACTTAGCTAAACTTTGCCAAATTTTCTCCACCAAAATCCGAACTTCAACAAGAGAGAAAGGAAGGAAATTTTGCAAAAACCAAGTGTGTTTTAAGCCTAGGGATAGTCGGTTTTACCTTAGAGAGCAAGCAAGGAAGTTTGAAAAAAAATTGGAACCCAATTCTAGGCCAAGGGCCGGTTGTGTGGGGCAAGAGAAAAGCAAGAGAAAAAAAGTTGAATCCAAAGGGGGATTTAGAGTTTTGAGTGTTGGTTTCCACTTAGAACATCATTTAAGAGCACTTGAGCATTTGGTGCACAAGTTGGCCAAAGGACCGGCTGTTGGAGAGGGAAAAAGGGGAGCCAAGAGCCAATCCAAAAATTCGGATCCAAGGTGAGGTAAAATTCCAAGTTCTTAAGCTTTCATTTAAATTTCAATTGGAGAAATTTAAATGTATTTAAGTATGTGTTGTAATGAGCATAAGCTCACTTTAATTTTCTGCCCTAAATTAAGATTATAGGCTATGTGCTTGTTATGGTTAGGATTTATGGTTTGGTGGTTATGATTTTTGCATGCTAGATGTTTGTGAATTGGTTAGGGTTTATGTACATTATGTTTGATGCTAAATTTGATTTGCATGTTGAATATTGGACGTTAGAAAACGCTGCATGACCACTTTCTAGGCTCCCGCTGAGTTCGGTTGAGGTAGGGTGAACGTTTTAGGACGTAAACAAAATTTTAAACCGAAAACTACCAACTCGGGTAGAAATTGGCCAGTTTCGGGAAAAACAGTTTTTGAGGCTTCTAGAGGCCGAATCAGGGGAAACTCAAAACATGAAAGTTTTTAAGTAGAGTTTTTCCTAGAGGACAACGCGGACAATTTTGTAAAATGAGGCTCCAATGGCCTCGGTTTTTACCAAAACCCGTGCCTAAGGTGCCCAGGACCCGAGCACGGCCAGGACAAGTTCCTCAGGGGTTTTGACCACGAAAACGCCAGAACTGGGTTTTACCCAAAACATAAAAGTTGTAGAGTTTTTAAATGTTTACAACTTTCATGAAGACAAGTTTTACAGATTCAGTCTGGATTTTAAGATGAAAATGAATTTCGGAGAACTGTACAGGAATTATGGAAATCCTGTACAGGATTTACAAAGTTAACACAGAAAATGCATATTTTTGTAATTACACTGCAAAATTGACATTGAGAAACTGTTCCAAAGGCAGTCTCCAATAGTCAATAATTTTATACGACTCCTTTTAAGGTTTTCAGTTTTTTTTTAAAAGATTGAACAAAAGGATTTTTAAACCAAAACCTAAGAATTCTTTTCTAAAGAAATAAGTTTGTTTTTAAAACCTAAGTTAAAGATTTAACCGGTTAGGGTTACTTAGGTAACCAATTAGGACAACGTAAAGATAAGTAAGGTTATATAAGAATGTTGGTTATATTACCAACAGTTCTAACCCTTACTTTTATTAATCTCAGAACGTCGCACGCCGAAGTGTCCCAACGGGATTTAACTCGACTTTTGGACACAGCTTTTACGAACGAGGTAAGTACAACTCCGCCTACAGCATGGGCTTTGTTGTGTATACTTGCCAAAGTATGATGAAAATGCTATGTAGTGTAAATGTTACCTCTTATGTGTTGTAGATAGTTTTAAGTTATAGGAAATGTTATAGAAAATGTCATGCTTTGTAGTATGCTATGATTATGTGTTAAGAGTATGTTATAAAATGCTATGATGATATGCTATGTTATATGCTATGGTATGCTATGTGTTATAAAAAAGTTGAAATGCTATGATTTAGAATGCCATGGAATAGGTTATGATGATAAGATTATAAATTAATTGTGTGACATATCACGATGTATGCTCACTAATTAATACAATTAAGTATGAGATAATGAAAGTTATGATGGCAAATAATTTGCCTGTGTCGTACCGACCCGCGTTAGGTCGGGTTGAACTATGGATTGAATTGGAAATGGTTTGGCCGCCCCAACCAATTCATAGTTGCGCGCCCGGTACGAACACTTACGTTATGGGGCCCACAAGATAAGACAAGATAAGTTATGATAAGTTAAGAAAGCAAGTTACGATTAATTAAGCAAGCATAATGAAGCATAAATGGCTCATGCATAAGTTAAGATAAGTTATATTATGTTATGCTTAAGTTATGATTAGTGTGGTATGTGTGATGTGTTTTATTTAAAGTAAATTGCGGTATAGAATAGTTGTACTTGCTGAGCGAAAGCTCACTGTCTTACGTCTGTGCTGTAGGTAAGCAGCCTGGAAATAATTCTTGATGCAAGATGGAGGGCATGGATTGGCAGACTGTGAAATGTGGGAATAAACCGCTACGCGTTTCGTTATATTATGTAATTATGAAATAAGTTTTATTTACACCCAAACAACGTAATTAATGTTCGATATACATTTATATTTCGTATGTCAGTACAGTATAAAAAAAAAAAAAAAATTTCCGCTGTGTAAGTTATGTATGTATGTACGATATGTATGTATGGTAACGACCTGTGCTAGGCGGGTCGTTACACAAAGTGTGAATTTTGGCTGGAAAAAGTGCATTTCTTGGGCCATGTAGTGCTAAAGAAAGGGATTTCTGTGGACCCTGCAAAGGTGGAAGCGGTCAGTACGTGGCCAGCACCCAAGAATGTCACGGAGATAAGGAGCTTTCTTGGACTAGCAGGATATTACCGACGGTTTGTTGAAGGATTCTCCAAGATTGCTGCACCCCTTACCGCCCTTACCAGAAAAGGGAAGAATTTTGATTGGACCCAGAAATGTGAGGCAAATTTCCAGGAGCTAAAACGGAAGTTGACAAGTGCACCTGTGCTAATAATTCCTGATGTAGAAGCAGGAAACTTCGTCATCTACAGCGATGCCTCGAAAAGCGGATTAGGAGCTGTGCTGATGCAGAGCGGGAAAGTAGTGGCTTACGCATCCCGTCAGCTGAAAACTCATGAAAGGAATTATCCCACTCATGATTTGGAGCTCGCAGCGGTAGTTTTCGCTCTCAAAATTTGGAGGCACTATTTGTACGGAAACAAATGTGCAATCTATACTGATCATTAGAGTCTCAAGTACATTTTCACACAGAAGGAGCTCAACATGAGACAACGCAGATGGCTAGAGCTCGTAAAGGATTATGATTGCGAGATCCTTTACCACCCAGGCAAGGCGAATAAAGTAGCAGACGCCCTAAGCAGGAAATCTGTAGGCATGCTGATGTCTATTCAAGCATTTCCTAAGCCTCTTCAAAGGGAAATTTCTGAGTTCAATTTGGAGATTTTAACAGGGAAACTATCTTCCCTGACCCTTACGTCCAATTTATTGGAATCCATTAAGTTACATCAAGAGAAGGATTCCTTTTTGATGAAAACTCAGCTTTTTGGTAGAAAAAGTGATGAGTTTAAGACCTCTGCCGATGGCGTCATCTACTTCAAGGAGAGGATTTGTGTTCCCAACTTCGAAGTCTTGAAGAATCAGATTTTGTCCGAAGCTCATATGACGCCATACTCAGTACATCCAGGAGCTTCCAAGATGTACAAAGACCTCCGCGAGAATTATTGGTGGCCCAGTATGAAGAATGAAATAGCTGAATTCGTGTCAAAATGCCTAACTTGTCAGAGAGTTAAGGCTGAACACCGACATCCTGGTGGAGAACTACAGAAGATAGAGCTTCCTGAATGGAAATGGGAGCAGATTACTATGGATTTCATAGTAGGATTACCCAGGACGTCAAGTGGGAATGACATGATTTGGGTTATCGTGGATAGGTTAACCAAATCAGCCCACTTTATTGCCATCAAGGCCACCTTTTCAGTGGAGAAATTAGCTGAAATCTTCGTTTTCCAGATCGTCAGATTCCATTGGAGTTCCAAAGTCGATCATTTCAGATCGTGATGGACGATTCACCTCTCGATTTTGGGGCAGTGTTCATAATGCTATGGGGACGAAATTGAAGTTCAGTACGGCATTTCATCCCCAAACTGACGGTCAATCGGAGCGACTATCCAGACATTAGAGGACATGCTGAGGTCATGTGTGTTAGATTTCAAGGGCAATTGGGACCAGAAGCTGCCTTTGATCGAATTCTCCTATAACAACAGCTATCATGCTTCAATCGGTATGGCTCCATTCGAAGCATTGTATGGAAGGAAATGTCGATCTCCTATCCATTGGCAGGAAGTTGATCAGAAACAGCTGCAAACCACATACTTCATCAAAAAGACCTCTGAGGATATCAAGAAGATCAGGCAAAGGCTTGACATAGCTTTTAGCAGACAGAAAAGCTATGCCGATAAGCGTAGGAGGCCTTTAGAATTTCAAGTTGGTGATGCTGTTTTCATCAAGATTGCTCCCATGAAAGGCGTAATGCGGTTTGGGAAGAAAGGGAAGCTTAGTCCAAGATATACGGGACCATTTGAAATCCTTGAAAGGATTGGAAAAGTAGCATATAAGCTTGCCCTACCGCCAGAATTAGCCTCCATGCACAATGTTTTCCACGTATCGATGCTAAAGAGGTATATATCGGACCCTTCCCATGTACTTAGTCAAGAACCAGTAGAGGTTCAGACGGATTTAACTTATGAGGAGAAGCCAGTTCGGATTCTGGATCGGGAAGAAAAGGTCCTACGGAATAAAACCATTCCCATGGTCAAAGTATTGTGGCGAAACCACAAGGTTGAGGAAGCAACCTGGGAATTGGAAGACGACATGAGAAAGAATTACCCCGGACTGTTCTAATTTTCGAGGACGAAAATTTATAAGGGGGGTAGATTGTAAGATATAGAAAATTCAACGTTTTGAGTTCTCGTATAGAAATTTAATGTATATCATAATGGTATTTATGAAAAAGCCCGGCTAAGGGTTTTTATTAAATTTCATGAGTTCTTATGGCTTCGTAAGACTCAAATACGATCGCTTAGTCAAGTCTATGATCTTTTGTGTACAAAAGATAGAAAATTCTATGATTTTCTTGAAAGTCAACGTTTGACCAAAAAAGTCAAAGTTGACCATGAAGGTCAAAGTTGACCATGAAAGTCAAAGTTGACCCGAGAAGTCAAAGTTTGACTAAAGAGGTCAACTATGTGGCAAAACTTAAGTGTGTTAAACAGTATAGGTTCTATACTGAGAAAAACCATTTTTTTTCGGATAAAATAGTTAGAATTAAATCTAAAACCGCCATAGAAAAATTCAAGCACATAAATAGATGATTAAAGGCCAAAGGACTTGAAGCGGAAAGAAAAGTTTTTCGTATCGTCCATTTTATGACAGATAAATTTTGGAAGGAAATTTAAATTATGAAACTGTGTATTAAGTAACACAGTATTAACGATGTCAGATTGGCTTTAAATGGAATGCTTATAAAGATTTAAGCCAAACAAGCCTTAATGACATCATCTTATCCATGATTAATGACATAATATGGAATTAAGTTTAATTAGGAAAGTATTAGGTGCCAACCATGCATGAGCTGGCCGGCCACCTAACCCCCCCCTTTTGTGTGAAATGCTGATTTTTGAGGGGTTATTTTGCAATTAAGCAAAGTTGTTAACCCTCTATAAATAGGTGATGGTTCCTATTCAGAAAATTCAAAATTTCCAGCCAAACTCTGCCCAAATTGCAGCTCCAAATCCGTCCCTTGCAGCCAAGAGAAAACCAAGAACAAAAACAAAAAAAAATCCAAGGTTAGGAACCATTGGGTGTAGTCGGTTTTCAGCTAGGAGGAAGAAAAGATAGTGCTGGAAATTTTTGGAGCTTGGTTGGCATGTTGGCCGGCTGTTTGTGGGCTGGAAAAGGGTGAGAAAAAGTTGAAGGAAGCTGGGGGGAGTGCCGGATTTAGTGGCTGATCTTAGTGGGCAGCAGCAGCCCAAGGCAGAAAATTTTCTGGGCAGCTTCTAGGGGTGGCCGGTTGTGTGGAAGCAAGGGAGGAACTGAAAAAAAAAATTGGAGTAAACCCTAACCAAACTTAGGGTTTATTAAGGTAAAATCTTCCCTAAGTTTTCAGCTTTCAATTTGGTTCAATTTGGAAGTTTAAGTTGTATTACAAGCTGATTATGTAAGAGCATAAGCTCGGTTTTATTTTCGGCCATTAGTTAGGTTATGTGCTTGATTTAAATTATTAGGGTGGTTGCTGATTTTTAATTATGGTATGACTTTATATATGCTTGATTAATTAGGTTGATTGTATGTTAGTTGTATGGTTAAGTTTATATGCTCCTAATAAGTTTAGGTATGGTTTAGTTATGAGCTTGAATGCATAATTAGGTAATGGACAGATTTGGTGCATGTTGTGCAAGCTGGAAAAAAAATCTGCATATCCTAATTATTTGAGATAGGATAATGGCTTGCATGGCTAAGTTTTTATTTGTGTTTAAGGAAAAGTTAACGTTAGAAAGGCGCTGCTTGTTTGACTTAGGCTCCCGCTAGTTCGGTTGAGGTAGTGTGCACGGTTTTAGGGCGAGTACCGAATGAAGGATTTGAAACTGCCATTTCGGGTTCCAGTTACCCGGTTTTATGGAAAGCAAATTTTGAGGCCCTTAGAGGCCGATTTTCGAAAAACGTAAAACATGAAAGTTGTTTAGAACAGTTTTTCCTATAAGACATCGCGGACAGTTTTTAAAAATAAGGCTCCAACGGCCTTCGTTTTTATAGAAAACCGAGCTGACCGTGCCCAGACTTCATGCACGGCCAGGTGAACTTAAAAGGAGAAAACGAGTGGATTAAAGTCCGAAATGGATTTTGATCAAAACATGAAAGTTTTAGAACGTTTTGAGATTTAAAACTTTGCTGAAGGAAACTTTTTCAAATTCGAATTCAGTTTTTCAAATAAAAATGTATTTCAAAAACTGTGCAGTGATCGGAAGGTTACTGCTCAAGATTTCTAAAAACAGTGTTGGAATTGGGTTTTCCTGCACGTACATTAGCAAATTTTTAGAAAGAAGCTGTTCCAAAGGCAGTATTGACTTTCAATAATTTTTATAAAGAACCCACTCATAGGAATTTTAAAGAAAACCTTAAGTTTTCAAAAGTGGATTTTTAAACCAAGTTTCGGTGAGCAATAACCCGGAAAAGACACCGAGTTATTGGTTTGGGGCCCGAAGCCCAAGGGTTATCCAACGTAACCCAATAATGAACTAAGATTATGGAATAGGGCCCTTGTCTCGAGGGTTACCTACAGGGTTATTTTAGTAACCCGTTCCTAATGTATATAAGTTAGATTATGGGGGCATATAAACGCAGAATAAAATGAATGTTGGTTGGGATAACCAACAAATTTAAAAGTAGGATTTTCAGAAATCCTTACGCTATGTCCTTTGTAATAACAGGTGATAATCTGTTATTGCGACCTGTTCAGGAGCGGCATAGCATCGGACTTAGAGTTCAAGGTAAGTACAACTCCGCCTACAGTATAGGCTTTAGTTGAATACTTGCCTAAGTATGAATGATGAATATTATAGTATGTGTTATGATATGATTTATACTAGAATAGGTTATGAGATGTTATGTGAATATTTTATGATTATGCTATGATTGATGATAAGATGATGAGTTAAGAATTTATGACATGAAGTATGCTATGATTATGTTTTATGAGTACATGTGACATCACGAAGCATGTTCATTAATTCTAAACAAGAATGACTAAGAATTTACGGAGGATAAGTATGAAGGCAAGCAAGTTGCCTGTGTCGTACTGACCCGCTCGTAGGTCGGGTTGGACTATGGATTGAGTTGGAATTGGTCTGGCCGCCCCAACCACTCCATAGTTGCGCGCCCGGTACGTACACTTATGGGGCCCATAAGCAAGATAAGCAAGATAAGTAAAATAAGCAAGTACGATAAGTCAAGTTATGAATGAAAGAAGCAAGCATAATGAAGCATAATTGGCTCATGCATGATCTAGATAGATTCAGTTATACTATGATTGAATGTATTATGATTCAATAGAAAATGTTATGTCATGATTGAAAATGTTATATGGAATATGTTAGGTTGAATGAATGATGTTATGTTTGAATTAATTCTGTTTTGTATCGTTAATGATTGCGGATAATTATGTTGTACTTGCTGAGCGAAAGCTCACGTGTCTTACGTCTATGCTGTAGGTAAGCAACCTGTCAGCAATTTTTGATACAAGATGGCGAGCGGGGGCAGGGTGAACTGTGAAGTGAGTGGGATAATCTGCCGCACGCGTTTTGTTTCATTTATGTATAGTATCTAATATTCGACTGCGAACATCGTCTTATATATTAGTTTCCAATCGTATAGCGCTTTTTCTTTCGTACGCACTATATATATATAAAAAAAAAAAAATTTCCGCTGATTACGCTAAGTAAGTAAGTAAGTATGAATGCTATGTATGTATGTATGTACGGTAACGGCTGTGCTAGCGGGTCGT
>CM046374.1:2494210-2525398 GCA_025413025.1 Ficus hispida
TCTCAAAATACAAATTAAAAAAGTTGTATTTTTATATTTTTGGAAACTTATCCAACCGTCATACAGTTTGAACGGTATTCTCATACTAACCGACAAAATCAAAGTCTTTTCTTCTCTTTTATTTTAATTTAGAATTTTCTCTATATTTTAATAGTCAGTTTTATTGAAATTAATATATTATTTAATATTTAATTCTCAAAATACAACATTAAAAAATATTGTATTTTTATTTTTTTGCAAACTCTTCGAACCTTCAAACAATTGGTATGGTCTTCTCGTACTAACCGACAAAATTAAAGTCTTTTCCTTTATTTTATTTTTATTTAGAATTCTCTCTTTATTTTATTAGTATGTTTTGTTGAAATTAATATATTATATAATATTTAATTCCCAAAATACTAAATTAAAAAATGCTGTATTTTTATATTTTTCGAAACTCATCCAACCGTCATACAGTTTGAACGGTCTTCTCGTACTAACCGACAAATCAAAGTCTTTTCTTCTATTTTATTTTTATTTAGAATTTTCATTTTATTTTAATAGTCTTTTTTGGTTAAATTAATATATTATATAATATTTAATTCTCAAAATACAAATTAAAAAAAGTTGAATTTTTATATTTTTGGAAACTCATCCGACCGTCATACAGTTTGAACGGTATTCTCATACTAACCGACAAAATCAAAGTCTTTTCTTCTCTTTTATTTTAATTTAGAATTTTCTCTTTATTTTAATAGTCAGTTTTATCGAAATTAATATATTATTTAATATTTAATTATCAAAATACAACATTAGAAAAACGTTGTATTTTTATTTTTTTCCAAACTCTTCCAACCGTCATACAATTGGTACGGTGTTCTCCTACTAACCGACAAAACAAAGTCTTCACTTCCATTTTATTTTTATGTACAATTTTCTCTTTATTTTAATAGTCTGTTTTGTTGAAATTAATATATTATATAATATTTAATTCTCAAAATACAAAGTTAAAAAAAGTTGTATTTTTATATTTTTGGAAACTCTTCCAACCGTCATACAGTTGGAACGATATTCTCATACTAACCGACAAAATCAAGTCTTTTCTTCTATTTTTTTTTATTTAGAATTTTATCTTTATTTTAATAGTTTTTTTGGTTAAATTAATATATTATATAATATTTAATTCTCAAAATACAAAATTAAAAAAAGTTGTATTTTTATATTTTTGGAAACTTATCCAACCGTCATACAGTTTGAACGGTATTCTCATACTAACCGACAAAATCAAAGTCTTTTCTTCTCTTTTATTTTAATTTAGAATTTTCTCTTATTTTAATAGTCAGTTTTATTGAAATTAATATATTATTTAATATTTAATTCTCAAAATACAACATTAAAAAATATTGTATTTTTATTTTTTTGCAAACTCTTCAACCTTCAAACAATTGGTATGGTCTTCTCTACTAACCGACAAAATAAAGTCTTTTCCTTTATTTTATTTTTATTTAGAATTTTCTCTTTATTTTATAGTATGTTTTGTTGAAATTAATATATTATATAATATTTAATTCCAAAATACAAATTAAAAAAGTTGTATTTTTATATTTTTGAAACTCTTCCAACCGTCATACAGTTTGAACGGTTTCTCTACTAACCGACAAAATCAAAGTCTTTTCTTCTATTTTATTTTTATTTAGAATTTTATCTTTATTTTAATAGTCTTTTTTGGTTAAATTAATATATTATATAATATTTAATTCTCAAAATACAAAATTAAAAAAAGTTGTATTTTTATATTTTTGGAAACTCATCCAACCGTCATACAGTTTGAACGGTATTCTCATACTAACCGACAAAATCAAAGTCTTTTCTTCTCTTTTATTTTAATTTAGAATTTTCTCTTATTTTAATAGTCAGTTTTATTGAAATTAATATATTATTTAATATTTAATTCTCAAAATACAACATTAAAAAAATTGTATTTTTATTTTTTTGCAAACTCTTCAACCTTCAACAATTGGTAGGTCTTCTCGTACTAACCGACAAAATAAAGTCTTTTCCTTTATTTTATTTTATTTAGAATTTTCTCTTTATTTTATTAGTATGTTTTGTTGAAATTAATATATTATATAATATTTAATTCCCAAAATACTAAATTAAAAAATGCTGTATTTTTATATTTTTCGAAACTCATCCAACCGTCATACAGTTTGAACGGTTTCTCTACTAACCGACAAAATCAAAGTCTTTTCTTCTATTTTATTTTTATTTAGAATTTTCATTTTATTTTAATAGTCTTTTTTGGTTAAATTAATATATTATATAATATTTAATTCTCAAAATACAAAATTAAAAAAAGTTGAATTTTTATATTTTTGGAAACTCATCCGACCGTCATACAGTTTGAACGGTATTCTCATACTAACCGACAAAATCAAAGTCTTTTCTTCTCTTTTATTTTAATTTGGAATTTTCTCTTTATTTTAATAGTCAGTTTTATCGAAATTAATATATTATTTAATATTTAATTATCAAAATACAACATTAGAAAAACGTTGTATTTTTATTTTTTTCCAAACTCTTCCAACCGTCATACAATTGGTACGGTGTTCTCCTACTAACCGACAAAACAAAGTCTTTACTTCCATTTTATTTTTATGTACAATTTTCTCTTTATTTTAATAGTCTGTTTTGTTGAAATTAATATATTATATAATATTTAATTCTCAAAATACAAAGTTAAAAAAAGTTGTATTTTTATATTTTTGGAAACTCTTCCAACCGTCATACAGTTGGAACGATATTCTCATACTAACCGACAAAATCATAGTCTTTTCTTCTATTTTCTTTTTATTTAGAATTTTATCTTTATTTTAATAGTTTTTTTTGGTTAAATTAATATATTATATAATATTTAATTCTCAAAATACAAAATTAAAAAAAGTTGTATTTTTATATTTTTGGAAACTTATCCAACCGTCATACAGTTTGAACGGTATTCTCATACTAACCGACAAAATCAAAGTCTTTTCTTCTCTTTTATTTTAATTTAGAATTTTCTCTATATTTTAATAGTCAGTTTTATTGAAATTAATATATTATTTAATATTTAATTCTCAAAATACAACATTAAAAAAATATTGTATTTTTATTTTTTTGCAAACTCTTCGAACCTTCAAACAATTGGTATGGTCTTCTCGTACTAACCGACAAAATTAAAGTCTTTTCCTTTATTTTATTTTTATTTAGAATTTTCTCTTTATTTTATTAGTATGTTTTGTTGAAATTAATATATTATATAATATTTAATTCCCAAAATACTAAATTAAAAAATGCTGTATTTTTATATTTTTCGAAACTCATCCAACCGTCATACAGTTTGAACGGTCTTCTCGTACTAACCGACAAAATCAAAGTCTTTTCTTCTATTTTATTTTTATTTAGAATTTTCATTTTATTTTAATAGTCTTTTTTGGTTAAATTAATATATTATATAATATTTAATTCTCAAAATACAAAATTAAAAAAAGTTGAATTTTTATATTTTTGGAAACTCATCCGACCGTCATACAGTTTGAACGGTATTCTCATACTAACCGACAAAATCAAAGTCTTTTCTTCTCTTTTATTTTAATTTAGAATTTTCTCTTTATTTTAATAGTCAGTTTTATCGAAATTAATATATTATTTAATATTTAATTATCAAAATACACCATTAGAAAAACGTTGTATTTTTATTTTTTTCCAAACTCTTCCAACCGTCATACAATTGGTACGGTGTTCTCCTACTAACCGACAAAACAAAGTCTTTACTTCCATTTTATTTTTATGTAAAATTTTCTCTTTATTTTAATAGTCTGTTTTGTTGAAATTAATATATTATATAATATTTAATTCTCAAAATACAAAGTTAAAAAAAGTTGTATTTTTATATTTTTGGAAACTCTTCCAACCGTCATACAGTTGGAACGATATTCTCATACTAACCGACAAAATCAAAGTCTTTTCTTCTATTTTTTTTTATTTAGAATTTTATCTTTATTTTAATAGTATTTTTGTTAAATTAATATATTATATAATATTTAATTCTCAAAATACAATTAAAAAAGTTGTATTTTTATATTTTTGGAAACTCTTCCAACCGTCATACAGTTGAACGATATTCTCATACTAACCGACAAAATCAAAGTCTTTTCTTCTATTTTATTTTTATTTAGAATTTTATCTTTATTTTAATAGTCTTTTTTGGTTAAATTAATATATTATATAATATTTAATTCTCAAAATACAAAATTAAAAAAAGTTGTATTTTTATATTTTTGGAAACTTATCCAACCGTCATACAGTTTGAACGGTATTCTCATACTAACCGACAAAATCAAAGTCTTTTCTTCTCTTTTATTTTAATTTAGAATTTTCTCTATATTTTAATAGTCAGTTTTATTGAAATTAATATATTATTTAATATTTAATTCTCAAAATACAACATTAAAAAAATATTGTATTTTTATTTTTTTGCAAACTCTTCGAACCTTCAAACAATTGGTATGGTCTTCTCGTACTAACCGACAAAATTAAAGTCTTTTCCTTTATTTTATTTTTATTTAGAATTTTCTCTTTATTTTATTAGTATGTTTTGTTGAAATTAATATATTATATAATATTTAATTCCCAAAATACTAAATTAAAAAATGCTGTATTTTTATATTTTTCGAAACTCATCCAACCGTCATACAGTTTGAACGGTCTTCTCGTACTAACCGACAAAATCAAAGTCTTTTCTTCTATTTTATTTTTATTTAGAATTTTCATTTTATTTTAATAGTCTTTTTTGGTTAAATTAATATATTATATAATATTTAATTCTCAAAATACAAAATTAAAAAAAGTTGAATTTTTATATTTTTGGAAACTCATCCGACCGTCATACAGTTTGAACGGTATTCTCATACTAACCGACAAAATCAAAGTCTTTTCTTCTCTTTTATTTTAATTTGGAATTTTCTCTTTATTTTAATAGTCAGTTTTATCGAAATTAATATATTATTTAATATTTAATTATCAAAATACACCATTAGAAAAACGTTGTATTTTTATTTTTTCCAAACTCTTCCAACCGTCATACAATTGGTACGGTGTTCTCCTACTAACCGACAAAACAAAGTTTTACTTCCATTTTATTTTTATGTAAAATTTTCTCTTTATTTTAATAGTCTGTTTTGTTGAAATTAATATATTATATAATATTTAATTCTCAAAATACAAAGTTAAAAAAAGTTGTATTTTTATATTTTTGGAAACTCTTCCAACCGTCATACAGTTGGAACGATATTCTCATACTAACCGACAAAATCATAGTCTTTTCTTCTATTTTCTTTTTATTTAGAATTTTATCTTTATTTTAATAGTATTTTTTGGTTAAATTAATATATTATATAATATTTAATTCTCAAAATACAAAATTAAAAAAAGTTGTATTTTTATATTTTTGGAAACTTATCCAACCGTCATACAGTTTGAACGGTATTCTCATACTAACCGACAAAATCAAAGTCTTTTCTTCTCTTTTATTTTAATTTAGAATTTTCTCTATATTTTAATAGTCAGTTTTATTGAAATTAATATATTATTTAATATTTAATTCTCAAAATACAACATTAAAAAAATATTGTATTTTTATTTTTTTGCAAACTCTTCGAACCTTCAAACAATTGGTATGGTCTTCTCGTACTAACCGACAAAATTAAAGTCTTTTCCTTTATTTTATTTTTATTAATAGATTCGATTATCGGGATTCAAGTATGGACGAGGATCGAGATGCTGCTATGGTATTCTGCGAAATGGAAACCCGTCTATTTGATGGGACTCAGCAAACGATATCGCTAGCAGGATGGCTTTTCGATATAGAGGTGATCTTTAGGATATGTTAGAGCCATATTAAAACCCATCTTCAGGTTTTATTAGCAAGTAGGTGTTTAACCGGAGATGTTAGAGCCTGGTGGATGGCGCAGGACGACCCGGCTATTCACGGGATACCATGGGCAGATTTTCGTGCCCGTATGATAGCACGATCTGGGCCTTCACCTGGTGAGGGGGCCAATGCGCCGTATCGCGACCGACATGTACAGGAGGCGATATCTCAACTTCGCCGCAGAGTGGCACACTTACCCGAATGAGACTATGGGCCACTATTGCCGTAGGTTCCGAGAGGCAATGTTGCCCTATATCCCTCAGGAGCTCGTTGATCTGGAGTGACGAGCGTTACAGCTTATCAGGGACGGGCTACCTCCGAAAGTTAAGGATTTTGTCCCCGCTCCGATTGCGGGAGTAACATTGGAGCATATGATAGATGCTATTATAGAGGCCGAGATAATAGCATACATGGTGGAAGAAGCCAACCCAGTAGATGTTTACCACGTCGATCCGGTCGACGACGCCGGCATTCCAGAGCCAGTATTCGAGGGAGTTCCGGTTATGCCTGAGGATCCGATTCCAGTGGTCCCACTTTAGCAGATTCCTGCTCAGGAGGTAGAGGCAGGACCGGAGGACGATATGGACCCTGCGGAGGCTCCGGACAACCCCGAGGAAAACCCCGAAGATCCTCCGGTAATCCATATCGAGAGTGATGATGAGGAACAAGAGGTGTGGGAAGAATGGGATGAGTTTGAGGATATAGAGGAGGAGGAGCTAGAGGATCCCGAGGAGCAGGAAGAGGATCCCGAGGAGATCCCATTCGACGATAAGAATCGGGACGTATTTTCTGACATAACGAGCGAGTAGATAGTTTTAGATCTAACTGCGACCTTTTGTTCTTTTGACGTTAGAATTGTATATAGGATAGGAATGATGGTTAAGTGGTAGACACTTCCATCCTATTTTGACTACGTATATAGTAAAAATAATGTATTTTTGAAAATGTATAAAACGATGAGTTTTTATGCGAAATGAATATCATGTTGATTATGATATCATGATAAAAAGTTTCTATGATAAGTATCCGATAAGTTTATGATATGATATGCTATGAAGAAATCCCGAAGGATTTCTATACGACATGATTAAGTATGATATGATATTATGTGTTTAACAGGAAATGAATGAAAGGAAAGATTTTCGGAAGATAACAAAATCTTTTCTTGAAATTTATTAGGAGTATTAAGATGGTGCGTACGCGAAAGCAAGCTACCCAGAACACGCAAGAGCTAGATCTTGCGAACGTTGTAGCCATGTTGCAACAGCAATTGCTACAACAACAGCAAGAAACGAATCGGCTACGTGAACAGATAGGGCGTTTGAACCAAAGGCCTAACGCGAATGAAATTCCTCCACAGGATAACCCTGCACCCCCGGTAGTGCCTCAGGTACCGGAGGTTCGTCAAGGGCTTCCGCGGAATTTTGAAGTTCCATTAGCACCCACTGGGATGTAAGTGAACCCACCCATAGTTCGGGAAGATTTATTATACGAGCGTTTCAGGCGGATGATGGCGCCTGAGTTTGAGGGTCTTACGGACCCGATAGAGGTCGATAATTGGCTTATGGATATCTAAGTTATTTTGGATTTTATGGGACTCACAGAGCATGAGAGAGTTCCCTGTGCTTCATTTGCACTAAAAAAGGATGCTAGGCATTGGTGGATAATAGTGCAAATGCGTAGAAATATTACAGCCATGAGTTGGCAGGATTTCGTGACTGAGTTCAGGACGATGTACTATTAGGGGTGGCAATACGGATCGCGACACGACGACACGACACGAACACGACACGAATTTGACGGGTTCGGGTTGAGAAAAATTGGGGGCGGGTCGTGTCCGAGTTGGAAAAATTTGACACGAAAAAATTCGTGTCGTGTTCGTGTAGACCCGCAAAAATTCGTGTCAATTTCATGTCACTTTTCGTGTCAAGTTCGGGTCAATTTCGGGTCAAGTTCGTGTCAAATTTCGTGTCAATTTCGGGTCAATTTCGGGTCAAGGTCGTGTAGCGGGTCAGTTTCGTGTCGCGGGTCAGTTTCGTGTCAAGTTCGGGTCAATTTTGGGTCAAGTTCGTGTCAAATTTCGTGTCAATTTCGGGTCAATTTCGGGTCAAGGTCGTGTAGCGGGTCAGTTTCGTGTCGCGGGTCAAGTTCGTGTCGTGGGTCAAGTTCGTGTCGTGTTCGTGTCATCCCGTTACGAGTTTGTGTCGTGTTCGTGTCACAGTTTCGTGTCGTGTTCGTGTCACGGGTCGTGTTCGGGTTGGGGTAGAAAAAATTCGACACGACTCAAACACGACACGAACACGACACGAGACACGAATTGACACCCCTATGTACTATAACCGGGAGATCCTTGCCGCACAGCAGGACGAGTTCAATAGTTTAAAGTAAGGATCGATGTCGGTTATGGAAGCTGTTAAGAAATTTGAACAGCTAGGCCACCTATGTCCTGAACTCATACCGACCGAAACCGAAAAAGTAAGACGAATGATGAAGATGTTTCGGACGGATATCGCTAAACAAGTGAGTACAGGAAGCAGCCCTCCAACCCTAGTGTCTGACTGCATTAGTCGGGCAATTAGGGCTGAGTATTGGATCAATCAAGATAAGGAGGCGAGGGCACAGATTTTTAAGGCTAAGAAAGAAGAAAAGGCTGCAGAAAGACAGCTACAGCCCAGGCAAAACCAGGATGCTTTTGCAAAGGGTCAGACTAGTAATACGGCCCAGCATTCTAAGCAATTCAGAAAAGATAAGAGGAAGGGAAATGCTGTTGGCCAAAGTCAGCAAAGAAATTACCCTCAAGAGAAAAGTAATCGAAGAAATGAGGGTAATAATAATAATAACTATCTAGTGTGCGCTCAATGCGGAAAGAAGCACCTGGGAATATGTAGATTAGAGACCAATGCTTGCTACCTTTGTGGCAAGGAAGGTCATTACGTGAGGAATTGCAACCTCAACCATCAGAACCAGAACCCCCAGTACCCACAAAGGAATGCGAGCAGTCAGCTGCATGCGATGCCAGTCAAAATCGAGGACATTTCGAATACACCAAGGAGGATAGAGGCTCCTCGACCCCAAGATAGGATTTACACCTACACCAAAGGAGATGCCGAGGCTGGAACTTCTCACGTGGTGACAGGTCAGATTTCTATCGCCACCTACGACGCAATTGCCTTGTTTGATTCTGGTGCTACCCATTCATTTATATCAATGGAGTTTGCCCAGAAATTAGGAAGACGCGTCAATAGCTTTATGCAACCGTTTAGGACGCTCCTTCCGTCAGGAGAAGTTTTGCTATCTGATTTTTGGATGCCAAGTGTTCCTGTAGTTATTTGCGGTCGAAAAATGTTGATTTCATCGCAATTAAACTTCAGGATTATGATGTTATTTTAGGAATGGACTTCCTAGGGAAGTACAATGCTAAGATAGATTGTCGAAAGCGTTGTGTTATGTTTAGTTTGCATGATGATGAGGAATTCAACTTTTACGGCTAGTTCCGTAACTCCTCAAGTAGGTTAGTATCGGCAATGAAGGCGTGGAAAATGTTGGCTAATGGATGCCAAAGATACTTAGCCAACATGGTGGACAAGGAGAAAGAGGTGGAGCTGAAGCCGGAAGATGTTCCTATTTTCATGGAATATGTGGATGTCTTTCCAAAAGAATTGCCCAGACTTCCTCCCGAGCGGGAAATTTCTTTTGAGATAGACTTATTGCCCGGAGCTACACCGGTATCCAAAGTGCCTTATCGTATAGCCCCTGCTGAACTTAGAGAACTCCAAGTGCAGTTACAAGAACTGCTGGACAAGGGTTTCAACCGTCAAAGTTACTCCCCATGGGGAGCACCAGTATTATTTGTTAAGAAGAAGGATGGATCGTTGCATGTGTTTATCGACTATCGTGAGCTGAACAAGATCACGATTAAGAATAAGTACCCTCTCCCTAGAATAGATGATCTTTTTGATCAACTTAGGTGAGCAGTGGTGTTTTCGAAGGTCGACTTGCGGTCAGGATACCATTAACTCAGGATTAAGGAGGGAGACATTTCGAAAACGGCTTTTCGAACGCACTATGGGCATTACGAGTTCTTGGTTATGCCGTTTCGTTTAACCAATTCTCCAGCTGCATTTATGGACTTGATGAACAGGGTGTTCAAAGAGTACTTAGATAAGTTTATCATCGTTTTCATCGATGATATTCTGACATACTCAAAGTCCATAAAGGAACACTAGCAGCACCTTAGGATGATTTTGGAGACGTTAAGACGAAACCAGCTCTATGCCAAGTTCACAAAATGTGAATTTTGGATGGAGAAGGTTCATTTCTTAGGCCATGTAGTATTAAACGAAGGGATTTCCGTTGATCCTGCTAAAGTAGAAGTGGTTAGTACGTGGGCTAGACCCAAAAATGTGACGGAGATACTGAGCTTTCTTGGATTGGCCGGATACTACCGATGGTTCGTTGAAGGATTCTCCAAGATCGCGGCACCTCTTACTGCCCTTACGTGAAAAGGGAAGAAGTTCGAGTGGACACAGAAGTGTGAGGAGAACTTCCAAGAGCTCAAAAGGAAGCTTACTAGCGCCCCGGTGTTAGTAATTCCTGACGTAGATGTCGGGAATTTCGTGATCTACAGCGACGCTTCTAAAACTGGACTAGGAACGGTCCTGATGCAGCAAGGAAAGGTGGTCGCCTATGCCTCACGACAATTAAAGGATCACGAAAAGAATTATCCTACGCACGATTTAGAGCTCGCGGCAGTGGTCTTCGCGCTAAAGATCTAGAGACACTACCTGTATGGGAATAGATGTGAGATTTTCACCGATCATCAAAGTCTCAAATACATCTTTACCCAAAAAGAGCTCAATATGAGGCAACGGAGATGGCTAGAACTCGTGAAGGACTACGATTGCGAGATCCTTTACCACCCTGGTAAAGCGAACAAAGTAGCGGATGCGCTAAGTAGGAAGTCATCCGGCATGTTGATGTCTTTAGTAACGTTGCCTAAACCACTTCAGAAGGAGATATGTGATATCAATGTAGAGATGATAACTGGAAAGTTGTCTGTTTTGACTCTCCAGTCTAATCTCTTAGAGTCCATTAAGGGTCATCAAGGGAATGATTATTTTCTACTAAAGGCGCAAATCTTTGGCGGAAAGAATAAGGAGTTTAGGACCTCTGAGGATGGAGTAGTTTATTTCAAAGAAAGGATCTGCGTTCCTGACTTTGAAATTCTTAAGAAGCAAATCATGTCCGAAGCACATGAAATGCCATATTCGTTACATCCTGGAGCTTCCAAGATGTATAAGGACCTTAGAGAGAACTATTGGTGGCCGAATATGAAGAACGAAATCGCTGACTTTGTGTCAAAGTGCCTAACTTGTCAAAAAGTTAAGACTGAACATCGGCAATCAGGTGGAGATCTTTGAAAGATTGAGCTCCCAGAATGGAAATGGGAACAAACGACTATGGATTTCGTAGTAGGGTTGCCCAGGACCACAAGTGGGAATGATATGATTTGGGTAATTGTGGATAGATTTACCAAATCAGCCTACTTCATTGCTATTAAGGCTACCTTTTCGGTCGAGAAATTGGCTGAAATTTTTGTATCCCAGATTGTTAGATTGCACGGAGTGCCAAGATCCATCATTTCCGATCGGGATGGGCGCTTTACCTCTCGATTCTGGAAAAGTGTTCATATGGCTATGGGATCGAAATTGAAGTTCAGTACAGCGTTTCACCCCCAGACGGATGGACAATCGGAACGAACTATCCAGACGCTGGAGGATATGCTAAGGTCATGTGTTTTGGATTTCAAAGGAAGCTGGGATCAGAAGCTACCTTTGATCAAATTTTCTTACAATAATAGTTATCACGCCTCCATTGGTATGGCTTTATTCGAGGCGTTATACAGAAGGAAATGTCGATCTCCCATTCATTGGCAATAAGTTGGACAGAAGCAACTTCAAACCACGGATTGTAATACCTAGTTTTTTCGATATTACTAATTCCTTTTAGAGGAATTAATTATATGCCATGAAAGTATTCATGAAAGAGCCCAGTTAAGGGTTTTTATTGAATTTGTGAGTTCTTATGATTTTATAAGACTCAAAAATGATTGCTTAGATTAGCATACAACCTTTTGAGTGAAAAAGGATGAAAAACTCTATGATATATGTTGGTCAAAGTTTGACCAAGAAAAGTCAAAGTTGACCGAGAGAGTCAAAGTTTGACTAAAATGGTCAAAGAACTGACGATACAGTATTATGGCAAAGCAGTATGGAAATATACTGCGAAAACCGTTTTTACGGGCATGATAGTATGAATAGGATTAAAAACCACCATAGAAAAATCAAGCACACCAAGTTAGATACTAAGGGCAAAAAGGACTTAAAGAAATAAGAAAATTTTTATACAGTTCATTTTTACACAGATGAATTTTGGATTGCAGAATATATTGCAGTACTGTGTATTAGTGAACACAGTATTAGAAATATCTGTGTAGCTCAAAAATGGACTGCATATTGAAGGAAAAAGCCAAACAAGGCCTTATGGTGATGACATCACCTTATCCATAAATTATGACATCATAATTGAATTTTGGAATTAAGGAAAATAATATTTCCTTGTTCACCAAGGGAATGGCCGGCCACCTCACCCTCCAAATGTGCAAAATTATGATTTTTGAAGGACTAAACTAGCAATTTTGCAAAGTTTCAAATGCCTATAAATAGGTGAGCCATTTGTTCACAAAAAAATCAGAAAATTTGGAGAAATTCTGCCCATTTTCAGCCCCAAAAACCGACCTTGATCAGCCAAGAAAAACAAAACAAAAACCAAAATCCAAGTGTGGGAATTAGTGGTGAAGTTCGGATTTCACCTAGGAACCAAGAAGAAAAGCTGAAAAATTTTTTGGAGACCCATTTGGCCAAGGGTGCCGAACTGTAGGGAGCTGGAAAAGGGTGAGAAAAACTGATTGGGAACAAGGGGGAGTGGTCAGATTTTTGGTGAAAATCAGCAGCCAAAAGAAACCAAAACTTTCGGGTAGGCTAGGGGGAGGCCGAATTCACCAAGGAGCCAAGGATAGGAGAAAATTCTTGGACCAAACCCTAACCAATCTGAGGGTCAAGAAAGGTAATTCTCCCATGGCCTTAAGCTTTTTCAATTTGGTTCAATTTGAAATTTAATTGTATTTCAAGTTGTCAAATTGTATGAGCATAAGCTCAATTTATTTTATGGCCCTAGTTTAGGTTGTTCTTGATTAGGCTAAGGGTGGTTGATTATGAGCTTTAATTTGATTATTATGCTTGTGCTTGATTGATTAATAGGATTGCATGCTAGATGTTTGATAAATTGTATGTCCCCTAAATATGTGCAAGAATGATTTAGAATGGTATGTTAGGTTGCTAGAAAATAAGCATGAATGGAATGATTTGGAATTGGTGAATTTAGAACCATGCAAACCTTAGGTGATGCAATTTCGGTATTGGTTTGCATGGGCGTGATCGAATCACATGAAGGTTGGTTTGGAACGTTAGAAATGCTTGCATGTGTGATATTAGGCTCCCGCTGTAGTCGGTTGAGGTAGTATGCACGAATTAGGACGTAAAACGAATTTAAGAACAAAAACTGCCAGTTCGGGTACAAACTGGCCAGTTTTCTGGAAAAGGAACTTTGAGGCCTTTAGAGGCCGAATTTGAGAAAACGTAAAACATGAAAGTTGTAGAGAATGATTTTTCCTAGGGAGCAAAGTGGATAGTTTTCCAAAATGAGGCTCCAACGGCCTCGGTTTTTATGAAAATCCGAGCCTGGCCGTGCCCAGGATTCATGCACGGTCAGGAAAGTTTAACAAGGAATTAGGGCACGATAAAGTCCGAACTGGGTTTTTCTCAAAACACGAAAGTTTTAGGGTTTCTCGAGATCTGAAACTTTCGTGAAGAAAACTTTTTCAGATTTGATTTGGATTTTTAAATAAAAATTGGATTTTAAAAACTGTGTAGGAGACAAGAAATTCCTGCACAGGATTTTCTAAAAACAAAGCAGAAAAACTGTATTTTTCACCAATCCCAATGTTTTTACTGTGAAAACTGTTCCAATGGCAGTTTTCAGCCCTTAATAAATTTTAAGACCCCATTTTAAGAATTAAGTATTTTTATGAGTTAAGCAATGGATTTTTAAATAAAAATCACCAAGTTTTCTAAGAAAAAGGAAAACGGATTTTTAAGCGTAGATAAGCAGCAAGATAGTAAGAGATGGTAGCCGGGAAGGATACCCGAGTTATTGGGCTTGACCCCCAAAGCCCAAGTTTGACCATATAAGGTTGACTTTGGTTGACCAGGTTTGACCAAGGATTATCATCTCAAGGGTTACCCAACATAACCCATCGAGATACCAAAAATATTAGGAGTTAAGAGCTAGGGTTATTTGAAATAACCCAATGGATGATAGACCAAGAATATTAAAGCTTATGCCCAAGGTTAGGATAGTAACCTAACCCTACCTGTATGGATATGGGCTTAGCACATGTGGTTACTCAGTGTAACCGAATAAGTTATAATCCATGTTTGGGCTAGTCTCGAACAATAGGGTTACTTATTGTAACCAAGTAAGATATCTGGCATAGGGGACATACAACTAAGACCATATATGCATGTTGGTTAGGTCACCAACATTTTTCGGTAATAGACCCTTACCTATGTCCTTTATTCAAGCAGGAAGTAACCTGCAGCTGTATCCGGACGTGGAGCAGCATATCACCGGACATAGTAGTCGAGGTAAGTACAACTCCGCCTACAGCATAGGCTTTTGTTATATACTTGCCCAAGTATGATCGATGAATGCTATGGTAGTTGATATGATGTATGTTTGATATGCTTACGAAATGTCATGTGAATGTTATGTGATTGATTATGCCATGAAGTATGATATGTTTATGATGCATGAAGTTATGATATGAAGCATGATATGAATATGTCTTATGAATGTGTGGCATCACGAAGCATGTTCACAAATTCTAAATAAGAGATAACGAAAAGCAAGTATGATGGCAAGCAAGCTTGCCTGTGTCGTACCGACCCGTTCACAGGTCGGGTTGGACTATGGTTTGAGTTGGAAATGGACTGGCCGCCCCAACCACTCCATAGTTGCGCGCCCGGTACGTACACTTATGTAAGGGGCCCATAAGCAAGATAAGTAAGATAAGCATGCATGCAAGATACGCTATGAATGAACAAGCAAACATAATGAAGCAAAATCGGTTCATGCATATATTATGCTATGTTAGGATATGAGATGTTATGTTAAGCTAGGACATGATATGCTATGTTAAGTTATGATATGATATGCTATGTTAAGTTACGATATGATACGCTATGTTACGATGTTAGGTTAAGTTATGACATGAGACGTTATGTTGCAAATAGTTAAGATATGCTTTGATAGGTTAAGTTTGTATTGTGTTGCGGTATAGTAGTTGTACTTGCTGAGCGAAAGCTCATTGTCTTACGTTTATGCTGTAGGTAAGCAATCTACGGGCAATTGTTGATGCAAGATGGGGGAGCATGGCAGGGCGAGCTGTGAAATATGGGAAATAAAGCCGCTACGCGTTTTGTCTTTTTATGTTTAATAATCGTTATTCGAATATCGTTTTTTTTATATTGCCATTCGCTCGTACACGCTATAAAAAAGAAAAAAAAAATTTCCGCTGTTTTAGCTAGATAAGTAAGTATGTATGTAATAACTAGAATTTTTCTATGTTACAATTTCTTGTATAGAAATTTGAATTGTACCGTGAAGGTAGTTATGCAAAAGCCCGGTTTAGGGTTTTTATTGAAATTTGTGAGTTCTTATGCGTTATAAGACTAAAAAATGATTGCTTAGTCAAGCATGATACCTTTTGAGTAAAAAGGTATAAAAACGTGATGATTTTTATTTTGGTCAAAGTTTGACCAAAAGACGTCAAGGTTGACCACGAAAGTCAAAGTTGACCAAGAGAGTCAACATTGGCCAAGAAAGGCAACATCGACTAAGAGAAGTCAAGGATTGCCTAAAAAGGTCAACTTGATGTCGAAACTTAAGTATGTGATGCAGTATGAGGTATATACTGAGAAAAGCCGTTTTTACAACGCAGATAGTAAGAATAAGTTTTAAAACCACCATAGAAAAATCAAGCACACTAAGTAGGAGATTAAGGCCAAAAGGCTCAAAACGAAAAGAGAATTTTTCGTATAGTCCATTATTAGACAGATAAATTTTGGACTGCAGATTAATAGTCGGTACTGTGAATCAATGACCACAGTATCAACAATATCTGTTTAGTATTAAAAGACACTGTCTAATCAAGAATTAGGCCAAATAAGGCCTTAATGATGATGTCACTTAACTTTTGATTTATGACATCATTTTATGGATTTAACACAAAATTGGAAAGAAACTAGGAAGTTTCTAGAGCCAAGTGGCCGGCCACCTCACCCCCCTAAAGTGCAAAATGGTGAACTTTGAAGGACTATTTTGTAATTTTGGAAAGTTTAAAAATGTCTATAAATAGGGATGCTTCCTATTCACAAAAATTAGAAAACTTAGGCAAATTTTGGTCAAATTTTCCCTCTAAAAACTGAACTTGAGTGAGCTGCCAAAGAGAAAGAAAAAGCTTGGAAAATCAAGGAATTGGTCTTAGGAGTGTTAGGCATTCACTAGGAAGCAAGCTAGAAAGTTGGAAAAAATTTGGAAACCATTTGGCCATTGGTGGCCGGTTGTGTGGCAGCAGCAAGGTGGAAGGGAAAACAAGTTGGAGAGTGGCCGGAGAGTGATTGGAAAATTTCGGGCTCATTGGGAGGAGCTAAGGCCGGCTGTTGTTGGCACAAATTGGCTGGAAAATTTTGGAACCATAGCTAGAAGGAGGCCGGTTGCTTGTTGGAGTCTAGTGGCTGGAAATTTTTGAGCCAAACAAACCCATTTTCACTTGGATTGAGGTAAAATTCTCTTGGATCCTAAAGCTTTTAATTCAAGCTTTAAATTAAGGATTTAAGTGTATTTCCAATGAGTTTGTAAGAGCATAAGCTCACTTTAAATTTCTGCTCTAGAATAGATTTTAATTATGTGCTTGATTAGGCATTAAGGGTGGTTTGATGATAAGTTTTAATTATGCTTATGTATGTTGATTATTAGGGTTGCATGATAGAAAATTTAGTAGGTTATATGTTCCCCCAAATCTGCCCAACAGAATGTTAATGGCATGCTAGGGTGTTAGAATGAATGGTGTATGCTATGGTTGGTAGGAACAAGAACAAGCCAACCCTAACCCTTAAAAATGCAGTTTTAGTGTTTGACTTGCATGGACGGGTTTGAGCTTCATGTGAGTTAAAACGGGACGTTAGAAAAATGTACATGTTGAGTCTAGGCTCCCGCGGTGGCTGGTTGAGTTAGTTACGCGATTAGGACGTAAAATCAACTTAAAATCAGAAAACTGCCAATTCGGGTTCAAGCTGGCCAGTTTTCTGGGAAGCCAGTTTTGAGGCCCTTAGAGGCTGATTTTGGGAAAACCTAAAACATGAAAGTTGTAGAGTAGGATGTTTCCTAGAGGACAACACGAAAATTTTTCAAAAATAAGACTCCAATGGCCTTCGTTTTTAAGAAAACCCGAGCCTGACCGTGCCCAGACCCTATACACGGCCAGGTAAGTTTAACAGGGAAAATGAATGGGTTAGAGACCGATTTGGGTCTCGAGTTAAACACAAGAGTTTTAGGGTTTTTCGAGCTTTAAAACTTTTATGAAGAAAACTTTTTCAAATTCAGCTTTTATTTTTAAATAGAAAATTGGATTTCAAAACTGTGCAGTGAACAAGAAATTCCTGCACAGAGTGTTATAAAACAGTGCAGGAAAATGACATTTCTGCACATCCACTGACTAATTCACAATGAGAAACTGTTCCAAAGGCAGTTTCTGTTTTTAATGATTTTTACAAAGATCCACTCATAAGGTTTCAAGTTTTATAAAGAAAAGTGAGTTTAAAACCCCAAGTTTTCTAAAGTAAAGAAAAAGGGTTTTTAAACAAAATTGAATGAGCAATAACCGGGAAGGTACCGAGTTATTGGTTTGGGCCCAAAGCCCAAGGGTTATCCAACGTAACCCAATAGAATGATAAGAATAACTAGTGGGGCCTAAAAATCAGGGCTACTCAAGAGTAACCCGATGGAATGAATTTTCAAACAAGCTTGGGCCCAAGGTTAGGTTTAATAACCTAACATAGTTATGAAAGGCTGTTTAGCCAAGGTTACTTTATGTGACCAACCTAAGCATGTTCTAAACCCTAGGGTTATCTGTGATACTGAGAAAGTATCTGACATTGTATTAAGGTAGGGGGGCATATAACCACAAATAGGTATGAATGTTGGTCTGATTACCAACATTCTGTAAGAACATAATTCTTACTCTATGTCCTATGATATAGCAGGAAATAGCCTGTCGAGGTATCCTGAAGTGGATCAACAAGTCTCAGGACATAGTACTCAAGGTAAGTACAACTCCGCCTACAGCATAGGCTTTTGCTGTATACTTGCCCAAGTATGTTTAACGTATGTGATGTGATGAAGTTATGTCTATGATCTAATTATGTTAAGTTCATGAAATTATGGTATGATGATAAGTTATGAGCATGATTTATGAATAGTGACATCACGAAGCATGTTCACTAATAAGAACAAGTATGAGTTTATGAAAAGTAAGTATGATGGCAAGCGAGCTTGCCTGTGTCGTACCGACCCGCGTTAGGTCGGGTTGGACTGTGGTTTGAGTTGGAAATGGACTGGCCGCCCCAACCAAATCATAGTTGCGCGCCCGGTACGTACACTCATGATAAGGGGCCCATAAGTAAGATAAGTTAAGAATGAATACGATGGCATAATAAGAGCATAATTGGTTCATGCATATATTATGCGATGTTATGTATGTTCTTATAAGTTATGTTATGATACGATGAGTCGAGTATGCTATGTATGATATGCCATGATATGTGAGGTGATAATAATCTATGATTATGTTTATTGTCGCGGATATGTATATGTTGTACTTACTGAGCGAAAGCTCACGTGACTTACGTCTATGCTGTAGGTAAGCAACCTACAGGCAACTGATGGTGCAAGGTGGCGAGCGGGGCAGGGCAAGCAGTGAAATGTGGGGATTATACCGCTTCACGTTTTGATTTTTCTTATGTAAATTATTTCGTATGCAAACATCCTTATATATGTTTATGTATTTCAAGTATCCGCATTATAAAAAAAAAAAAAAAATTTCCGCTGCTTACGTTACGCCAAATAAATAAGTACGCATGTATGTATGTATGTATGTATGGTAACGGCCTGTGCTAGGCGGGTCGTTACAGAGTTGGTATCAGAGCGGTTCCCTGCTACCCAATTTCACAGTATGCCTGTCGTCGCTGCCATCATTGTAAGTGATTTTATTTTTGTGAGTGAATAATTATTAAATGATTATGTTATGATAGATACGACGTTATGGATCCCGCTGGAGCAGACGAGGATCGACGTGCTGTGACGTCTTTTTATGAGTCGCATCCGATGATTTTTGATGGGACGAGACGGACAGTGTCGTTAGCAGCATGGCTATACGATATGGAGCTGATTTTCCGTCTATGTCATATAGAGGAGCGACTACAGGTTTCGTTAGCCAGCCGGTGTCTGGCAGTAGACGCACGGCTATGGTGGATGACGATAGGCGAGGGATCGATGCCGAGTCGTACTTGGGTGCATTTCCATGCGTTGTTAGTCGCACGTTTCGGACCGCTACCGGATGAGGGTGCCGGTGTACCTCATCGCGATCCTGCGATGTATCGGGATATGTATCATGCTCGATACCTTAGTTTTTCAGTAGTGTGGCACGCCTACCCGCAGGAGCCCATGAACCACTACTGCAGGCGGTTTCAGGAGGAGCTATTGCCTTACGTCCCCCGGGACTTGGCTAACCCTGGGATGATTTCACTACAGACTTTCCGGGACGGATTGCCTCCGCAGATCCGCCAGTACGTTCCCATGCCGTTGCCTGAGACGACGGTGGGGAACATGATAGAGGATATTATGGGGGCCGAGGCCGTGGTACAGGCTATGCAGGCCGCTGGGGTCGCAGAGGGTCATCAGGCACCGGTCGACGACGCTGGGATGGGAGAGCCGTTTTTCGGGCCTGGTCTAGTTTTTCCTGAGGACCCGATGCCGAGGCAGGAGGTGCCGCCCCAGGATGCCGAGGCTGACGTGGCCGGCGATGATGTCGATCCAGATGATATCATAGTTGCTCCGGAGGATCAGCCAGAAGACCCCCCGATCATCGATATTTCTAGCGATGATGAGGAGGACGTGGAGCCGGAGCCAGAGCATGAGGACTGGTTTGAGGATGAGGAGGAGGACTTGGAGCCAGGGCCAGAGTTTGAGCCTATAGACTGGATAGAGGAGGATTTTGATGAGGATCCGGAGGAGATTCCGTTTCACGATGGAGATGATGAGTCAGACTCTGATGGGTCCTCCGTAGTGACGATTGAGCATATAGATTAGGCTCACTGTATATATATACTTTTGACGTTAGACTGATATGTACTAGCTTATATTTTTGGATGATAGGCTTGTACTGATGTATGATGGGAAAGTGTTAGACACTTCCATCCGAAATTTTGGCCCTATATGTACAGAAATCGTATCAAAATGTATTTACAAGATTGTGAATATAATGTACTTTTTGTAAGAATACAAAAAGAAAGTTCAAGTATGAAATATTATGATATGATGATGAAAGGCATGTTACGAGTTGTTATATGCCATGATACGATGATAAAGTTATGATATGAAGTATTATGTTATGTTATGACGAGAAATGTATGAAAGAAGGGACATTCCTGGTATGATAATATCTTTTCTTATGTTTTGATAGGATCTAGAGAAAATGGTTCGTACACGCTGAGCAGTACCTGAAAATCCGCCAGAGCCGGATCTCGCAACCGTTGTTGCAAATTTACAACGGCAGCTGTTGGAACAGCAGCAAGAAACAAATAGACTGCGAGAGCAGTTAATTCAGATGAACCAGAGACCTCGGGCTGATGAGGTTCCTCTTCAACAGAATAGGGTGCCTCCGGTACCAGAAGTCCAACCGAAAGTACAACAAGAAGATCTACGGAATGTTGAGATCCCGGTAGCACCTGCTGGAGTTCCAGTAAACTTACCGCCAGTACGGGAAGATTTACTGTACGAGAGATTCAGGAGGATGAAGGCGCCTGAATTCGAAGGATTGATGGATCCAATAGCTGCGGATAATTGGTTGATTGATATCCAAGTCATCTTGGACTTCATGCGGCTATCGGAGCAAGAAAAGGTTCTCTGTGCTTCCTTCGCCCTTAAGAAAGACGCCAGACATTGGTGGATGACTGTGCAGATGCGGCGAGATGTTACTCTGGCAAGATTTTGTGACGGAGTTCCGCACCATGTACTACAATAGGGAAATTCTGGCAGCCCAGCAGGATGAGTTCGCCAGTTTGAAACAGGGATCAGTGACAGTAATGGAGGCTGTAAAGAAGTTTGAACAATTGGCCCGATTGTGTCCGGAACTGGTTCCCAATGAAACAGAAAAGTTAGAAGAATGATGAAGATGTTTCGGACAGATATTGCCAAGCAAGTTAGCGCTGGCAGTAACCCACCTACCCTGGTATCTGACTGTGTAAGTCGTGCGATAAGAGCCGAATACTGGATAAACCAGGACAAGGAAGCAAGAGCTCAGATTTTCAGGGCAAAGAGAGATGAAAAGGCCGTGGTAAAGCCGACACAGCCCCGTCAGAACTTTGAAACGCCCCCGAAAGGACAAGTCAGTAATCTTGCCCAAGGTTCCAAACAGTTTGGGAGGAACAAGAGAAAAGGAAATTTCTCGGGTCAGGGACAACAAAGGAATTACCCTCAAAAGAGGAATAATAGAGGAAATGAGGGTAATAACACTGACTACCCGGCATGCGCCAAGTGTGGAAGGAAACACCCGGGAATCTGTAGAATGGGGTCGAATGCCTGCTACCTGTGTGGCAAGGAGGGCATTACGCTAAGAACTGCCATCTGAATAATCAAGGCCAGAATCCTCCATACCCGAGCCGGAATACGAACAGTCAGTTGCATGCTGTCCAAACTAGGCTTGAAGGACCCTCAATCACCCAAGGCAGATTAGAGGCTCCTGAATCTCAAGCCAGGATTTATGCTTACACCAGAGGTGATGCTGAAGCTGGAACTTCACATGTGGTGACAG
Source organism: Ficus hispida (assembly GCA_025413025.1). Taxonomy (NCBI): domain Eukaryota; kingdom Viridiplantae; phylum Streptophyta; class Magnoliopsida; order Rosales; family Moraceae; genus Ficus; species Ficus hispida. Next base: position 2,516,431 of record CM046374.1, read on the forward strand.
GTCAGATCTCTATCGCCACTTATGATGCTATCGCCTTGTTTGATTCTGGAGCTACTCACTCATTTGTATCCCTGGAGTTCGCCCAGAAGTTAGGAAGATGTGTGAATAGTTTAGATCAGCCCTTCAAAACCTCTTTGCCGTCCGGAGAGATTTTGTGGTCCAATTTTTGGATACGAAATGCTTCCGTGACTATCTGTGGCCGAGAATTGTTTGTAGATCTCATCGCGATCAAGCTGCAGGATTTCGATGTGATCTTAGGAATGGATTTCTTAGGCAAATACAACGCCAGGATCGACTGTCGAAAACGCTGTGTAACGTTCAACCCGTACGGAGAAGAGGAGTTTTATTTCTACGGGCAATCTCAGAATTCAGCAACTAAACTGGTTTCAGCAATGAAGGCTTGGAAAATGTTAGCTAATGGCTGCCAAGGATATTTAGCTAACATGGTGGATAAAGATTGTGAAGTGGAATTGGCACCGGAAGATGTTCCCATTATAAAGGAATATGTGGATATCTTTCTGAAGGACTTACCAGGACTTCCGCCGGATCGTGAGATTTCGTTCGAAATCGAATTGCTACCTGGAGCTGCACCGATATCAAAAGCGCCTTACCGTATGGCACCTGCCGAGCTTAGGGAACTGCAAGTGCAGTTACAAGAATTGCTGGATAAGGGATTCATCCGACAAAGTTACTCTTCATGGGGAGCACCAGTGTTGTTCGTAAAGAAAAAAGGATGGATCACTACGAATGTGTATCGATACCATGAGCTTAACAAGATTACGATCAAGAACAAGTATCCCCTTCCGAGGATTGACGATCTTTTCGATCAACTTAGGGGAGCGGTAGTATTTTCGAAAGTCGATCTACGATCAGGCTACCATCAGCTCATGATCAAGGAGTCATATATCGCCAAGACGGCTTTTCGAACACAATACGGGCACTATGAGTTTTTGGTTATGCCATTTGGGCTAACCAATGCCCCAGCCGCATTCATGGACCTTATGAACTGAGTATTCAAAGAGTACCTGGATAAGTTCGTCATTGTTTTTATTGATGACATCTTGATTTACTCAAGGTCCAAAGAAGAGCATGAGCATCACCTTAGATTGGTGATGGAGACGTTAAGGCGAAATCAACTGTATGCCAAATTTACAAAATGTGAATTTTGGCTGGAAAAAGTCCACTTTTTGGGTCATGTGGTGTCAAAGAAGGAATTTCAGTGGACCCTGCTAAGGTAGAGGCGGTTAGCGCATGGCCAGCACCCAAGAATATTACGGAAATAAGGAGTTTCCTTGGATTAGCTGGCTACTACTGACGGTTTGTCGAGGGATTCTCCAAGATCGCTACACCCCTCACCGCTCTTACCCGTAAAGAAAAGAAATTTGAATGGACTCAGAAATGTGAGGAGAATTTTCAAGAGCTCAAAAGGAGATTGACAAGTGCGCCTGTGTTGATAATTCCTGATGTAGACGCAGGAAATTTCGTGATCTATAGTGACGCTTCTAAAAATGGATTAGGAGCCGTCTTGATGTAGAATGGGAAGGTAGTTGCCTACGCATCCCGACAGCTGAAGATTCACGAAAGGAATTATCCCACGCATGACTTGGAGCTCGCGGCAGTAGTTTTCGCACTTAAGATCTGGAGACACTACTTGTACGGGAACAAGTGTGAATCTACAGCGATCACCAGAGCCTCAAGTATATTTTTACTCAGAAGGAGCTCAATATGAGACAACGTAGATGGCTGGAACTTGTAAAGGATTATGATTGTGAGATCCTTTACCATCCTGGAAAGGCGAACAAGGTAGCAGATGCCTTAAGTAGGAAATCCGTAGGCATGCTGATGTCTATTGGAATGTTTCCTAGACCACTACAAAAGGAGATTTCAGAGTTCAACTTGGAATTGATAACGGGGAAATTATCTGTTCTGTCCCTCCAGTCCAATCTTTTAGAGACCATCAAGTCACATCAAAGGAAAGATTTTCTTTGCTGAAAGCACAACTCTTTGACGAGAAGAACAAGGAGTTTAGAGTCTCCAAAGATGGTACTATTTACTTCAAAGGAAGGATTTGTGTTCCTAACTTTGAATTCCTTAAAGACCAGATCTTGTCAGAGGCACATAAGACGCCGTATTAGTACATCCAGGAGCTTCCAAGATGTACAAAGACCTCCGACAGAGTTATTGGTGGCCTAATATGAAGAATGAGGTAGCAGAATATGTATCGAAATGCCTAACTTGTCAAAAAGTTAAGGCTGAACATCGACATCCAGGTGGGGAACTACAGAAGATAGAGCTTCCTGAATGGAAATGGGAGCAAATTACTATGGATTTCGTAGTAGGGCTACCCAGAACTTCAAGTGGGAATGACTCGATTTGGGTTATTGTGGATAGATTAACCAAATCAGCCCACTTTATTGCGATTAAGGTCACCTTCTCAGTGAGAAATTGACTGAAATCTACGTATCCCAGATCGTCAGATTCCATGGAGTACCAAAGTCGATCATTTCGGACCGTGATGGACGCTTCACTTCTCGATTTTGGACTAGTGTTCACAATGCTATGGGGTCGAAATTGAAGTTCAGTACGGCATTTCACCCCCAAACTGACGGTCAATCAGAACGAACCATCCAGACACTGGAGGATATGCTAAGGTCATGTGTGCTGGATTTCAAAGGAAACTGGGATCAGAAGCTGCCATTGATCGAATTTTCCTACAACAACAGTTATCATGCTTCGATTGGTATGGCTCCATTTGAAGCATTGTATGGAAGAAAATGTCGATCGCCTATCCACTGGCAGGAAGTGGGGCAGAAGCAGCTGCAAACTACAGATTTTATCAAGAAGACCTCTGAGGATATTCAGATGATCAAGCAGAGGCTCGACATAGCTTTTAGCAGACAGAAAAGTTATGCCGATAAACGTAGGAGGCCCTTGGAATTCCAAGTGGGAGATGCGGTGTTCATCAAGATTACTCCTATGAAAGGAGTAATGCGATTTGGTAAAAAGGAAAGCTTAGTCCGAGGTATACTGGACCATTTGAGATTCTTGAACGGATTGGAAAAGTCGCCTATAAGCTTGCCCTACGCCTGAGTTAGCTTCGATGCATAATGTTTTCCATGTGTCGATGTTAAAGAAGTATGTGCCAGACCCTTCCCATGTGCTTAGTCAGGAACCAGTGGAGGTTCATACGGACTTAACCTATGAAGAAAAGCCAGTTCGAATTCTGGATCGGGGAGAGAAGGTCTTAAGGAATAAACCATTCCATGTTAAAGTATTGTGGCGAAACACATGGTCGAAGAAGCAACCTGGAGTTGGAAGATGAGATGAGAAAGAACTACCCTGATTTGTTTTAATTTTCGAGGACGAAAATTTTTAAGGGGGTAGATTGTAATAACTAGAATTTTTCTATGTTACAATTTCTTGTATAGAAATTTGAATTGTACTTGAAGGTAGTTATGCAAAAGCCGGTTTAGGTTTTTATTGAAATTTGTGAGTTCTTATGCGTTATAAGACTAAAAAATGATTGCTTAGTCAAGCATGATACCTTTTGAGTAAAAAGGTATAAAACGTGATGATTTTTATTTGGTCAAAGTTTGACCAAAAGACGTCAAGTTGACCACGAAAGTCAAAGTTGACCAAGAGAGTCAACATTGGCCAAGAAAGGCAACATCGACTAAGAGAAGTCAAGGATTGCCTAAAAAGGTCAACTTGATGTCGAAACTTAAGTATGTGATGCAGTATGAGGTATATACTGCGAAAAGCCGTTTTTACAACGCAGATAGTAAGAATAAGTTTTAAAACCACCATAGAAAAATCAAGCACACTAAGTAGGAGATTAAAGGCCAAAAGGCTCGAAACGAAAAGAGAATTTTTCGTATAGTCCATTATTAGAAGATAAATTTTGGACTGCAGATTAATAGTCGGTACTGTGAATTAATGACCACAGTATCAACAATATCTGTTTGTATTAAAGACACTGTCTAATCAAGAATTAGGCCAAATAAGGCCTTAATGATGATGTCACTTAACTTTTGATTTATGACATCATTTTATGGATTTAACACAAAATTGGAAAGAAATTGGATGTTTCTAGACCAAATGGCCGGCCACCTCACCCCCTAAAGTGCAAAATGGTGAACTTTGAAGGACTATTTTGCAATTTTGGAAAGTTCAAAAATGTCTATAAATAGGGATGCTTCCTATTCACAAAAATTAGAAACTTAGGCAAACTTTGGTCAATTTTTCCTCTAAATCCGAACTTGAGTGAGCTGCCAAAGAGAAAGAAAAAGCTTGGAAAATCAAGGAATTGGTCTTAGGAGTGTTAGGCATTCACTAGGAAGCAAGCTAGGAAGTTGGAAAAAATTTGGAAACCATTTGGCCATTGGTGGCCGGTTGTGTGGCAGCAGCAAGGTGGAAGGGAATTGAAGGGGAAACAAGTTGGAAGGTGGCTGATTTTGTAGAGAATGGCCGGAGAGTGTTGGACAACCTAGGTGGCTGGAAAATTTGGGCTCATTGGAGGAGCTAAGGCCGGCTGTTCAAGGAGAAAGGAAGAGAAAGAATTTGAGCCAAGCAAACCCACACTTGGAATAAGTAGGTAAAAATTCTCTTGGCCCTAAATTCTCAATTCAAGTTTAAATTAAGATTTAATGTATTACAAGCTGATTGTAATGGCATAAGCTCAATTTAAATTTCTGCTTAGGTCAGATTTTTTAGTGTGTGCTTGATTAGTTAAGGGTGGTTTGATTTATGATTTTAAGCTATGTTTTGATTGATTATTATGAGTTTTAGTGCTTATAGTATGATGCATGCTAGATATTTAGTAGGTTATATGTTCCCCCAAATCTGCCCAACAGAATGTTGATGGCAAGCTAGGGTGTTAGAATGAATGGTGTATGCTATGGTTGGTAGAAACTAGAACAAGCCAACCCTAATCCTTAAAATGCAGTTTAGTGTTTGACTTGCATGGACGGGTTTGAGCTTCATGTGAGTTAAAACGGGACGTTAGAAAAGCTGTGTATGTTGATTCTAGGCTCCCGCTGAGTTGGTTGAGGTAGTTGCACGATTAGGACGAGAACAAGAAAGAACGAAAACTGTCAATTCGGGTTCAAGCTGGCCAGTTTTCTGGAAGCCAGTTTTGAGGCCCTTAGAGGCTGATTTTGGAAAAACGTAAAACAAAAGTTGTAGATAAGGGTTTTCCTGTGGGACAACGCGAACAGTTTTCAAAAATAAGGCTCCAATGGCCTTCGTTTTTATGAAACCCGAGTCTGACCGTGCCCAGACCCTATGCACGGCCAGGTAAGTTTAACAGGGAAAATGAATGGGTTAGAGACCGATTTGGGTCTCGTGTTAAACACAAAGTTTTAGGGTTTTTCATGCTTTAAAACTTTTATGAAGAAAACTTTTTCAAATTCGCTTTGATTTTTAAATATAAAATTGGATTTCAAAACTGTGCAGTGTACAGAAATTCCTGCACAGAGTTTCTAAACAGTGCAGGAAAAGGACATTTCTGCACATCCACCGACTAATTCACATGAGAAACTGTTCCAAAGCAGTTTCTGTTTTAATGTTTTTACAAAGACCACTCATAAGGTTCAGTTTTTAAGAAAAGTGAGTTTAAAACCCAAGATTTTCAAGTAAAGAAAGAGTTTTTAATCGAGTTAAGTGACAATAACCGGGAAGATTCCGAGTTATTGGTTTGGGCCCAAAGCCAAGGTTATCCACGTAACCCAATAAATAGTGAAATAACTAGTGGGCCTAAAAATCGGCTACTCAAAGTAACCAATGAAGTTTTAGCGTAGGCCCAAGTAGTTTAAAACCTAACACTAGTTTGATGGCTGTTTAGCCAAGGTTACTTTATGTGACCAACCTACACATGTGTCTAAACCCCTAGGTTATCTGGATACTGGTAAGTATCCGCTTTGTTTAAGAAGGGAGGGGCATATAACCACAATAGGTATGAATGTTGGTTTGATTACCAACATTCTGTAAGAACATAATTCTTACTCTATGTCCTCTGATATAGCAGGAAATAGCCTGCTGAGGTATCCTGAAGTGGATCAACAAGTCTCGGACATAGTACTCAAGGTAAGTACAACTCCGCCTACAGCATAGGCTTTTGTTGTATACTTGCCCAAGTATGTTTAATGTTGTAATGTGATGAAGTATGTCTATGATCTGATTATGTTAAGTTCATGAAATTATGGTATGATGTTAAGAATGAGATGATTTATGAATAGTGACATCACGAAGCATGTTCACTAATAAGAACAAGTATGAGTTCATGAAAAGCAGTATGATGGCAAGCAGCTTGCCTGTTCGTACCGACCGCGTTAGGTCGGGTTGGACTGTGATTTGAGTTGGAAATGGACTGGCCGCCCCAACCAAATCATAGTTGCGCGCCCGGTACTACACTCATGATAAGGGGCCATAAGTAAGATAAGTTAAGAATGAATACGATGGCATAATAAGAGCATAATTGGTTCATGCATATATTATGCGATGTTATGTAAGTCATGTTATGTTATACGATGAGTCGAGTATACTATGTATGAATGCCATGATATGTGAGGTGATAATAATCTATGATTATGTTATTGTCGCGGATATGTATATGTTGTACTTGCTGAGCGAAAGCTCACGTGACTTACGTCTATGTGTAGGTAAGCAACCTGCAGGCAACTGATGGTGCAGGTGGCGAGCGGGGCAGGGCAACAGTGAAATTGGGGATTATAACCGCTTCGCGTTTTGATTTTTTTATGTAATTATTTCGTATGCAAACATCCTTATAGTTATGTATCCGAATTAAAAAAAAAAAAGCTGCTTACGTTACGTCAAATAAATAAGTACGCATGTATGATGTATGTATGTATGGTAACGGCCTATGCTAGGCGGGTCGTTACAATGTATAGTGGCCTGTGCTAGGCCTAAGTATGTTATGTAAGTATGTATGTATGGTAACGGCCTGTGCTAGGCGGGTCGTTACAGAGTTGGTATCAGAGCGGTTTCCTGCTATACAATTTCACAGTCTGCCTGCCATCGCCACCATCATTGTAAGTTGAATTTATATTTTACGTATATGTAAAATGTATGCTGGGATTATGTTAGGATAGACGCAGCGATATGGATCCTGCTCGCATAAATGCAGTTCGAGACGCGATAAAATCATTTTACGAATCGCATCCTCTACTGTTCGATGGTACGAGACGATCAGTATCAGTAGCAGCCTGGCTATATGATATGGAGTTGGTTTTCCATATCTGTCATATCGAGGACCATTTGCAGGTTTCTCTAGCCAGTCGGTGCTTAATAGCTAACGTACGACATTGGTGGATGACACTGGGCGAGAGACAGATGCCTAGTCATTCATGGGCTCATTTTCATACGGTAATTAGTGCGCGTTATAGGCCGATGCCTGATGAGGAAGCCGGTGAGCCGTATCGTAACCCCGAGATTTATCGGATATGCAGCGCACGCGATATTTAAGTTATGTCAAGGACTGGCATGCGTACCCCCAGGAGTCCATGAGTCACTACTGTTGGAGATTCCAGGAGGCTATGCTACCACATATTCCGCAGGATTTACCCAGCCCTGATCTGCAAGCTTTAGAAATTTTGCGGAATGGGTTACCTCCCCATATCCGACAGTTTGTTCCGACGCCTATGCTTGAGAGGACAGTCGGTAGTATGATTAACGATATTTTGGAGGCGGAGCTTATCGCACATATGATTCCGGTCGATGCTCATGTAGATGATTACCAGGTGCCTGTCAATGACACCAGGTTAGGAGAGCCATGGTATGAGGTAGGACCGATGTTCCCTGAGAATCCGATCCCTGCTATCCCTGTACAGGAGGAACCAGCCTAGGAGACTAAAGATCAGATGGACGCGGAGGACGCCGCTGACGATATAGTTGCTCCGGTAGACCTACTGGAAGATCCTACAGTTATGGACATCTCTAGCGACGACGAGGATGAGGATATGGATGATCTCGACAACGATCCCGAGGAGATACTACTCGACAATGACGATTGGGATGCGGATTCCGATGCTTCATTAGTAATCACAATTTAGGTTATAGTTTAGACTTGGTTCGACCAAGTATAGTTATTTTGACCATGAGCCTGATTGTACTAGCTTATTATTTTTAATAACAGGCTTATGTACGATGAGGAAGTGTTAGGCACTTCCATCATAGTTTGGCATTGTATATATATAGATATATAGGCCCAGTATGATGTGATCAATATGTATATGCAGTATGATGAAATATATATATTTACAGTATGGTAAATTATGAGGTACATGGTATGTACATATGAAATAATATGAATAAGGTACTTCTGTATGAGTACTAAAGACCGTGCGAACACGGGATACATGACAAAGATATGTCATGTTATGAAAAGCTATGTCATGTTATGAAAAGTTATGTTATGAGTATGAAAAGTTATGTTATAAGTATGAAAGTTATGTTATAATAAGTATCTAATATGATACGATAATACCATTATGTTATGGCATGATATGTATGATAAGTATGATAAATATGATACGATAAGTCATGCATGGAAGAAAGGATATTAATAGTACGATAATATCTTTTTTTATAATTATAAGATGGTACGCCCGTATAGAACAGTACCTCTTAATCTTCCCGAACCGGATCTTGCAACCGTTGTAGTAAATCTGCAACGGCAGTTGGTCGAACAACAGTGAGAGTCGAATCGACTCCAAGAGCAGATAGTTCGGATGAACCAAAACCCCAAGTTGACGAGGTTCCACCTCGAGCTCATCAAGAACCCCCAGTAGTACCTCAGGTACTGGATGTTTACCTGAATGCTCAACCAGAGGTCCAGCTAGAAATTTCCCGGAATGCTGAAATTCCGATGGCACCCATTAGAGGACAAGTAAATCTACAGCTAGTACGAGAAGACTTGCTGTACGAACGATTTAGGCGGATGAAAGCGCTT
>CM046374.1:2525498-2559618 GCA_025413025.1 Ficus hispida
GTTTATGCTGTAGGTAAGCAATCTACGGGCAATTGTTGATGCAAGATGGGGGAGCATGGCAGGGCGAGCTGTGAAATGGGAAATAAAGCCGCTACGCGTTTGTCTTTTTATGTTTAATAATCGTTATTCGAATATCGTTTTTTTTATATTGCCATTCGCTCGTACACGCTATAAAAAAGAAAAAAAAAAAATTTCCGCTGTTTTAGCTAGATAAGTAAGTATGTATGTAATAACTAGAATTTTTCTATGTTACAATTTCTTGTATAGAAATTTGAATTGTACCGTGAAGGTAGTTATGCAAAAGCCCGGTTTAGGGTTTTTATTGAAATTTGTGAGTTCTTATGCGTTATAAGATAAAAAATGATTGCTTAGTCAAGCATGATACCTTTTGAGTAAAAAGGTATAAAAACGTGATGATTTTTATTTTGGTCAAAGTTTGACCAAAAGACGTCAAGGTTGACCAGAAAGTCAAAGTTGACCAAGAGAGTCAACATTGGCCAAGAAAGGCAACATCGACTAGAGAAGTCAAGGATTGCCTAAAAAGGTCAACTTGATGTCGAAACTTAAGTATGTGATGCAGTATGAGGTTATACTGAGAAAAGCCGTTTTTACAACGCAAGATAGTAAGAATAATAAGTTTAAAACCACCATAGAAAAATCAAGCACACTAAGTAGAGATTAAGGCCAAAAGGCTCAAAACGAAAGAGAATTTTTCGTATAGTCCATTATTAGACAGATAAATTTTGGACTGCAGATTAATAGTCGGTACTGGTGAATCAATGACCACAGTATCAACAATATCTGTTTAGTATTAAAAAGACACTGTCTAATCAAGAATTAGGCCAAATAAGGCCTTAATGATGATGTCACTTAACTTTGATTATGACATCATTTTATGGATTTAAACACAAAATTGGAAAGAAACTAGGAAGTTTCTAGAGCCAAGTGGCCGGCCACCTCACCCCCTAAAGTGCAAAATGGTGAACTTTGAAGGACTATTTTGTAATTTTGGAAAGTTTAAAAATGTCTATAAATAGGGATGCTTCCTATTCACAAAAATTAGAAAACTTAGGCAAATTTGGTCAAATTTTCCCTCTAAAAACTGAACTTGAGTGAGCTGCCAAAGAGAAAGAAAAAGCTTGGAAAATCAAGGAATTGGTCTTAGGAGTGTTAGGCATTCACTAGGAAGCAAGCTAGAAAGTTGGAAAAAATTTGGAAACCATTTGGCCATTGGTGGCCGGTTGTGTGGCAGCAGCAAGGTGGAAGGGAAAACAAGTTGGAGAGTGGCCGGAGAGTGATTGGAAAATTTCGGGCTCATTGGGAGGAGCTAAGGCCGGCTGTTGTTGGCACAAATTGGCTGGAAAATTTTGGAACCATAGCTAGAAGGAGGCCGGTTGCTTGTTGGAGTCTAGTGGCTGGAAATTTTTGAGCCAAACAAACCCATTTTCACTTGGATTGAGGTAAAATTCTCTTGGATCCTAAAGCTTTTAATTCAAGCTTTAAATTAAGGATTTAAGTGTATTTCCAATGAGTTTGTAAGAGCATAAGCTCACTTTAAATTTCTGCTCTAGAATAGATTTTAATTATGTGCTTGATTAGGCATTAAGGGTGGTTTGATGATAAGTTTTAATTATGCTTATGTATGTTGATTATTAGGGTTGCATGATAGAAAATTTAGTAGGTTATATGTTCCCCCAAATCTGCCCAACAGAATGTTAATGGCATGCTAGGGTGTTAGAATGAATGGTGTATGCTATGGTTGGTAGGAACAAGAACAAGCCAACCCTAACCCTTAAAAATGCAGTTTTAGTGTTTGACTTGCATGGACGGGTTTGAGCTTCATGTGAGTTAAAACGGGACGTTAGAAAAATGTACATGTTGATCTAGGCTCCCGCGGTGGCTGGTTGAGTTAGTTACGCGATTAGGACGTAAAATCAACTTAAAATCAGAAAACTGCCAATTCGGGTTCAAGCTGGCCAGTTTTCTGGAAGCCAGTTTTGAGGCCCTTAGAGGCTGATTTTGGAAAACCTAAAACATGAAAGTTGTAGAGTAGGATGTTTTCCTAGAGGACAACACGAAATTTTCAAAAATAAGACTCCAATGGCCTTCGTTTTTAAGAAAACCCGAGCCTGACCGTGCCCAGACCCTATACACGGCCAGGTAAGTTTAACAGGGAAAATGAATGGGTTAGAGACCGATTTGGGTCTCGAGTTAAACACAAGAGTTTTAGGGTTTTTCGAGCTTTAAAACTTTTATGAAGAAAACTTTTTCAAATTCGCTTTTATTTTTAAATAGAAAATTGGATTTCAAAACTGTGCAGTGAACAAGAAATTCCTGCACAGAGTGTTTAAAACAGTGCAGGAAAAGGACATTTCTGCACATCCACTGACTAATTCACAATGAGAAACTGTTCCAAAGGCAGTTTCTGTTTTTAATGATTTTTACAAAGATCCACTCATAAGGTTTCAAGTTTTATAAAGAAAAGTGAGTTTAAAACCCCAAGTTTTCTAAAGTAAAGAAAAAGGGTTTTTAAACAAATTGAATGAGCAATAACCGGGAAGGTACCGAGTTATTGGTTTGGGCCCAAAGCCCAAGGGTTATCCAACGTAACCCAATAGAATGATAAGAATACTAGTTGGGCCTAAAAATCAGGGTTACTCAAGAGTAACCCGATGGAATGAATTTTCAAACAAGCTTAGGCCCAAGGTTAGGTTTAATAACCTAACATAGTTATGAAAGGCTGTTTAGCCAAGGTTACTTTATGTGACCAACCTAAGCATGTTCTAAACCCTAGGGTTATCTGTGATACTGAGAAAGTATCCGACATTGTATTAAGGAGGGGGGCATATAACCACAAATAGGTATGAATGTTGGTTTGATTACCAACATTCTGTAAGAACATAATTCTTACTCTATGTCCTTGATATAGCAGGAAATAGCCTGTGAGGTATCCTGAAGTGGATCAACAAGTCTCAGGACATAGTACTCAAGGTAAGTACAACTCCGCCTACAGCATAGGCTTTTGTTGTATACTTGCCCAAGTATGTTTGTATGTGATGTGATGAAGTTATGTCTATGATCTAATTATGTTAAGTTCATGAAATTATGGTATGATGATAAGTTATGAGCATGATTATGAATAGTGACATCACGAAGCATGTTCACTAATAAGAACAAGTATGAGTTATGAAAAGTAAGTATGATGGCAAGCGAGCTTGCCTGTGTCGTACCGACCCGCGTTAGGTCGGGTTGGACTGTGGTTTGAGTTGGAAATGGACTGGCCGCCCAACCAAATCATAGTTGCGCGCCGGTACGTACACTCATGATAAGGGCCCATAAGTAAGATAAGTTAAGAATGAATACGATGGCATAATAAGAGCATAATTGGTTCATGCATATATTATGCGATGTTATGTATGTTCTTATAAGTTATGTTATGATACGATGAGTCGAGTATGCTATGTATGATATGCATGATATGTGAGGTGATAATAATCTATGATTATGTTTATTGTCGCGGATATGTATATGTTGTACTTACTGAGCGAAAGCTCACGTGACTTACGTCTATGCTGTAGGTAAGCAACCTACAGGCAACTGATGGTGCAAGGTGGCGAGCGGGGCAGGGCAAGCAGTGAAATGTGGGGATTATACCGCTTCACGTTTTGATTTTTCTTATGTAAATTATTTCGTATGCAAACATCCTTATATATGTTTATGTATTTCAAGTATCCGCATTATAAAAAAAAAAAAAAAATTTCCGCTGCTTACGTTACGTCAAATAAATAAGTACGCATGTATGTATATGTATGTATGGTAACGGCCTGTGCTAGGCGGGTCGTTACAGAGTTGGTATCAGAGCGGTTCCCTGCTACCCAATTTCACAGTATGCCTGTCGTCGCTGCCATCATTGTAAGTGATTTTATTTTTGTGAGTGAATAATTATTAAATGATTATGTTATGATAGATACGACGTTATGGATCCCGCTGGAGCAGACGAGGATCGACGTGCTGTGACGTCTTTTTATGAGTCGCATCCGATGATTTTTGATGGGACGAGACGGACAGTGTCGTTAGCAGCATGGCTATACGATATGGAGCTGATTTTCCGTCTATGTCATATAGAGGAGCGACTACAGGTTTCGTTAGCCAGCCGGTGTCTGGCAGTAGACGCACGGCTATGGTGGATGACGATAGGCGAGGGATCGATGCCGAGTCGTACTTGGGTGCATTTCCATGCGTTGTTAGTCGCACGTTTCGGACCGCTACCGGATGAGGGTGCCGGTGTACCTCATCGCGATCCTGCGATGTATCGGGATATGTATCATGCCGATACCTTAGTTTTTCAGTAGTGTGGCACGCCTACCCGCAGGAGCCCATGAACCACTACTGCAGGCGGTTTCAGGAGGAGCTATTGCCTTACGTCCCCCGGGACTTGGCTAACCCGGGATGATTTCACTACAGACTTTCCGGGACGGATTGCCTCCGCAGATCCGCCAGTACGTTCCCATGCCGTTGCCTGAGACGACGGTGGGGAACATGATAGAGGATATTATGGGGCCGAGGCCGTGGTACAGGCTATGCAGGCCGCTGGGTCGCAGAGGGTCATCAGGCACCGGTCGACGACGCTGGGATGGGAGAGCCGTTTTTCGGGCCTGGTCTAGTTTTCCTGAGGACCCGATGCCGAGGCAGGAGGTGCCGCCCCAGGATGCCGAGGCTGACGTGGCGGCGATGATGTCGATCCAGATGATATCATAGTTGCTCCGGAGGATCAGCCAGAAGACCCCCCGATCATCGATATTTCTAGCGATGATGAGGAGGACGTGGAGCCGGAGCCAGAGCATGAGGACTGGTTTGAGGATGAGGAGGAGGACTTGGAGCCAGGGCCAGAGTTTGAGCCTATAGACTGGATAGAGGAGGATTTTGATGAGGATCCGGAGGAGATTCCGTTTCACGATGGAGATGATGAGTCAGACTCTGATGGGTCCTCCGTAGTGACGATTGAGCATATAGATTAGGCTCACTGTATATATATATTTTACGTTAGACTGATATGTACTAGCTTATATTTTTGGATGATAGGCTTGTACTGATGTATGATGGGAAAGTGTTAGACACTTCCATCCGAAATTTTGGCCCTATATGTACAGAAATCGTATCAAAATGTATTTACAAGATTGTGAATATAATGTACTTTTTGTAAGAATACAAAAAGAAAGTTCAAGTATGAAATATTATGATATGATGATGAAAGGCATGTTACGAGTTGTTATATGCCATGATACGATGATAAAGTTATGATATGAAGTATTATGTTATGTTATGACGAGAAATGTATGAAAGAAGGGATATTCCTGGTATGATAATATCTTTTCTTATGTTTTGATAGGATCTAGAGAAAATGGTTCGTACACGCTGAGCAGTACCTGAAAATCCGCCAGAGCCGGATCTCGCAACCGTTGTTGCAAATTTACAACGGCAGCTGTTGGAACAGCAGCAAGAAACAAATAGACTGCGAGAGCAGTTAATTCAGATGAACCAGAGACCTCGGGCTGATGAGGTTCCTCTTCAACAGAATAGGGTGCCTCCGGTACCAGAAGTCCAACCGAAAGTACAACAAGAAGATCTACGGAATGTTGAGATCCCGGTAGCACCTGCTGGAGTTCCAGTAAACTTACCGCCAGTACGGGAAGATTTACTGTACGAGAGATTCAGGAGGATGAAGGCGCCTGAATTCGAAGGATTGATGGATCCAATAGCTGCGGATAATTGGTTGATTGATATCCAAGTCATCTTGGACTTCATGCGGCTATCGGAGCAAGAAAAGGTTCTCTGTGCTTCCTTCGCCCTTAAGAAAGACGCCAGACATTGGTGGATGACTGTGCAGATGCGGCGAGATGTTACTCTGGCAAGATTTTGTGACGGAGTTCCGCACCATGTACTACAATAGGGAAATTCTGGCAGCCCAGCAGGATGAGTTCGCCAGTTTGAAACAGGGATCAGTGACAGTAATGGAGGCTGTAAAGAAGTTTGAACAATTGGCCCGATTGTGTCCGGAACTGGTTCCCAATGAAACAGAAAAAGTTAGAAGAATGATGAAGATGTTTCGGACAGATATTGCCAAGCAAGTTAGCGCTGGCAGTAACCCACCTACCCTGGTATCTGACTGTGTAAGTCGTGCGATAAGAGCCGAATACTGGATAAACCAGGACAAGGAAGCAAGAGCTCAGATTTTCAGGGCAAAGAGAGATGAAAAGGCCGTGGTAAAGCCGACACAGCCCCGTCAGAACTTTGAAACGCCCCCGAAAGGACAAGTCAGTAATCTTGCCCAAGGTTCCAAACAGTTTGGGAGGAACAAGAGAAAAGGAAATTTCTCGGGTCAGGGACAACAAAGGAATTACCCTCAAAAGAGGAATAATAGAGGAAATGAGGGTAATAACACTGACTACCCGGCATGCGCCAAGTGTGGAAGGAAACACCCGGGAATCTGTAGAATGGGGTCGAATGCCTGCTACCTGTGTGGCAAGGAGGGGCATTACGCTAAGAACTGCCATCTGAATAATCAAGGCCAGAATCCTCCATACCCGAGCCGGAATACGAACAGTCAGTTGCATGCTGTCCAAACTAGGCTTGAAGGACCCTCAATCACCCAAGGCAGATTAGAGGCTCCTGAATCTCAAGCCAGGATTTATGCTTACACCAGAGGTGATGCTGAAGCTGGAACTTCACATGTGGTGACAGGTCAGATCTCTATCGCCACTTATGATGCTATCGCCTTGTTTGATTCTGGAGCTACTCACTCATTTGTATCCCTGGAGTTCGCCCAGAAGTTAGGAAGATGTGTGAATAGTTTAGATCAGCCCTTCAAAACCTCTTTGCCGTCCGGAGAGATTTTGTGGTCCAATTTTTGGATACGAAATGCTTCCGTGACTATCTGTGGCCGAGAATTGTTTGTAGATCTCATCGCGATCAAGCTGCAGGATTTCGATGTGATCTTAGGAATGGATTTCTTAGGCAAATACAACGCCAGGATCGACTGTCGAAAACGCTGTGTAACGTTCAACCCGTACGGAGAAGAGGAGTTTTATTTCTACGGGCAATCTCAGAATTCAGCAACTAAACTGGTTTCAGCAATGAAGGCTTGGAAAATGTTAGCTAATGGCTGCCAAGGATATTTAGCTAACATGGTGGATAAAGATTGTGAAGTGGAATTGGCACCGGAAGATGTTCCCATTATAAAGGAATATGTGGATATCTTTCTGAAGGACTTACCAGGACTTCCGCCGGATCGTGAGATTTCGTTCGAAATCGAATTGCTACCTGGAGCTGCACCGATATCAAAAGCGCCTTACCGTATGGCACCTGCCGAGCTTAGGGAACTGCAAGTGCAGTTACAAGAATTGCTGGATAAGGGATTCATCCGACAAAGTTACTCTTCATGGGGAGCACCAGTGTTGTTCGTAAAGAAAAAAGGATGGATCACTACGAATGTGTATCGAGTACCATGAGCTTAACAAGATTACGATCAAGAACAAGTATCCCCTTCCGAGGATTGACGATCTTTTCGATCAACTTAGGGGAGCGGTAGTATTTTCGAAAGTCGATCTACGATCAGGCTACCATCAGCTCATGATCAAGGAGTCATATATCGCCAAGACGGCTTTTCGAACACAATACGGGCACTATGAGTTTTTGGTTATGCCATTTGGGCTAACCAATGCCCCAGCCGCATTCATGGACCTTATGAACTGAGTATTCAAAGAGTACCTGGATAAGTTCGTCATTGTTTTTATTGATGACATCTTGATTTACTCAAGGTCCAAAGAAGAGCATGAGCATCACCTTAGATTGGTGATGGAGACGTTAAGGCGAAATCAACTGTATGCCAAATTTACAAAATGTGAATTTTGGCTGGAAAAAGTCCACTTTTTGGGTCATGTGGTGTCAAAGGAAGGAATTTCAGTGGACCCTGCTAAGGTAGAGGCGGTTAGCGCATGGCCAGCACCCAAGAATATTACGGAAATAAGGAGTTTCCTTGGATTAGCTGGCTACTACTGACGGTTTGTCGAGGGATTCTCCAAGATCGCTACACCCCTCACCGCTCTTACCCGTAAAGAAAAGAAATTTGAATGGACTCAGAAATGTGAGGAGAATTTTCAAGAGCTCAAAAGGAGATTGACAAGTGCGCCTGTGTTGATAATTCCTGATGTAGACGCAGGAAATTTCGTGATCTATAGTGACGCTTCTAAAAATGGATTAGGAGCCGTCTTGATGTAGAATGGGAAGGTAGTTGCCTACGCATCCCGACAGCTGAAGATTCACGAAAGGAATTATCCCACGCATGACTTGGAGCTCGCGGCAGTAGTTTTCGCACTTAAGATCTGGAGACACTACTTGTACGGGAACAAGTGTGAGATCTACAGCGATCACCAGAGCCTCAAGTATATTTTTACTCAGAAGGAGCTCAATATGAGACAACGTAGATGGCTGGAACTTGTAAAGGATTATGATTGTGAGATCCTTTACCATCCTGGAAAGGCGAACAAGGTAGCAGATGCCTTAAGTAGGAAATCCGTAGGCATGCTGATGTCTATTGGAATGTTTCCTAGACCACTACAAAAGGAGATTTCAGAGTTCAACTTGGAATTGATAACGGGGAAATTATCTGTTCTGTCCCTCCAGTCCAATCTTCTAGAGACCATCAAGTCACATCAAAGGAAAGATTTTTCTTTGCTGAAAGCACAACTCTTTGACGAGAAGAACAAGGAGTTTAGAGTCTCCAAAGATGGTACTATTTACTTCAAAGGAAGGATTTGTGTTCCTAACTTTGAATTCCTTAAAGACCAGATCTTGTCAGAGGCACATAAGACGCCGTATTTAGTACATCCAGGAGCTTCCAAGATGTACAAAGACCTCCGACAGAGTTATTGGTGGCCTAATATGAAGAATGAGGTAGCAGAATATGTATCGAAATGCCTAACTTGTCAAAAAGTTAAGGCTGAACATCGACATCCAGGTGGGGAACTACAGAAGATAGAGCTTCCTGAATGGAAATGGGAGCAAATTACTATGGATTTCGTAGTAGGGCTACCCAGAACTTCAAGTGGGAATGACTCGATTTGGGTTATTGTGGATAGATTAACCAAATCAGCCCACTTTATTGCGATTAAGGTCACCTTCTCAGTGGAGAAATTGACTGAAATCTACGTATCCCAGATCGTCAGATTCCATGGAGTACCAAAGTCGATCATTTCGGACCGTGATGGACGCTTCACTTCTCGATTTTGGACTAGTGTTCACAATGCTATGGGGTCGAAATTGAAGTTCAGTACGGCATTTCACCCCCAAACTGACGGTCAATCAGAACGAACCATCCAGACACTGGAGGATATGCTAAGGTCATGTGTGCTGGATTTCAAAGGAAACTGGGATCAGAAGCTGCCATTGATCGAATTTTCCTACAACAACAGTTATCATGCTTCGATTGGTATGGCTCCATTTGAAGCATTGTATGGAAGAAAATGTCGATCGCCTATCCACTGGCAGGAAGTGGGGCAGAAGCAGCTGCAAACTACAGATTTTATCAAGAAGACCTCTGAGGATATTCAGATGATCAAGCAGAGGCTCGACATAGCTTTTAGCAGACAGAAAAGTTATGCCGATAAACGTAGGAGGCCCTTGGAATTCCAAGTGGGAGATGCGGTGTTCATCAAGATTACTCCTATGAAAGGAGTAATGCGATTTGGTAAAAAGGAAAAGCTTAGTCCGAGGTATACTGGACCATTTGAGATTCTTGAACGGATTGGAAAAGTCGCCTATAAGCTTGCCCTACCGCCTGAGTTAGCTTCGATGCATAATGTTTTCCATGTGTCGATGTTAAAGAAGTATGTGCCAGACCCTTCCCATGTGCTTAGTCAGGAACCAGTGGAGGTTCATACGAACTTAACCTATGAAGAAAAGCCAGTTCGAATTCTGGATCGGGGAGAGAAGGTCTTAAGGAATAAAACCATTCCCATGGTTAAAGTATTGTGGCGAAACTACATGGTCGAAGAAGCAACCTGGGAGTTGGAAGATGAGATGAGAAAGAACTACCCTGATTTGTTTTAATTTTCGAGGACGAAAATTTTTAAGGGGGGTAGATTGTAATAACTAGAATTTTTCTATGTTACAATTTCTTGTATAGAAATTTGAATTGTACCGTGAAGGTAGTTATGCAAAAGCCCGGTTTAGGATTTTTATTGAAATTTGTGAGTTCTTATGCGTTATAAGACTAAAAAATGATTGCTTAGTCAAGCATGATACCTTTTGAGTAAAAAGGTATAAAAACGTGATGATTTTTATTTTGGTCAAAGTTTGACCAAAAGACGTCAAGGTTGACCACGAAAGTCAAAGTTGACCAAGAGAGTCAACATTGGCCAAGAAAGGCAACATCGACTAAGAGAAGTCAAGGATTGCCTAAAAAGGTCAACTTGATGTCGAAACTTAAGTATGTGATGCAGTATGAGGTATATACTGCGAAAAGCCATTTTTACAACGCAGATAGTAAGAATAAGTTTTAAAACCACCATAGAAAAATCAAGCACAATAAGTAGGAGATTAAGGCCAAAAGGCTCGAAACGAAAAGAGAATTTTTCGTATAGTCCATTATTATACAGATAAATTTTGGACTGCAGATTAATAGTCGGTACTGTGAATTAATGACCACAGTATCAACAATATCTGTTTGGTATTAAAAGACACTGTCTAATCAAGAATTAGGCCAAATAAGGCCTTAATGATGATGTCACTTAACTTTTGATTTATGACATCATTTTATGGATTTAACACAAAATTGGAAAGAAACTTGGAAGTTTCTAGAGCCAAGTGGCCGGCCACCTCACCCCCCTAAAGTGCAAAATGGTGAACTTTGAAGGACTATTTTGCAATTTTGGAAAGTTCAAAAATGTCTATAAATAGGGATGCTTCCTATTCACAAAAATTAGAAAACTTAGGCAAACTTTGGTCAAATTTTCTCTCTAAAAACCGAACTTGAGTGAGCTGCCAAAGAGAAAGAAAAAGCTTGGAAAATCAAGGAATTGGTCTTAGGAGTGTTAGGCATTCACTAGGAAGCAAGCTAGGAAGTTGGAAAAAATTTGGAAACCATTTGGCCATTGGTGGCCGGTTGTGTGGCAGCAGCAAGGTGGAAGGGAAAACAAGTTGGAGAGTGGCCGGAGAGTGATTGGAAAATTTCGGGCTCATTGGGAGGAGCTAAGGCCGGCTGTTGTTGGCACAAATTGGCTGGAAAATTTTGGAACCATAGCTAGAAGGAGGCCGGTTGCTTGTTGGAGTCTAGTGGCTGGAAATTTTTGAGCCAAACAAACCCATTTTCACTTGGATTGAGGTAAAATTCTCTTGGATCCTAAAGCTTTTAATTCAAGCTTTAAATTAAGGATTTAAGTGTATTTCCAATGGGTTTGTAAGAGCATAAGCTCACTTTAAATTTCTGCTCTACAATAGATTTTAATTATGTGCTTGATTAGGCATTAAGGGTGGTTTGATTATAAGTTTTAATTATGCTTATGTATGTTGATTATTAGGGTTGCATGATAGAAAATTTAGTAGGTTATATGTTCCCCCAAATCTGCCCAACAGAATGTTAATGGCATGCTAGGGTGTTAGTATGAATGGTGTATGCTATGGTTGGTAGGAACAAGAACAAGCCAACCCTAACCCTTAAAAATGCAGTTTTAGTGTTTGACTTGCATGGACGGGTTTGAGCTTCATGTGAGTTAAAACGGGACGTTAGAAAAACATGCATGTTGATTCTAGGCTCCCGCGGTGGCTGGTTGAGTTAATTACGCGATTAGGACGTAAAATCAACTTAAAATCAGAAAACTGCCAATTCGGGTTCAAGCTGGCCAGTTTTCTGGGAAGCCAGTTTTGAGGCCCTTAGAGGCTGATTTTGGGAAAACCTAAAACATGAAAGTTGTAGAGTAGGATGTTTCCTAGAGGACAACACGAAAATTTTTCAAAAATAAGACTCCAATGGCCTTCGTTTTTAAGAAAACCCGAGCCTGACCGTGCCCAGACCCTATACACGGCCAGGTAAGTTTAACAGGGAAAATGAATGGGTTAGAGACCGATTTGGGTCTCGAGTTAAACATAAGAGTTTTAGGGTTTTTCGATCTTTAAAACTTTTATGAAGAAAACTTTTTCAAATTCAGCTTTGATTTTTAAATAGAAAATTGGATTTCAAAACTGTGCAGTGAACAAGAAATTCCTGCACAGAGTGTTCTAAAACAGTGCAGGAAAAGGACATTTCTGCACATCCACTGACTAATTCACAATGAGAAACTGTTCCAAAGGCAGTTTCTGTTTTTAATGATTTTTACAAAGATCCACTCATAAGGTTTCAAGTTTTATAAAGAAAAGTGAGTTTAAAACCCCAAGTTTTCTAAAGTAAAGAAAAAGGGTTTTTAAACAAAATTGAATGAGCAATAACCGGGAAGGTACCGAGTTATTGGTTTGGGTCCAAAGCCCAAGGGTTATCCAACGTAACCCAATAGAATGATAAGAATAACTAGTGGGGCCTAAAAATCAGGGCTACTCAAGAGTAACCCGATGGAATGAATTTTCAAACAAGCTTAGGCCCAAGGTTAGGTTTAATAACCTAACACAGTTATGAAAGGCTGTTTAGCCAAGGTTACTTTATGTGACCAACCTAAGCATGTTCTAAACCCTAGGGTTATCTGTGATACTGAGAAAGTATCCGACATTGTATTAAGGTAGGGGGGCATATAACCACAAATAGGTATGAATGTTGGTTTGATTACCAACATTCTGTAAGAACATAATTCTTACTCTATGTCCTCTGATATAGCAGGAAATAGCCTGCCGAGGTATCCTGAAGTGGATCAACAAGTCTCAGGACATAGTACTCAAGGTAAGTACAACTCCGCCTACAGCATAGGCTTTTGTTGTATACTTGCCCAAGTATGTTTAACGTATGTGATGTGATGAAGTTATGTCTATGATCTAATTATGTTAAGTTCATGAAATTATGGTATGATGATAAGTTATGAGCATGATTTATGAATAGTGACATCACGAAGCATGTTCACTAATAAGAACAAGTATGAGTTCATGAAAAGTGAGTATGATGGCAAGCGAGCTTGCCTGTATCGTACCGACCCGCGTTAGGTCGGGTTGGACTGTGGTTTGAGTTGGAAATGGACTGGCCGCCCCAACCAAATCATAGTTGCGCGCCCGATACGTACACTCATGATAAGGGGCCCATAAGTAAGATAAGTTAAGAATGAATACGATGGCATAATAAGAGCATAATTGGTTCATGCATATATTATGCGATGTTATGTATGTTCTTATAAGTTATGTTATGATACGATGAGTCGAGTATGCTATGTATGATATGCCATGATATGTGAGGTGATAATAATCTATGATTATGTTTATTATCGCGGATATGTATATGTTGTACTTGCTGAGCGAAAGCTCACGTGACTTACGTCTATGTTGTAGGTAAGCAACCTACAGGCAATTGATGGTGCAAGGTGGCGAGCGGGGCAGGGCAAGCAGTGAAATATGGGGATTATACCGCTTCGCGTTTTGATTTTTCTTATGTAAATTATTTCGTATGCAAACATCCTTATATATGTTTATGTATTTCAAGTATCCGCATTATAAAAAAAAAAAAATTTTCGCTGCTTACGTTACGCCAAATAAATAAGTACGCATGTATGTATGTATGGATGTATGGTAACGGCCTGTGCTAGGCGGGTCGTTACAATGTATAGTGGCCTGTGCTAGGCCTAAGTATGTTATGTAAGTATGTATGTATGGTAACGGCCTGTGCTAGGCGGGTCGTTACAGAGTTGGTATCAGAGCGGTTTCCTGCTATACAATTTCACAGTCTGCCTGCCATCGCCACCATCATTGTAAGTTGAATTTATATTTTACGTATATGTAAAATGTATGCTGGGATTATGTTAGGATAGACGCAGCGATATGGATCCTGCTCGCATAAATGCAGTTCGAGACGCGATAAAATCATTTTACGAATCGCATCCTCTACTGTTCGATGGTACGAGACGATCAGTATCAGTAGCAGCCTGGCTATATGATATGGAGTTGGTTTTCCATATCTGTCATATCGAGGACCATTTGCAGGTTTCTCTAGCCAGTCGGTGCTTAATAGCTAACGTACGACATTGGTGGATGACACTGGGCGAGAGACAGATGCCTAGTCATTCATGGGCTCATTTTCATACGGTAATTAGTGCGCGTTATAGGCCGATGCCTGATGAGGAAGCCGGTGAGCCGTATCGTAACCCCGAGATTTATCGGGATATGCAGCGCACGCGATATTTAAGTTATGTCAAGGACTGGCATGCGTACCCCCAGGAGTCCATGAGTCACTACTGTTGGAGATTCCAGGAGGCTATGCTACCACATATTCCGCAGGATTTACCCAGCCCTGATCTGCAAGCTTTAGAAATTTTGCGGAATGGGTTACCTCCCCATATCCGACAGTTTGTTCCGACGCCTATGCTTGAGAGGACAGTCGGTAGTATGATTAACGATATTTTGGAGGCGGAGCTTATCGCACATATGATTCCGGTCGATGCTCATGTAGATGATTACCAGGTGCCTGTCAATGACACCAGGTTAGGAGAGCCATGGTATGAGGTAGGACCGATGTTCCCTGAGAATCCGATCCCTGCTATCCCTGTACAGGAGGAACCAGCCTAGGAGACTAAAGATCAGATGGACGCGGAGGACGCCGCTGACGATATAGTTGCTCCGGTAGACCTACTGGAAGATCCTACAGTTATGGACATCTCTAGCGACGACGAGGATGAGGATATGGATGATCTCGACAACGATCCCGAGGAGATACTACTCGACAATGACGATTGGGATGCGGATTCCGATGCTTCATTAGTAATCACAATTTAGGTTATAGTTTAGACTTGGTTCGACCAAGTATAGTTATTTTGACCATGAGCCTGATTGTACTAGCTTATTATTTTTAATAACAGGCTTATGTACGATGAGGAAGTGTTAGGCACTTCCATCATAGTTTGGCATTGTATATATATAGATATATAGGCCCAGTATGATGTGATCAATATGTATATGCAGTATGATGAAATATATATATTTACAGTATGGTAAATTATGAGGTACATGGTATGTACATATGAAATAATATGAATAAGGTACTTCTGTATGAGTACTAAAGACCGTGCGAACACGGGATACATGACAAAGATATGTCATGTTATGAAAAGCTATGTCATGTTATGAAAAGTTATGTTATGAGTATGAAAAGTTATGTTATAAGTATGAAAGTTATGTTATAATAAGTATCTAATATGATACGATAATACCATTATGTTATGGCATGATATGTATGATAAGTATGATAAATATGATACGATAAGTCATGCATGGAAGAAAGGATATTAATAGTACGATAATATCTTTTTTTATAATTATAAGATGGTACGCCCGTATAGAACAGTACCTCTTAATCTTCCCGAACCGGATCTTGCAACCGTTGTAGTAAATCTGCAACGGCAGTTGGTCGAACAACAGTGAGAGTCGAATCGACTCCAAGAGCAGATAGTTCGGATGAACCAAAGACCCCAAGTTGACGAGGTTCCACCTCGAGCTCATCAAGAACCCCCAGTAGTACCTCAGGTACTGGATGTTTACCTGAATGCTCAACCAGAGGTCCAGCTAGAAATTTCCCGGAATGCTGAAATTCCGATGGCACCCATTAGAGGACAAGTAAATCTACAGCTAGTACGAGAAGACTTGCTGTACGAACGATTTAGGCGGATGAAAGCGCTTGAGTTTGACGGATCGACTGATCCAATAGCCGCCGATAACTGGTTAACCGTTATACAAGTCATTTTGGATTTTATGCGGTTAACAGAGTAGGAGAAAGTTTTATGTGCTTCTTTTGCTCTTAAGAAGGACGCGCAGCACCAGTGGATGACCATACAGATGCGTCGCGATGTCGCGGTCATGAGTTGGCAAGATTTTGTGATCGAGTTTTGTTCGATGTACTACAACAGAGAAATCCTCGCCACTCAACAAGATGAGTTCGCGAATTTTAGACAAGGGTTAATGACAGTAATGTAGGCTGTCAAACAGTTTGAGCAATTAGCTCGGTTATGCTCAGATTTGGTACTGAGTGAAATGGAGAAGGTAAGGAGAATAATGAAGATGTTTTGAACGGACAGTGCCAAGCATGTGAGTGCTGGTAGTAGCCGCCAACCCTAGTGTCCGACTGTGTAAGTCGAGCAATAAGAGCCGAGTATTGGATAAACCAGGACAGGGAAGTTAAGGCTCAAATCTTTAAGATGAAAAGGAAGGAGAAGGCTGTAGTGAAGCCAACACAGCCTCGACAAGGCTCGGAAGTGTTCCCGAAGGGACAAACTAGTAACCCTGCGCAAGGTTCCAAACAGTTGAGAGGAACAAGAGGAAAGGGAATTTTTCAGGCCAGGGTCAACAAAGAAATTTTCCTTAGAAAAGGAATATCAGAGGAAATGAGGAGACTAACGCTAACCACCCACATGCGAGAAGTGTGGAAAGAAACACTCAGGAGTGTGAAGGATAGGGTCAAACGCTTGCTACCTGTATGGCAATGAGGGGCACTATGCGAGGAACTGCCCTCAGAACAACTAGAATCAGAACCCTCCTTATCTAAATTGAAACGCCAACATTCGCCAGTTACATACAGTCCAAGCCAGGACTTACGCTTACGCTAAGGGAGATGTTGAGGCAGGAACGTCACATGTGGTGACAGATTTGACTTCTATCACCACCTACGAAGCTATTGCGTTGTTTGATTCTGGTGCCACTCACTCGGAGTTCGCCCAGGAATTAGGAAGATGTGTAGGTAGATTAAAATAGCTTTTCAAAACTTCTTTGCCATCCGGAGAAATTTTGTGATACCATTTTTGGACACGAAATACTTCCGTAGTTATATATGGCAAAGAATTATTCGTAGATCTCATCAAGCTTAAGAATTTCGATGTGATCTTAGAAATGGATTTCTTAAGAAAGTACAACGCTAAGATGGACTATCGAAAAGCGTTGTGTAACGTTCAATCCTTACGATGAGGAAGAGTGTAACTTCGACGGACAGTACGGAGCTCAGCCACCAGATTAGTTCGACAATGAAGGCTTGGATGATGTTAGCTAATGGATGCCAAGGATAGTTAGCTAACATAGTGAACAAGGATCGAGAAGTGGAAATTAACGCCGTAAGATATTCCCATTATAAAGGAATATGTGGATATCTTTCCGAAGGGCTTATCAAGAATTTCACCGGAACGGGAAATTTCGGTTGAAGTTGAGTTGTTGTTTAGAGCCGCACCAATATCGAGAGCACCTTACTGTGTGGCATCTGCCAACTTAGGAAGCTTTAAGTGCAGTTACAAGAACTGCCTGACAAAGGATTCATCTGGAAAAATCACTCTCTGTGAGAAGCATCTGTTTTGTTTGTGAAGAAGAAGGATGGATCATTACGCATATGTAATGATTTCCAGGAGCTGATTAGGAATTCAATCAAGAACAAGTAATCCCATTTCAAGAATTGATGATTTTCTTGATCAACTCAAGGGAGCAGTATTATTCTCGAAAGCCGAGTCACGATTAGGCTATCATCAGTTCAGAATCGAGGAGTCAGAAATCTCCAAACTGGTTTTTCGAACGAGCTATGGGCATTATGAGTTTTGGTTATGCCGTTTGGATTAACTAATACCCTAATTATTTTATGGACTATTTGAACAGAATGTTCAAAGAATGCTTAGACAAGTTCATTATTGTCTTTATTGACAATATTTTATTCAAGGTCCAAGAAGGAATATGAGCATTACTCTAGGTTGGTGATGGAAATGTTAGAATGAAATAAGCTGTATGTCGAATTCACAAATGAGAATTTTAAAAAAATTTGTTTCTAGTGTCATGTGGTGCTAAAGGAAGGAACTTCCGTAGACCCTGCAAAGGTGGAAATGGTCAATACATGGCCAGTACCCAAGAATATTATGGAAATAAGGAATTTCTTAGTTTAACTGGATATTATCGACGTGTCGTAGAAGGATTTTTAAGATTTTTTTTGCACCACTGACAACCCTTACTCGAAAGGGGAAGAAATTTGAATGGACCTAGAAAGGTGAAAAAGAATTTTCAAGAGCTTTAGAGGAAGCTAACTAGTGTGCATGTATTAGTAATTCCTGATGTAGCTGCAGGAAATTTTATGAATTATAGTGACACTTCTAAAAATGGATTAGAAGTTGTCCAGATATAGAATGGGAAGATAGCAGCCTATGCGTCACGACAATTAAGAATTCATGAAAGAAACTATCCTATGCATGATTTGGGAGCTCATAGCGATAGTTTCACACTTAAGATTTTGAAACCAATAAGTCGTATCAAGGAAAGGATTCCTTTTTACTAAAAGTATAACTTTCTGGCTGAAAGAACAAGGAGTTAGGACCTCCACCAACGGTGTTATTTACTTCAAGGAAAGGAATTATGTTCCTGACCTTGAATTCTTAAGGGATTAGATACTATTGAAAGCACATATGAGGCCACATTCGGTACACCCAGAAGCTTTCAAAATTATACAAGGACATCCAAAAGGATTTATGATGGCCAAATATGATGAATAAAGTGGCAAAATATGGGTCAAGGTGCCTAAATTGTCAGAAAGAAGGACTGAACATTGATATCCTGAAGGAGAATTGTAGAAAATAAAACTTCCTGATTGGAAATGGGCGCAAATTACTATGAAATTTATAGTAAAACTGCCCAGGATTGCAAGTGGGAATAAGACGATTTGGGTTATTATGGATAGATTAACCAAATCAGCCCACTTTATCGTAGTTAAGGCTACCTTTTTGATGAAAAGATTGGCAGAGATCTGTGTATTTCAGATCATTAAACTACATAGAGTGCCAAAATCAATAAGCTCAGACCATAATAGGCGTGTCACTTCTTGATTTTGGACAAGTTTAATAAGTCCATGGGGTGGAAATTGAAGTGCAGTAAGGCATTTCACCCTAATCTGATGACTAGTCCGAAGGAACCATCCAGACACTAGAGGATATGCTAAGATCATGTGTCTTGGATTTCAGAGGAAATTGGATCAGAAGCTTGCTTTAAACGCAAGAGTTAGCTTCGATGCACAACGTTTTCACATTTCGAATGTGAAAAGAAAAAGTAAAAAGTACATACTAGTCCCTTCCCAAATACTTAATCAAGAACCAGTAGAGGTTCAAATTGATTTGATTTATAAGGAGACACCAGTGTGAATTATGGATCGGGAAGAGAAGGACTTTAGAAATAGAACCACTTCAATGATTGAGGTTTTATGACGAAACCATGAGGTTGTAGTAGCAACCTGAGAAGTAGCTTATGAGATGAGGTAGCACTATCCCTTGTTGCTCTAATTTTCGAGGACGAAAATTTTTAAGGGGGGTAGATTGTAATACCTAGTTTTTTCGATATTACTAATTCCTTTTAGAGGAATTAATTATGTGCCATGAAAGTATTCATGAAAGAGCCCAGTTAAGGGTTTTTATTGAATTTGTGAGTTCTTATGATTTTATAAGACTCAAAAATGATTGCTTAGATTAGCATACAACCTTTTGAGTGAAAAAGGATGAAAAACTCTATGATATATGTTGGTCAAAGTTTGACCAAGAAAAGTCAAAGTTGACCGAGAGAGTCAAAGTTTGACTAAAATGGTCAAAGAACTGACGATACAGTATTATGATAAAGCAGTATGGAAATATACTGCGAAAACCGTTTTTACGGGCATGATAGTATGAATAGGATTAAAAACCACCATAGAAAAATCAAGCACACCAAGTTAGATACTAAGGGCAAAAAGGACTTAAAGAAATAAGAAAATTTTTATACAGTTCATTTTTACACAGATGAATTTTGGATTGCAGAATATATTGCAGTACTGTGTATTAGTGAACACAGTATTAGAAATATCTGTGTAGCTCAAAAATGGACTGCATATTGAAGGAAAAAGCCAAACAAGGCCTTATGGTGATGACATCACCTTATCCACAAATTATGACATCATAATTGAATTTTGGAATTAAGGAAAATAATATTTCCTTGTTCACCAAGGGAATGGCCGGCCACCTCACCCTCCAAATGTGCAAAATTGTGATTTTTGAAGGACTAAACTAGCAATTTTGTAAAGTTTCAAATGCCTATAAATAGGTGAGCCATTTGTTCACAAAAAAATCAGAAAATTTGGAGAAATTATGCCCATTTTCAGCCCCAAAAACCGACCTTGATCAGCCAAGAAAAACAAAATAAAAACCAAAATCCAAGTGTGGGAATTAGTGGTGAAGTTCGGATTTCACCTAGGAACCAAGAGGAAAAGCTGAAAAATTTTTTGGAGACCCATTTGGCCAAGGGTGCCGAACTGTAGGGAGCTGGAAAAGGGTGAGAAAAACTGATTGGGAACAAGGGGGAGTGGTCAGATTTTTGGTGAAAATCAGCAGCCAAAAGAAACCAAAACTTTCGGGTAGGCTAGGGGGAGGCCGAATTCACCAAGGAGCCAAGGATAGGAGAAAATTCTTGGACCAAACCCTAACCAATCTTAGGGTCAAGAAAGGTAATTCTCCCATGGCCTTAAGCTTTTTCAATTTGGTTCAATTTGAAATTTAATTGTATTTCAAGTTGTCAAATTGTATGAGCATAAACTCAATTTATTTTATGGCCCTAGTTTAGGTTGTGCTTGATTAGGCTAAGGGTGGTTGATTATGAGCTTTAATTTGATTATTATGCTTATGCTTGATTGATTAATAGGATTGCATGCTAGATGTTTGATAAATTGTATGTCCCCTAAATATGTGCAAGAATGATTTAGAATGGTATGTTAGGTTGCTAGAAAATAAGCATGAATGGAATGATTTGGAATTGGTGAATTTAGAACCATGCAAACCTTAGGTGATGCAATTTCGGTATTGGTTTGCATGGGCGTGATCGAATCACATGAAGGTTGGTTTGGAATATTAGAAACGCTTGCATGTGTGATATTAGGCTCCCGCTGTGGTCGGTTGAGGTAGTATGCACGAATTAGGACGTAAAACGAATTTAAGAACAAAAACTGCCAGTTCGGGTACAAACTGGCCAGTTTTCTGGAAAAGGAACTTTGAGGCCTTTAGAGGCCGAATTTGAGAAAACGTAAAACACAAAAGTTGTAGAGAATTATTTTTCCTAGGGAGCAGCGTGGACAGTTTTCCAAAATGAGGCTCCAACGGCCTCGGTTTTTATGAAAATCCGAGCCTGGCCGTGCCCAGGATTCATGCACGGTCAGGAAAGTTTAACAAGGAATTAGGGCACGATAAAGTCCGAACTGGGTTTTTCTCAAAACATGAAAGTTTTAGGGTTTCTCGAGATCTGAAACTTTCGTGAAGAAAACTTTTTTCAGATTTGATTTGGATTTTTAAATAAAAATTGGATTTTAAAAACTGTGTAGGAGACAAGAAATTCCTGCACAGGATTTTCTAAAAACAAAGCAGAAAAACTGTATTTTTCACCAACCCCAATGTTTTTACTGTGAAAACTATTCCAATGGCAGTTTTCAGCCCTTAATAAATTTTAAGACCCCATTTTAAGAATTAAGTATTTTTATGAGTTAAGCAATGGATTTTTAAATAAAAATCACCAAGTTTTCTAAGAAAAAGGAAAACGGATTTTTAAGCGTAGATAAGCAGCAAGATAGTAAGAGATGGTAACCGGGAAGGATACCCGAGTTATTGGGCTTGACCCCCAAAGCCCAAGTTTGACCATATAAGGTTGACTTTGGTTGACCAGGTTTGACCAAGAATTATCGTCTCAAGGGTTACCC
This sequence comes from Ficus hispida, assembly GCA_025413025.1. NCBI lineage: Eukaryota > Viridiplantae > Streptophyta > Magnoliopsida > Rosales > Moraceae > Ficus > Ficus hispida. The sequence goes on from CM046374.1 coordinate 2,547,394, forward strand.
AACATAACCCATCGAGATACCAAAAATATTAGGAGTTAAGAGCTAGGGTTATTTGAAATAACCCAATGGATGATAGACCAAGAATATTAAAGCTTATGCCCAAGGTTAGGATAGTAACCTAACCCTACCTGTATGGATATGGGCTTAGCACATGTGGTTACTCAGTGTAACCGAATAAGTTATAATCCATGTTTGGGCTAGTCTCGAACAATAGGGTTACTTATTGTAACCAAGTAAGATATCTGGCATAGGGGACATACAACTAAGACCATATATGCATGTTGGTTAGGTCACCAACATTTTTCGGTAATAGACCCTTACCTATGTCCTTTATTCAAGCAGGAAGTAACCTGCAGCTGTATCCGGACGTGGAGCAGCATATCACCGGACATAGTAGTCGAGGTAAGTACAACTCCGTCTACAGCATAGGCTTTTGTTATATACTTGCCCAAGTATGATCGATGAATGCTATGGTAGTTGATATGATGTATGTTTGATATGCTTACGAAATGTCATGTGAATGTTATGTGATTGATTATGCCATGAAGTATGATATGTTTATGATGCATGAAGTTATGATATGAAGCATGATATGAATATGTCTTATGAATGTGTGGCATCACGAAGCATGTTCACAAATTCTAAATAAGAGATAACGAAAAGCAAGTATGATGGCAAGCAAGCTTGCCTGTGACGTACCGACCCGCTCACAGGTCGGGTTGGACTATGGTTTGAGTTGGAAATGGACTTGGCCGCCCCAACTACTCCATAGTTGCGCGCCCGGTACGTACACTTATGTAAGGGGCCCATAAGCAAGATAAGTAAGATAAGCATGTATGCAAGATACGCTATGAATGAACAAGCAAACATAATGAAGCAAAATCGGTTCATGCATATATTATGCTATGTTAGGATATGAGATGTTATGTTAAGCTAGGACATGATATGCTATGTTAAGTTATGATATGATATGCTATGTTAAGTTACGATATGATACGCTATGTTACGATGTTAGGTTAAGTTATGACATGAGACGTTATGTTGCAAATAGTTAAGATATGCTTTGATAGGTTAAGTTTGTATTGTGTTGCGGTATAGTAGTTGTACTTGCTGAGTGAAAGCTCATTGTCTTACGTTTGTGCTGTAGGTAATGTAACGACCCGCCTAGCACAGGCCGTTACCATACATACATACTTACATACTTAACTTCTCGTACATACTTATATACTTATGAAACACAGCGGAAATTTTTTTTTTTTTTTTTTTTATATATATGGCATACAAGTGCAACATATAAGAGTGTCTTTATCAAAAATATTTTCCATAACATAAATACGTATATCAAAACGCGTAGCGGCTACATTTCCCACATTTCACAGTTTGCTCCGCCATGTCCTTCCATCTTGTATCAACCATTGCTGACGGTTTCTTACCTACAGCATAAACGTAAGACAGTGAGCTTTCGCTCAGCAAGCACAACCTCCTATACCGCGACATCATGAACATAACATATTCTAATATATCATATCTTAACTTATCATGCATATCATATCATTACTTAACTTCATTCATCGTAACATAGCATACATATCATAATGCATGGTCCATTTATGCACATTTTATGCTCAATTCATTCTTAACTTACTTCCATTTCTTATCTTATTTATGGGCCCCTTACTTGTGTGTATGTACCGGGCGCGCGACTATGGAGTGGTTGGGGCGGCCAAACCATTTCCAACTCAAACCATAGTCCAACCCGACCTAACGCGGGTCGGCACAACACAGGCGATTGCTCGCCATCTTTCTTTTCATCTTGTTGTGTCATACTTGATCTTATAATTCTTATAAGATTTCGTGAACATGCTTCGTGCTTTAATAAACATAACATAGCATTCATCAATAGCATACCTTAACCTATCATACAACATAACCCAACATAGCATAACAACAATAACATCACATAGCATCAACATTATAACCTATCATCACATCCTAACGTAGCATCAACATCATAACCTAGCATCAACATCCTAACATAGCATCAACATCATAACCTAGTATCAACATCCTAACATAGCATCAATATCATAGCATACATCCCTAGCATACATCTATCATACTTAGGCAAGTACCACAACAAAGCCTATGCTGTAGGCGGTGGTTGTACTTACCTCTTTTGCTATGTCCTGCGTTAAGCTGCTTCTCCTCCGAGTACAGTTGCAGGTTCCCTCCTGCTCGTTGAAGGACATAGGTGAGGTTCTAATTAGTTTTGCGGAAATGTTGATAATCTAATCAACATGCTTGCATAATCCTAATTGTATGTCCCCCTACTAAATATGAATTAATTCTTTAAGAGGTTACGTTGGATAACCTCATGTGCTAAACCCTATACATACCGTTAGGGTTAGGTTACCTTCCTAACCTTGGGCTTTATCGGGTTTCCTTAATTAACCCTATATCTTAGCCCAATTTATTTTTATTTTTTATTTTTTTTACTCTTGGTATCCTTTAGGGTTAACTTGACTATCCCTTAAGGTTAATAATAGTTGAACTCTTAATCAACCAAGGTTTAACCCTATATGGGTCAAACTTGAGCTCTAGGCTTTGGTCTAGTAACTCGGATATTACATCCGGTTATTACCCGTAATTATTTTACTTACCCAATTTGGTTTAAAAAATCCATTTTCCATTTCCTTGGAAACTTGGGTAATTTTAACTTTAAAAATCGTTTACTTAACTCATAAAAATTCATATCCTTAAAATAGGTTTTTATAAAATCATTTAGGACTGGAAACTGCCTTTGGAACAGTTTCTCTAGTCAAAACAGTGGTTTTGGAAAAGATACAATTTTTCTGTACTGTTTTTAGAAAATCCTGTACAGGAATTTCTCATTTCCTGCACAGTCTTTATAAAACCGTGTCAGTTTAAAAATCCATTCTGATTTTGAAAAAGTTGTCTTCACGAAAGTTCTAGCTCTCGAAAAATCCTAAAACTTTCGTGTTTTACGAAAAATCCAGTTCTGCTTGTATTCGTACCAGTTTTTGTTTGAAACTGGCTGATCCTGTAAACTGGGTCTGGGCAGGCTAGCCACGGGTTTTTGTAAAAACGGAGACCATTGGAGCCTCAATTTGGAAAACTGTCCGCATTGGCCCCTAGGAAAACTCGTTCTGAACAACTTTTATGTTTTACGTTTTACCCAGTTCGGCCTCTAAAGGCCTCAAATTCCACTTTTCCCGAAACTGGGCAGTTCACATCCGAACTGGCAGTTTTCGGTTTTAAGTTTGTTTTACGTCCTATTTCGCGGATTCTAACTCGACCGATCACGCGGGAGCCTAGATAACATACATGCAGCGTTTTCTAACGTCCCACATGAACCAACATGTAATTCAAACATGTCCATGCAAACCAAAACCCGTATTAACTTAACCTAGGTTTGCATGGTTCTAACTTTTTGCATACAACACATACAAACACTAAACTTTGCTCCCTAAGCTAGCATGCTTCAAGCACTGCCTAAGGGCAGATTTTCGGACCAAACCAGGGGACACACAACCCTAAGCATTAGGCATGAAAATCAATCATACACAAGCACAACTTATGCAAGAAAACAAGCCATACACCCTTAGATCTACAAATCAAGCACATACAACTATTAGGGCAAAAGTTGGAAGATGGACTTATGTCCTTACAACCAAATTGAACTACCTTAAATCTTAAAATTTGAACTCAAATAAAAGAGTTAGGGTTCTAGATTTTTACCTTGGACCAAAGTCAAGTTTTGGTCACAAAATTTCTGCCTTCCCTAGCTCCAAAACCGTGGCTGCCCTAGACCAAGAAAATGGTCTCAAAAAAACTTGGTTTCGGTTGATGAAACAAACCCGAATTCTTTCCCTTAAAATTTTTGGATTCCCTCTTGGTTTCCCTGCACCCTAACAGTCGGCTGCAAGCCTAGAACAAGGCTGGAAAATTTCTCAAACTCTCCCCTTAGCTTTCCCTTGCAAACCGAAAACTAACCTAAGCTTGGTTTAGGCAAAAATTCAGTTTTTCTCTTGGCTCCCTCTCACCTTCTCTCACGGTTTTGATGGCAGAAAATGGCAAGAGTTTGGCTAAGTTTTTCATTAAAAATGAATATGGGTCACTCCTATTTATAGGCAAAGGGAAACTTTCAAAATTCAACTTTGACCCCTAAATTTTTGAAAATTTGGAGAATTCCCCATGAGGTGGCCGGCCATCCCCCTTGGTGAGCAAGGCAAAATTGTTCTAGAACAAGACACATGGCATCTAATGGTTGGTTCATGGAATTATGATGTCATAATTCCAAATAAGGATGATGTCATAATTATGATGTCATCCTAAGGCCTTGTTTGGCTACTTTTCTCTAAAATAACCCATTTTTGGCTACACAGATATTTCTAATACTGTGTTTACTAATACACAGTACAATTCAGTACTGTTTTACTTAACTACAGTCCAAAATTTATCTGCGTAAAAATGGACAGTAAAAACTTTTTCTTATTTTTTTTCGAGCCCTTTTGGTCTTTAATCCTACTTGGTGTGCTTGATTTTCTAAGCTAGTTTTCAAAGCCTATTCATACTATTTCAACCGTAAAGACGGTTTTTACAGTATACTTAATTTCAAATACTGCAAAGTACTTCTTTGCCGTTCTTGGTCAAACTTTGACTTTCGTCTAATCATGCACTTTTCCGTCCCTTTTGTCTAAAAAGGTCCGTTGCTAATCTACATAGTCCATTTTTGAGTTTTATTGATCTAAAAACTCATAAAATGTAAGAGAACTCTTAACCGAGCTTCTCTTTCAATAATACCTCTATGGTATTCATTTAATTCCTTTAAAAAGAATAGTAACATTGAAAATCTAGGTATTACAATCTACCCTCCTTAAAAAATTTTCGTCCTCGAAAATCAGGACAATTCGGGATAGTTCTTTCCGTTTAGCCATTTTGGGGTGAAAAACCGCAATGAACTTTAATTTCAACCCCATGGCAGTATGAACATTTGTTCATAATCGAAAATGAGGCATCCATCCTGGTCTGAGATACTTGATTTTGTTGCTCCATACTGTCTCACAATCTGAGACATGTAGATTTCGGTCAGTTTTCTGCAAATTTCCTTCAGGATGTCGGTATTCAGCCTCAACTTTCTGACAAGTTAGGCACTTTGACATGAATTTCGTCACTTTATTCTTCATGCTTGGCCATCGATAACTTTCTTAGAAGTCTTAGTACATTTCGAAAGCTCCTGGATGTACCAAATATGGCGTCTTATGAGCTTCTGACATCGTCTGATCCTTATTGCCAAAATTAATCCGGTTGTTGAGCTCCGCAACGGTCCGTAAAGGTTGAACTTTTCCTTGTCGAAAGGGCTAAACGTCTCTCAACGCTTTTGGGAAACCAAACTTAGCGTTGTAATAACTTAAGAAATCCGTTTCTAAGATCACATCGAAATCCTAAGGCTTGATTGCGATGGATCTACAAGCAGTTCTTAGTCATTATAATTACAAAAATATTTTACATTAAATAAAATAGATCATTCAAACCACAAAATCCTTTAACAAGCAAAGAAATTTTTAAAATGCTGTTTTAAAAATTATCTATACTACTTCCTAATTTCTGGGCAATCTCCATAAATATTAACAAGTGAGTTGCACCAGAATTAAATAATACAATAACGCCTTAGGTGGCGACAAGTATCTATCTTGTCCCTTCATGCGAAGTTCCAGCTTCAGCATTTCCATCGGTGTAGGCGTAAATCCTAGCTAGGGGTTCAGGAGCCTCTAATCTTCCTTGTGCAATTGAGGGTCCTTCGAGCCTTGCTTGGACTGCATGTAGCTGGCTGCTGGCATTCCAGTTCGGATACTGAGGGCTCTGGTTCTGGTTGTTCTGGGGGCAACTTCGTGCATAGTGCCCTTCCTTGCCACAAAGGTAGCAAACATTAGTCCCCATCCTACACACTCCCGGGTGTTTCTTTCCACATGTTACGCACGCGGGATAGCTGGTGTTAGTATTCTCGTTCCCTTGATTGTTCTTTTTCTGAGGGAAATTCCCTTGTTGGTTCTGGCCCGAGAAATTTCCTTTTCGCTTATTTCTCCCAGCTTGATTGGAACCTTGTGTAGGGTACTAGATTGGCCTTTCGGTTGCGACTCTGAGTCTTGTCGAGGCTGCGTTGGCTTTGCTGCCGCCTTTTCCTCCTTTTTAGCTTGAAGAATTGAGCTCTAGCTCTTTTCCTGGTTTATCCAGTATTCGGCTCTTATCGCCCGGCTTATGCAATCGGACACCAGGGTAGGCGGGCTGCTGCCAGCACTTACTTGCTTGGCGATGTCGGTTCGAAACATCTTCATCATCCTTCGTACTTCTCTGCTTCACTCGGAACCAAATCGGGCATAACCGAGCAGCTGTTCAAACTTCTGTACGGCCTCCATTACCATCATCGATCCTTGTCTGAAGTCGTGAACTCGTCTTGTTGAACGGCAAGGATTCTCTGTTGTAATACATTGCTCGGAACTCGGTCACAAAGTCCTGCCAGTTCATGGCCGTAACGTCACGGCGCATCTGCACGGTCATCCACCAGTGTCGCGCATCCTTTTTCAGAGCGAAAGAAGCGCAGAGAACTTTCTCTTGTTCCGTTAGCCGCATGAAATCCAAGATAACTTGGATATCGATAACCAATTATCCGCGGCGATCGGGTCCGTCGGGCCTTCGAACTCAGGCGCCTTCATTCGCCTGAATCGTCATATAGTAAGTCTTCCCTCACTGGTGTAGGTTTGCTTGCCCTCCAGCAGGTGCCATCGGAATGTTAGCATTCTGAGGAGCTTCTGGCTGATCCTCAGGTACCGGGGGTACTGGTTGAGCTCGTGGTGGAACCTCGTTAATCCTCGGTCCTTGATTCATTGAGCTATTGAGCTCGTAGTCTTTCCGTCTCTTGCTGCTGTTCTAGCAGCTGTTGTTGTAGATTTGCAACGATGGTTGCGAGATCTGGCTCGGGCTGGTTACGTGGTACCGTTCTTCGTGGACGTACCATTTTCTAAATCCTATCATAAGAAAAGATATCATCACACCATTAATATCCTTTCTTTCATACATAACTTATCACATCACATCATGCCGTAACATCATACATTTCATATCATAACATAGAAGGTATCATAACAGATACTTATCATAATATAGCATAACTTTCATAATATTTATAACATGCTCTTGTTATAAATCCCGTATCTGTACGGTCCTTTATGTACATACTTTGTACATCGTAATTTACAATACTGTAATTACACATTGAATACATCATACTTGTACGTACATATCTTTACATATACATGGTCAAAATATGATGGAAGTGTCTAACACTTTACCATCGTACTGTTCATAATAAAAAAAATATGATAGGAGTGTCTATTACTCTATCATCATACATGGTTAAAAATATATGCGCATATCGGCCCTAACTAGACTATAACCTCTAGCGTAATCATCGAAACGTCGGATTCGGCGTCAGAGTCTTCGTCCCAATTTCCATCGTGGAATCGCATCTCCTCGGGATCGCCCTCGGCGTCATCAATATCCTCCATCCAGTTACCTTGCTCGCTTCGGGCTCCATATCGTCCTCGTCGTCCTCGTCGTCGCTAGGGATGATCATAATGGGAGGGTCTTCCGGTGGTTCCTCCGGAGCAATCAAATCGTCGGCAGCGTCCTCGGCGTCCATCTGGTCTTCAGCCTCTTGGGCTGGGATCTCTTGTACGGGTATAGCAGGAATCGGGTCCTCGGGAAACATTGGACCCACTTCATGCTGGGGTCCCCCTATCCCGGCATCGTCGACTGGGACCTGATACTCATTCATATGGGTGTCAGCATGCGCCATATGTGCTGTCACCTCGGCCTGTAGCTGGGGGTGAGGTATATCTTGCGGAACATAGGGTAGCATAGCCTCCTGAAATCTGCAGCAGTAATGGCCCATAGACTCCTGCAGGTAGCGTGCCAATTGCGACGAAACTCTGGTATCGCCTATACTGCATGTCCCAATAGATCTCGGGATCTCGGTACTGCCAATCGTTACCGGGCCCCGCAGCAGGGATCGGCCCGTATCGTGCAAGTACTACGGCGCGAAAATGTGCCCACGTCCGACTGGGCATCTGCCGCTCTCCGTAAGTCATCCACCATAGTCTAGCGTCCGTGATCAAACAGCGAGCAGCTAGCGAGACCTGTAATCGGTCCTCGATGTGGCAGGTGTAGAAAATCATCTCCATATCGTACAACCAAGCCGATACTGTAACTGATCGTCCCGTACCGTCATATAGAAGAGGACGTAATCCGTAAAAAGCCGCAACAATTGCGCGATCCTCATTGATCCGTGCGGAATCCATTTCCACGCGTCTATCATAACATAACTCGATCATAAATACTTACGCGTATACATAAAATATAAATTTAACTTACAATGATGGTGGCGATGGCAGGCAGACTGTGAAATCGTATCGCAGGAAACCGCTCTGATACCAACTCTGTAACGACCCGCCTAGCACAGGCCGTTACCATACATACATACTTACATACTTAACTTCTCGTACATACTTACATACTTATGAAACACAGCGGAAATTTTTTTTTTTTTTTTTTTTTTATATATATAGCATACAAGTGCAACATATAAGAGTGTCTTTATCAAAAATATTTTCCATAACATAAATACGTATATCAAAACGCGTAGCGGCTACATTTCCCACATTTCACAGTTTGCTCCGCCATGCCCTTCCATCTTGTATCAACCATTGCTGACGGTTTCTTACCTACAGCATAAACGTAAGACAGTGAGCTTTCGCTCAGCAAGCACAACCTCCTATACCGCGACATCATGAACATAACATATTCTAATATATCATATCTTAACTTATCATGCATATCATATCATTACTTAACTTCATTCATCGTAACATAGCATACATATCATAATGCATGGTCCATTTATGCACATTTTATGCTCAATTCATTCTTAACTTACTTCCATTTCTTATCTTACTTATGGGCCCCTTACTTGTGTGTATGTACCGGGCGCGCGACTATGGAGTGGTTGGGGCGGCCAAACCATTTCCAACTCAAACCATAGTCCAACCCGACCTAACGCGGGTCGGCACAACACAGGCGATTGCTCGCCATCTTTCTTTTCATCTTGTTGTGTCATACTTGATCTTATAATTCTTATAAGATTTCGTGAACATGCTTCGTGCTTTAATAAACATAACATAGCATTCATCAATAGCATACCTTAACCTATCATACAACATAACCCAACATAGCATAACAACAATAACATCACATAGCATCAACATTATAACCTATCATCACATCCTAACGTAGCATCAACATCATAACCTAGCATCAACATCCTAACATAGCATCAACATCATAACTAGTATCAACATCCTAACATAGCATCAATATCATAGCATACATCCCTAGCATACATCTATCATACTTAGGCAAGTACCACAACAAAGCCTATGCTGTAGGCGGTGGTTGTACTTACCTCTTTTGCTATGTCCTGTGTTAAGCTGCTTCTCCTCCGAGTACAGCTGCAGGTTCCCTCCTGCTCGTTGAAGGACATAGGTGAGGTTCTAATTAGTTTTGCGGAAATGTTGATAATCTAATCAACATGCTTACATAATCCTAATTGTATGTCCCCATACTAAATATGAATTAATTCTTTAAGAGGTTACGTTGGATAACCTCATGTGCTAAACCCTATACATACCGTTAGGGTTAGGTTACCTTCCTAACCTTGGGCTTTATCGGGTTTCCTTAATTAACCCTATATCTTAGCCCAATTTATTTTTTTTACTCTTGGTATCCTTTAGGGTTAACTTGACTAACCCTTAAGGTTAATAATAGTTGAACTCTTAATCAACCAAGGTTTAACCCTATATGGGTCAAACTTGAGCTCTAGGCTTTGGTCTAGTAACTCGGATATTACATCCGGTTATTACCCGTAATTATTTTACTTACCCAATTTGGTTTAAAAAATCCATTTTCCATTTCCTTGGAAACTTGGGTAATTTTAACTTTAAAAATCGTTTACTTAACTCATAAAAATTCATATCCTTAAAATAGGTTTTTATAAAATCATTTAGGACTGGAAACTGCCTTTGGAACAGTTTCCCTAGTCAAAACAGTGGTTTTGGAAAAGATACAATTTTTCTGTACTGTTTTTAGAAAATCCTGTACAGGAATTTCTCATTTCCTGCACAGTCTTTATAAAACCGTGTCAGTTTAAAAATCCATTCTGATTTTGAAAAAGTTGTCTTCACGAAAGTTCTAGCTCTCGAAAAATCCTAAAACTTTCGTGTTTTACAAAAAATCCAGTTCTGCTTGTATTCGTACCAGTTTTTGTTTGAAACTGGCTGATCCTGTAAACTGGGTCTGGGCAGGCTAGCCACGGGTTTTTGTAAAAACGGAGACCATTGGAGCCTCAATTTGGAAAACTGTCCCGTTGGCCCCTAGCAAAACTCGTTCTGAACAACTTTTATGTTTTACGTTTTACCCAGTTCGGCCTCTAAAGGCCTCAAATTCCACTTTTCCCGAAACTGGGCAGTTCACATCCGAACTGGCAGTTTTCGGTTTTAAGTTTGTTTTACGTCCTATTTCGCGGATTCTAACTCGACCGATCACGCGGGAGCCTAGATAACATACATGCAGCGTTTTCTAACGTCCCACATGAACCAACATGTAATTCAAACATGTCCATGCAAACCAAAACCCGTATTAACTTAACCTAGGTTTGCATGGTTCTAACTTTTTGCATACAACACATACAAACACTAAACTTTGCTCCCTAAGCTAGCATGCTTCAAGCACTGCCTAAGGGCAGATTTTCGGACCAAACCAGGGGACACACAACCCTAAGCATTAGGCATGAAAATCAATCATACACAAGCACAAATTATGCAAGAAATCAAGCCATACACCCTTAGATCTACAAATCAAGCACATACAACTATTAGGGCAAAAATTGGAAGATGGACTTATGTCCTTACAACCAAATTGAACTACCTTAAATCTTAAAATTTGAACTCAAATAAAAGAGTTAGGGTTCTAGATTTTTACCTTGGACCAAAGTCAAGTTTTGGTCACAAAATTTCTGCCTTCCCTAGCTCCAAAACCGTGGCTGCCCTAGACCAAGAAAATGGTCTCAAAAAACTTGGTTTCGGTTGATGAAACAAACCCGAATTCTTTCCCTTAAAATTTTTGGATTCCCTCTTGGTTTCCCTGCACCCTAACAGTCGGCTGCAAGCCTAGAACAAGGCTGGAAAATTTCTCAAACTCTCCCCTTAGCTTTCCCTTGCAAACCGAAAACTAACCTAAGCTTGGTTTAGGCAAAATTCAGTTTTTCTCTTGGCTCCCTCTCACCTTCTCTCACGGTTTTGATGGCAGAAAATGGCAAGAGTTTGGCTAAGTTTTTCATTAAAAATGAATATGGGTCACTCCTATTTATAGGCAAAGGGAACTTTCAAAAATTCAACTTTGACCCCTAAATTTTTGAAAATTTGGAGAATTCTCCATGAGGTGGCCGGCCATCCCCCTTGGTGAGCAAGGCAAAATTGTTCTAGAACAAGACACATGGCATCTAATGGTTGGTTCATGGAATTATGATGTCATAATTCCAAATAAGGATGATGTCATAATTATGATGTCATCATAAGGCCTTGTTTGGCTACTTTCTCTAAAATAACCCATTTTTGAGCTACACAGATATTTCTAATACTGTGTTTACTAATACACAGTACAATTCAGTACTGTTTTACTTGACTGCAGTCCAAAATTTATCTGCGTAAAAATGAACTGTAAAAACTTTTTCTTATTTTTTTCGAGCCCTTTTGGTCTTTAATCCTACTTGGTGTGCTTGATTTTCTAAGCTAGTTTTCAAAGCCTATTCATACTATTTCAACCGTAAAGACGGTTTTTACAGTATACTTTATTTCATAATACTGCAAAGTCACTCCTTTGACCGTTCTTGGTCAAACTTTGACTTTCGTTAAAATCATGCACTTTTCCGTCCCTTTTGTCTAAAAAGGTCCGTTGCTAATCTACATAGTCCATTTTTGAGTTTTATTGATCTAAAAACTCATAAAATGTAAGAGAACTCTTAACCGAGCTTCTCTTTCAATAATACCTCTATGGTATTCATTTAATTCCTTTAAAAAAAGAATAGTAACATTG
>CM046374.1:2559718-2584417 GCA_025413025.1 Ficus hispida
TCAAACGGTTACCCCATGAGCCTATACCAAGTATACAGGCGTTACCTAACTATTTCAAACTCATACAATCAGATCTTACTCATATAATTTTTGTAAAACAAAAATCTTAAACATGCATAAAATTCTATTTCGAAACTAGCATATCGAAACCGAAAACTATCAACTACACATAAGGCATAGTACTTGAATCTGCTTTTATAAACTCATGCTTATACATAGCATCACACTCATAAGTTAAGTTAGTATGTGAAAGATTAGATCATGTTTGTTTATGTCGCGGTATAGGAGGTTGTACTTGCTGAGCGAAAGCTCACTGTCTTGCGTTTATGCTGTAGGTAAGCAACTGTCAGCAATGGTTGATGCAAGATGGAAAGGCATGGCAGGGCAAACTGTGAAATGTGGGAAATGTAGCCGCTACGCGTTTTGTCCTTTATGTAATTATGATATGGTAAATATTTTGATAAAGACACTTTTATATGTTGCACTCGTATGCCATATAAAAAAAAAAAAAATTTCCGCTGTGTTTCATAAGTATGTAAGTATGTACGAGAAGATAAGTATGTATGTATGGTAACGGCCTGTACTAGGCGGGTCGTTACAGAGTTGGTATCAGAGAGGTTCCCTGCGATACGATTTCACAGTCTGCCTACCATCGCCACCATCATTGTAAGTTACATATGTGTTTTATGTATATGCGTAAGTATTTACGATAGGATTATGCTATGATAGACGCGTGAATATGGAGCTCGCACGGATCGATGCCGGGATAGGAGAACCCCAGTATGAGGTGGGTCCGACGTTTCCCGAGGACACGATTCCTGCCATGCCCTTACAAGAGATCCCAGCCCTAGAGGCTGAGGACCAGATGGACGCCGAAGACGCTGCTAATGATTTGATTGCTCCGGAGGACCCACCGGAAGACCCTCCCGTTATTATCATCCCTTGTGACGACGAGGACGATATGGAGCCCGAAGCCGAGCAAGGTGACTGGGTGGAGGACGTTGACGACACCAAGGGCGATCCTGAGGAAATACTATTCCACGATGGAGATTGGGACGTAGACTCCGACGCCGAATCCGACGTTTCGACGATCACGCTTGAGGTTATAGTTTAGTTAGGGCCGATATGTGTTTATTCTTTTGACTATAAACGATGGTAGAGTGGTAAACACTCCCATCACTTATTTGATTATATACAGTACGATGGTAAAGTAATAGACACTTCCATCATATTTTGATTATGTATATATAAAGATATGTATGTACAGTATGATATAATCTATTTGTAATTACAGTATTGTAAATTACAATATACAGAGTATGTATATGATGTACTTTTGAAAGTGTACATAAAGACCGTGCAGACACGGGATTTATATAACAAAAGTATGTTATATATTATGAAAGTTATGTTATATTATGATAAGTATCTGTTATGATACCTTTTATGTTATGATATGAAATGAATGATGTTACGGTATAATGTGACGTAATAAGCCATGTATGAAAGAAAAGATACCAATAGTACGATGATATCTTTTCTTATAGGATTTAAAAGATGGTACGTCTACGAAGAACGGTACCACTCAACCCGCCTGAGCCAGATCTATCGACCATTGTGGCAAGTCTACAATGGCAGCTGCTAGAACAGCAACAAGAGACGGAAAGACTTCGAGCGCAGATAGCTCAGATAAACCAGGGACCCCGAATTAATGAGGTTCCACCCCGAGCTCAACCAGTACCTCCAATAGTACCCCCAGTACCTGAGGGTCAGCCAGAAATTCCTCAGAATGCTAACATTCCGATGGCACCCGTTGGAGGACAAATAAACCTATAGCCAGTGAGGGAAGATTTACTGTACGAGCGATTCAGGCGAATGAAGGCGCCTGAGTTCGAAGGCCCGACGAACCCGATCGCCGCAGACAATTGGTTGATCGATATCCAAGTTATCTTGGATTTCATGCGGCTAACAGAACAAGAGAAAGTTCTCTGCGCTTCTTTTGCTCTGAAAAAGGATGCGCGACATTGGTGGATGACCGTGCAAATGCGCCGTGATGTTACGGTCATGAGCTGGCAAGACTTTGTGACCGAATTTCGCGCAATGTACTACAACAGAGAGATCCTTTCCGTTCAACAAGACGAGTTCACGAACTTCAGACAAGGGTCGATGACGGTAATGGAGGCCGTACAGAAGTTTGAACAGCTGGCTCGGTTATGCCCGGATTTGGTCCCTAGTGAAGCAGAGAAGGTACGAAGGATGATGAAGATGTTTCGAACCGACATCGCCAAGCAAGTAAGTGCTGGCAGCAGCCCGCCTACCCTGGTGTCCGATTGCATAAGCCTGGCGATAAGAGCCGAATACTGGATAAACCAGGACAAGGAGGCTAGAGCTTAATTCTTCAAGGCTAAAAAGGAGGAAAAGGCGGCAGCAAAGCCAACGCAGCCTCGACAAGACTCAGAGTCGCAACCGAAAGGCCAATCTAGTAGCCCTACACAAGGAAGATTAGAGGCTCCTGAACCCCAAGCTAGGATTTACGCCTACACCGATGGAAATGCTGAAGCTGGAACTTCGCATGAAGGGACAAGATAGATCTTTGTCGCCACATAAGGCGTTATTATATTATCTAATTCTGGTGCCACTCACTTATTTGTATTTATGGAGTTTGCCCATAAATTAGGAAGTAGTATAGATAATTTTTAAAACAGCCTTTTAAAAAAAAAATTCTTTGCTTGTTAAAGAGATTTTTTGGTTTGAATTTTTCTTTTTTTTAATGAAAAATATTTTTGTAATTATAATAACAGAGAATTGCTTGTAGATCTCATCGCAATCAAGCTTTAGGATTTCGATGTGATCTTAGAAACGGATTTCTTAAGTTATTACAACGCTAAATTTGATTCCCAAAAGCGTTGAGAGACGTTTAGCTCTTTCGACAAGAAAAAGTTCAACCTTTACGGACAATTGCGGAGCTCAGCAACCGGATAAATCTTGGCAACGAAGGATCAGACGATGTCAGAAGCCCATAAGACGCCATAGTTGGTACATCCAGGAGCTTTTAAGATATACCAAGACCTCTGAGAGAATTAACAGTGGCTAAACATGATGAATAAAGTGATGGAATTCGTGTCAAAGTGCTTAACTTGTCAGAAAGTTAAGACTGAACACCGACATCCTGGAGGAGATTTGCAGAAAATTGACTGAAAGCTATATATCTCGGATTGTGAAACTGCATGGAGCACCAAAATCAAGCATCTCAGACCGGAATGGACGCTTCATTTCTCGATTATGAACGAATGTTCATACTGCCATGGGGTCGAAATTAAAGATTAATACGGTTTTTCACCCCAAAATGACCAAACGAAAAGAACTACCCGAATTATTCTGATTTTCGAGGACGAAAATTTTTAAGGAGGGTAGATTGTAATACCTAGATTTTCCGATGTTACTATTTCCTTTCAAAGGAATTAAATGTATACCATCAAGGTATTATTGAAAGAGAAACTCGGTTAAGAGTTTTCTTACATTTTATGAGTTTTCAGTATCAATAAAACTCAAAATGGACTATGTAGATTAAAAACGGACCTTTTGAGTAAAAAATAGACGAAAAGTACATGATTTTACGAAAGTCAAAGTTTGACCAAGAACGGTCAAAGGAGTGATTTTGCAGTATTGAAAAATAAAGTATACTGCGAAAACCGTCTTTACGGTTAAGATAGCATGCATAGGTTTTAAAAACCACCTTAGAAGATCAAGCACACCTAGTGGGAACTAGAGACCAAAAGGGCTCGGAAAAATAAGAAAAAGTTTTTACAGTCCATTTTTACGCAGATAAATTTTGGACTGCAGTCGAGTAAAACAGTACTGAATTGTACTGTGTATTAGTGAACACAGTATTGGAAATATCTGTGTAACACAAATATGGATTATTTTAGAGAAAAGTAGCCAAACAAGGCCTTAGGATGACATCATATACCTTTTAAATTATGACATCATCCTTATTTGGAATTATGACATCATAATTCCATGAACCAAGCATTAGATGACAAGTGTCTTGTTCTAGAACAATTTTTGCTTGTTCTCCAAGGGGGATGGCCGGCCACCTTGCATGCTAGTTGGCAAAATTTTCAAAACTTTAGGGGTCAAAATTGAATTTTGAAAAGTTCTCCTCTTGCCTATAAATAGGGGTGGTTGCTATTCATTTTATTCAAAATTTGGGGAGGTTCTTGCCATTTTTCTTCTTGAAAATCAGCAGCCAAGGAAGAGAGAAAGAGGAGAGAAAAATCAAAATTTCCAAAGGGGTTTTGCTTAGGGAATGTTCGGATTTTGAGTGGAAAGCCAAGAAAAAAGTTTGGAAAATTTTTGGAGACCAATTGGCCTAGTGGCCGGTTGTGAGGGAAGAAGAAAAAGAGAGAAAAAAAGGTTGAGAAAGAAAGCTTGGTGTGGTGTGGCCGAACCTTGGTAAGGCAGCCATCAAGTGGCTGAAATTTTGGAGCTCACTTTGGGGAGTGGCCGTGAGCTAGGGTGAGCTAGAGGGAGGAAGAAATTTTGTGACCAAAACTTGACTTTGGTCTAAGGTAAAAATCTAGAGCCCTAACTCTTTTATTTGAGTTCAAATTCAAAGTTATAAGGTGATTCAATTTGGTTGTAAGGACATAAGTCCATCTTCCATTTTATGCCCTAGTAGGTTGTATGTGCTTGATTTGTAGATCTAAGGGTGTATGGCTTGAATTCTTGCATTGTTGTGCTTGTTTGTGATTGATTTCCATGCGTGATGCTTAGGATTGTATGCCCCTGATTTTTGGTCCAAAATCTGCCTTAGGCAGTGCATGTTGGACTGCTAAGTTTAAGGGTGAATGGTTGGATTGAATTGCAAAGTTAGAACCATGCAAACCTAGGCTAGGTTAATATGGATTTTGGTTTGCATGGGCACGTTGGAGTTACATGTTGGCTCTTATGGGACGTTAGAAAACGCTGCATGTATGCTATCTAGGCTCCCGCGTGTTCGGTTGAGGTTAGATGCATGTAATAGGACGTAAAACGAATTTAAAACCAAAACCTGCCAGTTCGGATGTGAACTGCCCAGTTTCGGTAAAAGAGAAATTTGAGGCCTTTAGAGGCAGAACTGGGTAAAACTTAAAACATGAAAGTTGTTCAGAAGGGTTTTTCCTAGAGGAAAGCGTGGGCAGAATCCCAAAATGAGACTTCAATGGTCTCTGTTTTTACAAAAACCCGTGGCTGGTCTGCCCAGACCCAGTTTACAGGATCAGCCAGTTTCAAACAAAAACTGACGCAAATACAAGCAGAACTGGATTTTTCTCCAAACACAAAAGTTTTAGGATTTTTCGAGAGCTAGAACTTTCGTGAAGACAACTTTTTCAAAATCGGAATTCATTTTTAAACTGACACGATTTTATAAAGACTGTGCAGGGAATAGGAAATTCCTGCACAGGATTTTCTAAAAACAGTACAGAAAAATTGTATCTTGTCCAAAACCACTGTTTTGACTAGGGAAACTGTTCCAAAGGCAGTTTCCAGTCCTAAATGATTTTATAAAAACCTATTTTAAGGATATGAATTTTTATGAGTTAAGTAAACGATTTTTGAAGTTAAAATTATCCAAGTTTCCAAAGAAATGGAAAATGGATTTTTAAACCAAATTGGGTAAGCAAAATAATTACGGGTAATAACCGGATGTAATATCCGAGTTACTAGGCCAAAGCCTAAAGCTCAAGTTTAACCCATATAGGGTTAACTTTAGTTAATTAAGAGTTCAACTATTATTAACCTAAGGGTTAATCAAGATAACCCTAAAGGATACCAAGAGTAATAAATTGGGCTAAGATATAGGGTTAATTAAGGAAACCCAATAATTATGATAAAGCTCAAGGTTAGGAAAGTAATCGAACCCTGACAGTATGTATAGGGTTTAGCACATGAGGTTATCCAACGTAACGTCTTAAAGAATTAATTCATATTGGGTTCTATTAATAATAGGGTTACTAGCTATCTATAACCCAGTAAGACATCTAGTATCAGGGACATACAATTAGGATTATGTAAGCATGTTGATTAGAGTATCAACATTCTGCAACACTAATTAAGAACCTCACCTATGTCCTTCAAGGAGCAGGAGAGAACCTGCAGCTGTACTCAGAGAAGAAGCAGCATAACGCAGGACATAGCAAGAGAGGTAAGTACAACCACCGCCTACAGCATAGGCTTTGTTGTGGTACTTGCCCAAGTATGTTAGATGTATGCTAGGGATGTATGTTATGCGGTTGTTAATGCTATGCTATGTTGTTATTGATGCTATGTTATGTTGTTGTTGCTGCTATGTTATATTGTTAGTGCTAAGTAATGTTATTGTTGTTATGTTATGTTATTGATATGCTATGCAATATGTCATATGTTGTATGCTAGGTTATGTAGTATGATAAGTTAAGGTATGTTTATGATGAATATTATGTTATGATTACATGAATCATGGAAGTATGAGAGCGCGAAGCATGTTCACAAAATCTTATAAAATAAGATCAAGTATGACATGATAAGATGAAAGGAAAGTAAGATGGCGAGCAAGTCGCCTGTGTTGTACCGACCCGAGTAAGGTCGGGTTGGACTATGATTTGAGTTGGAAATGGTTTGGCCGCCCCAACCACTCCATAGTCGCGCGCCCGGTACATACACACAAGTAAGGGGCCCATAAGTAAGATAAGAAATGAAAGTAAGTTAAGCATGAGTTGAGCATAAAATAAGCATAAATGAACCATGCATTATGATGTATGCTATGCTAGGATAAATGAAGTCATGATATGTACGATATGCTATGGTAAGTTAAGTTAGTATGTGAAAGATTAGATCATGTTTGTTTATGTCGCGGTATAGGAGGTTGTACTTGCTGAGCGAAAGCTCACTGTCTTGCGTTTATGCTGTAGGTAAGCAACTGTCAGCAATGGTTGATGCAAGATGGAAAGGCATGGCAGGGCAAACTGTGAAATGTGGGAAATGTAGCCGCTACGCGTTTTGTCCTTTACGTAATTATGATATGGTAAATATTTTGATAAAGACACTTTTATATGTTGCACTCGTATGTCATATAAAAAAAAAAAAAAAAAATTTCCGCTGTGTTTCATAAGTATGTAAGTATGTACGAGAAGATAAGTATGTATGTATGGTAACGGCCTGTGCTAGGCAGGTCGTTACATGATTTTTAAAAACTGTTCACGTTGGCCCCTAGGATTTTCCCTTCTCTACAACTTTGTAGTTTTAACTTTTTCATGATTCGGCCTCTAAGGGCCTAAAAATTCACTTTCCAAATTTACTGTCCAGTTTGACCCGAAACTGGCAGTTTTTTGTTCGGTTTGGTTTTTAGGTAACTAACGTGCACACTACCTCAAACGGTTACCCCATGAGCCTATACCAAGTATACAGGCGTTACCTAACTATTTCAAACTCATACAATCAGATCTTACTCATATAATTTTTGTAAAACAAAAATCTTAAACATGCATAAAATTCTATTTCGAAACTAGCATATCGAAACCGAAAACTATCAACTACACATAAGGCATAGTACTTGAATCTGCTTTTTATAAACTCATGCTTATACATAGCATCACACTCATAATCTTCTTATCAAAAACGTGAATGAAAACTAGAGGTTAAAAAGTTTACCTCAAGCTTCACAAAACAAATTCTAGCTTAGGGTTTTGGAGGTTTTCTTTTTCACTAGACCAACACCAACCGAATCTGATTTCACTCACACTTTTGTTCGGCTTCTAAGGGGTAAAAGAGCTGCTTGATGGCTGAGAGGTGGACTAAAAGAAACCTACAGATTTTGCCTTCACCTATTTATAGATGAATTCTTGTTCTTACCTTGCCAACAAGTCCTCCAACAATTTTTATTTTTTTCCAGCAATCCTAGTGTGCTGGCCGGCCATGGCTGGCCCTAGGAAATGAGTAAGCAAGGCTAAATTGACTCACCAAGGCTACTAGGTGATGTGCCTTGCCCTTAGGATGGCTGGTCATTAGAGTGATGATGTGTCAAAATCTTAGCTAGCCATGGTGGCAAAGCTAGAAATGCTGATTCATCTAAGCTACATCATGGTTTGTCATCCTCCCATTGGCCGGATTTTTGTGCAGATTTGGCAAGGCCTTGGTTGGCCAAAGAGGCAAGCTAAAAGGGTGACTCATCAAGGCTAGACCATGAGGTGTCTCTTCCTCCAAATGGCCGAATTTGGTGTAGGTTTGGCAAGAGCTTGGCTTGCCAAATGAGCAAGCTAGAATGGTGATTCACCAAGGCTAGGCCATTAGGTGTCTAAACCATATGGTGGCCGGCCTTAGGTGGCTTGGTGTACTTGGCTTTGCTAGCCAAATAGGCAAGGCTAAAGTGCTTGCTAACCAAGGCTAGTTTCATGATGTGTCTAGCCAAGGTGGTGGCCGGTTCCTTAGTGTGCCACATGGACAGATTTTTGCTTAATGATACATCACAAATAGCCAAGTAAGCATGACTAAAATGCTTACTAAGCAAGGCTAGGTTTTTAGGTGTCAAACTCATAAAGAAACACCTAATTCCCTATCTACTAATCAGCCCTTAAAATCATAAAATTTTCTTGCAATTATTCATAAGGTGGCCGGCCATTACTTGCTAGGTGTGAAAGTTGCAAAATGCAACATAGCTTAGTATGCAAAACTATTTTGCTTACTAGGCAAGGCTAAAATTATGAGGTATCAAATTCTAATGAACTTCAAATTTTTCATACCTTGCCTATTGGTCCTTAAGAGCAAAATATCAGCTCATTAACCCTTGATGTGGCCGGTTCCCTTAAGTACAAGTGTAGGCAAATGATTGGTCAATTTTGAACCAATCCAAACCTAACTTGATTCCTTGGTTTCCAACTAGGTTAACCAAATTTAAAAATCATCATAAGCTAAATTGAACTAGGAAATCTAACTAAAAAAATCCATAGTTCCATAAATTTACAAATTTATCTATCGAACCACAATTTTTCATAAAATTGCATTTTGGCCCCTAAAGGCAAAAATATTTGCACTTTAGTCCCTATAGGGTGGCCGGTTCTCAAAGTGACATTTGTCATTCTTTTTAGGACAAGGTATCACCGATTAAGACCTTACTTGGCTTAACTCCTAAACACAGTTCATTTTCATACTAGCATACATATTCAGATACTGCTTTCAACTGATAACAGTATACTTGCATTGGACCATTATCCAGAATTTATCTGAACTGCGTCTAGGGTTCTCTTAATTTTAGAAACTACTAACAGAGAATCATAAATCATAGATTTGCCTTTTACTACAAAAAGGTCTTTCGAATAATTTAACATAACACATAAACATTTCTTAATTACAAACTTTGATTGTTCATCACAGAAATCAAAATTTGTAAACAAGCTGGTCATTACGTTTTATACCGTTTTACTCAAAAGATCACTTGCTTTACAAAGAAATAATTTTTGGAGTCTTATAAAAACATAAGAACTCGCAATTTCTAATAAAAACCCTAAGCTGGGCTTTTCATATATACCTTCAGGGCACAATTCAAATATCTACACAAGACATTATGACGTTGGGAAATTCTAGTCATTACACTAAAGCCCAATAATTAAGGTGGTATCCTTTAAGGTTACCCTCAATAATCTTGGATCCAAGGCCTAACATACAACATTTGTTCTTAATTAACTAGGCCAAATTAAAATTAGGTAACCTATATGATTATAATAGGTTACCAATTTGTTTACTTTACTTAATTTGCTTAATTAATTCCTTTCTTACTAAACTGGGTTTGATTAACCATTTAAAACTGTTTTTAAATAAAAATGTCTAAGTTTTGAAGGAATTTGCAGAAAACAGTCAAATCGTCAGTGCATGTGCAGGAATTTCCTGTGCATGCACTGTTTTAAAATTCTGAATCAGAGCTTGCTATACTGATTTAGTTTTACTTTGAAATCTGTTTGGATTTTGAAAAACTTTTCTTCACAAAAGTTTTAGATATTGAAAAACCCTACAACTTTTATGTTTTGACAAAAACCCAGTTCTGAAATTAACTTATACTTTTTCCTTGTTGAAACTGCCTGGCCGTGCACATAGGTCTGGGTGGTCCAGGCACGGGTTTTCATAAAAACGAAGGCCTTTGGCCTTATTTTCAAAAATTGTGCATGTTTTCCCCTATAATTTTCAATTTCCTACAACTTTTCAGTTTTGAGTTTTCTCAAATTCGGCCTCTAAAGGCCTCAAAAGACCGTTTCTAATTCACTGCTCAGTTTTCACCCGAACTGGCAGTTTTGGTTTCGGTTCGCCCTCACGTAAAAATTACGCACACCCTACCTCAAACGGTTGCAACTGTGAGCCTATATCAAGCATGCAATGTATAATCTAACGTTCTCATACTCGTTCAATCATTCTCATACATCAATTATTCGATCAAACCCGTTTGGTGAAGTTTCACCAAAATTGGTTTTCTAGGGTTTTCTAGGGTTTTCTTGAACCCTAGTTCAACATACAATCCTTCAATACAGCAATCAGCCATTCCAAAGCATTCATAAGCCTATGGGGACGTATATCAAACACCTAATGGTCACATACATTATCTACTTAATTTCTA
Source organism: Ficus hispida (assembly GCA_025413025.1). Lineage (NCBI taxonomy): Eukaryota > Viridiplantae > Streptophyta > Magnoliopsida > Rosales > Moraceae > Ficus > Ficus hispida. Next base: position 2,570,340 of record CM046374.1, read on the forward strand.
GAGCATACATTCCCAATCATGCACCAAATTGAAATATAAACATACTAAAACCTAAATCAAGCACATTCTAAGCAAACCAAGCAAAATAAGGACATAAATGAATGAGCTTAAGCTCTTACAAACAAGCTGGAAATACACTGTAAATAGCTCAAAAAGACAGAATTTAGAGGCTTAGGAGGTTGAGAAATTACCTCCAAACCGAAGAGAAACTTTCTAGCTTGATTTCCGAAAATGGTTTTCTAGCTTTCCCTCACTAAAAATTCCGACCACACACCTTGGGTTTTGCTGTCAATAGGGTTCGGCTGAGCAGAGAAAGGGAGAGAGAAAATGGCAAGAGTTTGGGGGAGTTTTTCAAATAAAATGACTAAAAAAGTCACCACCCAACACACCTATTTATAGGTGTAATTTAATTTTCTTTCTTGAATTATTTTTATTCCTTAAATTGCTCTTCAAGCCTTACAAAAATTTTATTTGCTGAAAAATCCCCATGAGGTGGCCGGCCACTTAAGGAAAGATAAGGTTCAAGAATGTTCTTGAATACTTTCCAAATTTTCAATAATTCAAAAATTGACATAATTATCTATTGATGAGGTGTCCTTCACCTAGGGCTCCGTTTGGCTTTAAATCTTAAAAACAGTCTATTTTCATACTAATACAAATATAACAAATACTATTTTCAATAAAAACAATACTGTCATACTAAACTGTAGTCCAAATTTTATCTGCATAAAACTGGACTGCGTTTAGGTTTTTCTTACAACTTAAAGCTCATTAGTCCTTACTGTCCTAAATATTGTGCTTGATTTTTCTAACATAGTTCCGTACCTTAAACTTGCTTATCTATCCGTAATGACGGTTTTTTGCAGTATAATTCCTATACTGCCTGTTATACAACAGTACCATTATACTTTGACTTTTCTGGTCAAACTTTGACCATCATAAAATCATACATTCCTATCATACTTCAAATTATTCTGGCCAAACTTTGACCGGAATACAAATCATAAATTCCTATCATAGCTCAAATCATTCTGGTCATACTTTGACCGAAATACAATCATACATAAATCCTAATTCTGATGACTCAGATCAGGCAATTCATATACTTATACATAATACAAATTTTGATTCCTTAAGAAACAAGAAATCATAATTTGTAACAAAGTCGGTTATTACAATCTTCCCCCCTTAAAAATTTTCGTCCTCGAAAATTAGAACAAATAGGGATGATTCTCTCTCATATCCTCTTCTAGTTCCCATGTTGCTTCTTCAATATTGTGGTTTCGCTACAATACTTTATCCATGGAAATTGTCCTATTTCGTAAGACCTTCTCTTCCTGATCTAGAATCCAAATTGGTTTCTCTTCGTATGTCAAGTCGGTTTGAACCTCAATCGGTTCTTGACTTAGTACATGGGAAGGTTCAGGTACATACTTCTTTAACATCGAAACATGGAAAACGTTATGCACAGAAGCTAATTCTAGCGGCAAGGCAAGCTTATAAGCTACTTTGCCAATCCTTTCCAAGATTTTGAATGGCCCTGTGTATCTAGGACTAAGTTTTCCCTTCTTCCCAAATCTCATAATCCCCTTCATGGGAGCAATCTTAAGGAAAATATAGTCTCCATCTTGGAATTCTAAGGGCCTTCGACGTTTATTGGCGTAGCTTTTCTGATGACTAAAAGCTACGTCGAGTCCTTACTTAATCTTCTTAATATCTTCTGAAGTCTTTCGGATGAAATCCTGTAACGACCCGCCTAACACAGGCCGTTACCATACATACATACTTACATAACATACTTAGGCCTAGCACAGGCCGCTATCGTACATACATACTTACTTATCTAGCTAAAACAGCGGAAATTTTTTTTTCTTTTTTATAGCGCGTACGAGCGAATGGCAATATAAAAAAAAACGATATTCGAATAACGATTATTAAACATAAAAAGACAAAACGTGTAGCGGCTTTATTTCCCACATTTCACAGCTCGCCCTGCCACGCTCCCCCATCTTGCATCAACAATTGCCCGTAGATTGCTTACCTGTAATACCTAGATTTTTCAATGTTACTATTCTTTTTAAAGGAATTAAATGAATACCATAGAGGTATTATTGAAAGAGAAGCTCGGTTAAGAGTTCTCTTACATTTTATGAGTTTTTAGATCAATAAAACTCAAAAATGGACTATGTAGATTAGCAACGGACCTTTTTAGACAAAAGGGACGGAAAAGTGCATGATTAGACGAAAGTCAAAGTTTGACCAAGAACGGCCAAAGAAGTAACTTTGCAGTATTTTGAAATTAAGTATACTGTAAAAACCGTCTTTACGGTTGAAATAGTATGAATAGGCTTTGAAAACTAGCTTAGAAAATCAAGCACACCAAGTAGGATTAAAGACCAAAAGGGCTCGAAAAAAAAAAATAAGAAAAAGTTTATACTGTCCAATTTTACGCAGATAAATTTTGGACTGTAGTTAAGTAAAACAGTACTGAATTGTACTGTGTATTAGTAAACACAGTATTAGAAATATCTGTGTAGCACAAAAATGGGTTATTTTAGAGAAAAGTAGCCAAACAAGGCCTTAGGATGACATCATAATTATGACATCATCCTTATTTGGAATTATGACATCATAATTCCATGAACCAACCATTAGATGCCATGTGTCTTGTTCTAGAACAATTTTGCCTTGCTCACCAAGGGGGATGGCCGGCCACCTCATGGGGAAATTCTCCAAATTTTCAAAAATTTAGGGGTCAAAGTTGAATTCTTGAAAGTTTCCCTTTGCCTATAAATAGGAGTGACCCATATTCATTTTTAATGAAAAACTTAGCCAAACTCTTGCCATTTTCTGCCATCAAAACCGTGAGAGAAGGTGAGAGGGAGCCAAGAGAAAAACTGAATTTTTGCCTAAACCAAGCTTAGGTTAGTTTTCGGTTTGCAAGGGAAAGCTAAAGGGAGAGTTTGAGAAATTTTCCAGCCTTGTTCTAGGCTTGCAGCCGACTGTTAGGGTGCAGGGAAACCAAGAGGGAATCCAAAAATTTTAAGGGAAAGAATTCGGGTTTGTTTCATCAACCGAAACCAAGTTTTTTTTTAGACCATTTTCTTGGTCTAGGGCAGCCACGGTTTTGGAGCTAGGGAAGGCAGAAATTTTGTGACCAAAACTTGACTTTGGTCCAAGGTAAAAATCTAGAACCCTAACTCTTTTATTTGAGTTCAAATTTTAAGATTTAAGGTAGTTCAATTTGGTTGTAAGGACATAAGTCCATCTTCCAACTTTTGCCCTAATAGTTGTATGTGCTTGATTTGTAGATCTAAGGGTGTATGGCTTGTTTTCTTGCATAAGTTGTGCTTGTGTATGATTGATTTTCATGCCTAATGCTTAGGGTTGTGTGTCCCCTGGTTTGGTCCGAAAATCTGCCCTTAGGCAGTGCTTGAAGCATGCTAGCTTAGGGAGCAAAGTTTAGTGTTTGTATGTGTTGTATGCAAAAAGTTAGAACCATGCAAACCTAGGTTAAGTTAATACGGGTTTTGGTTTACATGGACATGTTTGAATTACATGTTGGTTCATGTGGGACGTTAGAAAACGCTGCATGTATGTTATCTAGGCTCCCGCGTGATCGGTCGAGTTAGAATCCGCGAAATAGGACGTAAAACAAACTTAAAACCGAAAACTGCCAGTTCGGATGTGAACTGCCCAGTTTCGGGAAAAGTGGAATTTGAGGCCTTTAGAGGCCGAACTGGGTAAAACGTAAAACATAAAAGTTGTTCAGAACGAGTTTTCCTAGGGGCCATCGCGGACAGTTTTCCAAATTGAGGCTCCAATGGTCTCCGTTTTTACAAAAACCCGTGGCTAGCCTGCCCAGACCCAGTTTACAGGATCAGCCAGTTTCAAACAAAAACTGGTACGCATACAAGCAGAACTGGATTTTTCGTAAAACACGAAAGTTTTAGGATTTTTCGAGAGCTAGAACTTTCGTGAAGATAACATTTTCAAAATCAGAATGGATTTTTAAACTGACACGGTTTTATAAAGACTGTGCAGGAAATGAGAAATTCCTGTACAGGATTTTCTAAAAACAGTACAGAAAAATTGTATCTTTTCCAAAACCACTGTTTTGACTAGGGAAACTGTTCCAAAGGCAGTTTCCAGTCCTAAATGATTTTATAAAAACCTATTTTAAGGATATGAATTTTTATGAGTTAAGTAAACGATTTTTAAAGTTAAAATTACCCAAGTTTCCAAGGAAATGGAAAATGGATTTTTTTAAACCAAATTGGGTAAGTAAAATAATTACGGGTAATAACCGGATGTAATATCCGAGTTATTAGACCAAAGCCTAGAGCTCAAGTTTGACCCATATAGGGTTAAACCTTGGTTGATTAAGAGTTCAACTATTATTAACCTTAAGGGATAGTCAAGTTAACCCTAAAGGATACCAAGAGTAAAAAAAAAATAAAAAAATAAATTGGGCTAAGATATAGGGTTAATTAAGGAAACCCGATAAAGCCCAAGGTTAGGAAGGTAACCTAACCCTAACGGTATGTATAGGGTTTAGCACATGAGGTTATCCAACGTAACCTCTTAAAGAATTAATTCATGTTTAGTAGGGGGACATACAATTAGGATTATGCAAGCATGTTGATTAGATTATCAACATTTCCGCAAAACTAATTAGAACCTCACCTATGTCCTTCAACGAGCAGGAGGGAACCTGCAACTGTACTCGAAGGAGAAGCAGCTTAACGCAGGACATAGCAAAAGAGGTAAGTACAACCACCGCCTACAGCATAGGGTTTGTTGTGGTACTTGCCTAAGTATGATAGATGTATGCTAGGGATGTATGCTATGATATTGATGCTATGTTAGGATGTTGATACTAGGTTATGATGTTGATGCTATGTTAGGATGTTGATGCTAGTTATGATGTTGATGCTACGTTAGGATGTGATGATAGGTTATAATGTTGATGCTATGTGATGTTATTGTTGTTATGCTATGTTGGGTTATGTTGTATGATAGGTTAAGGTATGCTATTGATGAATGCTATGTTATGTTATTAAAGCACGAAGCATGTTCACGAAATCTTATAAGAATTATAAGATCAAGTATGACACAACAAGATGAAAAGAAAGATGGCGAGCAATCGCCTGTGTTGTGCCGACCCGCGTTAGGTCGGGTTGGACTATGGTTTGAGTTGGAAATGGTTTGGCCGCCCCAACCACTCCATAGTCGCGCGCCCGGTACATACACACAAGTAAGGGGCCCATAAGTAAGATAAGAAATGGAAGTAAGTTAAGAATGAATTGAGCATAAAATGTGCATAAATGGACCATGCATTATGATATGTATGCTATGTTACGATGAATGAAGTTAAGTAATGATATGATATGCATGATAAGTTAAGATATGATATATTAGAATATGTTATGTTCATGATGTCGCGGTATAGGAGGTTGTGCTTGCTGAGCGAAAGCTCACTATCTTACGTTTATGCTGTAGGTAAGAAACCGTCAGCAATGGTTGATACAAGATGGAAGGACATGGCGGAGCAAACTGTGAAATGTGGGAAATGTAGCCGCTACGCGTTTTTATATACGTATTTATGTTATGGAAAATATTTTTGATAAAGACACTCTTATATGTTGCACTTGTATGCCATATATATAAAAAAAAAAAAAAAAAAAAAAAAAAAATTTCCGCTGTGTTTCATAAGTATATAAGTATGTACGAGAAGTTAAGTATGTAAGTATGTATGTATGGTAACGGCCTGTGCTAGGCGGGTCGTTACAGAGTTGGTATCAGAGCGGTTTCCTGCGATACGATTTTACAGTCTGCCTGCCATCGCCACCATCATTGTAAGTTAAATTTATATTTTATGTATACGCGTAAGTATTTATGATCGAGTTATGTTATGATAGACGCGTAGAAATGGATCCCGCACGGATCAATGAGGATCGCGCAATTGTTGCGGCTTTTTACGGATTACGTCCTCTTCTATATGACGGTACGGGACGATCAGTTACAGTATCGGCTTGGTTGTACGATATGGAGATGATTTTCTACACCTGCCACATCGAGGACCGATTACAGGTCTCGCTAGCTGCTCGCTGTTTGATCACGGACGCTAGACTATGGTGGATGACTTACGGAGAGCGGCAGATGCCCAGTCGGACGTGGGCACATTTTCGCGCTTTAGTACTTGCACGATACGGGCCGATCCCTGCTGCGGGGCCCGGTAACGATTGGCAGTACCGAGATCCCGAGATCTATTGGGACATGCAGTATAGGCGATACCAGAGTTTCGTTGCAAATTGGCACGCTTACCTGCAGGAGTCTATGGGCCATTACTGCTGCAGATTTCAGGAGGCTATGCTACCCTATGTTCCGCAAGATATACCTCACCCCCAGCTACAGGCCGAGGTGACAGCACATATGGCGCATGCTGACACCCATATGAATGAGTATCAGGTCCCAGTCGACGATGCCGGGATAGGGGGACCCCAGCATGAAGTGGGTCCAATGTTTCCCGAGGACCCGATTCCTGCTATACCCGTACAAGAGATCCCAGCCCAAGAGGCTGAAGACCAGATGGACGCCGAGGACGCTGCCGACGATTTGATTGCTCCGGAGGAACCACCGGAAGACCCTCCCATTATGATCATCCCTAGCGACGACGAGGACGACGAGGACGATATGGAGCCCGAAGTCGAGCAAGGTAACTGGATGGAGGATATTGATGACGCCGAGGGCGATCCCGAGGAGATGCGATTCCACGATGGAAATTGGGACGAAGACTCTGACGCCGAATCCGACGTTTCGATGATTACGCTAGAGGTTATAGTCTAGTTAGGGCCGATATGCGCATATATTTTTAACCATGTATGATGATAGAGTAATAGACACTCCTATCATATTTTTTTTAATTATGAACAGTACGATGGTAAAGTGTTAGACACTTCCATCATATTTTGACCATGTATATGTAAAGATATGTACGTACAAGTATGATGTATTCAATGTGTAATTACAGTATTGTAAATTACGATGTACAAAGTATGTACATAAAGGACCGTACAGATACGGGATTTATAACAAGAGCATGTTATAAATATTATGAAAGTTATGCTATATTATGATAAGTATCTGTTATGATACCTTCTATGTTATGATATGAAATGTATGATGTTACGGCATGATGTGATGTGATAAGTTATGTATGAAAGAAAGGATATTAATGGTGTGATGATATCTTTTCTTATGATAGGATTTAGAAAATGGTACGTCCACGAAGAACGGTACCACGTAACCAGCCCGAGCCAGATCTCGCAACCATCGTTGCAAATCTACAACAACAGCTGCTAGAACAGCAGCAAGAGACGGAAAGACTACGAGCTCATATAGCTCAATTGAATCAAGGACCGGGATTAACGAGGTTCCACCACGAGCTCAACCAGTACCCCCGGTACCTGAGGATCAGCCAGAAGCTCCTCAGAATGCTAACATTCCGATGGCACCTGCTGGAGGGCAAGCAAACCTACACCAGTGAGGGAGGACTTACTATACGAACGATTCAGGCGAATGAAGGCGCCTGAGTTCGAAGGCCCGACGGACCCGATCGCCGCGGACAATTGGTTGATCGATATCCAAGTTATCTTGGATTTCATGCGGCTAACGGAACAAGAGAAAGTTCTCTGCGCTTCTTTGCCCTGAAAAAGGATGCGCGACACTGGTGGATGACCGTGCAGATGCGCCGTGACGTTACGGCCATGAACTGGCAGGACTTTGTGACCGAGTTCCGAGCAATGTATTACAACAGAGAAATCCTTGCCGTTCAACAAGACGAGTTCACGAACTTCAGACAAGGGTCAATGACGGTAATGGAGGCCGTACAGAAGTTTGAACAGCTAGCTCGGTTGTGCCGGATTTGGTTCCGAGTGAAGCAGAGAAGGTGCGAAGAATGATGAAGATGCTCGAACCGATATTGCCAAGCAAGTAAGTGCTGGCAGCAGCCCGCCTACCCTGGTGTCCGATTGTATAAGCCGGGCGATACGAGCCGAATACTGGATCAACCAGGAAAAGGAGCTAGGGCTCAATTTTTCAAAGCTAAAAAGGAGGAAAAGGCGGCAGCAAAGCCAACGCAGACTCGACAAGACTCGGAGTCGCAACCGAAGGCCAATCCAGTATCCTACACAAGGTTCCATCAAGCTGGGAGAATAAGCGAAAAGGAAATTTCTCGGGCCAGAACCAACAAGGGAATTTCCCTCAGAAAAAGAACAATCAAGGAACGAGAACACTAACACCAGCTATCCCGCGTGCGTAACATGTGGAAAGAAACACCCGGGAGTGTGTAGGATGGGGACTAATGTTTGCTACCTTTGTGGCAAGGAAGGGCACTATGCACGAAGCTGCCCCCAGAACAACCAGAACCAGAGCCCTCAGTATCCGAACTGGAATGCCAGCAGCCAGCTACATGCAGTCCAAGCAAGGCTCGAAGGACCCTCAATTGCACAAGGAAGATTAGAGGCTCCTGAACCCCTAGCTAGGATTTACGCCTACACCGATGGAAATGCTGAAGCTGGAACTTCGCATGAAGGGACAAGATAGATACTTGTCGCCACCTAAGGCGTTATTGTATTATTTAATTCTGGTGCAACTCACTTGTTAATATTTATGAGATTGCCCAGAAATTAGGAATAGTATAGAAATTTTTAAAAACAGCTTTTAAAAATTTCTTTGTTGTTAAAGGATTTTGTGGTTTGAATTCTTTTTAATGTAAAATATTTTTGTAATTATAATGACTAAGAACTGCTTGTAGATCCCATCGCAATCAAGCCTTAGGATTTCGATGTGATCTTAGAAACGGATTTCTTAAGTTATTACAACGCTAAGTTTGGCTTTCCAAAAGCGTTGAGAGACGTTTAGCCCTTTCGACAAGGAAAAGTTCAACCTTTACGGACCGTTGCGGAGCTCAACAACCGGATTAATTTTGGCAATAAAGGATCAGACGATGTCAGAAGCCCATAAGACGCCATATTTGGTACATCCAGGAGCTTTCAAAATGTACTAAGACTTCTAAGAAAGTTATCGATGGCCAAGCATGAAGAATAAAGTGACGAAATTCGTGTCAAAGTGCCTAACTTGTCAGAAAGTTAAGGCTGAATACCGACATCCTGAAGGAGATTTGCAGAAAACTGACCGAAATCTACATGTCTCAGATTGTGAGACAGTATGGAGCAACAAAATCAAGCATCTCAGACCAGGATGGATGCCTCATTTCTCGATTATGAACAAATGTTCATACTGCCATGGGGTTGAAATTAAAGTTCATTGCGGTTTTTCACCCCAAAATGGCTAAACGGAAAGAACTATCCCGAATTGTCCTGATTTTCGAGGACGAAAATTTTTTAAGGAGGGTAGATTGTAATACCTAGATTTTTCAATGTTACTATTCTTTTTAAAGGAATTAAATGAATACCATAGAGGTATTATTGAAAGAGAAGCTCGGTTAAGAGTTCTCTTACATTTTATGAGTTTTTAGATCAATAAAACTCAAAAATGGACTATGTAGATTAGCAACGGACCTTTTTAGACAAAAGGGACGGAAAAGTGCATGATTTAACGAAAGTCAAAGTTTGACCAAGAACGGTCAAAGGATTGACTTTGCAGTATAGTAAATAAAGTATACTGTAAAAACCGTCTTTACGGTTGAAATAGTATGAATAGGCTTTGAAAACTAGCTTAGAAAATCAAGCACACCAAGTAGGATTAAAGACCAAAAGGGCTCGAAAAAAATAAGAAAAAGTTTTTACAGTCCATTTTTACGCAGATAAATTTTGGACTGCAGTCAAGTAAAACAGTACTGAATTGTACTGTGTATTAGTAAACACAGTATTAGAAATATCTGTGTAGCACAAAAATGGGTTATTTTAGAGAAAAGTAGCCAAACAAGGCCTTAGGATGACATCATAATTATGACATCATCCTTATTTGGAATTATGACATCATAATTCCATGAACCAACCATTAGATGCCATGTGTCTTGTTCTAGAACAATTTTGCCTTGCTCACCAAGGGGGATGGCCGGCCACCTCATGGGAAATTCTCCAAATTTTCAAAAATTTAGGGGTCAAAGTTGAATTCTTGAAAGTTCCCTTTGCCTATAAATAGGAGTGACCCATATTCATTTTTAATGAAAAACTTAGCCAAACTCTTGCCATTTTCTGCCATCAAAACCGTGAGAGAAGGTGAGAGGGAGCCAAGAGAAAAACTGAATTTTTGCCTAAACCAAGCTTAGGTTAGTTTTCGGTTTGCAAGGGAAAGCTAAGGGGAGAGTTTGAGAAATTTTCCAGCCTTGTTCTAGGCTTGCAGCCGACTGTTAGGGTGCAGGGAAACCAAGAGGGAATCCAAAAATTTTAAGGGAAAGAATTCGGGTTTGTTTCATCAACCGAAACCAAGTTTTTTGAGACCATTTTCTTGGTCTAGGGCAGCCACGGTTTTGGAGCTAGGGAAGGCAGAAATTTTGTGACCAAAACTTGACTTTGGTCCAAGGTAAAAATCTAGAACCCTAACTCTTTTATTTGAGTTCAAATTTTAAGATTTAAGGTAGTTCAATTTGGTTGTAAGGACATAAGTCCATCTTCCAATTTTTGCCCTAATAGTTGTATGTGCTTGATTTGTAGATCTAAGGGTGTATGGCTTGATTTCTTGCATAAGTTGTGCTTGTGTATGATTGATTTTCATGCCTAATGCTTAGGGTTGTGTGTCCCCTGGTTTGGTCCGAAAATCTGCCCTTAGGCAGTGCTTGAAGCATGCTAGCTTAGGGAGCAAAGTTTAGTGTTTGTATGTGTTGTATGCAAAAAGTTAGAACCATGCAAACCTAGGTTAAGTTAATACGGGTTTTGGTTTGCATGGACATGTTTGAATTACATGTTGGTTCATGTGGGACGTTAGAAAACGCTGCATGTATGTTATCTAGGCTCCCGCGTGATCGGTCGAGTTAGAATCCGCGAAATAGGACGTAAAACAAACTTAAAACCGAAAACTGCCAGTTCGGATGTGAACTGCCCAGTTTCGGGAAAAGTGGAATTTGAGGCCTTTAGAGGCCGAACTGGGTAAAACGTAAAACATAAAAGTTGTTCAGAACGAGTTTTCCTAGGGGCCAACGCGGACAGTTTTCCAAATTGAGGCTCCAATGGTCTCCGTTTTTACAAAAACCCGTGGCTAGCCTGCCCAGACCCAGTTTACAGGATCAGCCAGTTTCAAACAAAAACTGGTACGAATACAAGCAGAACTGGATTTTTCGTAAAACACGAAAGTTTTAGGATTTTTCGAGAGCTAGAACTTTCGTGAAGACAACTTTTTCAAAATCAGAATGGATTTTTAAACTGACACGGTTTTATAAAGACTGTGCAGGAAATGAGAAATTCCTGTACAGGATTTTCTAAAAACAGTACAGAAAAATTGTATCTTTTCCAAAACCACTGTTTTGACTAGGGAAACTGTTCCAAAGGCAGTTTCCAGTCCTAAATGATTTTATAAAAACCTATTTTAAGGATATGAATTTTTATGAGTTAAGTAAACGATTTTTAAAGTTAAAATTACCCAAGTTTCCAAGGAAATGGAAAATGGATTTTTTAAACCAAATTGGGTAAGTAAAATAATTACGGGTAATAACCGGATGTAATATCCGAGTTACTAGACCAAAGCCTAGAGCTCAAGTTTGACCCATATAGGGTTAAACCTTGGTTGATTAAGAGTTCAACTATTATTAACCTTAAGGGTTAGTCAAGTTAACCCTAAAGGATACCAAGAGTAAAAAAATAAATTGGGCTAAGATATAGGGTTAATTAAGGAAACCCGATAAAGCCCAAGGTTAGGAAGGTAACCTAACCCTAACGGTATGTATAGGGTTTAGCACATGAGGTTATCCAACGTAACCTCTTAAAGAATTAATTCATATTTAGTATGGGGACATACAATTAGGATTATGTAAGCATGTTGATTAGATTATCAACATTTCCGCAAAACTAATTAGAACCTCACCTATGTCCTTCAACGAGCAGGAGGGAACCTGCACTGTACTCGGAGGAGAAGCAGCTTAACACAGGACATAGCAAAAGAGGTAAGTACAACCACCGCCTACAGCATAGGCTTTGTTGTGGTACTTGCCTAAGTATGATAGATGTATGCTAGGGATGTATGCTATGATATTGATGCTATGTTAGGATGTTGATACTAGGTTATGATGTTGATGCTATGTTAGGATGTTGATGCTAGGTTATGATGTTGATGCTACGTTAGGATGTGATGATAGGTTATAATGTTGATGCTATGTGATGTTATTGTTGTTATGCTATGTTGGGTTATGTTGTATGATAGGTTAAGGTATGCTATTGATGAATGCTATGTTATGTTTATTAAAGCACGAAGCATGTTCACGAAATCTTATAAGAATTATAAGATCAAGTATGACACAACAAGATGAAAAGAAAGATGGCGAGCAATCGCCTGTGTTGTGCCGACCCGCGTTAGGTCGGGTTGGACTATGGTTTGAGTTGGAAATGGTTTGGCCGCCCCAACCACTCCATAGTCGCGCGCCCGGTACATACACACAAGTAAGGGGCCCATAAGTAAGATAAGAAATGGAAGTAAGTTAAGAATGAATTGAGCATAAAATGTGCATAAATGGACCATGCATTATGATATGTATGCTATGTTACGATGAATGAAGTTAAGTAATGATATGATATGCATGATAAGTTAAGATATGATATATTAGAATATGTTATGTTCATGATGTCGCGGTATAGGAGGTTGTGCTTGCTGAGCGAAAGCTCACTGTCTTACGTTTATGCTGTAGGTAAGAAACCGTCAGCAATGGTTGATACAAGATGGAAGGCATGGCGGAGCAAACTGTGAAATGTGGGAAATGTAGCCGCTACGCGTTTTGATATACGTATTTATGTTATGGAAAATATTTTTGATAAAGACACTCTTATATGTTGCACTTGTATGCCATATATATAAAAAAAAAAAAAAAAAAATTTCCGCTGTGTTTCATAAGTATGTAAGTATGTACGAGAAGTTAAGTATGTAAGTATGTATGTATGGTAACGGCCTGTGCTAGGCGGGTCGTTACATACTACAGCACAAACGTAAGACAATGAGCTTTCACTCAGCAAGTACAACTACTATACCGCAACACAATACAAACTTAACCTATCAAAGCATATCTTAACTATTTGCAACATAACGTCTCATGTCATAACTTAACCTAACATCGTAACATAGCGTTCATATCGTAACTTAACATAGCATATCATATCAAACTTATACATCATATGCTCTAGCTTAACATAACATCTCATATCCTAACATAGCATAATATATGCATGAACCGATTTTGCTTCATTATGTTTGCTTGTTCATTCATAGCGTATCTTGCATACATGCTTATCTTACTTATCTTGCTTATGGGCCCCCTTACATAAGTGTACGTACCGGGCGCGCAACTATGGAGTAGTTGGGGCGGCCAAGTCCATTTCCAACTCAAACCATAGTCCAACCGACCTGTGAGCGGGTCGGTACGTCACAGGCAAGCTTGCTTGCCATCATACTTGCTTTTCGTTATCTCTTATTTAGAATTTGTGAACATGCTTCGTGATGCACACATTCATAAGACATATTCATATCATGCTTCATATCATAACTTCATGCATCATAAACATATCATACTTCATGGCATAATCAATCACTAACATTCACATGACATTTCGTAAGCATATCAAACATACATCATATCAACTACCATAGCATTCATCGATCATACTTGGGCAAGTATATAACAAAAGCCTATGCTGTAGACGGAGTTGTACTTACCTCGACTACTATGTCCGGTGATATGCTGCTCCACGTCCGGATACAGCTGCAGGTTACTTCCTGCTTGAATAAAGGACATAGGTAAGGGTCTATTACCGAAAAATGTTGGTGACCTAACCAACATGCATATATGGTCTTAGTTGTATGTCCCCTATGCCAGATATCTTACTTGGTTACAATAAGTAACCCTATTGTTC
>CM046374.1:2584517-2628760 GCA_025413025.1 Ficus hispida
CCTCAGCCTCCAAAATATATGCTATCAAGTGCTCCACAGTCGAGCCAGGTACCGGCATAGGACATACTGCAGGATCTACTGAGGCAGTCCGTCCCGAAACGTCTGGAGTGCAAATGCCATAGAGTTAGCCAAGTCTAAGGGACATATGGCGACATCTCCTCCTGGAAACGTCGGCAATAATGGCTCATGGGCTCCTATGGGAAGGCATGCCAGACGACTGCGAAACTGAGGTATCGAGCATGATACATATGTCGATATATCGCCGGTCACGATGGGTCCACCTGCCCCCTCATCCAGAATCGGTCCATACCGTGCAACTATCAACGTACGAAAATGCGCCCACGTCCGACTCGGCATCGATCGCTCCCCAATAGTCATCCACCATAGCCGAACATCCACTGCTAGACATCGGCTCGCTAAGGAGACCTGTAATCGCTCCTCGATATGACAAAGATGGAAGATCTGCTCCATGTCGTATAGCCATGCTGCTAACGACACCGTCCGTCTAGTGCCATCAAAAAGCAACAGCGCGACTCTAAAAATGATGTCACCGCTCGTCGATCCTCATATACTTGCGGGGATCCATAATCGTAAATCTAATCATACATAATCGCATAATACATATTAACATATGAAAATAAAATTATAACTTACAATGATGGCGGCGATGGCAGGCTGACTGTGAAATTTAGTCGCAGGGAACCGCTCTGATACCAACTCTGTAACGACCCGCCTAGCACAGGCCGTTACCATACATACATACATACATACGTACTTACATGCATACATACTTATACGTAAAATAGCGGAATAATTTTTTTTTTTTATAAGCCGTATAAACATATTTGCACATACGTAAATAATTATACTGATTAATTAAAAACGTTGCGCAGGCATATATAAAGCTTATAAAATAATCACATAATTAAACAAAACGCATGGCGGCATTGGTCCCACATTTCACAGTTCAGCACACCTCGCCCTCCATCTTGCATCACGGGTTGCTACTAGGCTGCTTACCTACAGCATAAACGTAAGACAATGAGCTAACGCTCATCAAGTACAACTATTAAATACCGCAATAACAAAACACAACACAATCTAACCTAACATAACATTTCATGACATATCATAACATAACATTCTTATCATAACTCATCATGACATAACATTCCTTATCATGACTTATCATAACGTAACATTCCTTATCATGACTTATCATAACGTAACATTCCTTATCATGACTTATCATAACATAACATTCCTTATCATGACTTATCATAACATATGCATGAATCGTTTATGCTTTGTTATGCTTTCTATATCATCATATCTTTCTTTCTTAACTTATCTTTACTTATGGGCCCCATAACATGAGTGTTCGTACCGGGCGCGCTCTATGGACTTACTCTTGCCATAGCTCAACCCGACCTGACGCGGGTCGGTACGACACAGGCAATTGCTTGCCATCATAGCTTAATCTTTCTTTTGTTAATTAGTGAACATGCATCGTGATGTTCCACTCAATTAATCTTAACATATCTTAACCTAATCATGCTCCTATAAATCATAGCATACTTAACATTTCATACATCATGACATACATTCATAACATAAAATCATAACACTTATCATTCACATAAAATCATAGCATTCCTAGGATATTCTATAGCACTTAGCATATAGCATTCATAAATAGCAAACATACTTAGGCAAGTATTCACAACAAGCCTATGCTGTAGGCGGAGTTGTACTTACCTTGTTTGTAAAAGCTGTGTCCAATGTGGAGTTAAATTCCGCTGGGACACTTCCGCGTATAACGTTCTGAGATAAAATGAAAGTAAGGGTTAGAACTGTTGGTAGTATAACCAACATTCTTTCATAACCTTAGTTATAAGCCCTTACTTATTTTTACGTTATCCTAATTGGTTACTTTGGTAACCCTAATCGGTTGTTTTTAACTTTGGTTTTAAAATCTTCTTCTTAGAAAGAAAACCTTAATTTTTGGTATAAAAATCCTTTTTGTTTAACTTTAAAACTGAAAACCTTAAACTGAGACTTATAAAATTATTGACTATTAGAAACTGCCTTTGGAACAGTTTCACAATGTCAATTTGCAGTGAAATTATGAATTATACTTTTTCTGTGTTAATTTATAAATCCTGTACAGAGTTTTCCATAATTTGTACAGTTTTCCGAAATCCATTTTCATCTTAAAATCAATACTGATTCTGAAAAACTTGTCTTCACGAAAGTTTTAGACATTGAAAAGTTCTACAACTTTTGTGTTTTGGATAAAACCCAGTTCGGACGTTTTCGTGATCAAAAAACTGTGGAACTAGTCCTGGCCGTGCACGGGTCCTGGGCACTTAAGGCACGGGTCCTGGGCACTTAGGCACGGGTTTTGGTAAAAACCGAGACCATTGGAGCCTCATTTTACAAAACTGTCCGCGTTGTCCTCTAGGAAAAACTCTACTTAAAAACTTTCATGTTTTGAGTTTCCCCTGATTCGGCCTCTAGAGCCTCAAAAACTGATTTTCCCGAAACTGGCCAATTTCTACCGAGTTGGCAGTTTTCGGTTTAAAATTTCGTTTACGTCTAAAACGTTCACCCTACCTCAACCGAACTCAGCGGGAGTCTAAACAGACATGCATACGTTTCTAACGTTTCGGGTTCCAATATGCAAGCCAAATTTACGTCATTCCATAGCATATAAAAATCCTAGGCATTCACACAAACACCTAGCATGCACATAATCAACCACCAAACCCTAAACCTAAACAAATCAAGCACATGCTCATAAATTACAAGCTAGGGCAGAATTAAAAGTGGGCTTAAACCCTTACAAACCATAGCTTAAATACATTTAAATTTCTCCATATGAAATTTAAATGAAAGCTTGCTCGGTTAAGGTTTTTACCTTACTCGGTTTGGCTTGGTTAGCTCGGGTTTCCACTTCCTTCCTCCTCCTCAATTCACCGGCTGTTTTTGGTGATTGGCAAGTGCAAACTTGCTGCCTTCCTTGCCCCAAATCCAGCCACCAAATTACACCAAATCCGGCTGCCTCCAACTCCAAAACCGGTTTGGATCAAGCTTGGTTTCTCCCCCCCCTAGAACCGGCCTTGCTAGGGAAAATGGCACCAAATTTTTTTCCAACTTTTTGCTTGGTTACTAACCTAAATCCGACCACCCTTAAGCCTCCCACACACTTGGTTTTGCAAATTTTTCTTCTCTCTCTCTTTCACACAAAGTTCGGATTTTTGTGGAACAAAATTGCAAGAGTTTGGCTACACATCCAAATTTGTGAACAATGCCCACCTCTATTTATAGAGGTTAGAAGACTTTTTGGAAATAGATTTTTGTTAAGATTTTATAGGATCAACGTTTTGAGTTCTCGTATAGAAATTTAATGTATATTCATAATTGGTATTTTGAAAATGTGCCTGCTAAGGGTTTTTATTAAAATTTTTATTAAAAAGTTCTTAATTATTTATCGGCTCGTAAGACTCATAATAAGATACGCTTAGGTCAAGTCTATATGATCTTTTTGTGTACAAAAGATAGAAAATTCTATGATTTCTTGAAAGTCAACGTTTGACCAAAAAGTCAAAGTTGACCATGGAAAGGTCAAAGTTGACCCGAGAAGTCAAAGTTTGACTAAAGAGGTCAACTATGTGGCAAAACTTAAGTGTGTTAAACAGTATAGGTTCTATACTGAGAAAAACCATTTTTTTCGGATAAAATAGTTAAAATTAAATCTAAAACCGCCGTAGAAAAATTCAAGCACATAAATAGATGATTAAAGGCCAAGGACTTGAAGCGGAAAGAAAAGTTTTTCGTATCGTCCATTTTATGACAGATAAATTTTGGAAGGAATTTAAATTATGAAACTGTGTATTAAGTAACACAGTATTAACGATGTCAGATTGGCTTTAAATGGAATGCTTATAAAGATTTAAGCCAAACAAGCCTTAATGACATCATCTTATCCATGATTAATGACATAATATGGAATTAAGTTTAATTAGGAAAGTATTAGGTGCCAATCATGCATGAGCTGGCCGGCCACCTAACCCCCCCTTTTGTGTGAAATGCTGATTTTGAGGGGTTATTTTGCAATTAAGCAAAGTTGTTAACCCTCTATAAATAGGTGATGGTTCCTATTCAGAAAATTCAAATTTCAGCCAAACTCTGCCCAAATTGCAGCTCCAAATCGTCCCTTGCAGCCAAGAGAAAACCAAGAACAAAAAAAAAATCCAAGGTTAGGAACCTTGGGTGTAGTCGGTTTTCAGCTAGGAGGAAGAAAAGATAGTGCTGGAAATTTTTGGAGCTTGGTTGGCATGTTGGCCGGCTGTTTGTGGGCTGGAAAGGGTGAGAAAAAGTTGAAGGAAGCTGGGGGGGAGTGCCGGATTTAGTGGCTGATCTTGGTGGGCAGCAGCAGCCCAAGGCAGAAAATTTTCTGGGCAGCTTCTAGGGGTGGCCGGTTGTGTGGAGGCAAGGGAGGAACTGAAAAAAAATTGGAGTAAACCCTAACCAAACTTAGGGTTTATTAAGGTAAAATCTTCCCTAAGTTTTCAGCTTTCAATTTGGTTCAATTTGGAAGTTTAAGTTGTATTACAAGCTGATTATGTAAGAGCATAAGCTCGGTTTTATTTTCGGCCATTAGTTAGGTTATGTGCTTGATTTAAATTATTAGGGTGGTTGCTGATTTTAATTATGGTATGACTTTATATATGCTTGATTAATTAGGTTGATTGTATGTTAGTTGTATGGTTAAGTTTATATGCTCCTAATAAGTTTAGGTATGGTTAGTTATGAGCTTGAATGCATAATTAGGTAATGGACAGATTTGGTGCATGTTGTGCAAGCTGGAAAAAAAATCTGCATATCCTAATTATTTGAGATAGGATAATGGCTTGCATGGCTAAGTTTTTATTTGTGTTTAAGGAAAAGTTAACGTTAGAAAGGCGCTGCTTGTTTGACTTAGGCTCCCGCTAGTTCGGTTGAGGTAGTGTGCACGGTTTTAGGGCGAGTACCGAATGAAGGATTTGAAACTGCCATTTCGGGTTCCAGTTACCCGGTTTTATGGAAAGCAAATTTTGAGGCCCTTAGAGGCCGATTTTCGAAAAACGTAAAACATGAAAGTTGTTTAGAACAGTTTTTCCTATAAGACAACGCGGACAGTTTTTAAAAATAAGGCTCAACGGCCTTCGTTTTTATAGAAAACCGAGCTGACCGTGCCCAGACTTCATGCACGGCCAGGTGAACTTAAAAGGAGAAAACGAGTGGATTAAAGTCCGAAATGGATTTTGATCAAAACATGAAAGTTTTAGAACGTTTTGAGATTTAAAACTTTGCTGAAGGAAACTTTTTCAAATTCGAATTCAGTTTTTCAAATAAAAATGTATTTCAAAAACTGTGCAGTGATCGGAAGGTTACTGCTCAAGATTTCTAAAACAGTGTTGGAATTGGGTTTTCCTGCACGTACATTAGCAAATTTTTAGAAAGAAGCTGTTCCAAAGGCAGTATTGACTTTCAATAATTTTTATAAAGAACCCACTCATAGGAATTTTAAAGAAAACCTTAAGTTTTCAAAAGTGGATTTTTAAACCAAGTTTCGGTGAGCAATAACCCGGAAAAGACACCGAGTTATTGGTTTGGGGCCCGAAGCCCAAGGGTTATCCAACGTAACCCAATAATGAACTAAGATTATGGAATAGGGCCCTTGTCTCGAGGGTTACCTACAGGGTTATTTTAGTAACCCGTTCCTAATGTATATAAGTTAGATTATGGGGGCATATAAACGCAGAATAAAATGAATGTTGGTTGGGATAACCAACAAATTTAAAAGTAGGATTTTCAGAAATCCTTACGCTATGTCCTTTGTAATAACAGGTGATAATCTGTTATTGCGACCTGTTCAGGAGCGGCATAGCATCGGACTTAGAGTTCAAGGTAAGTACAACTCCGCCTACAGTATAGGCTTTAGTTGAATACTTGCCTAAGTATGAATGATGAATATTATAGTATGTGTTATGATATGATTTATACTAGAATAGGTTATGAGATGTTATGTGAATATTTTATGATTATGCTATGATTGATGATAAGATGATGAGTTAAGAATTTATGACATGAAGTATGCTATGATTATGTTTTATGAGTACATGTGACATCACGAAGCATGTTCATTAATTCTAAACAAGAATGACTAAGAATTTACGGAGGATAAGTATGAAGGCAAGCAAGTTGCCTGTGTCGTACTGACCCGCTCGTAGGTCGGGTTGGACTATGGATTGAGTTGGAATTGGTCTGGCCGCCCCAACCACTCCATAGTTGCGCGCCCGGTACGTACACTTATGGGGCCCATAAGCAAGATAAGCAAGATAAGTAAAATAAGCAAGTACGATAAGTTAAGTTATGAATGAAAGAAGCAAGCATAATGAAGCATAATTGGCTCATGCATGATCTAGATAGATTCAGTTATACTATGATTGAATGTATTATGATTCAATAGAAAATGTTATGTCATGATTGAAAATGTTATATGGAATATGTTAGGTTGAATGAATGATGTTATGTTTGAATTAATTCTGTTTTGTATCGTTAATGATTGCGGATAATTATGTTGTACTTGCTGAGCGAAAGCTCACGTGTCTTACGTCTATGCTGTAGGTAAGCAACCTGTCAGCAATTTTTGATACAAGATGGCGAGCGGGGCAGGGTGAACTGTGAAGTGAGTGGGATAATCTGCCGCCACGCGTTTTGTTTCATTTATGTATAGTATCTAATATTCGACTGCGAACATCGTCTTATATATTAGTTTCCAATCGTATAGCGCTTTTTCTTTCGTACGCACTATATATATATAAAAAAAAAATTTCCGCTGATTACGCTAAGTAAGTAAGTAAGTATGAATGCTATGTATGTATGTATGTACGGTAACGGCCTGTGCTAGGCGGGTCCTTACAGAGTTGGTATCAGAGAGGTTTCCTGCTATCCCACTTCACAGTCTGCCTGCCATCGCCACCATCATTGTAAGTTGAGTTTTAGTTTAAAGAGTAAATAATTTTTATGCGCCTATGTTATGGTAGACTCGACGATATGGACCCGGACCTAGTCGGCGCGGACCGAGAGGCGACGAGGTCATTCTTTCAGTCATGTCCGCTCATGTTCGATGGCACGCGACGGACGGTGCCTATAGCTGCATGGTTGTACGATATGGAGTTGATCTTCCATATCTGTCATATTGAGGCACGGTTGCAGGTTTCTCTGGCTAGCCGGTGCTTTGCTGTCGACGCTCGGATTTGGTGGATCACTCTGGGAGAGCGTCAGTTGCCGAGCCGCACATGGCAGCATTTTCGTACGATAGTGAGGACCCGATATGGACCGATGTTAGGGGAGGAGCGGGTGATCTACTCCGTGACCCCGAGATTTATGAGGATATGTATCACACACGTTATCTTAGCTACGTGGCTGAGTGGCATGCGTATCCGCTGGAGACGATGACCCACTATTGCCGACGTTTCCAGGAGTCGATGCTACCCTATATTCCTCAGTATCTGCAGAGTCCAGAGTTACAGGCATTAGTTATTCTTAGGAACGGATTGCCTGTTCAGATCCGTCAGTATATTCCGATGCCTATGCTCGACATGTCAGTCGGACATATGATTCAGGAGATATTAGGAGCCGAGGCCATTTTGCATGATATGCCAGCCCCGAATTTGGCTGAGGATCAGCAGGCGCCCGTTGATGACGCCGGGATAGGAGAGCCGATGCATGAGGTAGGACCAGTATTTCCTGAGGATCCGATCCCTGCCGTTCCGGTACAGGAGGTGCCTCACCAGGAGGCTGAGGCTGATATGGCAGATGACCAGTACGACCCCGACGACCTCATCATTGTGCCGGAGGACCCACCGGAGGATCCCCCGATTATTGATATATCGAGTGATGATGAGGACGATGAGGAGCCAGATCCTGAGTTAGAGCACGCAGGCTGGTTAGTTGAGGAGGATGACTTCGATGAGGATCCCGAGGAGATTCCGTTGTCCGACGGAGAGGGGGAGTCCGACTCTGATGCGTCCTCAGCCGTCACCATTGAGCACATAGACTAGGATGACCATGTATATGTATTTTGATGCTAGACTGTTTGGTACTAGCTTATTCTTTTTGATGATAGGCTTGTACGTATGTATGATGGTAAAGTGGTAGACACTTCCATCCAAATATTTTGACCATGTATGTACATGATGTATAGGATATGTATTTACTAGGCTGTAAAAAATGATGACATTTGTACAAATACAAAAAGCAGTTCATGAATGGACATATATGTTACGATGTGGTTATGCAACTCATAATATGTTATGTTATGTATGCTTATGAAAGTTATGTTATAATCAGTATCCGATGTGATACGAAAATGCTATTATGTTATGATATAATAAATATGATGGCTATAATCGAGTACGATTATTATGGCACAACGTATTGTGGTACAAAATGATATAATTTACATGAAAGAAGAGATATTGGAAATGTGGTAATATCTTTTCTTATGATTTTTATAGGAATTGAAAATGGTGCGTACACGTAAGACGGTACCAGTTAACCCTCCTGAGCCTGATATCGCGACCGTTGTAGCAAATTTACAACGGCAACTTCTGGAGCAGCAACGTGAGACGGATAGACTGCGAGAGCAATTGGCTCAGATAAATGATAGACCGCGTGTGGATGAAGTTCCCCCGCATCACGATAGAGTACCCCCGGTAGCACCGCAGGTACCTGAAGTACAACCAGAAGTCCGACAGGAAGTTCCGGTCGCACCAGTTGGGATTCCAGCGAATCTACCACCAGTACGGGAAGATTTGCTTTATGAAAGATTCAGGCGGATGAAGGCGCCGGAATTTGAAGGAATAATGGATCCGATCGCCGCTGACAATTGGCTGATAGACATCCAAGTTATATTGGATTTTATGAGGCTTTCGGAGCAAGAAAAGGTTCTTTGCGCTTCCTTCGCTTTGAAAAGGATGCACGGCATTGGTGGATGACCGTTCAGATACGGCGAGACGTTGCGACCATGAGCTGGCAGGATTTTGTCACAGAGTTTCGCAACATGTTTTATAACAGGGAGATCTTAGCAGCGCAGCAGGATGAGTTCTCCAATCTGAAGTAAGGATCAATGACTGTTATGGAAGCAGTCAAGAAGTTTGAGCAGTTAGCACGGCTATGCCCTGAGTTGGTACCCAACGAGACCGAGAAGGTTAGACGAATGATGAAAATGTTCCGTACCGACATTTCCAAGCAAGTGAGTGCTGGCAGTAGCCCACCTACACTGGTATCTGACTGCGTGAGCCGAGCAATAAGAGCAGAGTACTGGATCAACCAGGATAGGGAGGCTAGGGCTCAGATTTTTAAGGCAAGGAAAGAGGAGAAAGCCGTGGTTAAGCCGATGCAGCCCGCCAAGGTACGGAGTCGAACCAGAAAGGTCAGATAAGCAGCCCTGGCCAAGGCTCTAAACAATTTGGGAAGTTCAAAAGGAAAGGAAATTTCCCTGGCCAAGGACCTCAGAAGAATTTCCCTCAAAAAAAGATTTCCCGAGGAAATGAGGGAAACCGTGCTGAGTTTCCGGTGTGCGCGAAATGTGGAAAGAAACACCCGGGAATGTGCAGATTGGGATCTAATGCTTGTTTCCTTTGCGGCAAGGAAGGGCATTTTGCGAGGAACTGCACCCTAAACAACCAAGGCCAGAACCTTTCTTATCCAAGCCGGAACCCCAACAGCCAACTCCATGCAGTTCAAGCAAGACTGGAAGGACCCTCGCTCACTCAAGGAAGGTTAGAGGCTCCGGAACCCCAGGCCAGAATTTACGCTTACACAAAGGGAGATGCAGAAGCAGGGACTTCGCATGTGGTGACAGGTCAGGTTTCTATCGCCACTTATGATGCTGTTGCTTTATTTGATTCTGGTGCTACGCATTCTTTTGTGTCTCTGGAGTTCGTCCAGAAGTTAGGAAGAGGGATGGATGTTTTGAAGCAGCCTTTCAAAACCTTCTTGCCATCAGGCGAAACCTTGTGGTCCAATTTTTGGATTCGCAACACTTCTGTCATTCTCTGTAATAGAGAATTATTTGTAGATCTCATCGCGATCAAGCTTCAAGATTTCGATGTGATCTTAGGGATGGACTTCTTGGGAAAATACAACGCCCAGATTGACTGTCGAAAACGTTACGTTGCGTTCCATCCCTGTGGCGAGGAAGAGTTTATCTTCTACGGACAGACTCACCATCCAGCAAACCGACTGATTTCAGCAATAAAGGCTTGGAGAATGTTAGCTAACGGTTGTCAAGGTTATTTAGCTAGCATGGTGGACAAAGATCGGGTATTGGAGTTGAGACCGGAAGATATTCCCATTATCAAGGAATATATGGATGTCTTTCCAGAGGAACTGCCAGGACTTCCGTCGGAGCGCGAAATATCGTTCGAGATCGAACTACTACCTGGAACCGCACCGATATCGAAAGCACCCTATCGTATGGCACCTGCCGAGCTTAGGGAACTCCAAGTGCAGTTGCAGGAACTGCTTGACAAAGGATTTATTCGACAAAGCTACTCTCCATGGGGAGCCCCGGTGTTGTTCGTGAAGAAGAAAGATGGATCTTTGCGCATGTGCATTGATTACCGGGAGCTAAACAAGGTAACGATCAAGAACAAGTATCCTCAGCTGTATGCCTTTTGGATTAACCAATGCCCCAGCTGCATTCATGGACCTTATGAATCGAGTATTTAAGGAATACCTGGATAAGTTCGTCATTGTCTTTATTGACGATATTTTGATCTATTCAAGGTCCAACGAAGAACACGAGCATCACCTTAGGCTGGTGATGGAAACTTTGAGACGAAATCAGCTGTATGCCAAATTCACAAAGTGTAATACCTAGTTATTTAACGATTATGATTCTTTGTACAAAAAAATTCAAATTGTACCTTAAGAATATGAATGAAAAAGCCCGGTTAAGGGTTTTTATAATGTTTTGTGAGTTTTTATGACTTTAAAAGACTCAAAATAATTTCTAGGACAAGAAAACGTCCTTTTAGGTAAAAAGGAATGAAAATGGCCAAAAATGTATGTTGGTCAAAGTTTGACCAAAAACGTCGATGGTTGACCAAAAAGTCAACTGTTGACCACGGGAGTCAAATCTCGGCAAGAAAGTCACCTGTCGACAAGAAAGTCAATGGTGGACGAGAAAGCCAAAGATTGACCCCAAAAAGTTGAAGAAAAGACGGTACGAGTAAAATCGCCGCAGTATAGAATTATACTGAATATGCCGTTTTTACTGATAAAATGATATGTTTAGAACTTAAAACCACCATAGAAAGACAAGCACATTAAGTAGAATCAAAGGGCAAAAAGGGTTTTAAGAAATAAGGAAATTTTTATACAGTTTGTTTTCACACAGATAAATTTTGGACTGCAGTTCGGTAAACTAATACTGTGCATAAGTGAATCCAGTATTAGAAATACCTGTGTTAAAACAATAATGGACTGCATAACAAGGTAAAGAGCCAAACAAACCTTAGAATGGCTTACCTCATTCACCTTTTGGATTATGACATCATTATGTCATTTAAAAAAAATTGGAAAGTATTTGGTTGGCATTAGCCATGCAATGGCCGGCCACATGCCCCCCCCCTAAGTCCAATTTCTGATTTTTTTGAGGACTAAAGTGTGCAATTTCAAGAAATTCCAACCTCTATAAATAGGTGAGAGTACTATTGAAAAAAATTAGAAAACTTAGCTAAACTTTGCCAAATTTTCTCCACCAAAATCCGAACTTCAACAAGAGAGAAAGGAAGGAAATTTTGCAAAAACCAAGTGTGTTTTAAGCCTAGGGATAGTCGGTTTTACCTTAGAGAGCAAGCAAGGAAGTTTGAAAAAAAATTGGAACCCAATTCTAGGCCAAGGGCCGGTTGTGTGGGGCAAGAGAAAAGCAAGAGAAAAAAAGTTGAATCCAAAGGGGGATTTAGAGTTTTGAGTGTTGGTTTCCACTTAGAACATCATTTAAGAGCACTTGAGCATTTGGTGCACAAGTTGGCCAAAGGACCGGCTGTTGGAGAGGGAAAAAGGGGAGCCAAGAGCCAATCCAAAAATTCGGATCCAAGGTGAGGTAAAATTCCAAGTTCTTAAGCTTTCATTTAAATTTCAATTGGAGAAATTTAAATGTATTTAAGTATGTGTTGTAATGAGCATAAGCTCACTTTAATTTTCTGCCCTAAATTAAGATTATAGGCTATGTGCTTGTTATGGTTAGGATTTATGGTTTGGTGGTTATGATTTTTGCATGCTAGATGTTTGTGAATTGGTTAGGGTTTATGTACATTATGTTTGATGCTAAATTTGATTTGCATGTTGAATATTGGACGTTAGAAAACGCTGCATGACCACTTTCTAGGCTCCCGCTGAGTTCGGTTGAGGTAGGGTGAACGTTTTAGGACGTAAACAAAATTTTAAACCGAAAACTACCAACTCGGGTAGAAATTGGCCAGTTTCGGGAAAAACAGTTTTTGAGGCTTCTAGAGGCCGAATCAGGGGAAACTCAAAACATGAAAGTTTTTAAGTAGAGTTTTTCCTAGAGGACAACGCGGACAATTTTGTAAAATGAGGCTCCAATGGCCTCGGTTTTTACCAAAACCCGTGCCTAAGGTGCCCAGGACCCGAGCACGGCCAGGACAAGTTCCTCAGGGGTTTTGACCACGAAAACGCCAGAACTGGGTTTTACCCAAAACATAAAAGTTGTAGAGTTTTTAAATGTTTACAACTTTCATGAAGACAAGTTTTACAGATTCAGTCTGGATTTTAAGATGAAAATGAATTTCGGAGAACTGTACAGGAATTATGGAAATCCTGTACAGGATTTACAAAGTTAACACAGAAAATGCATATTTTTGTAATTACACTGCAAATTGACATTGAGAAACTGTTCCAAAGGCAGTCTCCAATAGTCAATAATTTTATACGACTCCTTTTAAGGTTTTCAGTTTTTTTTTAAAAGATTGAACAAAAGGATTTTTAAACCAAAACCTAAGAATTCTTTTCTAAAGAAATAAGTTTGTTTTTAAAACCTAAGTTAAAGATTTAACCGGTTAGGGTTACTTAGGTAACCAATTAGGACAACGTAAAGATAAGTAAGGTTATATAAGAATGTTGGTTATATTACCAACAGTTCTAACCTTACTTTTATTAATCTCAGAACGTCGCACGCGAAGTGTCCCAACGGGATTTAACTCGACTTTTGGACACAGCTTTTACGAACGAGGTAAGTACAACTCCGCCTACAGCATGGGCTTTGTTGTGTATACTTGCCAAAGTATGATGAAAATGCTATGTAGTGTAAATGTTACCTCTTATGTGTTGTAGATAGTTTTAAGTTATAGGAAATGTTATAGAAAATGTCATGCTTTGTAGTATGCTATGATTATGTGTTAAGAGTATGTTATAAAATGCTATGATGATATGCTATGTTATATGCTATGGTATGCTATGTGTTATAAAAAAGTTGAAATGCTATGATTTAGAATGCCATGGAATAGGTTATGATGATAAGATTATAAATTAATTGTGTGACATATCACGATGTATGCTCACTAATTAATACAATTAAGTATGAGATAATGAAAGTTATGATGGCAAATAATTTGCCTGTGTCGTACCGACCCGCGTTAGGTCGGGTTGAACTATGGATTGAATTGGAAATGGTTTGGCCGCCCCAACCAATTCATAGTTGCGCGCCCGGTACGAACACTTACGTTATGGGGCCCACAAGATAAGACAAGATAAGTTATGATAAGTTAAGAAAGCAAGTTACGATTAATTAAGCAAGCATAATGAAGCATAAATGGCTCATGCATAAGTTAAGATAAGTTATATTATGTTATGCTTAAGTTATGATTAGTGTGGTATGTGTGATGTGTTTTATTTAAAGTAAATTGCGGTATAGAATAGTTGTACTTGCTGAGCGAAAGCTCACTGTCTTACGTCTGTGCTGTAGGTAAGCAGCCTGGAAATAATTCTTGATGCAAGATGGAGGGCATGGATTGGCAGACTGTGAAATGTGGGAATAAACCGCTACGCGTTTCGTTATATTATGTAATTATGAAATAAGTTTTATTTACACCCAAACAACGTAATTAATGTTCGATATACATTTATATTTCGTATGTCAGTACAGTATAAAAAAAAAAAAAAAAATTTCCGCTGTGTAAGTTATGTATGTATGTACGATATGTATGTATGGTAACGACCTGTGCTAGGCGGGTCGTTACACAAAGTGTGAATTTTGGCTGGAAAAAGTGCATTTCTTGGGCCATGTAGTGCTAAAGAAAGGGATTTCTGTGGACCCTGCAAAGGTGGAAGCGGTCAGTACGTGGCCAGCACCCAAGAATGTCACGGAGATAAGGAGCTTTCTTGGACTAGCAGGATATTACCGACGGTTTGTTGAAGGATTCTCCAAGATTGCTGCACCCCTTACCGCCCTTACCAGAAAAGGGAAGAATTTTGATTGGACCCAGAAATGTGAGGCAAATTTCCAGGAGCTAAAACGGAAGTTGACAAGTGCACCTGTGCTAATAATTCCTGATGTAGAAGCAGGAAACTTCGTCATCTACAGCGATGCCTCGAAAAGCGGATTAGGAGCTGTGCTGATGCAGAGCGGGAAAGTAGTGGCTTACGCATCCCGTCAGCTGAAAACTCATGAAAGGAATTATCCCACTCATGATTTGGAGCTCGCAGCGGTAGTTTTCGCTCTCAAAATTTGGAGGCACTATTTGTACGGAAACAAATGTGCAATCTATACTGATCATTAGAGTCTCAAGTACATTTTCACACAGAAGGAGCTCAACATGAGACAACGCAGATGGCTAGAGCTCGTAAAGGATTATGATTGCGAGATCCTTTACCACCCAGGCAAGGCGAATAAAGTAGCAGACGCCCTAAGCAGGAAATCTGTAGGCATGCTGATGTCTATTCAAGCATTTCCTAAGCCTCTTCAAAGGGAAATTTCTGAGTTCAATTTGGAGATTTTAACAGGGAAACTATCTTCCCTGACCCTTACGTCCAATTTATTGGAATCCATTAAGTTACATCAAGAGAAGGATTCCTTTTTGATGAAAACTCAGCTTTTTGGTAGAAAAAGTGATGAGTTTAAGACCTCTGCCGATGGCGTCATCTACTTCAAGGAGAGGATTTGTGTTCCCAACTTCGAAGTCTTGAAGAATCAGATTTTGTCCGAAGCTCATATGACGCCATACTCAGTACATCCAGGAGCTTCCAAGATGTACAAAGACCTCCGCGAGAATTATTGGTGGCCCAGTATGAAGAATGAAATAGCTGAATTCGTGTCAAAATGCCTAACTTGTCAGAGAGTTAAGGCTGAACACCGACATCCTGGTGGAGAACTACAGAAGATAGAGCTTCCTGAATGGAAATGGGAGCAGATTACTATGGATTTCATAGTAGGATTACCCAGGACGTCAAGTGGGAATGACATGATTTGGGTTATCGTGGATAGGTTAACCAAATCAGCCCACTTTATTGCCATCAAGGCCACCTTTTCAGTGGAGAAATTAGCTGAAATCTTCGTTTTCCAGATCGTCAGATTCCATTGAGTTCCAAAGTCGATCATTTCAGATCGTGATGGACGATTCACCTCTCGATTTTGGGGCAGTGTTCATAATGCTATGGGGACGAAATTGAAGTTCAGTACGGCATTTCATCCCCAAACTGACGGTCAATCGGAGCGGACTATCCAGACATTAGAGGACATGCTGAGGTCATGTGTGTTAGATTTCAAGGGCAATTGGGACCAGAAGCTGCCTTTGATCGAATTCTCCTATAACAACAGCTATCATGCTTCAATCGGTATGGCTCCATTCGAAGCATTGTATGGAAGGAAATGTCGATCTCCTATCCATTGGCAGGAAGTTGATCAGAAACAGCTGCAAACCACATACTTCATCAAAAAGACCTCTGAGGATATCAAGAAGATCAGGCAAAGGCTTGACATAGCTTTTAGCAGACAGAAAAGCTATGCCGATAAGCGTAGGAGGCCTTTAGAATTTCAAGTTGGTGATGCTGTTTTCATCAAGATTGCTCCCATGAAAGGCGTAATGCGGTTTGGGAAGAAAGGGAAGCTTAGTCCAAGATATACGGGACCATTTGAAATCCTTGAAAGGATTGGAAAAGTAGCATATAAGCTTGCCCTACCGCCAGAATTAGCCTCCATGCACAATGTTTTCCACGTATCGATGCTAAAGAGGTATATATCGGACCCTTCCCATGTACTTAGTCAAGAACCAGTAGAGGTTCAGACGGATTTAACTTATGAGGAGAAGCCAGTTCGGATTCTGGATCGGGAAGAAAAGGTCCTACGGAATAAAACCATTCCCATGGTCAAAGTATTGTGGCGAAACCACAAGGTTGAGGAAGCAACCTGGGAATTGGAAGACGACATGAGAAAGAATTACCCCGGACTGTTCTAATTTTCGAGGACGAAAATTTATAAGGGGGGTAGATTGTAAGATATAGAAAATTCAACGTTTTGAGTTCTCGTATAGAAATTTAATGTATATCATAATGGTATTTATGAAAAAGCCCGGCTAAGGGTTTTTATTAAATTTCATGAGTTCTTATGGCTTCGTAAGACTCAAATACGATCGCTTAGTCAAGTCTATGATCTTTTGTGTACAAAAGATAGAAAATTCTATGATTTTCTTGAAAGTCAACGTTTGACCAAAAAAGTCAAAGTTGACCATGAAGGTCAAAGTTGACCATGAAAGTCAAAGTTGACCCGAGAAGTCAAAGTTTGACTAAAGAGGTCAACTATGTGGCAAAACTTAAGTGTGTTAAACAGTATAGGTTCTATACTGAGAAAAACCATTTTTTTTCGGATAAAATAGTTAGAATTAAATCTAAAACCGCCATAGAAAAATTAAAGCACATAAATAGATGATTAAAGGCCAAAGGACTTGAAGCGGAAAGAAAAGTTTTTCGTATCGTCCATTTTATGACAGATAAATTTTGGAAGGAAATTTAAATTATGAAACTGTGTATTAAGTAACACAGTATTAACGATGTCAGATTGGCTTTAAATGGAATGCTTATAAAGATTTAAGCCAAACAAGCCTTAATGACATCATCTTATCCATGATTGATGACATAATATGGAATTAAGTTTAATTAGGAAAGTATTAGGTGCCAACCATGCATGAGCTGGCCGGCCACCTAACCCCCCCTTTTGTGTGAAATGCTGATTTTTGAGGGGTTATTTTGCAATTAAGCAAAGTTGTTAACCCTCTATAAATAGGTGATGGTTCCTATTCAGAAAATTCAAAATTTCCAGCCAAACTCTGCCCAAATTGCAGCTCCAAATCCGTCCCTTGCAGCCAAGAGAAAACCAAGAACAAAAACAAAAAAAATCCAAGGTTAGGAACCATTGGGTGTAGTCGGTTTTCAGCTAGGAGGAAGAAAAGATAGTGCTGGAAATTTTTGGAGCTTGGTTGGCATGTTGGCCGGCTGTTTGTGGGCTGGAAAAAGGGTGAGAAAAAGTTGAAGGAAGCTGGGGGGGAGTGCCGGATTTAGTGGCTGATCTTGGTGGGCAGCAGCAGCCCAAGGCAGAAAATTTTCTGGGCAGCTTCTAGGGGTGGCCGGTTGTGTGGAAGCAAGGGAGGAACTGAAAAAAAAATTGGAGTAAACCCTAACCAAACTTAGGGTTTATTAAGGTAAAATCTTCCCTAAGTTTTCAGCTTTCAATTTGGTTCAATTTGGAAGTTTAAGTTGTATTACAAGCTGATTATGTAAGAGCATAAGCTCGGTTTTATTTTCGGCCATTAGTTAGGTTATGTGCTTGATTTAAATTATTAGGGTGGTTGTTGATTTTTAATTATGGTATGACTTTATATATGCTTGATTAATTAGGTTGATTGTATGTTAGTTGTATGGTTAAGTTTATATGCTCCTAATAAGTTTAGGTATGGTTTAGTTATGAGCTTGAATGCATAATTAGGTAATGGACAGATTTGGTGCATGTTGTGCAAGCTGGAAAAAAAAATCTGCATATCCTAATTATTTGAGATAGGATAATGGCTTGCATGGCTAAGTTTTTATTTGTGTTTAAGGAAAAGTTAACGTTAGAAAGGCGCTGCTTGTTTGACTTAGGCTCCCGCTAGTTCGGTTGAGGTAGTGTGCACGGTTTTAGGGCGAGTACCGAATGAAGGATTTGAAACTGCCATTTCGGGTTCCAGTTACCCGGTTTTATGGAAAGCAAATTTTGAGGCCCTTAGAGGCCGATTTTCGAAAAACGTAAAACATGAAAGTTGTTTAGAACAGTTTTTCCTATAAGACAGCGTGGACAGTTTTTAAAAATAAGGCTCTAACAGCCTTCGTTTTTATAGAAAACCGAGCTGACCGTGCCCAGACTTCATGCACGGCCAGGTGAACTTAAAAGGAGAAAACGAGTGGATTAAAGTCCGAAATGGATTTTGATCAAAACATGAAAGTTTTAGAACGTTTTGAGATTTAAAACTTTGCTGAAGGAAACTTTTTCAAATTCGAATTCAGTTTTTCAAATAAAAATGTATTTCAAAAACTGTGCAGTGATCGGAAGGTTACTGCTCAAGATTTCTAAAAACAGTGTTGGAATTGGGTTTTCCTGCACGTACATTAGCAAATTTTTAGAAAGAAGCTGTTCCAAAGTCAGTATTGACTTTCAATAATTTTTATAAAGAACCCACTCATAGGAATTTTAAAGAAAAACTTAAGTTTTCAAAAGTGGATTTTTAAACCAAGTTTCGGTGAGCAATAACCCGGAAAAGACACCGAGTTATTGGTTTGGGGCCCGAAGCCCAAGGGTTATCCAACGTAACCCAATAATGAACTAAGATTATGGAATAGGGCCCTTGTCTCGAGGGTTACCTACAGGGTTATTTTAGTAACCCGTTCCTAATGTATATAAGTTAGATTATGGGGGCATATAAACGCAGAATAAAATGAATGTTGGTTGGGATAACCAACAAATTTAAAAGTAGGATTTTCAGAAATCCTTACGCTATGTCCTTTGTAATAACAGGTGATAATCTGTTATTGCAACCTGTTCAGGAGCGGCATAGCATCGGATTTAGAGTTCAAGGTAAGTACAACTCCGCCTACAGTATAGGCTTTAGTTGAATACTTGCCTAAGTATGAATGATGAATATTATAGTATGTGTTATGATATGATTTATACTAGAATAGGTTATGAGATGTTATGTGAATATTTTATGATTATGCTATGATTGATGATAAGATGATGAGTTAAGAATTTATGACATGAAGTATGCTATGATTATGTTTTATGAGTACATGTGACATCACGAAGCATGTTCATTAATTCTAAACAAGAATGACTAAGAATTTACGGAGGATAAGTATGAAGGCAAGCAAGTTGCCTGTGTCGTACTGACCCGCTCGTAGGTCGGGTTGGACTATGGATTGAGTTGGAATTGGTCTGGCCGCCCCAACCACTCCATAGTTGCGCGCCCGGTACGTACACTTATGGGGCCCATAAGCAAGATAAGCAAGATAAGCAAGATAAGTAAAATAAGCAAGTACGATAAGTCAAGTTATGAATGAAAGAAGCAAGCATAATGAAGCATAATTGGCTCATGCATGATCTAGATAGATTCAGTTATACTATGATTGAATGTATTATGATTCAATAGAAAATGTTATGTCATGATTGAAAATGTTATATGGAATATGTTAGGTTGAATGAATGATGTTATGTTTGAATTAATTCTGTTTTGTATCGTTAATGATTGCGGATAATTATGTTGTACTTGCTGAGCGAAAGCTCACGTGTCTTACGTCTATGCTGTAGGTAAGCAACCTGTCAGCAATTTTTGATACAAGATGGCGAGCGGGGCAGGGTGAACTGTGAAGTGAGTGGGATAATCTGCCGCCACGCGTTTTGTTTCATTTATGTATAGTATCTAATATTCGACTGCGAACATCGTCTTATATATTAGTTTCCAATCGTATAGCGCTTTTTCTTTCGTACGCACTATATATATATAAAAAAAAAATTTCCGCTGATTACGCTAAGTAAGTAAGTAAGTATGAATGCTATGTATGTATGTATGTACGGTAACGGCCTGTGCTAGGCGGGTCGTTACATAAATATTTAAACATACAGTCATTTCTTGAACTTTTCGGGTCCACCATCGACTTTCTTGTCAATTAGTGACCTTCTTGTCAAGTTTTGACTTTCATGGTCAACAGTTGACTTTTGGTCAACCGTGACGTTTTTGGTCAAACTTTGACCATTTTACAAAATTTCACGATTTTGTTCCTTATTACCTAAAAGGTCGTTTTCTTAAATACATAACCATTTTTGAGTCTTATAAAGCCATAAAACTCACAAAACATAATTAAAAACCCTTAACTGGGCTTTTTCCATAAATACCTTTACGGTTCGATGTAAATCTTATACATAGAATCGTTCAGACATAAAAATCAGGTATTACAATAACTAAGTAAGTATCAAGCGTTGTTTAAGGGGGACATATAACTAAGATTAAGTATGAATGTTGGTTAGGTTACCAACATTTTATAAGTATAGAATCCTTACCTTTTGTCGTTTGGAATAGCAGGAGGTAGCCTGCTGTGGTGTCCTAACTTAGAACAACACATCATTGGACATAGTGTACGAGGTAAGTACAACTCCACCTACAACATAGATTTGTTGTGGTGTTA
Organism: Ficus hispida; assembly: GCA_025413025.1. Classification (NCBI taxonomy): domain Eukaryota; kingdom Viridiplantae; phylum Streptophyta; class Magnoliopsida; order Rosales; family Moraceae; genus Ficus; species Ficus hispida. The sequence goes on from CM046374.1 coordinate 2,605,302, forward strand.
CTTGCCTAATGTGTTGTATGCTATGTTATGATATGATGTATGACATGATTAAGTTCATGATATGGTTATGATATGATGATGATTCAGTTATGATTTAATTAGGTGTGACATCATGAGGCATGTTCACCAATTCTTGTGATAAGTACAAGATCAAGAATGAGATGATAAAAAGTAAGAATGATAACAAGCAAGCTTGCCTGTATCATACCGACCCGCGTTAGGTTGGGTTGGACTGTGGTTTGAGTTGGAATTAGACTGGCCGCCCCAACCACTCCATAGTTGCGCGCCCGGTACGGACACTTATGTAAGGGGCCCATAAGCAAATAAAGTTATGAAAGAATGTTATGAAAAGAAAAACATGAAAGCATAATGAAGCATAAACGGTTCATGCATTGTTAAGTTATGCTATGCTATGCTATGTCATGATATGTTATGTTTTATGATTATGTGTGCGGATGTTAAAGTTGTACTTGCTGAGCGGCAGCTCACGTCTTATATCTGTGCTGTAGGTAAGCAACCTATGGGCAATCTCTGATGCAAGATGGGGGAGCATGGCGGGGCAAGCTGTGAAATGTGGGAATGATAGCTGTTACGCGTTATGTTTATATTATGTATATTCTTTTCGATATACAAGGGACTTTATTTAGTAACGTTCTAAGTACGTATTTTATTCGTGTGAATTCGCACCATAAAAAAAAATATATTTCCACTGTTTTTGCTAAGTAAGTAAGTACGTTATGTGAGACACGTTAAGTATGTATGTATGTATGGTAACGGCCTGTACTAGGCGGGTCGTTACAGATATGGTATCAGAGCGAGGTTTCCTGCTATCCGATTTCACAATCTGCCTGTCATCGCTGCCATCATTGTAAGTTAAAATTTATTTTCATGCATAAATATTTTATTATGCGAATATGATATGGCAGATTCAACGACATGGATCCTGCTCGACTAGACGAGGATCGAGATGCATGACGTCATTTTATGAGTCGCATCCTTTGATATTTGATGGTACGAGACGGACAGTATCAGAAGCGGCATAGCTGTACGATATGGAGCTTATTTTCCGTATCTGTCCCATTGAGGCTTGATTACAGGTTTCTTTAGCCAGCCGATGCTTTGCAGCGGACGCCCGACTGTGGTGGATGACGCTTGGAGAGAGAGAGATGTCGAGTCGTACCTGGGCATATTTCCGTACCATAGTGATTACGCATTATGGGCCGGTACCTGACGAGGGAGTAGGTGTGCCTTATCGCGACCCCGATATTTACCGGGATATGTACCACGCGCGATATCTTAGTTACGCAGTAGTTTGGCACGCCTACCCATAGGAGTCCATGGGCCACTACTGTCGGAGATTTCAGGAGGAGATGTTGCCTCATGTTCCGCAGGACTTGGCCAAGCCAGAGCTGTTGGCGTTACTGTGACGACCCGCCTTGTACCGGCCGTCACTACTTGACTTAACTTACTTGAACTTAAACTTGTTTTATCCCATTTTTCATCATAAAAATAGTGGGGATTTTTTTTTTTTTTTTATAATAATAATAGCGGAAGCATTATACTTAGAAAATATTTACATACACTCATACACAAATAAAATAACTGTTTGTTTTCTCAAAATAGATATATTAATTAAATCCTTTTGAGTTGTGAATCCCACCCCGTTCATCATTTCACAGCCACCGGCTTTACCCGCCACCATGCAGTCAATTCAAGACAGGCTGTTTACCTACAGCATAAACTTCAAACAATGAGCAAAAGCTCAGCAAGTACAACTCCTATACCGCAAACCAATTACATGAAACATACATAACCTTTTTCATGACATCTTAAACATGAAAACGTAAACTTGGCATCATATCATCTTAAACATGAAAACGTAACATGGCATCATAACATAGCATTATATCATCGATTTCTTAATCTTAAACATGATATTCTGTCGTGAAATGCATGAACCGTTTATGTCCAATTATGCTTGCTTTCTTGTATCACACTTTATCTTGTTGATTTTACTTGTGGGCCCGTTAACTTGATGTGCATGTACCCGGCGCGCAGCTTAAGGAAATTACCCAAGCTTTCGACCCGATCGTCATCAGGGGGCACAACACTGGCTCTTGTGGCCTTTTCTCAAACATTCTGTTTGTAGGTCTTTCTTGACATCTTTTCACTTGATAGATTAGTGAGCATACTTATATAATGTCTCCTAATCTCATGTTTTATCAATGCATGGACAGTCGAACTTTTTCATGTAAGCATAATAACAATACTTGAAACATTCATCATACAATAAGCATATTGCAACCATCGAGCAAATCATCAATTAACACTTAAACAGTGTAAAGTAAACATGTTAAGTAAACATACAACTCTAGCCTATGCTGTAGGCGGCGTTGTACTTACCTTATCTTCGTTGTTCACGTGATCGAATTTCCTTTCCCGAGCACGCTTGCAGATCACCTCCTGCCCATGGACGTTTACACGTGAGGTCTCTATTCTAAGATCGTTTAATGTCGGATTAAACCAATATATATATTTTTCGGTTATAAGACCCTCTTCTAACACAAGCGAAGGGGTCACATGGCGTAACCCACAACAGAAATATTAATTAAGGGTTCATGTAGAGAATCATAATCTTAACTTAACCTCAATCCGCATGATTAACTCTGGGCTTGGGCAAGGCCCTAGTAACTCGAAATAATTTTCCGGCTACTAACGCAGTATCTTATTCATTTTAATCTTGAAAACCTTGAACTTGCTTAAAAATATCATTTTCTTGTTTATTTAAGTAAGTTTGGTGAATAGCACCCAAACCTGTCTTGAAAATTACAAAATACTTGAAAACATTTCTATAAAACATTTGGGGATCGAAAACCACCTTTGGAACGGTTTTCGGGTTTGAAAATGAATTGCAAGTTAGAAAAACGTTTTTCCTAGTCATTGGTCTAGAAAATCCCGTGTATGAGATTTTGCTCACTGCGCGGATTTTGTTTGAAAATTCATAACTTAAAATGTAAAACGAATTTGGAAATACTTTCTTCATGACAGTTATAGCTAACAAAAAGATCTAAAACTTTCATGTTTTGAACATTTTCTGATTCTGGCTCAGTTAATACCAGTTTTTATTTGAACACATGTGAATCGTTGGAACCTGGTCACCCTGACCAGTTCTCGGTTTTTCTTCAAAACAGAGGCCATTGAAGCCTTATTTTTAAAATCTGTCCATGTTGTCCCCTAGGAAATACCCTAACGAACAACTTTTGTGTTTTAAGTTTTTACCCATTCGGCCTCTAAGGACCTGTAAATCCTACTTTTCTGAGCTGCCGGGTGTTGGACCCGAGAGCAGTTTTGGTGTTAGTCCAAATTTTACGTCCCTATACGTCGCTCTAGCTCGACCGCCCAATGCGGGACCTAATAACACATGCACGTCTTCTAACGTCCCTCATACACATAAAATTTTAAATCCCGTGCTTTCGGATTCAACTCAAGGCCGAGACCCCTTGGTCCACGGTTTTGAGAGAGAAACATACATACAACAAAACTCAACCAAACATCATACAAACCCTAGAACATGCATCTAAAAATTTGATAAACATAATAGAGACATGAAACCCTTAAATATAAACCCTAGCATGCATCTCTAGCACACAAAAATCATAGAGCATTACTCCAACCAAACATGCAAAATAATCACCTCAAAAACCTAAATCAAGCATAAAAATATAACCTAAGCTATTTAGGGCCAAAACCGAAAATTATGAGCTCAAGCTCTTACAACTTTTGTGCTTGAAATACATAGTAAAATCCTTGAGAAAGTGAACCAAAAATTTGAACCAAGAACTAGAGCAAGGTTCGGATTTTTACCTCAAAAAAATCCGGTTGTTCCTAGCTTGATCCTAATCGAAATTTTGTCTCCAATGTGCACGGTTTGGACCTCAAAAATGGTCACAAAAATTTTGTTAACTTCCTCTCCCAACCAACCTTAGAAAAGAGAAGAAAAATGCCCAAAATCTTACCTTTGAACTCACTAAAAACCGAGGCTTTAGGGGGGAGGTTTTTCACAACTTTTTGGCTTGAACACTTGCTTTCCTTAGCTCACTTTCTCTCTCTCTCTCTCTCTCTCTCTCTCTCGGATTTCTTGGAGTGAATTGCTGATGGAATGGCTGAACATGGGGTTAAGGGTAGCTGAGTTTTTGGGGTTTGAAATCCCTACAAATAGTGTTTCTAGCTAGGGAAAATCCTATGCTTTCTTTTCCAAGAAAATTTGGTTCAAAACTTGCCAATTGGTCCTCCAATTTTTTGCAAGTTATTGCCCACAAGGGCTTGGGTGGCCGGTTGCTATGGGAAAAAATGGGAGAGTGGTTGACAACTCATAGATGAGGTGTCACAAGCTCATTGGTCCATGTGTGTGGAGGATTAAATCCTAATTTAGCTTAATTGTGATATAATTAAGCTTAAAGGCTTGTTTGGTTCAATCTTTTTGAAAAATTGTGTAATTTCAACACATTGCAATAAATTTTAATACTGAGTTACTTAAATACTCAGTATCGAAAATTATATTGCATTAAAATTTTCGATCTGTGAAAAACTCGATCGGGAAATCTTTTCTCTTATTTTCCAAATCCTTTCGCCCTGAACTCTAGCTTAGTATGCTTGATTTTTCTAAGGTGATTTCAATTCTTATTAAAACTCGTCTTGATCACGAAATGAGTTTTTAGCAGTAATTTCACTTATACTGCGATCTTAAAAAAAAATATTCTTGTTTGACGTTTTCGACCGTTTCGGTCTAACTGACTTATTGGTCAACGTCAACTTGTCTTGAAAATGTGCAAACACGACCTCCTTCACTCATAAAGGTCTTTTGCGAGTTCATGCAATTTGTTTTTGAGTCTTAATAAATCTTAAGAACTCGTTTAACAATTTAAGTTCTAAAACGAACTTCCGCATGAAATACCGATTACGGTAAACATTTACACGAAATTTCTATAAAATATGTACCGAAGAAATTCGGGTGTTACAATCTACCCCCCTTAAAAATTTTCGTCCTCGAAAATCAGAACAATTCGGGGTAGTTTCTTCTCATGTCGTTCTCGACTTCCATGTCGCTTCTTCAACCGCATGATTCTTCCACAAAACTTTGACCATAGGAATCGTTCGGTTCCTCAGGACCTTATCTTCCCTATCGAGGATTCCGACAGGCTTCTCCTCGTATGTCATATCGGTCTGAACCTCTACCGGCTCCTGATGAAGTATGTGGGAAGGGTCCGAGATATACTTTTTGAGCATCGAACGTGGAAAACGTCGTGCACTGCTGATAGCTCTGGCGGTAAAGCAAGTCTGTACGCGACCTTTCCAACCCTTTCCAGGATCTCGAACGGTCCTGTGTAGCGCGGGCTCAACTTTCCTTTCTTACCGAACCTCATTACTCCCTTCATCGGAGCAATCTTTATGAAGACTGCGTCCCCAATTTGAAATTCCAAAGGTCTGCGACGCTTATCAGCGTAACTTTTCTGTCGACTGAAAGCAATGTTGAGCCTTCGTTTGATTTTCTGGATATCCTCGGAGGTCTTTCTGATGAAGTCTGTCTTTTGTAGCTGCTTCTGGCCGACTTCTTGCCAATTAATTGGCGATCTGCACTTTCTCCCATACAACGCTTCGAACGGTGCCATGTCAATCGAAGAGTGATAGCTGTTGTTGTACGAGAATTCAATCAACGGAAGCTTCTGATCCCAATTTCCTTTGAAGTCCAAGACACACGATCGCAGCATATCTTCCAGTGTCTGGATAGTTCTCTCCGATTGACCATCGGTTTGGGGGTGGAATGCAGTACTGAACTTCAATCTCGACCCCATTGCCATATGAACACTGGTCCAGAAACGCGAAGTAAAACGCCCATCACGGTCGGATATGATCGATCTTGGCACTCCGTGCAACTTGACAACTTGATTTACGTAGAGTTCGGCCAATTTTTCTACTGAAAAGGTGGCTTTGATGGCGATAAAATGGGCTGATTTGGTCAATCTGTCGACAATGACCCAAATCGTATCATTCCCACTTGTCGTCCTTGGCAATCCTACTACGAAATCCATCGTAATTTGCTCCCATTTCCATTCTGGGAGTTCAATTTTCTGTAGTTCGCCTCCGGGATGTCGGTGCTCTGCCTTAACTTTCTGACAAGTTAAGCAAGTTGATACGAATTCTGCCACGTCATTCTTCATGTTGGGCCACCAGTACGTCTCCTTGAGGTCTTTGTACATCTTGGTAGCTCCTGGATGTACAGAGTATGGCGTCTGGTGTGCCTCTTTTAGGATTTCTTCCTTTAAATCCTTCACTTTTGGAACCCAAATCCATCTCTTGAAGTGGATTATTCCGTCTGCAGAAGTCGTAAAATCTTTGTTGTCCTGATCAGCAAGCCGCGCCTTTTTCAACGAAGAATCTTCTCCCTGATGCGCCTTGATTCTGTCCAGCAAATCTGAGTGAAGAGTCAGTGAATCCAATCTCCCGGTGATTATTTCCAGTTGATAATTACTGATCTCTTTCTGCAATGCCTTGGGAAGTGCTTCAATGGACATCAGTGTGCCTACCGATCTCCTACTCAGCGCATCGGCTACCCTGTTGGCCTTTCCAGGGTGGTAAAGGATTTCGCAGTCGTAATCCTTTACTAACTCTAGCCATCTTCTTTGCCTCATATTCAGCTCCTTCTGAGTAAAAATATACTTGAGGCTCTGGTGATCTGTGTAGATCTCGCATTTGTTTCCATACAGATAATGTCTCCATATCTTAAGTGCGAAGACCACCGCTGCTAGCTCCAAATCGTGCGTAGGATAATTCTGTTCATGATTTTTTCAGCTGTCTTGATGCATAAGCTACCACCTTTCCGTCCTGCATCAGAACGGCTCCTAATCCAATCTTAGAAGCGTCGCTGTAGATTACGAAATTTCCCGCATCAACATTAGGAATGATGAGCACCGGGGCACTTGTCAACTTTCTCTTCAGCTTCTGGAAGTTTTCCTCGCACTTTGGAGTCCATTCGAACTTTTTGTCCTTCTTGGTGAGGGTCGTGAGGGGTGCTGCTATCCTGGAGAATCCCTCTACGAAGCGTCGATAGTATCCAGCGAGCCCTAGGAAGCTTCTTATCTCGGTAACGTTTCTGGGGGTCGGCCATGAGCTAACCGCTTCAATCTTCGCTGGATCTACGGAAACTCCCTCTTTTGATACTACATGCCCCAAAAAGTGAACCTTATCCAGCCAAAATTCACACTTCGTGAATTTGACGTACAGTTGATGTCGCCTTAACATCTCCATTACCAGTTTGAGGTGCTGCTCGTGCTCCTCTTTGGATCTTGAGTAGATCAAAATGTCGTCGATGAAAACGATGACAAATTTGTCCAAGTATTCCTTGAAAATTCGGTTCATGAGATCCATGAATGCAGCTGGGGCGTTTGTCAATCCGAATGGCATTACTAAAAACTCGTAATGCCCATAGCGCGTCCTGAAAGCTGTCTTGAACACATCCGACTCCTTGATTCGAAGTTGGTGATAACCTGATCGCAAGTCCACTTTGGAGAACACTTCTGCTCCTCTAAGCTGGTCGAACAAATCGTCGATCCTGGGCAGTGGGTATTTGTTTTTTATCGTCAGCTTGTTCAATTCTCTGTAGTCGATGCACATACGCAACGATCCGTCCTTCTTTTTAACGAACAGGACAGGTGCTCCCCATGGAGAGTGGCTTGGTCGGATGAATCCTCTGTCGAGTAACTCCTGCAACTGTACTTGGAGTTCTCTTAGCTCGGCTGGTGCCATTCTGTACGGCGCTTTTGACACTGGTGCAGCTCCGGGTAGCAACTCGATCTCGAAGGAAATCTCACGCTCCGGTGGAAGTCCGGGTAGATCCTGTGGAAAGATGTCCAGATAATTCCTAATAATAGGAACTCCTTCCGGTGTCAATTCTTCTTGCTCCTCAAGTGGTCCGACCTCATACTGTGGCTCGGGCTCATCAGCATCATCGACTGGGGGCTGCTCAGGATTCACTGGAGCATCATTCCCGGCGTCTTGAGCAATGAACTCTGCCTCTAAAATATCGTCGAGGGTCCCAGCGATGGTCGAGTGGAGGGTAGGCTGCGGAACATGCTGTCTGATATGAGGCGGCGTTCCGTTCACTAGTAGAATCACTGCCTCCAACTGGGGCTCTGGAAGATCCTGGGGTATATGGGGATGCATCATCTCCTCAAACCTCCACCAGTAGTGGCTCATTGTCTCGCCCGGGTATGCGTGCCAGGCCTGGGATAACATCTAGTACCGTGTATGACGCATATCACGGTAAATATCTGGATCTCTAGCAGGTGCACCCTCATCTCTGGGTGGAAGTGGTCCATAGCGTGCTAACATCACCGCACGAAACTGCGCCCAAGTGCGACTAGGCACCTGACGCTTACCAGCGTCGATCCACCATATCCGCGCATCTCCATAAAGACATTTAGCAGCAAGCATGATCTCCAGATAGTCCGGGATGTGACACATCAAGAATGTTTGCTCCATATCGTGGAGCCACGCCTCGACGTGCACAGTACACCTCGTGCTGTCAAAAGATAGGGGGTGTGCGCGGAAGAAAACCGTAACGGCGTCTCTATCCTCTTCGGTCATCATGGGGTCCATCGTACCGTATCTACACGCAATGCTTAACTATAAGCATACATATATAAAACGTAAAGTAAATCTAAACTTACATATGGTGGGGGCGATGGCAGGCAGACCGTGAAATGATGTCGCAGGGAACCGCTCTGATACCAATCTGTGACGACCCGCCTTGTACCGGCCGTCACTACTTGACTTAACTTACTTTAATGACCAGCTTGTTTACAAATTTTGATTTTTGTTGTGAACAATCAAAGTTTGTAATTAGAAATGTTTATGTGCTATGAATGTGAATGTGTTATGTTTTATCGGTGAAATTATCAAATTCTTGATTGAAAGATTCGATAATTTATCTATGAAAGACCTTTTTGCAGTAAAAGGCAAATTTATGAATTATGATTCTCTGTTAGTAGTTTCTAATTTTAAGAGAACCCTATACGCAGTTCAGACAAAATCTGGATAATGGACCAGTGCAAGTATACTGTTTTTAGTCGAAAACAGTATCTGAGTATGTATTCTAATATGAAAATGAACTGTGTTTAGGAAATAAGCCAAGTAAGGTCTTAAAAGGTGACACTTCGTCTTTAAAAAGAATGACAAATGTCACTTTGAGAACCGGCCACCCTATAGGGACTAAAGTGTAAATGTTTTGCCTTTAGGGGCCAAAGTATAATTTTGTGAAAATTGTGGTTTGATAGATAAATTTGTAAATTTATGGAACTATGGATTTTTCTAGTTAGATTTCCTAGTTCAATTTAGCTTATGATGATTTTTAAATTTGGTTAACCTAGTTGGAAACCAAGGAAACAAGTTAGGTTTGGATTGGTTCAAAATTGACCAATCATTTGCCTACACTTGTACTTAAGGGAACCGGCCACATCAAGGGTTAATGAGCTGATATTTTGCTCTTAAGGACCAATAGGCAAGGTATGAAAAATTTGAAGTTCATTAGAATTTGATACCTCACAATTTTAGCCTTGCCTAGTAAGCAAAGTAGTTTTGCATACAAAGCTATGTTGCATTTTGCAACTTTTACACTTAGCAAAGTTTGGCCGGCCACCTTATGAAGAATTTCAAGAAAATTATGATAGATTTTTCTTACTAAGCATTCAAATTCAACTAAGACAAGGATTGGTTACAAAATTTAGTTACCATAGTTATGTTAAAACCAAGAAAGATAATTTAGTTAGTTTAACTATTTGCTTCCATTTTGACTCATCATGGCCGGCCACCACATGATTCCAATGAGTAAATATGTTACTCTTGGGAATTAATATGCAGCTGAGTTTCTCAAAGTTTTGAGAGATGACAAGTGTAGTTTATAGCTTTGGTGAGCAAGCTTATAGCCTTGCTTGCTTGGCTTGATAGAATCAAGCTTGTGTTGCCACATATGGCCGGCCATCACAAGGAAAACACACATCAAATTTCTAGCTTTGATGACTAAGCCTCTTAGCCTTGATGAGTCATCCATTTAGCTTTCTTCTTTGGCAAGCCAAGGCTTGCAAATTCAGCACCAAAACCGGCCAATGGGTGAATGACACACCATGGCTTAGTTTATGCATTAACCAATCAAGTTTTGCCTCCTAGACTAGCTAGAATTTTGGCACTCATCACCTAATGGCCAGCCATCTTGAGAACATGCCGCATAGCATGGTAGCTTTGGTGAATAAGTCACCTTAGCTGTGCTTACTCAATGTCTAGGGCCAAGGATGGCCGGCCAACACACAAGGGTTGTGTGCAAAATGAAGATTTTTGGAGGACTAACTAGCAAGGTAAGAGCAAAACATTCACCTATAAATAGGAGGTGGTACGAACATATATGATCCTTTGGACAATAAACCATAGATTGGCAGCTCATTATCTGCTTCTTCTTTTCCTTAGGAACCGAACAAAAAGTGAGAGAAAGAGTTGAAAACAGATTCGGTTTGTGGTGTTGGTCTAGTGAGAAAGAAAACCTCCAAAACCTTAAGCTAGAATTGTTTTGTGAAGCTTGAGGTAAACTCTTTAACCTCTAGTTTTCATTCACGTTTTTGTTAAGAGGATTAAGTGTATGAGATTATGTATGAGTTTATGATAAGCAGATTCAAGTACTATGCTTTTGTAACGACCCGCCTAGCACAGGCCGTTACCATACATACATACATACATACGTACTTATTTAATAGGCGTAACGTAAGCAGCGGAAATTTTTTTTTTTTTTTTTTTTTTTTTTTTTACAGTGCGGATACTTGCAAAATATAGCGATGTTTGCATACAACATAATTTACATAATAAGTTCAAAACGCAAAGCGGTTAAAATCCCCACATTTCACAGCTTGCTCTGCCCCGCTCGCCACCTTGCACCATCAGTTGCTGGTAGGTTGCTTACCTACAGCATAGACGTAAGTCACGTGAGCTTTCGCTCAGCAAGTACAACATATATATCCGCAACAATTAAACATAACCCATCATACATAACTTCTCATAGCATACATAACATACTTAAACTTATCATAACATACATATCATGTTATAACATCGCATAATATATGCATGAACCAATTATGCTCTTATTATGCCATCGTATTCATTCTTAACTTATCTTACTTATGGGCCCCTTATCATGAGTGTACGTACCGGGCGCGCTCTATGGACTTACTCTTGCCATAGCTCAACCCGACCTGACGCGGGTCGGTACGACACAGGCAAGCTTGCTTGCCATCATACTTACTTTACATGAACTCATAATTATTCTTATTAGTGAACATGCTTCATGATGTCACTATACATAAATCATGCTTTAATTTCATAATCATGAACTGAACATACTTATCATAAACATAACATCATATCATAAACACTATTCATACTTGGGTAAGTATCAACAAGAGCCTATGCTGTAGGCGGAGTTGTACTTACCTTGAGTGCTATGTCCCGAGACTTGTTGATCCACTGCAGGATACCTCAGCAGGCTATTTCCTGCTATATCAGAGGACATAGAGTAAGAATTTAGTTCTTACAGAATGTTGGTAATCAAACAAACATTCATACCTAGTCATAGTTATATGTTTCCCCCTTTTCTTAAACAAACCCGGATACTTCCTCTGTATCGCGGATACCCCTAAGGTTTAGGGTTTACTACACTTAACGTGTACTTTGATTGGTTACATAAAGTAACCTTGGCTAAACAGCCATCCTTAGTAGCGTTGGACTACTGTTCTTAAATCTTGGGCCTACGCTTTCTAAAATATAACTCAATTGGTTATTTCAGATAACCCGAGTTTTTAGGCCCGACTAATCATTTTCACTATTTTATTGGGTTACGTTGGATAACCCTTGGGCTTAGGGCCCAAACCAATAACTCGGAATCTTTTCCCGGTCATGGTTCACTTAACTCAATTTAAAAACTCTTTCTTTACTTTGGAAAAACTTAGGATTTTAAGATCATTTGATAAAACTTAGAACGGGTCTTTGTAAAAATCATTAAAAATAGAAACTGCCTTTGGAACAGTTTTTCACTGAGAATCAGTCAGTGAATGTGCAGAAACGTCCTTTTCCTGCACTGTTTTAGAAGTCCCTGTGCAGGAATTTCTTGTTCACTGCACAGTTTTGAAATCCAATTTTCTATTTAAAAATCAAGGCCGAATTTGAAAAAGTTTTCTTCATGAAAGTTTTAAAGCATTCAAAATCCTAAAACTTTCGTTTTGAACTCGAGACCCAAATCGGTCTCTAACCCGTTCATTTTCCCTGTTAAACTCACCTGGCCGTGCTTAGGGTCTGGGCATGGTCAGGCTCGGGTTTTCTTAAAAACGAAGGCCATTGGAGCCTTATTTTCGAAAACTGTCCACGTTGTCCACTAGGAAAAATCCTAGTCTACAACTTTTGTGTTTTACATTTTTCCAAAATCAGCCTCTAAGGGCCTTAAATTTCGGTTTCCAGAAAACTGGGCAGATCTAACCCGAATTGGCAGTTTTCGGTATTTTCTTGGTTTCTCGTCCTAATTCGTGCACACTACCTCAACCGAACTCAGCGGGAGCCTAGAATCAACATACAACGCGTTTCTAATGTCCCATTTTAACTCACATGAAGCTCAAACCCGTCCATGCAAGTCAAACAATCAAACTAAATTTTTAAGGTTTCGGTTTAGCTAGTTTTCTTGATTTCTACTCACATAGCATACACATTTCCATCTAACACCCTAACATGCCATTTAAATATTGTTGGGCAGATTTGGGGAAACATACAACCCTTAATTAATCTAGCATACTGTAACGACCCGCCTAGCACAGGCCGTTACCGTACATACATACATACATAGCATTCATACTTACTTACTTACTTAGCGTAATCAGCGGAAATTTTTTTTTTTTTTATATATATATAGTGCGTACGAAAGAAAAAGCGCTATACGATTGGAAACTAATATATAAGACGATGTTCGCAGTCGAATATTAGATACTATACATAAATGAAACAAAACGCGTGGCGGCAGATTATCCCACTCACTTCACAGTTCACCCTGCCCCGCTCGCCATCTTGTATCAAAAATTGCTGACAGGTTGCTTACCTACAGCATAGACGTAAGACACGTGAGCTTTCGCTCAGCAAGTACAACATAATTATCCGCAATCATTAACGATACAAAACAGAATTAATTCAAACATAACATCATTCATTCAACCTAACATATTCCATATAACATTTTCAATCATGACATAACATTTTCTATTGAATCATAATACATTCAATCATAGTATAACTGAATCTATCTAGATCATGCATGAGCCAATTATGCTTCATTATGCTTGCTTCTTTCATTCATAACTTGACTTATCGTACTTGCTTATTTTACTTATCTTGCTTATCTTGCTTATGGGCCCCATAAGTGTACGTACCGGGCGCGCAACTATGGAGTGGTTGGGGCGGCCAGACCAATTCCAACTCAATCCATAGTCCAACCCGACCTACGAGCGGGTCAGTACGACACAGGCAACTTGCTTGCTTTCATACTTATCCTCCGTAAATTCTTAGTCATTCTTGTTTAGAATTAATGAACATGCTTCGTGATGTCACATGTACTCATAAAACATAATCATAGCATACTTCATGTCATAAATTCTTAACTCATCATCTTATCATCAATCATAGCATAATCATAAAATATTCACATAACATCTCATAACCTATTCTAGTATAAATCATATCATAACACATACTATAATATTCATCATTCATACTTAGGCAAGTATTCAACTAAAGCCTATACTGTAGGCGGAGTTGTACTTACCTTGAACTCTAGGTCCGATGCTATGCCGCTCCTGAACAGGTCGCAATAACAGATTATCACCTGTTATTACAAAGGACATAGCGTAAGGATTTCTGAAAATCCTACTTTTAAATTTGTTGGTTATCCCAACCAACATTCATTTTATTCCGCGTTTATATGCCCCCATAATCTAACTTATATACATTAGGAACGGGTTACTAAAATAACCCTGTAGGTAACCCTCGAGACAAGGGCCCTATTCCATAATCTTAGTTCATTATTGGGTTACGTTGGATAACCCTTGGGCTTCGGGCCCAAACCAATAACTCGGTGTCTTTTCCGGGTTATTGCTCACCGAAACTTGGTTTAAAAATCCACTTTTGAAAACTTAAGGTTTTCTTTAAAATTCCTATGAGTGGGTTCTTTATAAAAATTATTGAAAGTCAATACTGCCTTTGGAACAGCTTCTTTCTAAAAATTTGCTAATGTACGTGTAGGAAAACCCAATTCCAACACTGTTTTTAGAAATCTTGAGCAGTAACCTTCCGATCACTGCACAGTTTTTGAAATACATTTTTATTTGAAAAACTGAATTCGAATTTGAAAAAGTTTCCTTCAGCAAAGTTTTAAATCTCAAAACGTTCTAAAACTTTCATGTTTTGATCAAAATCCATTTCGGACTTTAATCCACTCGTTTTCTCCTTTTAAGTTCACCTGGCCGTGCATGAAGTCTGGGCACGGTCAGCTCGGTTTTCTATAAAAACGAAGGCCGTTGGAGCCTTATTTTTAAAAACTGTCTGCGCTTTCTTATAGGAAAAACTGTTCTAAAGAACTTTCATGTTTTACATTTTTCGAAAATCTGCCTCTAAGGGCCTCAAAATTTGCTTTCCATAAAACCGGGTAACTGGAACCCGAAATGGCAGTTTCAAATCCTTCATTCGGTACTCGCCCTAAAACCGTGCACACTACCTCAACCGAACTAGCGGGAGCCTAAGTCAAACAAGCAGCGCCTTTCTAACGTTAACTTTTCCTTAAACACAAATAAAAACTTAGCCATGCAAGCCATTATCCTATCTCAAATAATTAGGATATGCAGATTTTTTTTCCAGCTTGCACAACATGCACCAAATCTGTCCATTACCTAATTATGCATTCAAGCTCATAACTAAACCATACCTAAACTTATTAGGAGCATATAAACTTAACCATACAACTAACATACAATCAACCTAATTAATCAAGCATATATAAAGTCATACCATAATTAAAAATCAGCAACCACCCTAATAATTTAAATCAAGCACATAACCTAACTAATGGCCGAAAATAAAACCGAGCTTATGCTCTTACATAATCAGCTTGTAATACAACTTAAACTTCCAAATTGAACCAAATTGAAAGCTGAAAACTTAGGCAAGATTTTACCTTAATAAACCCTAAGTTTGGTTAGGGTTTACTCCAATTTTTTTTCAGTTCCTCCCTTGCTTCCACACAACCGGCCACCCCTAGAAGCTGCCCAGAAAATTTTCTGCCTTGGGCTGCTGCTGCCCACCAAGATCAGCCACTAAATCCGGCACTCCCCCCCAGCTTCCTTCAACTTTTTCTCACCCTTTTCCAGCCCACAAACAGCCGGCCAACATGCCAACCAAGCTCCAAAAATTTCCAGCACTATATTTTCTTCCTCCTAGCTGAAAACCAACTACACCCAAAGGTTCCTAACCTTGGATTTTTTTTTTTTGTTCTTGGTTTTCTCTTGGCTGTAAGGGACGGATTTGGAGCTGCAATTTGGGCAGAGTTTGGCTGAAAATTTTGAATTTTCTGAATAGGAACCATCACCTATTTATAGAGGGTTAACAACTTTGCTTAATTGCAAAATAACCCCTCAAAAATCAGCATTTCACACAAAAGGGGGGGGTTAGGTGGCCGGCCAGCTCATGCATGATTGGCACCTAATACTTTCCTAATTAAACTTAATTCCATATTATGTCATTAATCATGGATAAGATGATGTCATTAAGGCTTGTTTGGCTTAAATCTTTATAAGCATTCCATTTAAAGCCAATCTGACATCGTTAATACTGTGTTACTTAATACACAGTTTCATAATTTAAATTTCCTTCCAAAATTTATCTGTCATAAAATGGACGATACGAAAAACTTTTCTTTCCGCTTCAAGTCCTTTGGCCTTTAATCATCTATTTATGTGCTTGAATTTTTCTATGGCGGTTTTAGATTTAATTCTAACTATTTTATCCGAAAAAAAATGGTTTTTCTCAGTATAGAACCTATACTGTTTAACACACTTAAGTTTTGCCACATAGTTGACCTCTTTAGTCAAACTTTGACTTCATGGTCAACTTTGACCTTCATGGTCAACTTTGACTTTTTTGGTCAAACGTTGACTTTCAAGAAAATCATAGAATTTTCTATCTTTTGTACACAAAAGATCATAGACTTGACTAAGCGATCGTATTTGAGTCTTACGAAGCCATAAGAACTCATGAAATTTAATAAAAACCCTTAGCCGGGCTTTTTCATAAATACCATTATGATATACATTAAATTTCTATACGAGAACTCAAAACGTTGAATTTTCTATATCTTACAATCTACCCCCCTTATAAATTTTCGTCCTCGAAAATTATAACAGTCCGGGGTAATTCTTTCTCATGTCGTCTTCCAATTCCCAGGTTGCTTCCTCAACCTTATGGTTTCGCCACAATACTTTGACCATGGGAATGGTTTTATTCCGTAGGACCTTTTCTTCCCGATCCAGAATCCGAACTGGCTTCTCCTCATAAGTTAAATCCGTCTGAACCTCTACTGGTTCTTGACTAAGTACATGGGAAGGGTCCGATATATACCTCTTTAGCATCGATACGTGGAAAACATTGTGCATGGAGGCTAATTCTGGCGGTAGGGCAAGCTTATATGCTACTTTTCCAATCCTTTCAAGGATTTCAAATGGTCCCGTATATCTTGGACTAAGCTTCCCTTTCTTCCCAAACCGCATTACGCCTTTCATGGGAGCAATCTTGATGAAAACAGCATCACCAACTTGAAATTCTAAAGGCCTCCTACGCTTATCGGCATAGCTTTTCTGTCTGCTAAAAGCTATGTCAAGCCTTTGCCTGATCTTCTTGATATCCTCAGAGGTCTTTTGATGAAGTCTGTGGTTTGCAGCTGTTTCTGACCAACTTCCTGCCAATGGATAGGAGATCGACATTTCCTTCCATACAATGCTTCGAATGGAGCCATACCGATTGAAGCATGATAGCTGTTGTTATAGGAGAATTCGATCAAAGGCAGCTTCTGGTCCCAATTGCCCTTGAAATCTAACACACATGACCTCAGCATGTCCTCTAACGTCTGGATAGTTCGCTCCGATTGACCGTCAGTTTGGGGATGAAATGCCGTACTGAACTTCAATTTCGTCCCCATAGCATTATGAACACTGCCCCAAAATCGAGAGGTGAATCGTCCATCACGATCTGAAATGATCGACTTTGGAACTCCATGGAATCTGACGATCTGGAAAACGAAGATTTCAGCTAATTTCTCCACTGAAAAGGTGGCCTTGATGGCAATAAAGTGGGCTGATTTGGTTAACCTATCCACGATAACCCAAATCATGTCATTCCCACTTGACGTCCTGGGTAATCCTACTATGAAATCCATAGTAATCTGCTCCCATTTCCATTCAGGAAGCTCTATCTTCTGTAGTTCTCCACCAGGATGTCGGTGTTCAGCCTTAACTCTCTGACAAGTTAGGCATTTTGACACGAATTCAGCTATTTCATTCTTCATACTGGGCCACCAATAATTCTCGCGGAGGTCTTTGTACATCTTGGAAGCTCCTGGATGTACTGAGTATGGCGTCATATGAGCTTCGGACAAAATCTGATTCTTCAAGACTTCGAAGTTGGGAACACAAATCCTCTCCTTGAAGTAGATGACGCCATCGGCAGAGATCTTAAACTCATCACTTTTTCTACCAAAAAGCTGAGTTTTCATCAAAAAGGAATCCTTCTCTTGATGTAACTTAATGGATTCCAATAAATTGGACGTAAGGGTCAGGGAAGATAGTTTCCCTGTTAAAATCTCCAAATTGAACTCAGAAATTTCCCTTTGAAGAGGCTTAGGAAATGCTTGAATAGACATCAGCATGCCTACAGATTTCCTGCTTAGGGCGTCTGCTACTTTATTCGCCTTGCCTGGGTGGTAAAGGATCTCGCAATCATAATCCTTTACGAGCTCTAGCCATCTGCGTTGTCTCATGTTGAGCTCCTTCTGTGTGAAAATGTACTTGAGACTCTGATGATCAGTATAGA
Source organism: Ficus hispida (assembly GCA_025413025.1). NCBI lineage: Eukaryota > Viridiplantae > Streptophyta > Magnoliopsida > Rosales > Moraceae > Ficus > Ficus hispida. Next base: position 2,623,512 of record CM046374.1, read on the forward strand.
TTGCACATTTGTTTCCGTACAAATAGTGCCTCCAAATTTTGAGAGCGAAAACTACCGCTGCGAGCTCCAAATCATGAGTGGGATAATTCCTTTCATGAGTTTTCAGCTGACGGGATGCGTAAGCCACTACTTTCCCGCTCTGCATCAGCACAGCTCCTAATCCGCTTTTCGAGGCATCGCTGTAGATGACGAATTCCAGCATCTACATCAGGAATTATTAGCACAGGTGCACTGGTTAGCCTCCTTTAGCTCCTGGAAATTTCCTCACATTTCTGAGTCCATTCAAAACTCTTCCCTTTTCTGGTAAGGGCGGTAAGGGGTGCAGCAATCTTGGAGAATCCTTCAACAAACCGTCGTAATATCCTGCTAGTCCAAGAAAGCTCCTTATTCCGTGACATTCTTGGGTGCTGGCCACGTACTGACTGCTTCCACCTTTGCAGGGTCCACAGAAATCCCTTTCTTTAGCACTACATGGCCCAAGAAATGCACTTTTTCCAGCCAAAATTCACACTTTGTGAATTTGGCATACAGCTGATTTCGTCTCAAAGTTTCCATCACCAGCCTAAGGTGATGCTCGTGTTCTTCGTTGGACCTTGAATAGATCAAAATATCGTCAATAAAAACAATGACGAACTTATCCAGGTATTCCTTAAATACTCGATTCATAAGGTCCATGAATGCAGCTGGGGCATTGGTTAATCCAAAAGGCATAACCGAAAACTCATAATGCCCATAACGAGTTCGAAAGGCTGTCTTAGAGACATCGGACTCCTTGATCCTAAGCTGATGATAACCCGAACGTAGATCGACCTTCGAAAATACCACCGCTCCTCTGAGTTGATCAAACAGATCATCAATCCTCGGAAGAGGATACTTGTTCTTGATCGTTACCTTGTTTAGCTCCCGGTAATCAATGCACATGCGCAAAGATCCATCTTTCTTCTTCACGAACAACACCGGGGCTCCCCATGGAGAGTAGCTTTGTCGAATAAATCCTTTGTCAAGCAGTTCCTGCAACTGCACTTGGAGTTCCCTAAGCTCGGCAGGTGCCATACGATAGGGTGCTTTCGATATCGGTGCGGTTCCAGGTAGTAGTTCGATCTCGAACGATATTTCGCGCTCCGGCGGAAGTCCTGGCAGTTCCTCTGGAAAGACATCCACATATTCCTTGATAATGGGAATATCTTCCGGTCTCAACTCCAATACCCGATCTTTGTCCACCATGCTAGCTAAATAACCTTGACAACCGTTAGCTAACATTCTCCAAGCCTTTATTGCTGAAATCAGTCGGTTTGCTGGATGGTGAGTCTGTCCGTAGAAGATAAACTCTTCCTCGCCACAGGGATGGAACGCAACGTAACGTTTTCGACAGTCAATCGGGCGTTGTATTTTCCCAAGAAGTCCATCCCTAAGATCACATCGAAATCTTGAAGCTTGATGCGATGAGATCTACAAAAATTCTCTATTACAAGAATGACAGAAGTGTTGCGAATCCAAAAATTGGACCACAAGTTTCGCCTGATGGCAAGAAGGTTTTGAAAGGCTGCTTCAAAACATCCATCCCTCTTCCTAACTTCTGGACGAACTCCAGAGACACAAAAGAATGCGTAGCACCAGAATCAAATAAAGCAACAGCATCATAAGTGGCGATAGAAACCTGACCTGTCACCACATGCGAAGTCCCTGCTTCTGCATCTCCCTTTGTGTAAGCGTAAATTCTGGCCTGGGGTTCCGGAGCCTCTAACCTTCCTTGAGTGAGCGAGGGTCCTTCCAGTCTTGCTTGAACTGCATGGAGTTGGCTGTTGGGGTTCCGGCTTGGATAAGAAAGGTTCTGGCCTTGGTTGTTTAGGGTGCAGTTCCTCGCAAAATGCCCTTCCTTGCCGCAAAGGAAACAAGCATTAGATCCCAATCTGCACATTCCCGGGTGTTTCTTTCCACATTTCGCGCACACCGGAAACTCAGCACGGTTTCCCTCATTTCCTCGGGAAATCTTTTTTTGAGGGAAATTCTTCTGAGGTCCTTGGCCAGGGAAATTTCCTTTCCTTTTGAACTTCCCAAATTGTTTAGAGCCTTGGCCAGGGCTGCTTATCTGACCTTTCTGGTTCGACTCCATACCTTGGCGGGGCTGCATCGGCTTAACCACGGCTTTCTCCTCTTTCCTTGCCTTAAAAATCTGAGCCCTAGCCTCCCTATCCTGGTTGATCCAGTACTCTGCTCTTATTGCTCGGCTCACGCAGTCAGATACCAGTGTAGGTGGGCTACTGCCAGCACTCACTTGCTTGGAAATGTCGGTACGGAACATTTTCATCATTCGTCTAACCTTCTCGGTCTCGTTGGGTACCAACTCAGGGCATAGCCGTGCTAACTGCTCAAACTTCTTGACTGCTTCCATAACAGTCATTGATCCTTGCTTCAGATTGGAGAACTCATCCTGCTGCGCTGCTAAGATCTCCCTGTTATAAAACATGTTGCGAAACTCTGTGACAAAATCCTGCCAGCTCATGGTCGCAACGTCTCGCCGTATCTGAACGGTCATCCACCAATGCCGTGCATCCTTTTTCAAAGCGAAGGAAGCGCAAAGAACCTTTTCTTGCTCCGAAAGCCTCATAAAATCCAATATAACTTGGATGTCTATCAGCCAATTGTCAGCGGCGATCGGATCCATTATTCTTCAAATTCCGGCGCCTTCATCCGCCTGAATCTTTCATAAAGCAAATCTTCCCGTACTGGTGGTAGATTCGCTGGAATCCCAACTGGTGCGACCGGAACTTCCTGTCGGACTTCTGGTTGTACTTCAGGTACCTGCGGTGCTACCGGGGTACTCTATCGTGATGCGGGGGAACTTCATCCACACGCGGTCTATCATTTATCTGAGCCAATTGCTCTCGCAGTCTATCCGTCTCACGTTGCTGCTCCAGAAGTTGCCGTTGTAAATTTGCTACAACGGTCGCGATATCAGGCTCAGGAGGGTTAACTGGTACCGTCTTACGTGTACGCACCATTTTCAATTCCTATAAAAATCATAAGAAAAGATATTACCACATTTCCAATATCTCTTCTTTCATGTAAATTATATCATTTTGTACCACAATACGTTGTGCCATAATAATCGTACTCGATTATAGCCATATCATCATATTTATTATATCATAACCTAATAGCATTTTCGTATCACATCGGATGCTGATTATAACATTACTTTCATAAGCATACATAACATAACATATTATGAGTTGCATAACCACATCGTAACATATATGTCCATTCATGAACTGCTTTTTGTATTCGTACAAATGTCATCATTTTTTACAGCCTAGTAAATACATATCCTATACATCATGTACATACATGGTCAAAATATTTGGATGGAAGTGTCTACCACTTTACCATCATACATACGTACAAGCCTATCATCAAAAAGAATAAGCTAGTACCAAACAGTCTAGCATCAAAATACATATACATGGTCATCCTAGTCTATGTGCTCAATGGTGACGGCTGAGGACGCATCAGAGTCGGACTCCCCTCTCCGTCAGACAACGGAATCTCCTCGGGATCCTCATCGAAGTCATCCTCCTCAACTAACCAGCCTGCGTGCTCTAACTCAGGATCTGGCTCCTCATCGTCCTCATCATCACTCGATATATCAATAATCGGGGGATCCTCCGGTGGGTCCTCCGCACAATGATGAGGTCGTCGGGGTCGTACTGGTCATCTGCCATCTCAGCCTCAGCCTCCTGGTGAGGCACCTCCTGTACCGGGACGGCGGGGATCGGATCCTCAGGAAATACTGGTCCCACCTCATACATCGGCTCTCCCATCCCGGCGTCATCAACTGGCGCCTGCTGAGCCTCTGCCAAATCCGGGGCTGGCATATCGTGAATGTTAGCCTCGACTCCCAAAATAGCCTCAATCATGTGTCCACTGACAAACCGAGCATAGGTTCGGGAACGTACTGCCGGATCTGAATAGGCAATCCGTTCCTAAGAATAACTAATGCCTGTAGCTCTGGACTCTGCAGATACTGAGGAATATAGGGTAGCATCGACTCCTGGAAACGTCGGCAATAGTGGGTCATCGTCTCCTGCGGATACGCATGCCACTCAGCCACGTAGCTAAGATAACGGGTGTGATACATATCCTCATAAATCTCGGGGTCACGGAGTAGATCACCCGCTCCCTCGCCTAACATCGGTCCATATCGGGCCATCACTATCGTACGAAAATGCTGCCATGTGCGGCTCGGCAACTGACGCTCTCCCAGAGTGATCCACCAAATCCGAGCGTCGACAGCAAATCACCGGCTAGCCAGAGAAACCTGCAACCGTGCCTCAATATGACAGATATGGAAGATCAACTCCATATCGTACAACCATGCAGCTATAGGCACCGTCCGTCGCGTGCCATCGAACATGAGCGGACATGACTGAAAGAATGATCTCGTCGCCTCTCGGTCCGCGTCGACTGGGTCCGGGTCCATATCGTCGAGTCTACCATAACATAGGCGCATAATAATTATTTACTATTTAAAATAAAACTCAACTTACAATGATGGTGGCGATGGCAGGCAGACTGTGAAGTGGGATAGCAGGAAACCGCTCTGATACCAACTCTGTAACGACCCGCCTAGCACAGGCCGTTACCGTACATACATACATACATAGCATTCATACTTACTTACTTACTTAGCGTAATCAGCGGAAATTTTTTTTTTTTTATATATATATAGTGCGTACGAAAGAAAAAGCGCTATACGATTGGAAACTATATATAAGACGATGTTCGCAGTCGAATATTAGATACTATACATAAATGAAACAAAACGCGTGGCGGCAGATATCCCACTCACTTCACAGTTCACCCTGCCCCGCTCGCCATCTTGTATCAAAAATGCTGACAGGTGCTTACCTACAGCATAGACGTAAGACACGTGAGCTTTCGCTCAGCAAGTACAACATAATTATCCGCAATCATTAACGATACAAAATAGAATTAATTCAACATAACATCATTCATTCAACCTAACATATTCCATATAACATTTTCAATCATGACATAACATTTTCTATTGAATCATAATACATTCAATCATAGTATAACTGAATCTATCTAGATCATGCATGAGCCAATTATGCTTCATTATGCTTGCTTCTTTCATTCATAACTTGACTTATCGTACTTGCTTATTTTACTTATCTTGCTTATCTTGCTTATGGGCCCCATAAGTGTACGTACCGGGCGCGCAACTA
>CM046374.1:2628860-2693149 GCA_025413025.1 Ficus hispida
ATGATGTTATGTTACGATGCTATGTTAGGTTATGCTATGTTACGACACGATACGTTATGTTACGATGTTATGATAAGTTAGGACATGAGATGTATGTTACGATGCTATGTTAGGTTATGCTATGTTACGACACGATACGTTATGTTACGATGCTATGTTAGGTCATGCCATGATACGCGCTTTAATAGCATAGGTTGTTTTGTTTCGCGTTTAGTAGTTGCACTTGCTGAGCGAAAGCTCACTGTCTTACGTCTATGCTGTAGGTAAGCAACCTACGGCCAATTGTTGATACAGATGGGGGAGCGTGGCAGGGCAAGCTGTGAAATGTGGGAATAAAGCCGCTACGCGTTTTGTCTTTTTATGTATAATGATTGTTTTTCACAAATCGTTTTTATATATTGTTATGCGCTCGTACGCGCCTTATAAAAAAAAAAAAAAATTCCGCTGTTTACGCCAAATATGTAAGGAAGTATGTTACGTATGTATGTATGTATGGTAGCGGCCTGTGCTAGGCGGGTCGTTACAGAGTTGGTATCAGAGCGGTTTCCTGCTATAGAATTTCACAGTCTGCCTGCCATCGCCACCATCATTGTAAGTTGAATTTATATTTTACGTATATGTAATATGTATGCTGGGATTATGTTAGGATAGACGCGGCATTATGGATCCTGCTTGCATGAATGCGGATCGAGACACGATAAGATCATTTTACGAATCACATCCTCTACTGTTCGATGGTGCGAGAATATCGGTATCAGTAGCAGCTTGGCTATATGATATGGAGTTGGTTTTCCATATCTGTCATGTCGAGGACCATTTGCAGTTTCTCTAGCCAGTCGGTGCTTGATAGCTGACGCACGACATTGGTGGATGACACTGGGCGAGAGACAAATGCCTAGTCATTCATGGGCTCATTTTCGTACGATATTTAGTGCGCATTATGGGCCGATGCCTGATGAGGAAGTCGGTGAGCCGTATCGTAACCCCGAGATTTATCGGGATATGCAGCGCACGCGATATTTAAGTTATGTCAAGGACTGGCATGCGTACCCCCAGGAGTCCATGAGTCACTACTGTTGGAGGTTCCAGGAGGCTATGCTACCTCATATTCCGCAGGATTTGCCTAGCCCAGTGTTGCAAGCTTTAGTGATTTTGCGGAATGGGTTACCTCCCCATATTCGACAGTTTGTTCCGACGCCCCTGTTAGAAAGGGCAGTCGGCAGTATGATTAACGACATCTTGGAGGCGGAGCGTATCGCGCATACGATACAGGCTGATGCTTATGTAGATGATGACCAGGTGCCTGTCGACGATGCCGGGTTAGGAGAGTCACAGTATGAGGTAGGGCAGATGTTACCTGAGGATCCGATCCCTGCTGTCCCCGTACAGGAGGAACCAGCCCAGGAGACTGAAGATCAGATGGACGCGGAGGACGCCGCCGACGATATAGTTGCTCCGGCAGACCTATCAGAAGATCCTACAGTTATGGACATCTCTAGCGACGACGAGGATGAGGTTATGGATGATCTCAACGACGATCCCGAGGAGATACTACTCGACGATGACGATTGGGACGCGAATTCTGATGCTTCGTTAGTAATCACGATTTAGGTTATAGTTTAGACTTGGATCGACCAAGTATAATTTTTGACCATGAGCCTGATGCACTAGCTTATTATTTTTAATAATAGGCTTATGTACGATGAGGAAGTGTTAGACACTTCCATAATAGTTTGGCCTTGTATGTAGATATATAGGCCCAGTATGATGTGATCAATATGTATATGCAGTATGATGAAATATATATATTTACAGTATGGTAAATTATGAGGTACATGGTATGTACATATGAAATAATATGAATAAGGTACTTCTGTATGAGTACTAAAGACCGTGCGAACACGGGATACATGACAAGGATATGTCATGTTATGAAAAGCTATGAAAAGTTATGTTATGTTATGAAAAGTTATGTTATGAGTATGAAAATTATGTTATGATAAGTATCTGATGTGATAAGATAATACCATTATGTTATGGTATGATACGATAAGTCATGCATGGAAGAAAGGATATTAATAGTATGATAATATCTTTTCTTATGATTATAAGATGGTATACCCGTATAAAACAGTACCTCTTAATCCTCCCGAACCGGATCTTGCAACCGTTGTAGTAAATCTGCAACGACAGTTGGTCGAACAACAGCGAGAGTCGAATCGACTCCAAGAGCAGATAGTTCGGATGAACCAAAGACCCCAAGTTGACGAGGTTTCACCTCGAGCTCATCAAGAAACCCCAGTAGTACCTCAGGTAACGGATGTTTACCTAAATGCTCAACAAGAGGTCCAGCCAGAAATACCCCGGAAGGCTGAAATTCCGATGGCACCCATTAGAGGACAAGTAAATCTACAGCTAGTACGGGAAGACTTGCTATATGAACGATTTAGGCGGATGAAAGCGCCGGAGTTTGAAGGATCGACTGATCCTATAGCCGCCGATAACTGGTTAACCGATATATAAGTCATTTTGGATTTTATGCGGTTAACGGAGCAGGAGAAAGTTTCATGTACTTCTTTTGCTCTTAAGAAGGACGCGCGACACTGATGGATGACTGTACAGATGCGTCGCGATGTCACGGTCATGAGTTGACAAGATTTTGTGCCCAAGTTCCGTACGATATATTATAACAGAGAAATCCTCGCCACTCAGCAAGATGAGTTCGCGAATCTTAGACAAGGGTCAATGACAGTAATGTAGGCTGTCAAGAAGTCTGAGCAATTAGCTCGGTTATGCTCGGATTTGGTACCGAGTGAAACGGAGAAGGTAAGGAGAATAATGAAGATGTTTTGAACGGACAGTGCCGAGCACGTGAGTGCTGGTAATAGCCGCCAACCCTAGTGTCCGATTTCATAAGTCGGGCAATAAGAGTCGAGTATTGAGATAAACAAGGACAAGGAGGCAATGGCTCAAATCTTCAAGAAAAGGGAGGAGAAGGCTGTAGCGAAGTCAACACAGCCTCGACAAGGTTCGGAAGCATTCCCAAAGGACCAAACTAGTAACCCTGCGCAAGGTTCCAAACAGTTTGAAAGGAACAAGAGGAAAGGGAATTTTTCAAGCCAGGGTCAACAAAGGAATTTTCCTCAGAAAAGGAACATCAGAGGAAATGAGGAAATAACGTTAACTACCCCACATGCGAGAAGTGTGGAAAGAAACACTCAGGAGTGTGTAGGATAGTGTCAAACGCTTGCTACCTGTGTGGCAAGGAGGGGCACTATGAGAGGAACTGCCCTCAGAACAACCAGAATCAGAACCCTCCTTATCCGAACCGGAACGCCAACATTCTCCAGCTACATGCAGTCCACGCCAGACTGGAAGGACCCTCAATTTTACAAGGCAGAATAGAGGCTCCTGAACCTCAAGCCAGAATTTACGCTTACATCAAGGGAGATGCTGAAGCAGGAACGTCACATGTGGTGACAGATTTGACTTCTATCACCACCTACAAATCTATTGCGTTATATGATTCTGGTGCCACTCACGCGGAGTTCGCCCAGGAATTAGGAAGATGTGTAGATAGGTTAAAATAGTTTTTCAAAACTTCTTTGTCATCCGGAGAAATTTTGTGATACCATTTTTGGACACGAAATACTTCCGTAGTTAAATATGGCAAAGAATTATTTGTAGATCTCATCAAGCTTAAGGATTTCGATGTGATTTTAGTTATGGATTTCTTAAGAAAGTACAACGCTAAGATCGACCATCGAAAAGCGTTGTGTAACGTTCAACCCTTACGATGAGGAAGAGGGTAACTTCGACGGACAGTGCGGAGCTCAACCACCAGATTAGTTTGACAATGAAGGCTTGGATGATGTTAGCTAATGGATGCCAAGGATAGTTAGCTAACATAGTGAACAAGGATCGAGAAGTAGAAATTAATGCTGTAAGATATTCCTATTATAAAGGAATATGTGGAAATCTTTTCGGAGAGCTGATCAGGATTTTCGCCGAAACGGGAAATTTTGTTTGAAATTGAATTGTTGCCTAGAGCCACACCAATGTGGAAAGCACCTTACTATGTGGCATCTGCCAAACTTAGAAAGCTTCAAGTGCAGTTACAAGAACTGTTTGATAAAGGATTCATCCGGCAGAATCACTCTCTGTGAGAAGCGTCTGTTTTGTTCGTGAAGAAGAAGGATGGATCATTACGCATATGTAATGATTTCCGGGAGCTGAATAGGATTTCAATCAAGAACAAGTATCCCCTTTCAAGAATTGACGATCTTCTTGATCAACTCAGGGGAGCAGTAGTATTCGCGAAAGTCGATTCGATCAGACTATAATCAGCTCAGGATCATGGAGTTAGATATCTCCAAAATGGTTTTTCGATCGAGTTATGGGCATTATGAGTTTTGGTTATGCCGTTTGGATTAACTAATGCCCCAATTGTTTTTAAGGACCTTATGAACAGAATGTTCAAAGAATACTTAGACAAGTTCATTATTGTCGTTATTGACGACAGTTTATTCAAGGTCCAAGGAGGAACATGAACATCACCTTAGATTGGTGATGGAAACGTTGGAACGAAATAAGCTGTATGTCAAATTCAAGAATGAGAATTTTGATTGGAAAAAGTTCGTTTCTAGGGTCATGTGGTGCTAAAGGAAGGAACTTCCGTAGACCCTGCACAGGTGGAAATGGTCAATACATGGCCAGTACCCAAGAATATTATGGAAATAAGGAATTTCCTTGGTTTAGCTGGATATTGTCGACGTGTCGTCAAAGGATTTTTAAGATTTTTGCACCACTGACAACCCTTACTCGAAAAGGGAAGAAATTTGAATGGACCTAGAAAGGTGAAAAAGAATTTTTAAGAGCTTAAGAAGAAGCTAACTAGTGCGCATATATTAGTAATTCCTGATGTAGCTGCAGGAAATTTTATGAATTATAGTGACACTTCTAAAAATGGATTAGAAGTTGTCCAGATACGGAATGGGTAGATAGCAGCCTATGCGTCACGACCATTAAGAATTCATGAAAGAAACTATCCTATGCATGATTTGGGAACTCATAGCGATAGTTTCACACTTAAGATTTTGAAACCACTAAGTCGTATCAAGGAAAGGATTCCTTTTTACTAAAAGTATAACTTTCTGGCTGAAAGAACAAGGAGTTAGGACCTCCACCAACGGTGTTATTTACTTCAAGGAAAGGAATTATGTTCCTGACTTTGAATACTTAAAGGATTAGCTACTGTTGAAAGCACATATGACGCCATGTTCGGTACACCCTGAAGCTTTCAAAATATACAAGGACATCCAAAAGGATTTATGATGGCCAAATATGATGAACGAGGTGGAAAAGTACATGCCAAAATGCCTAACTTGTCAGAAAGAAGGACTGAACACCGATACCCTGAAGGAGAATTGTAGAAAATAGAACTTCCTGATTGGAAATGGGCGCAAATTACTATGAAATTTATAGTAAAACTGCCTAGGATTGCAAGTGGGAATAAGACGATTTGGGTTATTATGGATAGATTAACCAAATCAGCCCACTTTATCGTAGTTAAGGCTACCTTTTTGATGGAAAGATTGGCAGAGATCTGCGTATTTCAGATCATTAGACTGCATAGAGTGCCAAAATCAATAAGCTTAGACCATGATAGGCGTGTCACTTCTTGATTTTGGACAAGTTTAATAAGTCCATGGGGTGGAAATTGAAGTGCAGTAAGGCATTTCACCCTAATCTGATGACTAGTCGGAAGGAACCATCCAGACACTAGAAGATACGCTAAGATCATGTGTCTTGGATTTCAGAGGAAATTGGATCAGAAGCTTGCTTTAAACGCAAGAGTTAGCTTCGATGCACAATGTTTTCACGTTTTGAATGTGAAAAGAAAAAGTAAAAAGTACATACTAGTCCCTTCCCAGATACTTAATCAAGAACCAGTAGAGGTTCAAATTGATTTGATTTATAAGGAGACACCAGTGTGAATTATGGATCGGGAAGAGAAGGACTTTAGAAATAGAACCACTTCAATGATTGAGGTTTTATGACGAAACCATTAGGTTATAGTAGCAACCTGAGAAGTAGCTTATGAGATGAGGTAGCACTACCCCTTGTTGCTCTAATTTTCGAGGACGAAAATTTTTAAGGGGGGTAGATTGTAATACCTAGTTTTTCGATATTACTAATTCCTTTTAGAAGAATTAATTATGTGCCATGAAGGTATTCATGAAAGAGCCCAGTTAAGGGTTTTTATTGAATTTGTGAGTTCTTATGATTTTATAAGACTCAAAAATGATTGCTTAGATTAGCATACAACCTTTTGAGTGAAAAAAGGATGAAAAACTCTATGATATATGTTGGTCAAAGTTTGACCAAGAAAAGTCAAAGTTAACCGAGAGAGTCAAAGTTTGACTAAAATGGTCAAGGTAATGACTGTACAGTTTTATGGCAGAGCAGTATGGAAATATACTGCGAAAAACCGTTTTTACGGGCAATCTAGTATGATTAGGATTAAAACCACCATAGAAAAATCAAGCACACCAAGTTAGATACTAAGGGCAAAAAGGACTTAAAGAAATAAGAAAAATTTTATACAGTCCATTTTTACACAGATGAATTTTGGACTGCAGAATAGATTGCAGTACTGTGTATTAGTGAACACAGTATTAGAAATATCTGTGTAGCTTAAAAATGGACTGCATATTGAAGAAAAGAGCCAAACAAGGCCTTATGGTGATGACATCACCTTATCCACAAGTTATGACATCATAATTGAATTTTGGAATTAAGGAAAATAATATTTCCTTGTTCACCAAGGGAATGGCCGGCCACCTCACCACCCTAGTGTGTAAAAAGCTGATTTTTGAAGGACTTATTAGCAATTTTGGAAAGTTTTCAAATGCCTATAAATAGGTGACTCTTTTATTCAAAAAAAATTGGAAAAATCTAGCTAAACTATGGTCATTTTTCTACTCCCAAAACCGACCAAAGGCAGCCAAGAGAGAATAGAGCAAAACCCAAAATCCAAGAGGGAAATTCAAGGGATAGTGTTCGGTTTTGAGCTTGAACACAAGAAAAAGAGTTGGAAAAATTTTGGAGACCCATTTTTGGCCAAGGGGGCCGGTTGTGGGTGAGCTGAAAAAGGGTGAGAAAAGTGGTTGGAAACTAGGGGGAGTGGCCGGATTTAGTGGCTGGACTTGGTGAGGAGTAGCAACCAAAGGACAGAAAAATTTTGGGCAAGTCCTAGGGAGTGGCCGGTTGTGTTAGGAGCAAGGGAGGAGCAGAAATTTTGGACCAAACCCTAACCAATCTTAGGGTTCACTAAGGTAATTCTCCCATGGCCTTATTCTCCTCAATTTGGTTTCAATTTGAAGTTTATTTGTATTACAAGTCAGCAATTGTAAGAGCATAAGCTCAATTTATTTTATGGCCCTAGTTTAGGTTGTGCTTGATTAGGCTAAGGGTGGTTGATTATGAACTTTAATTTGATTATTATGCTTATGCTTGATTGATTAATAAGATTGCATGCTAGATGTTTGATAAATTGTATGTCCCCTAAATATGTGCAAGAATGATTTAGAATGGTATGTTAGGTTGCTAGAAAATAAGTATGAATGGAATGATTTGGAATTGGTGAATTTAGAATCATGCAAACCTTAGGAGATGCAATTTCGGTATTGGTTTGCATGGGCGTGATCGAATCACATGAAGGTTGGTTTGGAACGTTAGAAATTCTTGCATGTGTGATATTAGGCTCCCGATGTGGTCGGTTGAGGTAGTATGCACGAATTAGGACGTAAAACGAATTTAAGAACATAAACTGCCAGTTCGGGTACAAACTGGCCAGTTTTCTGGAAAAGGAAATTTGAGGCCTTTAGAGGCCGAATTTGAGAAAATATAAAACACGAAAGTTGTAGAGAATGATTTTTACGAGGGAGCAACGAGGACAGTTTTCCAAAATGAGGCTCCAACGGCCTCGGTTTTTATGAAAATCCGAGCCTGGCCGTGCCCAGGATTCATGCACGGTCAGGTAAGTTCAACAAGGAATAAGGGCACGTTAAAGTCCGAACTGGGTTTTTCTCAAAACATGAAAGTTTTAGGGTTTCTCGAGATCTGAAACTTTCGTGAAGAAAACTTTTTCATATTTGATTTGGATTTTTAAATAAAAATTGGATCTCAAAAACTGTGTAGGAGACAGGAAATTCCTACACAGGATTTTCTAAAAACAAAGCAAAAAAACTGTATTTTCAACCAAACCCAATGTTTTGACTATGAAAACTGTTCCAATGGCATTTTTCAGCCCTTAGCAACTTTTTAAACCCCATTTTAAGAACCATGTATTTTTAACAAAGGGTTGGACGTTGTTCAGCAAATTTTTCCTAGACAAAGGAAAAAGGATTTTTTTTAAGCGTAAATAAGCAGCAAGATAGTAAGAGATGGTAACCGGGAAGGATACCCGAGTTATTGGGCTTGACCCCCAAAGCCCAAGTTTGACCATATAAGGTTGAATTTGGTTGACCAGGTTTGACCAAGGATTATCATCTCAAGGGTTACCCAACATAACCCATCGAGATACCAAAAATATTAGGAGTTAAGAGCTAGGGTTATTTGAAATAACCCAATGGATGATAGACCAAGAATATTAAAGCTTATGCCCAAGGTTAGGATAATAACCTAACCCTACCTGTATGGATATGGGCTTAGCACATGTGGTTACTCTGTGTAACCGAATAAGTTATAATCCATGTTTGGGCTAGTCTCAAACAATAGGGTTACTTATTGTAACCAAGTAAGATATCTGGCATAGGGGACATACAACTAAGACTATGTATGCATGTTGGTTAAGTCACCAACATTTTCCGCCTACAGCATAGGCTTTTTGTTGTATACTTGCCCAAGTATGAACGATGAATTCTATGATAGTTGATGTGATGTATGTTTGATATGCTTACGAAATGTCATGTGAAAGATATATGATATGAATATGCCATGATGTATGTTATGTCTATGATGCATGAAGTTATGGTATGAAGCATGATATGAATATGATTTATGAATAGTGACATCACGAAGCATGTTCACTAATAAGAACAAGTATAAGTTCATGAAAAGCAAGTATGATGGCAAGCAAGCTTGCCTGTGTCGTACCGACCTGCGTTAGGTCGGGTTGGACTGTGATTTGAGTTGGAAATGGACTGGCCGCCCCAACCAAATCATAGTTGCGCGCCCGGTACGTACACTTATGGGGCCCATAAGCATGATAAGTAAGATAAGTATGATAAGCAAGTAAGACATGATAAACTATGAAAAGTCAAGCAAGCATAAATGGCTCATGCATGATTAGGATAGACTATGTTATGTTATGATGCTATAATAAGTTATGATTGTATATGTTACGATGCTATGTTAGGTTATGCTATGTTACGCCACGATACGTTATGTTACGATGTTATGATAAGTTAGGACATGAGATGTATGTTACGATGCTATGTTAGGTTATGCTATGTTACGACACGATACGTTATGTTACGATGCTATGTTAGGTCATGCCATGATACGCGCTTTAATAGCATAGGTTTGTTTTGTTTCGCGGTTTAGTAGTTGCACTTGCTGAGCGAAAGATCACTGTCTTACGTCTATGCTGTAGGTAAGCAACCTACGGGCAATTGTTGATACAAGATGGGGGAGCGTGGCAGGGCAAGCTGTGAAATGTGGGAAATAAAGCCGCTACGCGTTTTGTCTTTTTATGTATAATGATTGTTTTTCACAAATCGTTTTTATATATTGTTATGCGCTCGTACGCGCCTTATAAAAAAAAAAAAAAAAATTTCCGCTATTTACGCCAAATATGTAAGGAAGTATGTTACGTATGTATGTATGTATAGTAGCGGCCTGTGCTAGGCGGGTCGTTACAAAAAGGTCCTGAGAAACAAAACCATTCCCATGGTTAAAGTATTGTGGCGAAACCACAAGGTTGAAGAAGCAACCTGGGAATTGGAAGACGAGATGAGAAAGAACTATCCCAGTTTATTCTAATTTTCAAGGACGAAAATTTTTAAGGGAGGTAAATTATAATAACTAAATTTTTTCAACGTTACGATTTCTTATAAGAGAAATTTAAGTTGTACCATAAAGGTATTCATGAAGAAGCCCGATTAGAGTTTTTATTTAATTGTGTGAGTTCTTATGACCTTATAAGACTCAATAATGAATTGCTTAGTCAAGCAAATAGCCTTTTTGGGTGAAAAGGAAGAATAAAAATTCATGATTTTATGTTAGTCAAAGTTTGACCAAGAAAAGTCAAAGTTGACCAGAAAAGTCAAAGGTTGACTAGAAAGGTCAAATATATGACTATATCGTAAGATGTTAAGCAGTATGGGAAAAATACTACGAAAACCGTCTTTACGGACAAGATAGCATGAATAAGAATTAAAACCACCATAGAAAAATCAAGCACATTAAATAGGATATCAAGGGCCAAAAGGCTTTAAGCAAAAAGAAAATTTTTATACAGCCCATTATTACGCAGATAAATTTTGGACTGCAGTACAGTATAATAGTATTGTGTATTAGTGAGCACAGTACTAGAAATATCTATATTGGCATAAAAGTGGACTGCCTATTAAGGAAAAAGGCAATCAAGCCCTAAGTAGGCTTACATCACCTAACCTTAGAATTATGACATCATTTGTATATTAAGCAAAACTTGGAAAGAATTAATGGATGATTCTAGAGCATGATGTGGCCGGCCACCTAAGACCCCCCTTGAGCAAATAACAAAATTTTTAGGACTTTTGGGCAATTTGGAGAAGTTCCCCATCACCTATAAATAGGTGGAGGGGGGGTGGACTTTTGTTCACAAATTTGAGAAACTTAGACAAACTATGCCCAGTTTTCCTCTCAAAAATCCGAACCTGGAGAGAAAGTAAGAAGAAAGAAAATTTTTGAAAACCCAAGGGAAAAAGTTTCAGGGGTGTTCGGTTTTCTTGTGAAACATCAAGCCAAGGTTGAAAAATTTTTGGTACCCAATTTAGGCCTAGGGGCCGGTTGTCGGAAGGAAGACAAAAAAAAGAAGAGGGAAGAAAATAAGGCTCTAGGGTGGCCGGACTTGGTTGAAACAACCACCAAGTGACCAAAAAAATTTTGGTACCTATTGGAGGGAGCAAGGCCGGTTGGAAGGAGACCAAACGGGGGGAGAGAAAGTTAGAGCCAAACCTAGCCAAAGTTGGTGTTCAATTAAGGTAAATCTCCCTTGGATCTAAACTTTTTAAATTGAGCTTCAATTTGAAATTTAGGTGTATTTCAATTTGAATTTGTAAGAGCATAAGCTCAATTTAATTTATTGCCCAAGTTTAGAAATTTAGGTTTTTGTGCTTGATTAGGTTTAAGGGTGGTTTGATTTATGAGCTTTGCATGGTTATATACTTATGCTTGCTTGATATTTATGGTTTGTATACTATATGTTTGATAATGTTGCATGTCCCCAAACATGTTTAAGCATGACCTAGAATGCCATGATAGGTTGCTAGGTTAGAAGTTTGAATGGTTTGTGCAACCTAGAATCATGCAAACTTTGGTGATCTAGAATTAATAATGGTTTGTATGGATATGATTTATAGTGTGTTTAATAAAACCTTACGTTAGAAATGCACTGTATGTTTGATCTTAGGCTCCCGCGGTGGCTGGTTGAGCTAGATTGCACGATTAGGACGTAAAACCAACTTAAACAAGAAAACTGCCAGTTCGGGTAAAAACTGGCCAGTTTTCTGGAAAGCCAGTTTTGAGGCCTTTAAAAGCCGAATTTGGAAAAACTTAAAACATGAAAGTTGTAGAAAAGAGAATTTCCTAAGGGACAGCATGGACAGTTTTCAAAAATAAGGCTCCAACGGCCTCAGTTTGTATAAAAATCCGAGCCTGACTGTGCCCAGACTTCATGCACGGCCAGGCAGGTTCAACAGGGTAAATGAGTGGGTTAAAGACCAAACTGGATTTTGAGTAAAACACGAAAGTTATAGGGTTTTTCGAGATCTAAAACTTTTGTGAAGAAACTTTTTTGCATTCAACTCAGATTTTCAAATAAAAATTGGATTCTAAAACTGTGCAGTAACAGGAAATTCCTGCACAGGATTTTATAAAATACAGTGCAAGAAAAGGACATTCCTGCACATACACTGATAAACTGGCAGTGAGAAACTGTTCCAACGGCAGTTTCCAACACTTAATAATTTTTACAAGACCCACTCATAAGATTACAAATTTTGATAAGAGTGAACAAGGATTTCTAAGACAATAAGTTTTTTCCAAAACAAAGAATTGAGTTTTTGGACCACAAGTTAACAAACAGTAACCGGGAAGGTTACCGAGTTATTGGATATGGGCTCAAAGCCCAAGGGTTACCCAATGTAACCCAACAAAATACTAAGTATGTTGATTGGGCCTAAAACCCAGGGTTACTTATGGTAACCTAATGGGATGTGATTTAGAAAGGCCTAGACCCAAGGTTAGGAATAATAACCTAACACTATTCATGTGTGTAAGGCTTAGTAACCAAGGTTACTTTAAGTAACCTATCAAGTTACGCTCTAAGTTTGATAGGCCCTAAATCCTAGGGTTATCGGTGATAACTAAGTAAGTATCAAGCGTTGTTTAAGGGGGACATATAACTAAGATTAAGTATGAATGTTGGTTAGGTTACCAACATTTTATAAGTATAGAATCCTTACCCTATATCCTTTGGAATAGCAGGAGGTAGCCTGCTGTGGTGTCCTCACTTAGAACAGCACATCATTGGACATAGTGTACGAGGTAAGTACAACTCCGCCTACAGCATAGATTTGTTGTGGTGTTACTTGCCTAATGTGTTGTATGCTATATTATGATATGATGTATGACATGTTTAAGTTCATGATATGGTTATGATATGATGATGATTCAGTTATAATTTAATTAGGTGTGACATCATGAAGTACGTTCACCAATTCTTATGATAAGAACAAGATCAAGAATGAGATGATGAAAAGTAAGAATGATAGCAAGCAAGCTTGCTTGTGTCCTACCGACCTGCGTTAGGTCGGGTTGGACTATGATTTGAGTTGGAATTGGACTGGCCACCCCAACCACTCCATAGTTGCGCGCCCGGTACGGACACTTATGTAAGGGGCCCATAAGCAAATAAAGTTATGAAAAGAAAAACATGAAAGCATAATGAAGCATAAACGGTTCATGCATTGTTAAGTTATGCTATACTATGCTATGTCATGATATGTTATGTTTTATGATTATGTGTGCAGATGTCAAAGTTGTACTTGCTAAGCGAAAGCTCACGTCTTACATCTATACTATAGGTAAGCAACCTACGGGCAATCTCTGATGCAAGATGGGGGAGCGTGGCAGGACAAGCTGTGAAATATGGGAATGATAGCCGCTATGCGTTTTGTTTATATTATGTATATTCTTTTCTATATACAAGGGACTTTATTTAGTAATGTAATACCCGAAACTTTTATGGCTTATGATTCCTGTAGAAACAAGGAAAACCTAAGTCTGAATCATGATCGGAGTAGAATATCAGTATAAGTTTGAGTTCTCGATTAATTAGCTACGAGACTCAAAAATAGTTTGCTTAGGCAAATATAGGCTTTTTTTTTTGGGAAAAAGGGCAAAATAGTAGTTTTGACTTTTATTCCGGTCAAAGTTGACCAAGATGATACTACAGTGTAATTTATCGGTATAGAAACTATACTGCAGAAAACTGTCGTTACGGACAAGATAGCTAGAATAAGATATGAGACCAGCCTAGAAAAATCAAGCACACTAAGTTGGATATCAAGGGCCAGATGGCTTTAAGAAATAAGAAAAAATTTCATACAGCCCATTTTTACACAGATGAATTTTGGACTGTAGTGCAGTATAAAAATATTGTGTTTAAGCAAACACAGTATTAAAAATATCTGTGTAGCAGAAAAATGGACTGAATATTGAGGAAAAGCCAAACAGGGCTTAATATGGATGACATCATCCTATCTTTAATTTATGACATCATAATTGGATTAAATAAGCTTGGAAAGAAAATCAAGAACTCTCTAGAACAAGATGACATGGCCGGCCACCTCAGGGACAAAAATGCCAAAATTTTATCTTTAGGGGTTAAAGTGAAAATTTTGGAAAATTGATGATGTAAGCGAAGTGATGTCATCAAGATGATGTCATCAAGGTGAGATAAGCTTGGCTTGTTCACCAAGAAAGCAACCGGCCACCTAGGAGGCATTTTTGTAAGAATTTTCACTTTTGGGGCAAAATTGCAAATTTTGGAAATTTGGTGATGTAAGCAATGAGGTAAGCGATGATGTAAGCCATGATGTCATCCCTTGCTTGCTCTCCAAGTCTTGGCCGGCCACCTTGACACCTAGCATGCCAATTGCATGATTTCCTCTAAGTTTAGGGGCTAAAATGCAAATTTTGGAAAGTTTGCATTTGCCTATAAATAGGGGTGGCATTTAATCAAAAAAAAATCAGAAAAAGCAGCCAAACTCTTGCCATTCTTCTGCAGAAAAATCCGAGAGAGAGAGGAGGAGAGAAACCAAGAGAGAACCAAGAGAAAAGTTGGAAAAAGCCAAGGGAGGCTAGTTAGTGTGCATGTTCGGTTTCAAGCTAGAAACCAAGGACAAATCTGGAAATTTTGGACCCAATTTCTGGACAGTGGCTGTGCATGGGAGAGGAAGAAAAGGGAGGGAGATTTCGGTTTGCATACCCTAACCCATCCCTAGGGTTAGCTAAGGTAAAACTCCCTCAAACCCTAACATCTTTTCCATGCAAGTTAGATGGGATATTTATGTGTATGTTTGTATGTGCATGGCTGAAAATTGGAACCCCATTTGGAGGGGAAATCCGGACTTGATGGCAGCCAAGGGGGAGTGAGGAAAAAGTTGGAATCCAAGCTTGTGAACCAACATCCAAGCTCTAGAGGTAAACCCTAAAACCCTAAGCTTTTTATTGAGCTTTAATTTGGAAATTTAAGTGTATTTCCATGTTGATTTGTATGAGCATAAGCTCACTTTAATTCCCTGCCTTAGCTAAGAAAGTTAGAGTATGTGCTTGATTTAATTGGGGGTTATGGTTTGGTAGTTCCAATATTGCATGTTAAGTGTTTGTTATGTTGATTAGGGTTTATGTGCTTGATGCATGATGTGAATTTTAATTTGCATGGTGATGTTCGAAATTGTGATTAAAGAAATTTACGCTAGAAAGCCGCTGCATGTGTGTATTAGAGCTCCCGCGGTGGCTGGTCGAGCTAGATTCCACGTCTAGGACGTAAAACGAATTCTAAACCGAAAACTGCCAGTTCGGGTGCCAACTGGCCAGTTTTGGGAAAAGTGAAATTTGAGGCCTTTAGAGGCCGAACTGGGTAAAACATAAAACATAAAAGTTGTTCGGGAGGGTTTTTCCTAGGGGACAGCGCGTGCAGAATCTCAAAATGAGACTCCAATGGTCTCTGTTTTTACAAAAATCCGTGGCTGGTCTGCCCAGACCCAGTTTACAGGATCAGCCAGTTTCAAACAAAAACTGGTGCAAATACAAGCAGAACTGGATTTTTCTCAAAACACGAAAGTTTTAGGATTTTTCAAGATCTAAAACTTTCGTGAAGACAAGTTTTTCAAAATCGGAATGGATTTTTAAACTGACACAGATTTCTAAAGAGTGTGCAGGAAACAAGAAATTCCTGCACAGGATTTTCTAAAACAATACAGGAAAACTGTATTTTTGCACCAACACCAATGTTTTAACTATGGGAACTGTCCCAAAGGCAGTTTTCAACAGTTAATAATTTTTACAAACCCTACTTCAGAAAATACGATTTTTCATATGTTAAACAAATGATTTTAAAACCTAAAAGGTTGAATTTTCCAAAGAAAGGTAAGAATGGATTTTTTTTACCCAAAAGTTGTCTTACTTTTGGTAACAAGACAATGATAGATGGTAACCGGGAAGGATACCCGAGTTACTGGACGGGGTCCAAAGCCCAAGGTTGACTTAGGATAATTGGACTAAGATTGACTACCTCAAGGGTTACTCAAGGTAACCCAACAAGGTATTGAAATTGGGTTTGATCTTAAAACCCAAAAGATTATGAATAAAAATGACAAGGCATAGGTTAGGATAATAACCTAACCCTATTCATATATAATTGGGATTAATACCCAAGGTTACCTTATGTAACCAAGTAAGTCATCATGAGTTTATAGGAGGGACATATGACTAGGGTTACTATTAAAGGTTGGTTAAGGATACCAACATTGCATGAAAAGATTTACGGTAAGATAGGCTAATCCTTATCTTACACCCTAATTGAAACAGGAATAGAACCTGTCGATGTACCTTGACGGAACATTAGGTCAAGAGCATAGGAAACCAGGTAAGTACAGACCTCACCTGCAGTATGGAAAATAGTAAAAGCTATTTTCAAGTATACATGTTATGCTATGCTATGCTATGCTATGCCATGTTATGATATGCTATGCTATGCCATGTTATTCTATGTTATGATATGTGATGCCGTGCGATGATATGCTATGACATGTAATGCCATGTTTTCTAAAAATATAATGGTTTTAAAAAATGCCACGTTGTGGCAAATGTTAAGAATGATGTGACATGGTGACATCATGAAGCATGTTCACTAATATTGAACCACATGGTAAGATAAATCAAGTAAGGTGTCGTACCAACCTCCCGTGATCGAGGAGGCTACATGTTCAAAACCAGTTGTGACATTTACCTCTCGTTGATGCGTGAGGGTCACGTTATAATTCCCAGAACTGTTAGGGCCTTGCAAACCCTAGCTTTATCTGGAGGCTGCGCGCTTTTGGTACGTACACTAGGGGCCCACATGTTGAGACAAGATAAAGAGATCAAGATTGAGTCTATAATAAATCATAAGACATTCAATCGATCATAAATGGATCATGCATATGTTACAAGATGATTTGCATGTTTTTTTTTTAGATGTTTGAAATGTTTTTGTGAGATATGTTTGTACTTGCTGGGCGAAAGCTCATCTGTATATTTCATACTGTAGGTAAGATGCCTGCAGCTTTACTTGGTAGGCCATGGAGACGATGGAGCGAGTGAAGGGCGGTGTGGGATACCACTACGCAAGATTTTCCGCAAATGTTTTTAATTATGAAGTTGTATGTGTATGAAATGTTTCCAAGGTCCGATTTAAAAGGTTATGGTGACCTTATAATCGGTATAGCAAGTTATGGGTAGGCATGATGAAGTTTACCCATAAGCACAAGTTTAGTTTCGAGTTAAGATTTTTAAAAATAAAATATAAAGTTTAAGTTAAAGAAAAAAAAATTTATCCTGAAATTTTCGGTAAGACAAAGATTTAAGTTAAGCAAGTGTGGTAACGACCCACTTTTACGTAGTCGGCCCTACGTAGATTTTCGGGGCGTTACAAGTTTGGTATCAGAGCGGTATCCTGCCAGCCTACTTCACTTTGCTTCACGTCGTTTCTGCAAGTGCCCAAGTAAGTTAATTTAATTTCCTTTGATTAGAAATGTGAGGAATTAAGAACTAGAATTAGAAGATGGTTCATCGTGTGTACGAACGAACCAAATTTTTGCAAGAGTCTAATCTTGCAACTATAGTGACTAAGTTATAACGATAATTGCTAGAATAGCAATAAGAAATGAATAGGCTTTGAAATCATATAGCCTATTGCCTCATCTCAGGTATAGTGAGATTAAGGAACTTTTCCTTCTAAGGAATGGATCAATACCATGGAAGTTAAGTTTCCTGATTGTGAAACTTTTACCCCATAAGAGTATTATTAGATACGGGGAAAATTTTGATGATGCCTTAGTTTGGGGGTAGCAATATGCCAATACAAGTTGGATGCTACCAACAACAATTTAGTAGGCTATGATAATGGTGATGACTATGAGTCTGACAATGAAGTTAATAAGATTGAGATCGATAGCAACAACTTTTAAATCGACATATAATGGTTTGACTAATGTCGACTATATACGACATTTTAAGCAATAGAAATTATGAAATAATGGGAAGTTTTAGATATTCCCTAGAGTTATGATTATGCCTTTGTGTTATAAAGGAAACGCTGAAGGCACAAGAGAAATTTCTACTGGCTAACAAGTGGCTAGTTGATACAAGGATACCTTTCAATGCATCACTTGAACAGTAATATGTTTCAATAATACTATTTATTATTGTTTTCCATGATTAACTTGGAAAAGATTCCAAAAAAAAATATATATATATATATATATTTTATGTATGGTGCTTGATCTTATGCTTATTAGAACCAACTCACGTTATGTTGTGATATGTTATGGGCTGAATCCTTGAGGAATAAAGTTCCAAGAGAGGGGTCATCATGTCAAGTAAAGGGCCAATCCTTGAGGAAGAAAAATATTTCCAAGATAGGGGCCATCATGAAAAGAAACAGGGTTCTAATAGCACAAGATTAACATTGTACCAGAGGGTTCTCAGCTTCAGTAATTGAAAGAAAAATATTTTCAATATGATATATTCACTGAGCCCTTAAATACAGTTAAAGAAAAGTATCTTAAATATAAGATACAATATGCTTTTTAAATATGAAAAAGCTATATGATACGATATGTTTTTCAAGTATGGAAAGGTTAAATATACTTTTCAAATATGGCAAGTTATATGATATACTTGCTAAGAAATTTTATGTAAAAAGTTTTTGTGATGCAGTGAGAAAGAATGAAAGTATGATGAAAGTAAAGTATAAGTATGATAAGCATGAAAGTATGAGGATATAGAAAGAAGATTATGGTTCTATATAAGAGACATGATCCCATTAAGATGTTAAAATGGGAACATGAACAAGTTATTCAATCTATAGTAACTTGTGAAGAATTGATAGTGGATTCAAGAAAAGCCACTTAGGATTATTCGAATTTTCGAGGGCGAAAATCTTTTAAGGAGGGTAGAATGTAATACCCGAAACTTTTATGGCTTATGATTCCTGTAGAAACAAGGAAAACCTAAGTCTGAATCATGATCGGAGTAGAATATCAGTATAAGTTTGAGTTCTCGATTAATTAGCTACGAGACTCAAAAATAGTTTGCTTAGGCAAATATAGGCTTTTTTTTTTGGGAAAAAGGGCAAAATAGTAGTTTTGACTTTTATTCCGGTCAAAGTTGACCAAGATGATACTACAGTGTAATTTATCGGTATAGAAACTATACTGCAGAAAACTGTCGTTACGGACAAGATAGCTAGAATAAGATATGAGACCAGCCTAGAAAAATCAAGCACACTAAGTTGGATATCAAGGGCCAGATGGCTTTAAGAAATAAGAAAAATTTCATACAGCCCATTTTTACACAGATGAATTTTGGACTGTAGTACAGTATAAAAATATTGTGTTTAAGCAAACACAGTATTAAAAATATCTGTGTAGCAGAAAAATGGACTGAATATTGAGGAAAAGCCAAACAGGGCTTAATATGGATGACATCATCCTATCTTTAATTTATGACATCATAATTGGATTAAATAAGCTTGGAAAGAAAATCAAGAACTCTCTAGAATAAGATGACATGGCCGGCCACCTCAGGGACAAAAATGCCAAAATTTTATCTTTAGGGGTTAAAGTGAAAATTTTGGAAAATTGATGATGTAAGCGAAGTGATGTCATCAAGATGATGTCATCAAGGTGAGATAAGCTTGGCTTGTTCACCAAGAAAGCAACCGGCCACCTAGGAGGCATTTTTGTAAGAATTTTCACTTTTGGGGCAAAAGTGCAAATTTTGGAAATTTGGTGATGTAAGCAATGAGGTAAGCGATGATGTAAGCCATGATGTCATCCCTTGCTTGCTCTCCAAGTCTTGGCCGGCCACCTTGACACCTAGCATGCCAATTGCATGATTTCCTCTAAGTTTAGGGGCTAAAATGCAAATTTTGGAAAGTTTGCATTTGCCTATAAATAGGGGTGGCATTTAATCAAAAAAAAAATCAGAAAAAGCAGCCAAACTCTTGCCATTCTTCTGCAGAAAAATCCGAGAGAGAGAGGAGGAGAGAAACCAAGAGAGAACCAAGAGAAAAGTTGGAAAAAGCCAAGGGAGGCTAGTTAGTGTGCATGTTCGGTTTCAAGCTAGAAACCAAGGACAAATCTGGAAATTTTGGACCCAATTTCTGGACAGTGGCTGTGCATGGGAGAGGAAGAAAAGGGAGGGAGATTTCGGTTTGCATACCCTAACCCATCCCTAGGGTTAGCTAAGGTAAAACTCCCTCAAACCCTAACATCTTTTCCATTCAAGTTAGATGGGATATTTATGTGTATGTTTGTATGTGCATGGCTGAAAATTGGAACCCCATTTGGAGGGGAAATCCGGACTTGATGGCAGCCAAGGGGGAGTGAGGAAAAAGTTGGAATCCAAGCTTGTGAACCAACATCCAAGCTCTAGAGGTAAACCCTAAAACCCTAAGCTTTTTATTGAGCTTTAATTTGGAAATTTAAGTGTATTTCCATGTTGATTTGTATGAGCATAAGCTCACTTTAATTCCCTACCTTAGCTAAGAAAGTTAGAGTATGTGCTTGATTTAATTGGGGGTTATGGTTTGGTAGTTCCAATATTGCATGTTAAGTGTTTGTTATGTTGATTAGGGTTTATGTGCTTGATGCATGATGTGAATTTTAATTTGCATGGTGATGTTCGAAATTGTGATTAAAGAAATTTACGCTAGAAAGCCGCTGCATGTGTGTATTAGAGCTCCCGCGGTGGCTGGTCGAGCTAGATTCCACGTCTAGGACGTAAAACGAATTCTAAACCGAAAACTGCCAGTTCGGGTGCCAACTGGCCAGTTTCGGGAAAAGTGAAATTTGAGGCCTTTAGAGGCCGAACTGGGTAAAACATAAAACATAAAAGTTGTTCGGGAGGGTTTTTCCTAGGGGACAGCGCGGGCAGAATCTCAAAATGAGACTCCAATGGTCTCTGTTTTTACAAAAATCCGTGGCTGGTCTGCCCAGACCCAGTTTACAGGATCAGCCAGTTTCAAACAAAAACTGGTGCAAATACAAGCAGAACTGGATTTTTCTCAAAACACGAAAGTTTTAGGATTTTTCAAGATCTAAAACTTTCATGAAGACAAGTGTTTCAAAATCGGAATGGAATTTTAAACTGACACGGATTTCTAAAGAGTGTGCAGGAAACAAGAAATTCCTGCACAGGATTTTCTAAAACAATACAGGAAAACTGTATTTTTGCACCAACACCAATGTTTTAACTATGGGAACTGTCCCAAAGGCAGTTTTCAACAGTTAATAATTTTTACAAACCCTACTCCAGAAAATACGATTTTTCATATGTTAAACAAATGATTTTAAAACCTAAAAGGTTGAATTTTCCAAAGAAAGGTAAGAATGGATTTTTTTTACCCAAAAGTTGTCTTACTTTTGGTAACAAGACAATGATAGATGGTAACCGGGAAGGATACCCGAGTTACTGGACGGGGTCCAAAGCCCAAGGTTGACTTAGGATAATTGGACTAAGATTGACTACCTCAAGGGTTACTCAAGGTAACCCAACAAGGTATTGAAATTGGGTTTGATCTTAAAACCCAAAAGATTATGAATAAAAATGACAAGGCATAGGTTAGGATAATAACCTAACCCTATTCATATATAATTGGGATTAATACCCAAGGTTACCTTATGTAACCAAGTAAGTCATCATGAGTTTATAGGAGGGACATATGACTAGGGTTACTATTAAAGGTTGGTTAAGGATACCAACATTGCATGAAAAGATTTACGGTAAGATAGGCTAATCCTTATCTTACACCCTAATTGAAACAGGAATAGAACCTGTCGATGTACCTTGACGGAACATTAGGTCAAGAGCATAGGAAACTAGGTAAGTACAGACCTCACCTGCAGTATGGAAAATAGTAAAAGCTATTTTCAAGTATACATGTTATGCTATGCTATGCTATGCTATGCCATGTTATGATATGCTATGCTATGCCATGTTATGCTATGTTATGATATGTGATGCCGTGCGATGATATGCTATGACATGTAATGCCATGTTTTCTAAAAATATAATGGTTTTAAAAAATGCCACGTTGTGGCAAATGTTAAGAATGATGTGACATGGTGACATCATGAAGCATGTTCACTAATATTGAACCACATGGTAAGATAAATCAAGTAAGGTGTCGTACCAACCTCCCGTGATCGAGGAGGCTACATGTTCAAAACCAGTTGTGACATTTACCTCTCGTTGATGCGTGAGGGTCACGTTATAATTCCCAGAACTGTTAGGGCCTTGCAAACCCTAGCTTTGTCTGGAGGCTGCGCGCTTTTGGTACGTACACTAGGGGCCCACATGTTGAGACAAGATAAAGAGATCAAGATTGAGTCTATAATAAATCATAAGACATTCAATCGATCATAAATGGATCATGCATATGTTACAAGATGATTTGCATGTTTTTTTTTAGATGTTTGAAATGTTTTTGTGAGATATGTTTGTACTTGCTGGGCGAAAGCTCATCTGTATATTTCATACTGTAGGTAAGATGCCTGCAGCTTTACTTGGTAGGCCATGGAGACGATGGAGCGAGTGAAGGGCGGTGTGGGATACCACTACGCAAGATTTTCCGCAAATGTTTTTAATTATGAAGTTGTATGTGTATGAAATGTTTCCAAGGTCCGATTTAAAAGGTTATGGTGACCTTATAATCGGTATAGCAAGTTATGGGTAGGCATGATGAAGTTTACCCATAAGCACAAGTTTAGTTTCGAGTTATGATTTTTAAAAATAAAATATAAAGTTTAAGTTAAAGAAAAAAAAATTTATCCTGAAATTTTCGGTAAGACAAAGATTTAAGTTAAGCAAGTGTGGTAACGACCCACTTTTACGTAGTCGGCCCTACGTAGATTTTCGGGGCATTACAAGTAACGTTCTAAGTACGTATTTTATTCGTGTGAATTTGCACCAAAAAAAAAAAGAAAAAAATTTCTGCTGTTTTCGCTAAGTAAGTAAGTACGTTATGTGAGACACGTTAAGTATGTATGTATGTATGGTAACGGCCTGTGCTAAGTGGGTCGTTACAGTTAGAGTGAGAAGACTTATGTCTTTTAGAGTTCTTTTCCAATTCTGTATCAAGCAGTGAGTGCATTTTAGGTTTGATAAAATAAAGAGCATCCATCCATTATAGATAAGAGAATTGTTTTTCCTAATAACAACTTTATTATTAAAAGAAACTGAATAAGAATCCTTAATCAACAAGCTACCGAAATTAGGTTCCTCTTAAAACGAGGAACATAAAAACAATGTCTCAAAACAATAAACCTAAATTCATCAAAATAAAGATGCACTTCTCCCACTGCTTCTGCTTGCACCAACGTCCCATCATCGGTTCTTAACGTGAAGTTCTCCTCACGCAGACTTCTCGTTACTTTGAACCCCTGTAGAGAAATACAAACATGATTAGTAGCTCCAGAATCTATAACCCAATTGTCCTTAGATTCTTCCACTAAACAACCCTCAAGATACAGGACATTGAAATTACCTTTCTGCTTTTGTAAAGCCAGGTATTCTCGGCAATCCTTCTTGAAATGTCCTTTCTTCCCATAGTGAAAGCACTTAGCCTTTTTGGGATCCACCTTTCGCTTCTTAGTCTTGGTAGACTTCTTAGAAACAAATGCATGTTGGGATCTAAATGTGCCCTAAGGATAGAAAATCAATGTTAGGGATTTTCTGTAAATATGACATTTTGATATTAATAAGAGGAGGTTATTCATGTTTAATAAGTTGTGCCATATTTACCTTCATTTGTTGATTGTATATTTGAGCAAACATAAAATACTCCTTGACTGTTGGTAATATATCAGATTACCATATGTATACGGGGTATACATAGAAGACATGGTAATTTGATAACAGTCAAAATAAATAGTCCGTAATCGATGGAATAAGATTTGGGGATCTTATTCATGATAAGATTGTAAAGGTTGTCTACTTCCTTGGAGGGATGGTTTGTCTTGACCATCGGATAGGTTCCGAGTAGAAACTTTAATGTATACCAGTATTGAGGTACGACATTGGATTGGACCTAAAGTGTTAATTGATTCGGTTTAATAATTCCGTTTATAAGAATCAATGACGCTTTGATTATCATCCTGTATTAATCTTAATCCTGAAATGATTACTTGAGTTTGTATCCATGACTTATGTACTTTAATACACTACAGGTGAGACACTGTTAATTTATGGTCAATATACGTGTGTTTTGGGTGCATGACTTATGGATGGAGAAATCAAGATTCATAGATATGGAATCAATAGCTATCTTAACGATAGTACATGTTATCTACTTAAAGGCATTATTCGGGGATTGAAAGATAGTATAACAAGATCTTGGCCATCGGTTTACTTTGTGTTCTCTGATGGTTTACTAATTGTATGGTTTTATAATTGGTGGTTCTTTCAATGGAGAATAATGGAACTTTAAGTTAAAATGATTGAAAAGGTAAAACGGAAAAAGTCATTAATTCAATCATGGATAACATATGGGGATTAAGCAAGCGATGAATAAATCATGGAAGAAGCACTACGTGAGAGAGCTTTCGTAATATGGTATGTAAACAGGAGTTTCGCTTCAAACTTTTAGTGGAGTAGTTTTGAAGTTGATAATTGATGAATAATTAATCTGGGATTAATTTTTCACAATTATAGGAGCCTCTTTACATATTTCCATCGGGTTCCTCTACTAGCTCCTATAGTTCCATATAGCGTCTCGGGCTTTGTTCCTAATGAGATCGGTAAATTTAAATGGAATTTTGTAATGTCTATTAAGACATGGTACTCTCTAACATGCAATCCGGAAGGGGATTGAGATTGGTGTAGGCAAATAATATGATTTGTCAACATGTGATTGGTTTATTTGAATTTTGGAAATAAGATTATGTCTGAATTATTTAATTTTGGAAAACAAAGTTTTTCTCTCCTAATCTAAATATAGTGTATGGTTTTTAGATAGGTGGAGAGAAGAAAATTTTGTTTCAAAATTGTTCAAATATATTCCTAACATTAAATTATTAATTGATTTAAATAATAGAGATTATTTGATGATTTTTTTTTTCTTTAAATTGTAGTGCATGGTTTTGAGAGGAGAAAAGAATTCAAATATTCTATTTATTTAAATTAATAAATATGATTGATGTTTGAGGAAAAATATTTAATTCAAACAAGTGAATCTTATTTAAATTCAAAAAGGTTTAAAGTAATTTGAATCTAGATAGGACTAGGATCTTTTCACTAGTCTAGATTCTTGATTTAAAATTTGAACCACCAATCTAGATTTATCCTATAGTGGCCGAATTTTTTGAGGAGATTCTCTCCTTGAAAAAATGTTTTTAGGTTCAATAAATCTTGTCCTAAAGTTATATGATCTTTTGGTTCAAAATTTATCCGGAAAAATTGTAAAACCTGGAATTCTGATGAACCTATGATTTCCTTTTAGACAAGGAAAATCTCAAGTTTGAAACTTGTATGTCGATATGAAGCTCATGATCTGAGCAGAATATCAGTTTATGTATGAGTTCTCGTTTAATTAGCTACGAGACTCAACAATAGTTTGCTTAAGTCAAGCATGTGGCCTTTTGAGGAAAAAGGGAAAAATGGGAATTTATGATTTTATGCCGTCAAAGTTTGACCAGGTTGACTTTATGATTGACTGAGGCGGTACTGCAGTGTGATTAATCAGTATGGAAATTATATTGCAGAAAACCGTCATTTACGGACAAATAAGTAAGAATAAGCTATGAGACCACCGTAGAAAAATCAAGCACAATTTTTATTATTGGATTTTTAGTATCAAGTGGATAATTATGCACGAAATGGAAGCCAAGTGGCTCCGCCATAGTTGGCGACCTACAGGGACAAAATTGCAAATATTTTGTCCGTAAGGGCCAAAGTGCAATTTTAGAAAAGTAAGTAATGATGGATTAGTATGTAATTATAGAATCATGGAAATTCCTAACCAAGGTTCCAACTAGGCCAAAAATTGGTTACAAGCCTAGTTACATTGGAACAAGGAATTAAGAATAAGATTAGCATGAAAAGATATTTTTGGTTGGTGTCTACATGCATGGCAGGTTCTTCTAGGCTTGGTGAACAAGCTATTGGCTTGATGATGTCATCAAGATGATGTCGTCAAAATGATGTAAGCGAATGATGTCACGGGGGTGATGTAAGCCAAACTTGGTGAGCAAGTAACTTGCCCACCAAGGATTCCTAATGGCCGGCTCTTTGTGTGCTTGGAGAACAAGTATTTGGCTTGATGATGTCATCAAGGTGATGTCATCAATGTGATGTCATCAAGATGATGTCATCAAGGTGATGTAAGCAAGTGATGTCATCAAGGTGATGTCATCAAAGTGATGTCATTAGGTGATGTAAGCAAGACTTGGTGAGCAAGAAACTTGCCCACCAAGGATTCACTATGGCCGGCCACCTAGGAGGGTAGATGAGCAAATATTTTGCTCTTAGACCCTTATATACAATTCTAGAAACTATGATTTTCACCTATAAATAGGTGATGTTGGTTCACAAATTTGAAGCAAGTTTTGTAACCTTAGCTAAACTATGGCAAAATTTTCCCTCACTTTTCCACCTAAAGGCCGAGCCATAGAAGAGAGAAAAATAGAAAGAAAAGTGAGCTAGAATGTTCGGATTTTCAAGTAGGAAATCAAAGAAAAAGTTGAGAAAAAAATTGGTACCCATTGGAGGCCAAGTGGCCGGCCATGGGAGAGGAAGAGAAAGAAAAGAGAAAAGTTCAGAAAAATGGGTTTTTAGGGTAACCGGATTTTGTAGGAAGAACCACGAAATGACCAAAAAGTTTTGGTGCTAATTGGAGGGGCAAGGCCGGTTATAGGCAGCCAAGGAGATAGGGCAGAAAAATGAACCACACTCCTAGCATAGCCTTGTGTTCATCAAGGTAAATTCCGTTAGTCCTAAGCTTTTAAATTGAGCATTTACTTTGGAAATTTAAGTGTATTTCCGAGTTGGATTGTAAAAGCATAAGCTCACTATTTATGTTAATGCTCTAGTTAAGTTTTCTAGCATGTGCATGATTAGGGTGGTGGTCTCTAGTTTATATTTTGGTGCATGTTTGATGATGTGCTTATGGGTTTTTGAGTTTGCCTACCATGTGTTTGTTATATGTTCCATAGGTTTAAGATTGAATGTATGATTATGTGATTGATGGAATGGAACGTTAGAAACGATTGCATGTGTGATCTTAGGCTCCCGCTGTGGTCGGTTGAGGTAGTGTGCGCGTTTTAGGACGAGAAACGAATTTAAGAACCAAAACTGCCAGTCTCGGGTCAAGACTGGGCAGCATTCTGGAAATGGTAATTTGAGGCCCTTAGAGGCCAAATTTGTAACGACCCGCCTAGCACAGGCCGTTACCATACATACATACATACATACATACTTAACGTACACAGTGGAAATTTTTTTTTTTTTTTTTTTTATATAGGGGTGCATGAACAATAGCGATACATAAATAGCGAATGTATGAACAAAAAAAAAAGCGATAATCGAACACCGGATAATATATAATGTACATAAGAGACAAAACACGTAGCGGCAGAGTATCCCACTCACTTCACAGTTCACCCTGCCCCGCTCGCCATCTTGTATCAAAAATTGCTGACAGGTTGCTTACCTACAGCATAGACATAAGACGTGAGCTTTCGCTCAGCAAGTACAACGTAATTATCCGCAACAAATAACAATACAAAATATAACTCAAATCTAACATAACACATTCTACCCTAATCATGCATGAGCCAATATGCTTGCTTGGTATTTCATAACTTATCATACTTATCGTACTTGACATGCTTATCTTGCTTATCATGTTTATCATGCTTATGGGCCCCATAAGTGTACGTACCGAGCGCGCAACTATGGAGTGGTTGGGGCGGCCAGTCCATTTCCAACTCAATCCATAATCCAACCCGACCTACGAGCGGGTCGGTACGACACAGGCAACTTGCTTGCCTTCATACTTATCTTTCATAATTTCTTAATCATTCTTATTTAGAGTTAGTGAACATGCTTCGTGATGTCACATATTCATAAAACATAATCTTAGCATGCTTCATATCATAAATTCATACATCATAGACATATCATATATCTTAATCATAACATAACATTTCATCATGGCATATTCATAACATATAACATTTCATAAGCATATCACATCAACTACCATAGCATTTATCATTCATACTTAGGCAAGTATTCAACTAAAGCCTATGCTGTAGGCGGAGTTGTACTTACCTCGAACTCTAAGTCCGATGCTATGCCGCTCCTGAACAGGTTACAATAACAGATTATCACCTGTTATTACAAAGGACATAGCGTAAGGATTTCTGAAAATCCTACTTTTAAAACTGTTGGTTATCTCAACCAACATTCATTTTATTCTGTGTTATATGCCCCCATATGATTAACTTGAAAACATAAGGAACGGGTTACTATAAATAACCCTATAGGTAACCCTCGAGACAAGGGCCCTATTCCATAGTCTTAGTTCCTTATTGGGGTTACGTTGGATAACCCTTGGGCTTCGGGCCCAAACCAATAACTCGGTATCTTTTTTTCCGGTTATTGCTCATCGAAACTTAGTTTAGAAACCGCTTTTGAAAACTTAGAGTTTTCTTTAAAATCCTTATGAGTGGGTTCATTGTAGAAATCATTAAAAGTCAAAACTGTCTTTGGAACAGCTTTTTACTGTAAATTTGTTAACATATGTGCAGGAATGCCCAATTCCAACACTGTTTTTAGAAACCCTGAGCAGTAACCTACCGATCACTGCACAGTTTTTGAAATACATTTTTGTTTGAGAAACTGAGTTCGAATTTGAAAAAGTTTCCTTCATCAAAGTTTTAAATCTCAAAAAGCTCTAAAACTTTCATGTTTTGATCAAAATCCATTTCGGACTTTAACCCACTCGTTTTCCCTTTTTAAATTCACCTGGCCGTGCATGAAGTCTGGGCACGGTCAGGCTCGGATTTCTATGAAAACGAAGGCTGTTAGAGCCTTATTTTTAAAAACTGTCCGCGATGTCTTATAGGAAAAACTGTTCTCAACAACTTTCATGTTTTACATTTTTCGAAAATCGGCCTCTAAGGGCCTCAAAATTTGCTTTCCAGAAAACAGGGTAACTTGAACCCGAATGGCCAGTTTTCTATCTCTTAATCGTTTTCGGTCCTAAAACGAGCACACTACCTCAACCGAACTCAGCGGGAGCTTAAGTCAGTCATACAGCGCCTTTCTAACGTCAATTTCTTTTTAAACACAAATTAAAACTCATCCATGTAAACCATTATTCTTTCCCCAAATAATTAAGGTTTGCAGAAAATTCAATCTTGCACAATTACACCAAATCTGCCATTTAACCTAATCATGCATTCTAACTCCTATCTTAACTTATTAGGGGCATATAACTTAACCATTCAGCTAGCATACAAACAAGCAAGCATTTTAAAAGCATAGCATACTAATTAAACCAAACCACCCTAAAAATCAAATCAAGCACATAACCTAACTAGGGCTGAAAATAAAATTAGAGCTTATGCTCATACAACCAACAACTTGAAATACAATTTAAACTTTCCAATTGAACCCAAATTGAAAGCTGCAAGCTGTGGGAGATTTTACCTTAATGAACCCTAAAGTTGGTTAGGGTTTGGTCCAAAGTTTCTTCCCCCTTGGCTCCTAGTCACTACCGGCCTCCTCCCTAGCTCACCCGAAAACTTTTCTGTCCCTTGGCTGCTGCTCCTCACCAATTCCAGTCACTAAATCCGGCCACTCCTTCAGCTTTTCTCTTCCTTTTCCAGCTCACTAACAGCCGGCCAAAGTGCCAAGATGGGACCCCAAAATTTTTCCAACACTTTTCCTTGTTTTCTTGCTGAAATCCGAACTCACCCTAAGGAATTCACTCTTGGATTTCTGCTTTTGTTCTTGTTTTTCTTGGCTGCTAGAGTTCGGTTTTGGGCAGAGAAAAATGGGCAGAGTATGGCTGAATTTTCTGATTTTTTTGAATAGAATGGCCACCTATTTATAGAGGTTTTGGAGCTTTGTTTAATTGCAATTTTAGTCCCTCAAAAACTAACATTTTTCACAAAAAGGGGGGTGAGGTGGCCGGCCAACTCATGGTCTAGAAGCCTCCAAAATACTTTCCTAATTTAGCTTAAATCCAAATGATGTCATAAATAATGGATAAGGTGATGTCATTCTCCCTTAAGGCTTGTTTGGCTTTAAACCTTGATAAGCAATCCATTTTTAGCCAAACAGTCATTGCTAATACTGTGTTACTTAATACACAGTATCATAAATTAAATTTCATTCCAAAATTTATCTGTCATAAAATGGACGGTACGAAAAACTTTTCTTTCCGCTTCAAGTCCTTTGGCCCTTAATAATCTATTTAATGTGCTTGATTTTTCTATGGCGGTTTTAGGTTTAATTCAAGCTATTTTATCTGTAGAAAAATGATTTTCGCGGTACAAAACCTATACTGCTCAACATACTTAAATTCCGTCATATAGTTGATCTTTCCAGTCAATCTTTGACTTATCGGGTCAACTTTGACTTTCATGGTCAACTTTGACCTTCATGGTCAACTTTGACTTTTTCGGTCAACGTTGACTTTTTATAAAATCATCGGATTTTCTATCTTTTGAACCCAAAAGAACATATGCTTAGCTAAGCAATCATATTTGAGTCTTATAGAGCCATAAGAACTCATAAAAATAAATAAAAAACCCTGAGCCGGGATTTTTCACAGATACCATTACGGTACAATTGAAATTTCTATACAAGAAATCTTAGCGATGAAAATTCTAGATCTTACAAAATTTGAAGAAACTCAAAACTACAAAGTTGTAGATAATGGTTTTTTCTAGAGGTTAACGTGGACCGTTTTTCAAAATAAGGCTCCAAAGGCCTCGGTTTTTATGAAAATCCGAGCCTGACCGTGCCCAGGATTTATGCACCGCCAGGTGAGTTCAACAAGGAATAAGGGCATGATAAAGTCCAAACTGGGTTTTCCTCAAAACACGAAAGTTTTAGGGTTTCTCAAGATCTGAAACTTTCATGAAGAAAGTTTTATCAAATTATGAACATATTTTAAAGTACAATTTAATTCTCAAAACTGTGCAGGAAACAGAAATTCCAGCACAGGATTTTCAGAAAAACAGTGCATAAGCAGGAAATTCCTGCACATGCACTGATAACCAAAGTTTAAAAACTGTTTTTAAAGATTGTTTTCAGAGCTTGATAGTTTTTAACTGTCTTTGCTTAAATGTTAAGATTTTATGAAAATACGGTTTTCATAAGGATTTTAAAGAAAACTTGACAAAGGTTTGTCAAGAAGAATTGAAATACGCCGGGTCCTATGGTGACAACTATGGGACAGATAGTAACCGGAGAGGTTACCTAATTTTATTGGGCCAAATAAGTTAGGTTACTTATAGTAACCACATGAGATGCCCGAGATAGTGGGTTAGGCCTAATAAGATTAGTAACCTAATACTATTTAAGAATGGTTGGGCTTAGTACCCAAGGTTACCAAAAGTAACCTAGTATGATATTGTTTAAGTATGTTGGGCCATGAACCCTAGGGTTACGGCAAGTAACCAAACAAGTTATCGTAAGTTGTTATAGGAGGGAGCTGATAATATAACTACGGCTACTCATAAATGTTGGTTAGGACACCAACATTTAATGATTATGATTTATGGTAAGATAGAATGTCTATGGCTCTTTTCTTACGTCCTGTTTGGAAATAGGAGTAGGAATTGTTGTCGTGCCATGTTTGGACGATAAACCAAGAGCATAGGACGAAAGGTAAGTATAACTCCGCCTAAAGCATGGGCAAAAATGTTTTTATAACATGTTTTTCAAGAATTCATGCATTGATATGCATAAGTTATGTTATGATGCTTACGTATGATGTTTATGTTACGATGCTTACGTATGATGTTTATGTTACGATGCTTACGTATGATGTTTATGTTACGATGCTTACGTATGATGTTTATGTTACGTTACGATGTTTATGTTACGATGATGTATGTTACGATAGTTATGTTATGAAGAATTATGTTACGGTGTTTATGTTATGGTTTATGTAATGTTATGTTTTAATATAGTGACATCATGTAGCATGTTCACTAATATAAACTACATGGTAAGAACACATTTTAAGACAAGCTAAGGTCATTGTGTCGTACCGACTTGCCATAGTGGTGGGTTTAAATGGTTTAATCTATGGTTTGGGCTGAGTTGGATTGACTTCCTCAATCACTCCATGCTAAACAGTTTGTTTCATGGTTTGAGTTGGTTTGGATTGGCTGCCTTCCGCCACTCCATAGCTATGGACCACGGTACGTGCACACGTGACATGCAAGGAAATATAATCAAGATAATATATGAAAGTTTAATTGGTTCACAAGAAAGCATAATCGGTCAATGCATTCTTTTGTTAAAATGTTTTGCGGATTGCACGTTGTACTTACTGGGCATAAGCTCATTACTTACGTTCATGCTGTAGGTTAGCAACCTATCGGCAATACATGATGCAAGGCTCTGAAGACTGGCGCTACAGATTGTGAAATGTGGGATGGACACCGCCACGGGTTTTGAATTTATGCTATGTAAAATATGTTTTGAAAAATATATTTGAAAGATGTGTTTTATGTTATGTGATAGTATGGATAAGAAACCGTTTTCAAGAAGAAAACTATTTTTAAGAAATTGTTTTCAAGAACGAGTTAAGGAATGGTTTTTAAGGATGATGGCAACAAGTTACCTCGTGTTGTACCGACCCACACTAGGTTGGGTTTGGTCCACGGTATGAATATGTTAGCTTTCAATATGGTTTATGAAAGCTTGGTACTCGAGTGAGTACTTATGATTATGTATGAGGATAAGTTAAGTTCAAAGTTTTATGTAAGAAAGAAAAGAAAAAATTTACTCCAAATTTTCAGCTAGTTTAAGTTTTTTAAACGAAGAGTTAAGTTAACCAAGCATGGTAACGGCCCACGTCTGCGTAGTCGGCCCTGCGTGGATGGTTCGAGGCGTTACAGAGATAGTATCAGAGCAAGTTTTCTGCCATCTAGTTTCACAGTTCTGTCGCCAGAGCCACAGTTTTGCAAGTAAGTTTTCTTACTCTAGTTAGGTATAGTAACTATGTGAGGTCATAGTATAGATATGAACCTGGTGTCAAACCCAGATACGATTGAAGAGGACCGCAAGACTTCATTCGCATTCGAAGGAATGGAGTCACGCATCTTCGATGGGACTCAAGAAGTGGCTGCATTTGCTGAGTGGCTGCACGATATGAAGACGATACGTCACTTATGTTGCAGCTTGGCGCATTTATCCAGATGAGTTTATGGGCTATGATTACCAGTGGATCAAAGTTATGCAGCGAAAGCGTGGGGAATAAGCTGAGCCTACGATATGATATGATGAGATCGTGAGGAATCTCTAGTATGATATGTTAAGATATGGATGAAGGAATGAGTGTTAGACATGTTGAGAATTAGAATTAGAAACTAGAAAATGGTTCGTTGCTGGTACAACCGAACCAATTTCTACAAGAGCCTCATCTTGCAACTATGATAGCCAAGTCATGATGATAAATGCTAGAGTAGCAATAAGAAATGAATAGGCTTCGAGATCAGATAGCCTATCGCCTTACCTCAGTAGGGTGATAATCAGGAAGTTTTCATTTTAAGAAATAAGCTAGATGCTATAGAACTTAAGTTTCGTGATTGTGAAACTTATGCTTCCATAAGAATAATATTAGATGTGGAGAAAGATGTTTGATAGTGCCTTGACTGGTGGTAACATCAAGGCAATCCACAAAGAATAAGTTGAATGATGGCTATCAGTATGACAAGGAAATTAAGAATATGATCCCTTAGTAAGGGAAATTATGAAATAATGGGAAGTTTTAGACGTTCCTAAGGATAATGATTTTGAGTTATGAAGAAAATGTTAGAAGCAATGAGAGAAGTTTCTACCATTTTATTATCTAGCAAGCAGCTAGTCGATACGATATAAGTATTGCATCACTCGAACGATATCAAGCTTTCTTCATTATTGACTTTGAAAGAATTCAAAGGAAATATTTTTATAAAAGATGCTTAAATCTTGAGTTCATGCTTGAAAGAACCCCTCATTTTATGTAATACAGCCGAATCCTTGAGGAAGAATTCCAAGATAGGGGCTGTTATGAACAGTAAAGGTTCCAAGATAGGAGCCGTTATGTTCGTTAAATGACCGAATCCTTGAGGGACAAGTCCCAAGATAGGGGTCATAGGCCGAATCCTTGAGGGACAAGTTCCAAGAATGGGATGAGTTCCAAGAAAGGGGCCATTATGATAAGTAAAGGGTTTTAATAGCATAAGATCAAGGTTCAAGAAATAAGCTATTTTAAGATATGTTTTGCAAGTGTGGAAAAATTTTAAAGTATGAAACGTTTTTCATGTATGAAAAAGTTATATGATAAGATATGTTTTCCAAGTGTGGAAAAAAATTATAAAGTATGGAACGCTTTTCATGTATGAAAAGTTATATGATAAGAAATGTTTTTCAAACATGGCAAGCTATATGATATACTTGCTAAAATTTTTATGAAGATAGTTCTTGGGATGCAATATGAAAGGAGAATATGATAGCATGAAAGTATGTAAGTATGTAAGTATGAATGTATGTAAGTAAAAAAGTATGTAAGCATGTAAGTATGAACGTATGTAAGTAAGAAAGTATGCAGTATGAAAGTAAGATGGTATGAAGTAAGAATGAATGAAAGTATGATGACATGATATGAAAGTAAGAGTATGGTTCTAGACAAGAAACATGATCCCATTAAAGTATGAAAATGAGAACATGAACAAGTTACTATGAATCGATAGTGGATTTTAAGAAAAGCCACTTAGAATGATTCGAATTTTCGAGGACGAAAATTTCTTTAAGGAGGGTAGAATGTAATACCCGGAATTCTAATGAACCTATGATTTCCTTTTAGACAAGGAAAATCTCAAGTTTGAAACTTGTATGTCGATATGAAGCTCATGATCTGAGCAGAATATCAGTTTATGTGTGAGTTCTCATTTAATTAGCTACGAGACTCAACAATAGTTTGCTTAAGTCAAGCATGTGGCCTTTTGAGGAAAAAGGGCAAAATGGGAATTTATGATTTTATGCCGGTCAAAGTTTGACCAGGTTGACTTTATGATTGACTGAGGCGGTACTGCAGTGTGATTAATCAGGATGGAAATTATATTGCAGAAAACCGTCATTTACGGACAAATAAGTAAGAATAAGCTATGAGACCACCGTAGAAAAATCAAGCACAATTTTTAGAGCATTAAGGACTAAATAGTTTTAAGTCCTAAGAAAATCCGATACACAGTCCAATTTTTACGCAGATGAATTCTGGACTGTAGTCCAGTAAGACAATACTGTCTTGGTGAAAAACAGTATTGATATTATGTAAGTTGGTAAGGAAATGGACTGCAGGATTATATTATTGGATTTTTAGTATCAAGTGGATAATTATGCACGAAATGGAAACCAAGTGGCTCCGCCATAGTTGGCGACCTACAGGGATTAAATTGCAAATATTTGTCCGTAGGGGCCAAAGTGCAATTTTAGAAAAGTAAGTAATGATGGATTAGTATGTAATTATAGAATCATGGAAATTCCTAACCAAGGTTCCAACTAGGCCAAAAATTGGTTACAAGCCTAGTTACATTGGAACAAGGAATTAAGAATAAGATTAGCATGAAAAGATATTTTTGGTTGGTGTCTACATGCATGGCCGGTTCTTCTAGGCTTGGTGAACAAGCAATTGGCTTAATGATGTCATCAAGATGATGTCGTCAAAATGATGTAAGTGAATGATGTCACGGGGGTGATGTAAGCCAAACTTGGTGAGCAAGTAACTTGCCCACCAAGGATTCCTAATGGCCGGTTCTTTGTGTGCTTGGAGAACAAGTATTTGGCTTGATGATGTCATCAAGGTGATGTCATCAATGTGATGTCATCAAGATGATGTCATCAAGGTGATGTAAGCAAGTGATGTCATCAAGGTGATGTCATCAAAGTGATGTCATTAGGCGATGTAAGCAAGACTTGGTGAGCAAGAAACTTGCCCACCAAGGATTCACTATGGCCGGCCACCTAGGAGGGTAGATGAGCAAATATTTTTCTCTTAGACCCTTATATGCAATTCTAGAAACTATGATTTTCACCTATAAATAGGTGATGTTGGTTCACAAATTTGAAGCAAG
The DNA here is from genome assembly GCA_025413025.1 of Ficus hispida. NCBI lineage: Eukaryota > Viridiplantae > Streptophyta > Magnoliopsida > Rosales > Moraceae > Ficus > Ficus hispida. Next base: position 2,665,262 of record CM046374.1, read on the forward strand.
TTTTGTAACCTTAGCTAAACTATGGCAAAATTTTCCCTCACTTTTCCACCTAAAGGCCGAGCCATAGAAGAGAGAAAAATAGAAAGAAAAGTGAGCTAGAATGTTCGGATTTTCAAGTAGGAAATCAAAGAAAAAGTTGAGAAAAAATTGGTACCCATTGGAGGCCAAGTGGCCGGCCATGGGAGAGGAAGAGAAAGAAAAGAGAAAAGTTCAGAAAAATGGGTTTTTAGGGTAACCGGATTTTGTAGGAAGAACCACCAAATGACCAAAAAGTTTTGGTGCTAATTGGAGGGGCAAGGCCGGTTATAGGCAGCCAAGGAGATAGGGCAGAAAAATGAACCACACTCCTAGCATAGCCTTGTGTTCATCAAGGTAAATTCCGTTAGTCCTAAGCTTTTAAATTGAGCATTTACTTTAGAAATTTAAGTGTATTTCCGAGTTGGATTGTAAGAGCATAAGCTCACTATTTATGTCAATGCTCTAGTTAAGTTTTCTAGCATGTGCATGATTAGGGTGGTGGTCTCTAGTTTATATTTTGGTGCATGTTTGATGATGTGCATATGGGTTTTTGAGTTTGCCTACCATGTGTTTGTTATATGTTCCCATAGGTTTAAGATTGAATATATGATTACGTGATTGATGGAATGGAACGTTAGAAATGATTGCATGTGTGATCTTAGGCTCCCGCTGTGGTCGGTTGAGGTAGTGTGCGCGTTTTAGGACGAGAAACGGATTTAAGAACCAAAACTGCCAGTCTCGGGTCAAGACTGGGCAGCATTCTGGAAATGGTAATTTGAGGCCTTTAGAGCCCGAATTTGAAGAAACTCAAAACTACAAAGTTGTAGATAATGGTTTTTGCCAGACGGAAGCGCAGACCGTTTTTCAAAATAAGGCTCCAAAGGCCTCAGTTTTTATGAAAATCCGAGCCTGACCGTGCCCAGGATTTATGCACGGCCAGGTGAGTTCAACCAGGAATAAGGGCATGATAAAGTCCGAACTGGGTTTTCCTCAAAACACAAAAGTTTTAGGGTTTCTCAAGATCTGAAACTTTCATGAAGAAAGTTTTATCAAATTATGAACATATTTTAAAGTACAATTTGATTATCAAAACTGTGCAGGAAATAGAAATTCCAGCACAGGATTTTCAGAAAAACAGTGCATAAGCAGGAAATTCCTGCACATGCACTGATAACCAAAGTTTAAAAACTGTTTTTAAAGATTGTTTTCAGAGCTTGACAGTTTTTAACTGTCTTTGCTTAAATGTTAAGATTTTATGAAAATACGGTTTTCATAAGGATTTTAAAGAAAACTTGACAAAGGTTTGTCAAGAATAATTGAAATATGCCGGGTCCTATGGTGACAACTATAGGACAGATAGTAACCGGAGAGGTTACCTAATTTTATTGGACCAAATAAGTTAGGTTACTTATAGTAACTACATGAGATAACCGAGATAGTGGGTTGGGCCTAATAAGATTAGTAACCTAATACTACTTAAGAATGGTTGGGCTTAATACACAAGGTTACCAAAAGTAACCTAGTATGATATTGTTTAAGTATGTTGGGCCATGAACCCTAGGGTTATGGCAAGTAACCAAACAAGTTATCGTAAGTTGTTATAGGAGGGAGCATATAATATAACTAAGGCTACTCATAAATGTTGGTTAGGTCACTAATATTTAATGATTATGATTTATGGTAAGATAGAATGTCTATGGCTCTTATCTTACGTCCTGTTTGGAAACAGGAGTAGGAACTGTTGTCGTGCCACGTTTGGACGATAAACCAAGAGCATAGGACGAAAGGTAAGTATAACTCCGCCTACAGCATGGACAAAAATGTTTTTATAACATGTTTTTCAAGAATTCATCCATTGATATACATAAGTTATGTTATGATGCTTACGTATGATGTTTATGTTACGATGCTTACGTATGATGTTTATGTTACGATGCTTACGTATGATGTTTATGTTACGATGCTTACGTATGATGTTTATGTTACGTTACGATGTTTATGTTACGATGATGTATGTTACGATAGTTATGTTATGAAGAATTATGTTACGGTGTTTATGTTATGGTTTATGTTATGTTATGTTTTAATATAGTGACATCATGTAGCATGTTCACTAATAGAAACTACATGGTAAGAACACATTTTAAGACAAGCTAAGGTCATTGTGTCGTACCGACTTGCCATAGTGGCGGGTTTAAATGGTTTAATCTATGGTTTGGGCTGAGTTGGATTGGCTGCCCCAATCACTCCATGCTAAACAGTTTGTTTCATGGTTTGAGTTGGTTTGGATTGGCTGCCTCCCGCTACTCCATAGCTATGGACCACGGTACGTGCACACATGACATGCAAGGAAATATAATCAAGATAATATATGAAAGTTTAATTGGTTCACAAGAAAGCATAATCGGTCAATGCATTCTTTTGTTAAAATGTTTTGCGGATTGCACGTTGTACTTACTGGGCATAAGCTCATTACTTACGTTCATGCTGTAGGTTAGCAACCTATCGGCAATACATGATGCAAGGCTGTGAAGGCTGGCGCTACAGACTGTGAAATGTAGGATGGACACCGCCACGGGTTTTGAATTTATGCTATGTAAAATATGTTTTGAAAAATATATTTGAAAGATGTGTTTTATGTTATGTGATAGTATGGATAAGAAACCGTTTTCCAGAAGAAAACTATTTTTAAGAAATTGTTTTCAAGAACGAGTTAAGGAATGGTTTTTAAGGATGATGGCAACAAGTTGCCTCGTGTTGTACCGACCCACACTAGGTTAGGTTTGGTCCACGGTATGAATATGTTAGCTTTTAATATGGTTTATGAAAGCTTGGTACTCGAGTGAGTACTTATGATTATGTATGAGGATAAGTTAAGTTCAAAGTTTTATGTAAGAAAGAAAAGAAAAAATTTACTCCGAATTTTCAGCTAGTTTAAGTTTTTTAAACGAAGAGTTAAGTTAAGCAAGCATGGTAACGGCCCACGTCTGCGTAGTCGGCCCTGCGTGGATGGTTCGGGGCGTTACAAAAATAATTATTAATTATTTTTAAGAATGAATTAAATTTTGAAAAGGATTAGACTTCTATATAAAGGCTAGGAATTCTTGAGAAACTAATTTTTGATAATTTTCAAGGGGGAAAACGTTTTTGTAAGTGAGAGAAAAACCAATTGTGGTTTCTTCTACTTCATCAAAATTCGGCTATCTTTTGATAAAGAAAAAGAGAGAAAATTCCATTGAATCAAAACTCAGAGGAAGGTTAAACCGAGTGATAATTTTCATAGAAGGTTAACCGGTTCCTGTTTTGTAGTTTTGAAGAAAGAATTTGGATCATATTCTCAATGAGGAACATCGGAATTGAGAAGGAGGGATCTAGACTTCGGAAAGCATTACCAGTCGCTTGGATTCGTAGAACGTGTGCCCACACACACTCTGAGACGTGGAACTCGAGAATAATAGAGAAGACACGTTGTAGATCTTGAAGGTTCCTACAACTTCTGTTTTTAACTTAAAACCCAAATCTGACTTTAACACACTTTTTTTCTGCCTTTGAAAATTCTTCGGCCATTTTGTTAACCTTAAAATAGGTCTCGGGTTTTTGTAAAAACGAAGGTCTTAGAGGCCTTATTTTCAAAAACAGTCCAAGTTGGCCCCTAGGATTTTCGCTTCTCTACAACTTTGTAGTTTTGACTTTTTCATGATTCGGCCTCTAAGGGCCTCAAAATTCACTTTCCAAAATACTGTCCAGTTTGACCCGAAACTGGCAGTTTTCATTCGGTATGGTTTATAAATCTAAACAACCATAATTCATGCTTTTACACAACATCAAACTCTTAATTCTCTTAACTAAAACGTAAATAAACAGCTAGAGGTTAAAAGATTTACCTCAAGCTTCACGAAAAAGGTTCTAGCTTAGGATTTTGAGGTTTTTCTTTTTCACTAGTTCAGCACCAACCAACCGAATTTGCTTCTCACTTTTCTCTCAATTTTCTTTCTCACTTGAGTTCGGTTTCTATTAGGAAGAGAACTGAAATGTTGGCTGCTAAGTTCACTAAACAAACACAAAGAATCAGCCTTCACCTATTTATAGTGAACAATTTGTTCTTCCTTTGCCAAAAAGTCCTCTAGCAAAATTCTATTTGCTGAACAAACCTTGTGTGGTGGCCGGCCATGCTTGGCTCTTGAAAATGACTAAGCAAGGCTATAGGACTGACTCATCAAGGCTACTAGACGATGTGTCAAGCCCTCAAGATGGCTGGCCCTTAGAGTGATGACGTGTCAAAACCTCGGCTTGCCACGGATGCGAGGCTAAGAATGCTTATTCATTCAAGCTAGGCCACGAGGTGTCCTAATTCTAGGGTGGCCGGTTTTAGGGGTGGCTTGGCAAGGCCTTGGCTTGCCAAACAAGCACAGCTAGTGAGCTTAGTCACCAAAGCTACTCCATGTGGTGTCAACCTCCCACAATGGCCGGTCATTGCATGATGAAGTGTGAGAGTTTTAGCTTGCCAAATAAGTGCAGCTAGTGAGCTTACTAACCATGACTAGTCCATGAGGTGTCTTGACCCCATGGTGGCCGGCCTTAGGTGGTTTAGTGTGCTTGCCATTGCTGGCCACTTAAGCAAAACTATGGTGCTTACTCACCAAGACTAATTCTTGATGTGTCTAGCCAAGGTGATGGCCGGTTTTCCTTGGTGTGCCACATGGAAAATCTTTGCTTGTTGATGCATCACATATAGCCAAGTAAGCAAGGCTATGGTGCTTACTAAGCAAAGCTAGGTTTCTAGGTGTCAAACTAACCAAGAAACACCTAATTCCTTATTTGCTTATCAGTCCTTAAAAACATCATATTTGCTTGAAAATCTTCATAAGGTGGCCGGCCATTCATGCTAGGTGTCAAGATGACAACTTGCAACATAGCGTAGTTATAATACCTGATTTTCTTATGTCTGAACGATTCTATGTATAAATTTACATTGAACCGTAAAGGTATTTATGGAAAAAGCCCAGTTAAGGGTTTTTAATTATGTTTTGTGAGTTTTATGGCTTTATAAGACTCAAAAATGGTTATGTATTTAAGAAAACGACCTTTTTAGGTAATAAGGAACAAAATCGTGAAATTTTGTAAAATGGTCAAAGTTTGACCAAAAACGTCATGGTTGACCAAAAAGTCAACTGTTGACCATGAAAGTCAAAATTTGACAAGAAGGTCACTAATTGACAAGGAAGTTGATGGTTGACCCGAAAAGTTCAAGAAAATGACTGTATGTTTAAATGTTTATCTGTATAAAATTGCACCGGGTAAAACCGTGTTTTTACAGATAAAAAGTTATGTTTAAGATATGAGAACCACCCTAGAAAATCAAGCACATTAAGTTGAAGTATAGGGCAAAAGGATTTTAAGAAATAAGGAAAATTTCATACCGTCCATTTTTACACGGATGAATTTTGGACTGCAGTTCGGTAAACCAATACTATGCATAAGTGAATCCAGTATTGAAAATACCTGTGATAACTTAAAAATGGACTGCTTAATAGCAAGAAAAAGAGAAAAAGAGCCAAACAAGCTTAAGCCTTGCTTACCTCACTACCTTTTTGAATTTTGACATCATTAAGTTGGTTTAAGAAATTTGGAAGTAATTAGTTGTCTTCCACCTAGCTTCATGGCCGGCCACATGCCCCCCTAGAAGTCCAATTTCTGATTTTTTTGAGGACTAAATTGTGCAATTACAAGAAATTCACAAACTCTATAAATAGGGGGAGCATTGTTCAGAATTTAAGATTGTTAGCCAATGTAATACCTAGATTTTTCAATGTTACTATTCTTTTTAAAGGAATTAAATGAATACCATAGAGGTATTATTGAAAGAGAAGCTCGGTTAAGAGTTCTCTTACATTTTATGAGTTTTTAGATCAATATAACTCAAAAATGGACTATGTAGATTAGCAACGGACCTTTTTAGACAAAAGGGATGGAAAAGTGCATGATTTTAAACGAAAGTCAGAGTTTGACCAAGAACGGTTAAAGGATTGACTTTGCAGTATAGTAAAATAAAGTATACTGTAAAAACCGTCTTTACGGTTGAAATAGTATGAATAGGCTTTGAAAACTAGCTTAGAAAATCAAGCACACCAAGTAGGATTAAAGACCAAAAGGGCTCGAAAAAAAATAAGAAAAAGTTTTTACAGTCCATTTTTACACAGATAAATTTTGGACTGCAGTCAAGTAAAACAGTACTGAATTGTACTGTGTATTAGTAAACACAGTATTAGAAATATCTGTGTAACACAAAAATGGGTTATTTTAGAGAAAAGTAGCCAAACAAGGCCTTAGGATGATATCATAATTATGACATCATCCTTATTTGAAATTATGACATCATAATTCCATGAACCAACCATTAGATGCCATGTGTCTTGTTCTAGAACAATTTTGCCTTGCTCACCAAGGGGGATGGCCGGCCACCTCATGGGGAAATTCTCCAAATTTTCAAAAATTTAGGGGTCAAAGTTGAATTCTTGAAAGTTCCCCTTTGCCTATAAATAGGAGTGACCCATATTCATTTTTAATGAAAAACTTAGCCAAACTCTTGCCATTTTCTGCCATCAAAACCGTGAGAGAAGGTGAGAGGGAGCCAAGAGAAAAACTGAATTTTTGCCTAAACCAAGCTTAGGTTAGTTTTCGGTTTGCAAAGGAAAGCTAAGGGGAGAGTTTGAGAAATTTTCCAGCCTTTTTCTAGGCTTGCAGCCGACTGTTAGGGTGCAGGGAAACCAAGAGGGAATCCAAAAATTTTAAGGGAAAGAATTCGGGTTTGTTTCATCAACCGAAACCAAGTTTTTTGAGACCATTTTCTTGGTCTAGGGCAGCCACGGTTTTGGAGCTAGGGAAGGCAGAAATTTTGTGACCAAAACTTGACTTTGGTCCAAGGTAAAAATCTAGAACCCTAACTCTTTTATTTGAGTTCAAATTTTAAGATTTAAGGTAGTTCAATTTGGTTGTAAGGACATAAGTCCATCTTCCATTTATTGCCCTAAGTAGGTTGTATGTGCTTGATTTGTAGATCTAAGGGTGTATGGCTTGTTTTCTTGCATAAGTTGTGCTTGTGTATGATTGATTTTCATGCCTAATGCTTAGGGTTGTGTGTCCCCTGGTTTGGTCCGAAAATCTGCCCTTAGGCAGTGCTTGAAGCATGCTAGCTTAGGGAGCAAAGTTTAGTGTTTGTATGTGTTGTATGCAAAAAGTTAGAACCATGCAAACCTAGGTTAAGTTAATACGGGTTTTGGTTTGCATGGACATGTTTGAATTACATGTTGGTTCATGTGGGACGTTAGAAAACGCTGCATGTATGTTATCTAGGCTCCCGCATGATCGGTCGAGTTAGAATCCGCGAAATAGGACGTAAAACAAACTTAAAACCGAAAACTGCCAGTTCGGATGTGAACTGCCCAGTTTCGGGAAAAGTGGAATTTGAGGCCTTTAGAGGCCGAACTGGGTAAAATGTAAAACATAAAAGTTGTTCAGAACGAGTTTTCCTAGGGGCCAACGCGGACAGTTTTCCAAATTGAGGCTCCAATGGTCTCCGTTTTTACAAAAACCCGTGGCTAGCCTGCCCAGACCCAGTTTACAGGATCAGCCAGTTTCAAACAAAAACTGGTACGAATACAAGCAGAACTGGATTTTTCGTAAAACACGAAAGTTTTAGGATTTTTCGAGAGCTAGAACTTTGTGAAGACAACTTTTTCAAAATCAGAATGGATTTTTAAACTGACACGGTTTTATAAAGACTGTGCAGGAAATGAGAAATTCCTGTACAGGATTTTCTAAAAACAGTACAGAAAAATTGTATCTTTTCCAAAACCACTGTTTTGACTAGGGAAACTGTTCCAAAGGCAGTTTCCAGTCCTAAATGATTTTATAAAAACCTATTTTAAGGATATGAATTTTTATGAGTTAAGTAAACGATTTTTAAAGTTAAAATTACCCAAGTTTCCAAGGAAATGGAAAATGGATTTTTTAAACCAAATTGGGTAAGTAAAATAATTACGGGTAATAACCGGATGTAATATCCGAGTTACTAGACCAAAGCCTAGAGCTCAAGTTTGACCCATATAGGGTTAAACCTTGGTTGATTAAGAGTTCAACTATTATTAACCTTAAGGGATAGTCAAGTTAACCCTAAAGGATACCAAGAGTAAAAAAATAAATTGGGCTAAGATATAGGGTTAATTAAGGAAACCCGATAAAGCCCAAGGTTAGGAAGGTAACCTAACCCTAACGGTATGTATAGGGTTTAGCACATGAGGTTATCCAACGTAACCTCTTAAAGAATTAATTCATATTTAGTATGGGGACATACAATTAGGATTATGTAAGCATGTTGATTAGATTATCAACATTTCCGCAAAACTAATTAGAACCTCACCTATGTCCTTCAACGAGCAGGAGGGAACCTGCAACTGTACTCGGAGGAGAAGCAGCTTAACGCAGGACATAGCAAAAGAGGTAAGTACAACCACCGCCTACAACATAGGCTTTGTTGTGGTACTTGCCTAAGTATGTTATATGTATGCTAGGAATGTATGTTATGTTATGTTATGTTGTTGTTGATGCTATGTGGTTATCATTATTACTATGATAAATTGTTAATGCTAAGTAATGTTATTGTTGTTATGCTATGAATATGTCATATGTTGTATGTTAGGTTATGATGTATGATAGGTTAAGGTATGTTATTGATGAATGCTATGTTATGTTTATTAAAGCACGAAGCATGTTCACGAAATCTTATAAGAATTATAAGATCAAGTATGACACAACAAGATGAAAAGAAAGATGGCGAGCAATCGCCTGTGTTGTGCCGACCCGCGTTAGGTCGGGTTGGACTATGGTTTGAGTTGGAAATGGTTTGGCCGCCCCAACCACTCCATAGTCGCGCGCCCGGTACATACACACAAGTAAGGGGCCCATAAGTAAGATAAGAAATGGAAGTAAGTTAAGAATGAATTGAGCATAAAATGTGCATAAATGGACCATGCATTATGATATGTATGCTATGTTACGATGAATGAAGTTAAGTAATGATATGATATGCATGATAAGTTAAGATATGATATATTAGAATATGTTATGTTCATGATATCGTGGTATAGGAGGTTGTGCTTGCTGAGCGAAAGCTCACTGTCTTACGTTTATGCTGTAGGTAAGAAACCGTCAGCAATGGTTGATACAAGATGGAAGGGCATGGCGGGGCAAACTGTGAAATGTGGGAAATGTAGCCGCTACGCGTTTTGCTTTTTACGTATTTATGTTATGGTAAATATTTTCATAAAGACACTTTTATATGTTGCACTAGTATGCCATATAAAAAAAAAAAAAAAAAAATTTCCGCTGTGTTTTCATAAGTATGTAGGGGAAGATAAGTATGTATGTATGGTAACGGCCTGTGCTAGGCGGGTCGTTACAGCCAAACTCTTGCATTTTTGCTCCACAAAATCCGAACTTTGAGTGGAAGAGAAAGGCAAGAAAATTTGCAAAACCAAGAGTGTGTAGGGCTTAGGTGTGGTCGGATTCAAGTAGGAAACCAAGCAAAAAGTTGGAAAAAATTTAGTGTCCATTTCCCTAGCAAGGCCGGTTCTAGGGGGGGAAGGAACCAAACTTGATCCAAACCGGTTTGGGAGTTGGAGGCAGCCGGATTTGGTGCAATTTGTGGCTGAATTTAAGGCAAGAAAGGCAGCAAGTTTGCACTTGCCAATCACCAAAACAGCCGGTGATTTGAGGAGGAGGAAGGAAGTGAAACCCGAGCTCACCGAGCCAAACCGAGTAAGGTAAAACCTTAACCAATTAAGTTTCATTTAAATTTCATATGGAGAAATTTAAATGTATTTAAGCCATAGTTTGTAAGGGTATAAGCCCACTTTCAAGTTCTGCCCTAGCTTGTAATTTATGAGCATGTGCTTGGTTTGTTTAGGTTTAGGATTAGGTGGTTCAATTATGTGCATATTAGTGTTTGGTTAAATGTTTAGGGTTTTTGTAGGATTATGAATGATGTTCAATTTGGCTTGCATGTTGAAATCTGAACGTTAGAAACGTCATGCATGTCTGATTTAGGCTCCCGCTGAGTTCGGTTGAGGTAGGGTGGACGTTTTAGGACGCAACCGAAATTTTAAACCGAAAACTGCCAACTCGGGTAGAAATTGACCAGTTTCGGGAAAACAGTTTTTCAGGCCTTTAGAGGCCGAATCAGGGGAAACTCAAAACATGAAAGTTGTTAAGTAGAGTTTTTCCTAGAGGACAACGCGGACAGTTTTGAAACTGAGGCTCAATGGTCTCGGTTTTTACCAAAACCCGTGCCTAAGTGCCCAGGACCCGTGCTTAAGTGCCAGGACCGTGTACGGCCAGGACTAGTTCCACAGGGTTTTTGACCACGAAAACGTCCGAACTGGTTTTATCCAAAACACAAAGTTGTAGAACTTTTGAATGTCTAAAACTTACGTGAAGACAAGTTTTTCAGAATCAGTCTTGATTTTAAGATGAAAATGGATTTCGGAAAACTGTACAGGAATTATGGAAAACTCTGTACAGGATTTATAAATTAACACAGAAAAAGTGTAATTCCACAATTTCACTGCAAATTGGCATTGTGAAACTGTTCCAAAGGCAGTTTCTAATAGTCAATAATTTTATAAGTCTCAGTTTAAGGTTTTCAGTTTTAAAGTTAAACAAAAAGGATTTTTATACCAAAATTAAGGTTTTCTTTTCTAAGAAGAAGATTTTAAAACCAAAGTTAAAAACAAACCGATTAGGGTTACCAAAGTAACCAATTAGGATGATGTAAAAATAAGTAAGGGCTTATAACTAAGGTTATGAAAGAATGTTGGTTATACTACCAACAGTTCTAACCCTTACTTTCATTTTATCTCAGAACGTTATACGCGGACGTGTCCAGCGGAAATTAACTCCACATTGGACACAGCTTTTACAAACAAAGTAAGTACAACTCCGCCTACAGCATAGGCTTGTTGTGAATACTTGCCTAAGTATGTTTGCTATTTATGAATGCTATATGCTAAGTGCTATTGAATATCCTAGGAATGCTATGATTTTATGTGAATGATAAGTGCTATGATTTTATGTTATGAATGTATGTCATGATGTGTGAAATGTTAAGTATGCTATGATTTATAGGAGCATGATTAGGGTTAAGATATGTTAAGATTAATTGAGTGAACATCACGATGCATGTTCACTAATTAACAAAAGAAAGATTAAGCTATGATGGCAAGCAATTGCCTGTGTCGTACCGACCCGCGTCAGGTCGGGTTGAGCTATGGCAAGAGTAAGTCCATAGAGCGCGCCCGGTACGAACACTCATGTTATGGGGCCCATAAGTAAAGATAAGTTAAGAAGAAAGATATGATGATATAAGAAAGCATAACAAAGCATAAACGATTCATGCATATGTTATGATAAGTCATGATAAGAAATGATATGTTAAGATAAGTCATGATAAGGAATGTTATGTTATGATAAGTCATGATAAGGAATGTTATGTTATGATAAGTCATGATAAGTAATGTTATGTTATGATATGTCATAAATGTTATGTTAGGTTAGATTGTGTTGTGTTTATGTTATTGCAGTATTTAATAGTTGTACTTGCTGAGCGTTAGCTCATTGTCTTACGTCTATGCTGTAGGTAAGCAGCCTAGTAGCAATCCGTGATGCAAGATGGAGGGCGAGGTGTGCTGAACTGTGAAATGTGGGAACAATGCCGCCATGCGTTTTGTTATATGATTATTTTATAAGCTTTATTTATGCCTGCACAACGTTTTTAATTAATTAGTATAATTTCTTACGTATGTGCAAATATGTTTATACGGCTTATAAAAAAAAAAATTTATTCCGCTATTTTACGTATAAGTATGTATGCATGTAAGTACGTATGTATGTATGTATGTACGGTAACGGCCTGTGCTAGGCGGGTCGTTACAGAGTTGGTATCAGAGCGGTTCCTGCGACTAAATTTCACAGTCAGCCTGCCATTGCCGCCATCATTGTAAGTTATAATTTTATTTTCATATGTTAATATGTATTATGCGATTATGTATGATTAGATTTACGAGTATGGACCCGGCACCCGTAGAGGAGGACGACGAGCGGTTTCAGCGTTCTACGAGTCGCGGCCCTGCTATTTGACGGCACACCCAGACGGTAGCTTTATCAGTCTGGCTATACGATCTGGAGATGATTTTCCACCTTTGCCACGTAGGGGACATCTGCACGTCTCGTTGGCTAGCCGATGCCTGGCAGCTGACGCGCGACTGTGGTGGACGACGATCGGCGAAGGGACTTTGCCAGACCGTATGTGGGCACATTTTCGTGTCTGCATGACTAACCGCTATGGACTGGTGCTGGACGATGGGATAGACGAGCATTATCGAGATCCCGAGATTTATCGGGATATGCAGCACGAGCGGTATTACATGATGGTAGATGACTGGCGAGCCTATCCACACGAGCCGATGGATCACTATTGTCGGAGATTCCATGAGGCTATGTTGCCTCACATTCCGTTGGACATACCGCATTCAGGATTACAGTCTATAGTGATCCTGCGGAACGGACTACCTGCACAGATCCGTCAGCACACGCCCATACCGACGCAGATTATGACAGTGGCCCATATGATCGGGTACATTTTAGCTGCGGAGGTCATCGCACAGGATTTGCAGGCCGATGCTCACGTAGCAGAGCATGAGGTACCAGTCGATGACGCCGAGATGCCCGAGCCGGTTTACGAGCCGGAGCCGATATATGAGCCAGAGCCACTTATGAGCCCGACCCGGTCGACCAGGAGGATCCAATACCCGACCCGGTACAGGAGGCCGAGGATGATGGTTATGATGCTGATGAGGACATGGATGCTGATGCGCCCGAGGACCCTCCGATCATCGTCATATCTAGTGATGACGAGGACGATGACGAGGAGCCCGATCACGAGCCAGGATTCGGAGGATGGCTCGATGAGGATGATGACGATGACGGGCCAGTGTTAGTAGGATGGCCCGACGAGAGAGATAATTTTGAGGAGGATCCCGAGGAGATCCCAGACGATGACGGAGAGGACGACTCCGATATCTCCACCGTTACGGTAGCAGAGTTAGATTAGGCTCAGATCACGTGTATATGTATATGTTTTGAGACTGATGTACTAGCTTATTTATTTTGATAATAGGCTTGTACTTTTGTACGATGGTAAAGTGGTAGACACTTCCATCTCAAAGTTTGATTTGTATATGTATAAGATATGTAAATGTGATAATGTAAGTATGATATGTATGAGGTAAAGAAAAGTAATTACAAGTTAAGTAAATATGATGTACTTTTGTGAGTTTACAAAAGACAGTTTACAAGAAAAATATATGAAATAGCAAGTTATGAATGATATGATATGAATGTGATGAATGTTTATGATACGATATGATAAGTATATTATATTATGATATGACAATATTGTGATATAATATGTTAAGATATGAATGCAAAGAAAGGATATTAATAGTTAGTAATATCTTTTCTTATGATTTAAATAGGAAGATTAAGATGGTTCGAACGCGCAAGGCTGCACCAGTTGATCCACCTGCGCCGGATCTAGCGACCGTTGTAGCCAATTTACAACGGCAGTTGCTAGAGCAACAACAAGAGACAAACCAGCTGAGACAGCAGCTGGATCAGCTAAATCAAGACCCCAGGTCAATGAGGTTCCCTTACCCGCGGACCAAGCAGCTCCAGTGGCACCTCCAGTGCCCAATTTTCCGCGAAATGCTGAGGTACCAATAGCACCTGCTGGGGTACCGGCAGATCCACCTCCAGCAAGAGAAGACTTGTTGTATGAGAGATTTAGGCGGATGAAAGCGCCTGAATTTGAGGGGACGACAGACCCAATAGCCGCAGACAACTGGTTGATAGATATCCAAGTTATCCTGGATTTTATGCGGCTTACTGAACAGGAGAAAGTCTTATGTGCTTCTTTTGCTCTTAAGAAGGACGCGAGACACTGGTGGATAACCGTTCAGATGCGTAGGAACGTCATGGCAATGAGCTGGCAGGATTTTGTGACTGAGTTTCGTAGTATGTACTACAACAGAGAAGTCCTTGCCGCTCAACAGTATGAATTCACCAGCTTCAAGCAAGGGTCTATGACGGTGATGGAAGCCGTTAAGAAGTTCGAACAGCTAGCGCGCTTGTGCCCGGAGCTGGTACCGAACGAGACAGAGAAGGTTCGGAGAATGATGAAGATGTTCCGGACCGACATACCAAGCAAGTTAGTGCAGGAAGCAGCCCACCTACCCTGGTATCCGACTGCGTGAGCAGAGCGATAAGGGCAGAATATTGGATCAACCAGGACAGGGAAGCAAGGGCACAGTTTTTCAAAGCCAAGAAGGAAGAAAAGGCCGTTGTTAAGCAGACACAGCCCGTCAGAGTGCTGAGACGAATCAGAAAGGCCAGAACAATAACCCTGCTCAAAGTTCCAAACAGTTTGGGAGGAACAAGAGGAAAGGAAATTTCTCGGGACAGGGCCAGCAACAAAATTTCCCTCAAAAGAAGAACAACAGGGGAAATGAGGGTAATAACTCTGACTACCCGGTATGTACAAAGTGCGGGAGAAAACATCCGGGTGTCTGCAGAATGGGGACCAACGCGTGCTATCTATGCGGGAAGGAGGGACATTTTGCGAAGAATTGCAACATGAACAAGCAAGGCCAGAACCCTCCATACCAGAACAGGAACACAAACAGTCAGCTTCATGCGGCCCAGCCAGACTAGAAGGACCTTCCATTGTCCAAGGTAGATTGGAAGCTCTGAGCCTCAAGCACGAATCTACGCCTACACAAGGGGTGATGCGGAAGCAAGCACTTCACATGTGGTGACAGGTCAGATCTCTATCACCACTTATGAAGCAATTGCCCTGTTTGATTCTGGTGCCACACATTCATTTATATCATTGGAGTTGCCCAGAAGTTAGGAAGAGGTGTGGACAGATTAAGCCAACCTTTTAAGACCTCCTTGCCATCCGGAGAAGTTTTGTGTCCAATTTTTGGATACGAAATACCTCCGTGATTATCTGTGGCAGAGAACTGTATGTAGATCTCATCGCAATCGAGCTACAGGATTTTCGATGTGATCTAGGTATGGATTTCCTTAGCAAGTACAACGCTAAGATCGACTGTCGGAAGCGTTGTGTGATTTTCAACCCTTATGGCGAGGAAGAGTTCAGTTTCCACGGACAAGCTCGGAACTCAACAACCCGATTAGTTTCGGCTATGAAAGCTTGGAAGATGTTAGCTAATGGCTGTCAAGGGTATTTAGCTAACATGGTGGACAAAGAGCACGAAATGAAGCTAACACCGGAAGATGTACCTGTTATCAGGGAGTATGTGGATATCTTCCGGAAGAGCTACCAGGGCTTCCACCGAACGCGAAATTTCATTTGAAATTGAGCTAATGCCCGGAGTTGCTCCAGTATCGAAGGCGCCTTACCGTATGGCACCTGCTGAACTTAGGGAACTCCAAGTACAACTGCAAGAATTGCTAGATAAAGGATTCATCCGACAGAGTTACTCTCCGTGGGGAGCACCTGTGCTATTCGTGAAAAAGAAAGATGGATCTTTACGTATGTGCATCGATTACCGCGAACTGAACAAGATCACCATAAAAACAAGTATCCTCTTCCAAGGATTGACGATCTGTTTGATCAACTCAGAGGAGCAAAGGTGTTTTCGAAAGTCGATCTACGATCTGGCTATCATCAGCTCAGAATCAAAGATTCAGATATCTCCAAGACGGCTTTTCGGACACGCTACGGACATTATGAATTTTTGGTTATGCCTTTTGGGCTAACCAATGCTCCAGCTGCTTTCATGGACCTGATGAACCGAGTATTCAAGGAATATCTGGACATGTTCGTTATTGTCTTCATCGACGATATCCTGATCTATTCAAGGTCCCAGGAAGAGCATATGCAGCATCTAAGAATGGTGATGGAAATGTTGGCGACGACATCAGCTCTACGCAAAGTTCACTAAATGTGAATTTTGGTTGGAAAAGGTGCATTTCTTAGGCCACGTGGTGTCACAAGAAGGGATTTCTGTGGACCCAGCTAAAGTGGAAGCAGTTAGCTTATGGCCAAGGCCTAAGAGCGTAACGGAAATAAGGAGTTTCCTCGGATTAGCCGGTTATTATCGCCGCTTCGTTGAGGGATTTTCTAAGATAGCAGCCCCTCTTACGGCCCTTACACGCAAAGGGAAGAAGTACGAATGGACGTCCAAATGCGAGGAAATTTCCAAGAGCTCAAGAAGAAGCTGACAAGTGCCTGTTTTGATTATTCCAGATGTCGAAGCAGGAAATTTCGTATCTACAGCGACGCTTCTAAGACGGGTCTAGGAGCAGTCCTAATGCAGCAAGGCAAAGTGGTCGCGTATGCTTCCCGACAACTGAAGGATCACGAGAAGAATTACCCGACGCACGATCTAGAGCTCGCTGCGGTGGTGTTCGCATTGAAGATTTGGAGGCACTACCTGTATGGGAATAGATGTGAGATTTTCACAGATCATCAAAGTCTCAAATACATCTTTACCCAGAAGGAGCTCAACATGAGGCAGCGAAGATGGCTTGAACTCGTAAAGGACTACGACTGCGAGATCCTTTACCATCCTGGCAAGGCAAACAGAGTAGCAGATGCCTTAAGCAGGAAGTCATCGGGCATGTTGATGTCCTTAGTACTGCTGCCCAAGCCGCTTCAAAAGGAAATCTCCGATTTCAACCTAAGGATGATAACGGGAAAGTTATCCGCTTTAACCCTCCAGTCAAATTTAATGGAGTCCATCAAGAACCTTCAAGGAAAGGATCCTTTGTTGATCAAGGCACAACTCTTCGGCGAAAGAAATAAGGAGTTTAGAACCTCTGCAGATGGCATGATCTACTTCAAAGAGAGAATTTGCGTTCCTAATTTCAAGTTTTTAAAGGATCAAATTCTGGCAGAGGCTCACATGACACCGTATTCGGTACATCCAGGAGCCTCCAAGATGTATAAGGATCTCCGAGAAAACTATTGGTGGCCAAACATGAAGAATCAGATAGCGAAGTACGTGTCAAAGTGTTTAACTTGTCAAAGGTTAAGGCAGAAACATCGACATCCTGGTGGAGAATTGCAGAAATAGAGCTTCCCGAATGGAAATGGGAACAAATTACCATGGATTTTGTCGTGGGACTGCCCAGAACTTCAAGTGGGAATGACACGATTTGGGTTATTGTTGATCGATTAACCAAATCTGCCCACTTCATCGCTATCAAAGCCACTTATTCAGTGAGAAATTGGCCGATGTCTATGTATCCCAGGTCGTTCGACTACATGGAGTACCAAAATCGATCATCTCAGATCGAGACGGACGTTTCACTTCCCGATTTTGGACAAGTGTACACACTGCTATGGGGTCGAAACTGAAGTTCAGCACGGCATTTCATCCCCAAACCGACGGCCAGTCAGAACGGACTATCCAGACACTAGAAGATATGCTGAGATCTTGCGTTCTGGATTTTCAAGGAAACTGGGATCAGAAGCTGTCTTTGATTGAATTTTCTTACAACAACAGCTATCATGCTTCAATTGGTATGGCTCCGTTCGAAGCACTATATGGAAGAAAATGTCAATCCCCTATTCACTGGCAAGAAGTTGGACAAAAGCAGCTTCAGACTACAGATTTCATCAGAAAGACTTCTGAAGATATCAAGAAAATTAAGCAAAGGCTCGACATAGCTTTCAGTCGTCAGAAAAGCTATGCTGACAAGCGAAGAAGGCCTTTGGAATTTCAGACTGGAGATGCAGTTTTTATCAAGATAGCTCCTATGAAGGGAGTAATGAGATTTGGAAAGAAAGGGAAGCTTAGTCCAAGGTATACTGGACCTTTTGAAATCCTAGAGAGGGTTGGAAAAGTAGCATACAAGCTTGCCCTGCCGCCAGAGTTAGCATCTATGCATAACGTCTTCCATGTATCAATGCTCAAGAAGTATGTGCCAGATCCTTCGCATGTTCTCAGTCAAGAACCGGTAGAGGTTCAAACAGACTTGACCTATGAAGAGAAGCCGGTACAAATCCTAGATCGAGAAGAGAAGGTTCTAAGAAATAAGACAATTCCCATGGTAAAGGTTTTTATGGCGAAACCATAAAGTAGAAGAAGCCACTTGGGAATTAGAAAATGAAATGAGAAAGAACTACCCGGCTTGTTCTAATTTTCGAGACGAAAATCTTTAAGGAGGGTAGATTGTAATACCTGATTTTTATGTCTGAACGATTCTATGTATAAATTTACATTGAACCGTAAAGGTATTTATGGAAAAAGCCCATTAAGGGTTTTTAATTATGTTTGTGAGTTTTATGGCTTTATAAGACTCAAAAATGGGTTATGTATTTAAGAAAACGACCTTTTAAGTAATAAGGACAAAATCGTGAAATTTTGTAAAATGGTCAAAGTTTGACCAAAAACGTCATGGTTGACCAAAAAGTCAACTGTTGACCATGAAAGTCAAAATTGACAAGAAGGTCACTAATTGACAAGGAAGTGATGGTTGACCCGAAAAGTTCAAGAAAATGACTGTATGTTTAAATGTTTATCTGTATAAAATTACACCGGGTAAAACCGTGTTTTTACAGATAAAAAGTTATGTTTAAGATATAGAACCACCCTAGAAAATCAAGCACATTAAGTTGAAGTATAGGGCAAAAGGATTTTAAGAAATAAGAAAATTTCATACCGTCCATTTTTTACACGGATGAATTTTGGACTGCAGTTCGGTAAACCAATACTGTGCATAAGTGAATCCAGTATGAAAATACCTGTGATAACTTAAAAATGGACTGCTTAATAGCAGAAAAGAGAAAAAGAGCCAAACAAGCTTAAGCCTTGCTTACCTCATACCTTTTTGAATTTTGACATCATTAAGTTGGTTTAAGAAATTTGGAAGTAATTAGTTGTCTTCCACCTAGCTTCATGGCGGCCACATGCCCCCTAGAAGTCCAATTTCTGATTTTTTTGAGGACTAAATTGTGCAATTAAAGAAATTCACAACCTCTATAAATAGGGGGAGCATTGTTCACAATTTAGATTGTTAGCCAAACTCTTGCAATTTTGCTCCACAAAATCCGAACTAGAGTGGAAGAGAAAGGCAAGAAAATTTTGCAAAACCAAGAGTGTGTAGGGCTTAGGGGTGGTCGGATTCAAGTAGGAAACCAAGCAAAAAGTTGGAAAAAAATTTTAGTGCCCATTTCCCTAGCAAGGCCGGTTCTAGGGGGGAGGAACCAAGCTTGGATCCAAACCGGGTTTTGGAGTTGGAGGCAGCCGATTTGTGCCATTTGGTGGCTGGATTTAGGGCAAGAAAGGCAGCAAGTTTGCACTTGCCAATCACCAAAACAGCCGGTGATTTGAGGAGGAGGAAGGAAGTGGAAACCTAGCTCACCGAGCCAAACCGAGTAAGGTAAAAACCTTAACCAATCAAGTTTTCATTTAAATTTCATATGGAGAAATTTAAATGTATTTAAGCCATGGTTTGTAAGGGTATAAGCCCACTTTCAAGTTCTGCCCTAGCTTGTAAATTATGAGCATGTGCTTGATTTGTTTAGGTTAGGGTTTGGTGGTTCAATTATGTGCATGTTAGATGTTTGATTAAATGTTTAGGGTTTTTGTAGGATTATGAATGATGTTCAATTTGGCTTGCATGTTGAAATCTGAACGTTAGAAACGTCATGCATGTCTGATTTAGGCTCCCGCTGAGTTCGGTTGAGGTAGGGTGGACGTTTTAGGACGCAACCGAAATTTTAAAACCGAAAACTGCCAACTCGGGTAGAAATTGACCAGTTTCGGGAAAAACAGTTTTTGAGGCCTTTAAGAGGCCGAATCAGGGGAAACTCAAAACATGAAATTGTTAAGTAAAGTTTTTCCTAGAGGACAGCGGGACAGTTTTTGAAAATGAGGCTCAATGGTCCTCGGTTTTTACCAAAACCCGTGCCTAAGTGCCCAGGACCCGTGCCTTAAGTGCCCAGGACCCGTGTACGGCCAGGACTAGTTCACAGGGTTTTGACCACGAAAACGTCCGAACTGGGTTTTATCCAAAACAGAAAGGTTGTAGAACTTTGAATGTCTAAAACTTTCGTGAAGACAAGTTTTTCAGAATCAGTCTTGATTTTAAGAAGAAAATGGATTTCGGAAAACTGTACAGGAATTATGGAAAACTCTGTACAGGATTTATAAATTAACACAGAAAAAGTGTAATTCCACAATTTCACTGCAATTGACATTGTGAAACTGTTCCAAAGGCAGTTTCTAATAGTCAATAATTTTATAAGTCTCAGTTTAAGGTTTTCAGTTTTAAAGTTAAACAAAAAGGATTTTTATACCAAAAATTAAGGTTTTCTTTTCTAAGAAGAAGATTTTAAAACCAAAGTTAAAAACAAACCGATTAGGGTTACCAAAGTAACCAATTAGGATGACGTAAAAATAAGTAAGGGCTTATAACTAAGGTTATGAAAGAATGTTGGTTATACTACCAACAGTTCTAACCCTTACTTTCATTTTATCTCAGAACGTTATACGCGGACGTGTCCCAGCGGAATTAACTCCACATTGGACACAGCTTTTACAAACAAAGTAAGTACAACTCCGCCTACAGCATAGGCTTGTTGTGAATACTTGCCTAAGTATGTTTGCTATTTATGAAATGCTATTGCTAAGTGCTATAGAATATCCTAGGAATGCTATGATTTTATGTGAATGATAAGTGCTATGATTTTATGTTATGAATGTATGTCATGATGTGTGAAATGTAAGTATGCTATGATTTATAGGAGCATGATTAGGGTTAAGATATGTTAAGATTAGTTGAGTGAAACATCACGATGCATGTTCACTAATTAACAAAAGAAAGATTAAGCTATGATGGCAAGCAATTGCCTGTGTCGTACCGACCCGCGTCAGGTCGGGTTGAGCTATGGCAAGAGTAAGTCATAGAGCGCGCCCGGTACGAACACTCCATGTTATGGGGCCCATAAGTAAAGATAAGTTAAGAAAGAAAGATATGATGATATAAGAAAGCATAACAAAGCATAAACGATTCATGCATATGTTATGATAAGTCATGATAAGAAATGTTATGTTATGATAAGTCATGATAAGAATGTTATGTTATGATAAGTCATGATAAGAAATGTTATGTTATGATAAGTCATGATAAGAATGTTGTTATGATATGTCATAAATGTTATGTTAGGTTAGATTGTGTTGTGTTTATGTTATTGCGGTATTTAATAGTTGTACTTGCTGAGCGTTAGCTCATTGTCTTACGTCTATGCTGTAGGTAAGCAGCCTAGTAGCAACCCGTGATGCAAGATGGAGGGCGAGGTGTGCTGAACTGTGAAATGTGGGACAATGCCGCCATGCGTTTTGTTTAATGATTATTTTATAAGCTTTATTTATGCCTGCACAACGTTTTTAATTAATCAGTATAATTATTTACGTATGTGCAAATATGTTTATACGGCTTATAAAAAAAAAAATTTATTCCGCTATTTTACGTATAAGTATGTATGCATGTAAGTACGTATGTATGTATGTATGTACGGTAACGGCCTGTGCTAGGCGGGTCGTTACATTAGTAAGCAAAGCTATTATGCTTACTAAGCAAAGCTAAAATTGTGAGGTGTCAATTTCTAGTAAACCTCAAATTTTCATACTTTGCCTATTGGTCCTTAAGAGCAAAATATTTGCTCATTGACCCTTGAGGTGGCCGGTCCCTTTGTAAACAAGTGTAAGCATATGATTGGTTAATTTTGAACCAATCAAACTTAGCTTGATTCCTTAGTTTCCAACTAGGTTAACCAAACTTAAAAAATCAGCATAAGCTTAATTGAACTAGGAAATCCAACCAGAAATATCCATAGTTCCATAAATTTACAAATTTATCTATCAAACCACAATTTTCACAAAATTGCACTTTGGCTCCTAAAGGCAAAAACATTTGCACTTTAGTCCTTAAAGGGTGGCCGGCTTTGAAACTTGGCTTCCAATTCTTGCTTAGTCATCCATTTAAGGACGAGGTGTCAACCGATAAAGCCCCATAGGCTATCCTCTTAAATACAGTCCATTTCAAATACTGTTTTCAACTAACAACAGTATAATTGTACTGGACCACTGTCCAGAATTTATCTATACTTAACTGGACTGCGTATAGGATTTCCTTAAAACTTGAAACTACTTATTTGTTTGCAATGACGGTTTGTCGCAGTAAAATTTTCATACTGATAATATACTGCAGTCTCGTCTCAGACAAACATAAAATCAACTTGGTCAAACATTGACCGGCATAAAATCATAAATTCCTATTTTGCCCTTTTTCTCAAAAGGCTTCACGCTTGACTAAAGCAAGCTATTACTGAGTCTCGTAGATACTTAAACGAGAACTCAAACATTTACTGATATTTAACTCAGATCATGAGTTTCATATCGACATACTAGATTCAAACTTGTGATTTTCCTTATCTAAAAGGAAATCATTGGTTCATCAAAATTCCGGGTATTACATTCTACCCTCCTTAAAGAAATTTTCGTCCTCGAAAATTCGTATACTTCAAGGTGGCTTTTCTTTAAATCCACTATCGATCCATAGTAACTTATTCATGTTCCCATTTTTATACTTTAATGGGATCATGTCTCTTATATAGAACCATAATCTTATTTCTATATCATCATAATTCTTATCCTCATACTTTCATGCTTTCATGCATACTTTCTTATCCTTATCATCATACTTTCATTCTTTCACACTGCATTACAAGAACTATCTACATAAATTTCTTAGCAAGTATATCATTTAACCTGCCATACTTGAAAAGCATATTATATCATATAGCTTTTCCATGCTTGAAAAGTATATTGTATCTTATTTTTAAGATACTTTTCTTTAACTGTAATTGAGGGCTCAGCGAATATATCATATTGAAAATATTTTTCTTTCAATTTAGCTGAAGCTAAGGATCCTCAGGTACAATGTTAATCTTGTATTATTAGAACCCTTTTTCTTTTCATGATGGCCCCTTTCTTGGAACTTTATTCCTCAAGGTTTTTGGCCCATAACATAACATAACGTGAGTTGGTTCTAATAAGTATAAGATCAAGCACCATACATAAAATAACTTCTTTGAATCTTCTTTTCCAAGTTAATCATGGAAAACAATAATAAATAGTATTATTGAAAACATATTACTGTTCGAGTGATGCAGTGAAAGGTATCCTTAAATCAACTAGCTACTTGTTAGCCAGTAGAAATTTCTCTTGTGCCTTCAGCATTTCCTTTATAGCACAAAGGCATAATCATAACTCTAAGGAATATCTAAAACTTCCCATTATTGCGTAATTTCCCTTACAAAGGGATCATATCCTTAATTTCATCGTCATACTGATAGCCATCATCCAACTTATTGTTTGTGCATTGCCTTGATATTACCACCGAGTCAAGGCACTACCAAACATTTCTTATTGCTGCTCTAGCACTTATCATCATAACTTAGCCATCATAGTTGCAAGATGAGGCTCTTGCAGAATTTGGTTCGGTTGCACATGCAACAAACCATCTTCTAATTTCTAATTCTAATTCTCGACATGTCTAACACTCATTTCTTCATTCATATCTTATCATGTCCTATCTTGGAAACATCATAACTTATCATGATCTCTTCATACACATCATAAACTTATCCATCACATACACATCATGGAATTTTAGCGCGGCAATGCATCCCATAAAATTAAAAGTATCATAGGTATCATTCTTCGTATGACCATTGATGAAATATGCTCATTATAAAAGCAATATCTTAACTAATTCTAAAAAATAACTTAACTTACTTGGGCACTTGTAGAAACAATATGAAGCAGAGTGAAGTAGGCTGGCAGGATACCGCTCTGATACCAAACTGTAACGCTCCGACCATCCACGTAGGGCCGACTACGTAAACGTGGGCCGTTACCATGCTTGCTTAACTTAAACCTTATTCTTAACCTTACAGAAAATTTCAGAATAAATTTTTCTTTTCTTCTTTAAACTTTATTTTAAAATCACAACTTAAAAACATCACATATGTAACATGGTACATATTCCTTAAAACATACATATACAACTTGATAATTTAAATAGTTTGCGGAAAACTTGCGTAGTGGTATCCCATACCGCCCTTCACTTGTTGCATTGTTTCCATGGCCCACCAAGTAAAGCTGCAGGCATTACCTACAGTATGGAATATACTGATGAGCTTTCGCCCAGCAAGTACAAACATAATCTCACAAAACATAATCAACATTGTGTAACTTATGCATGAACCAATTATGATCAATTACGTATCTTATTATGATCAATTATTGACTTGAACTTATTATCTTGCTTAACATTTGGGCCCCTTGTGTACGTACCAAAAGCTTGCCAGCCTCAGAACGTCAGGGTTTGCAAGGCCCTTAACAATTCTGGAAAACATGAACATAACCCTTCACGCATCAACGGAAGGTTGATTATCACTTTACCCTCACGCATCAACGAGAGGTTGATAATCATAAACTTGAACTTGTAACATACATGATCCTCCTGCATCAACAGGAGGTTGGTACGACACCTTACTTGTCTCGGTTTAGTCTTAGTCTGGTTACATTCCCAAGACTAAGAATCTTTACGTGTGATCTTATTAGTGAACATGCCTCATGATGTCACTATCTCATAATGTATATCAACCATAGTATATACATACACATGGCATATCTTATCATAACATATCATAGCTTGACATAACATACATGACTTGTCATAACATGGCATAACACGACAAAACATGGCTTAACATGGCAACATATAAATCATAGCATATACATGAAAACAGTCATACTTGAAAATAGTATTTACTATTTTCCATACTGTATGAGGTTTGAACTTACCAGTCGTCCTATGCTCTTGGTTTATTGTCCATACATGGCATAACTATAGTTCATACTCCTGTTTTCGAACAGGGTGTAAGATAAGAATTATTCTTATTCTATCTTACCATAAATCATAATCATTAAATGTTGGTATCCTAACCAACATTCATGAATAACCCTAGTTATTAACTTATCTTAGTACAAGGGTATCAAAAACATAACATAAACTTTAAAACTTACTATCTTTTAAAACCCTTGAATTCTGAAAACTATATTTGAATTCAGTCCTTAAATTTGATCCTCGTTTTTTTTTTTTTTTAATTTGAAAACATTTCCTTCATGAAAGTTGTAGACCTTGAAGGTTCCTACAACTTCTGTTTTTAACTTAAAACCCAAATCTGACTTTAACACACTTTTTTTCTGCCTTTGAAAATTCTTCGCCATTTTGTTAACCTTAAAATAGGTCTCGGGTTTTTGTAAAAACGAAGGTCTTAGAGGCCTTATTTTCAAAAACAGTCCACGCTGGCCCCTAGGATTTTCGCTTCTCTACAACTTTGTAGTTTTGACTTTTTCATGATTCGGCCTCTAAGGGCCTCAAAATTCACTTTCCAAAATACTGTCCAGTTTGACCCGAAACTGGCAATTTTCATTCGGTATGGTTTATAAATCTAAACAACTATAATTCATGCTTTTACACAACATCAAACTCTTAATTCTCTTAACTAAAACGTAAATAAACAGCTAGAGGTTAAAAGATTTACCTCAAGCTTCACGAGAAAGGTTCTAGCTTAGGATTTTGAGGTTTTTCTTTTTCACTAGTTCAGCACCAACCAACCGAATTTGCTTCTCACTTTTCTCTCTCAATTTTCTTTCTCACTTGAGTTCGGTTTCTATTAGGAAGAGAACTGAAATGTTGGCTGCTAAGTTCACTAAACAAACACAAAGAATCAGCCTTCACCTATTTATAGTGAACAATTTGTTCTTCCTTTGCCAAAAAGTCCTCTAGCAAAATTCTATTTGCTGAACAAACCTGTGTGGTGGCCGGCCATGCTTAGCTCTTGAAAATGACTGTAACGCCCCGAACCGTCACGCGTAGGGGCGTCCTACTGCGCAAACGTGGGCCGTTACATTACTTACTTAACTTACTTCTTAATTTAAAAAGCTTAAACTGCGGAAAATTCGGAGTAAAAATTTTTTTCTTTTCTTACTCTGAACTTAACTTATCTTCATGCATAACCATATGTACTCACTCGAGTACTGAGCTTTTATAATGATATTGAAAGCTAACATCATCAACCGTGGACCAATCCGACCTAATGCGGTTCGGTACAACACGAGGCAACTTGTTGCCATCATCCTTAAAAACCATTCCTTAACTCGTTCTTGAAAACAATTTCTTAAAAATAGTTTTCTTCGTGAAATCGGTTTCTTATCCATACTATCACATAACATAAAACACATCTTTTAAATATATTTTTCAAAACATATTTTACATAGCATAAATTCAAAACCCGTGGCGGTGTCCATCCCACATTTCACAGCCTGTAGCACCAGCCTTCACAGCTTTGCATCACGTATCGCCGGTAGGTTGCTTAACCTACAGCATGAACGTAAGTAATGAGCTTATGCCCAGTAAGTACAACGTGCAATCCGCAAAACATTTTTAACAAAGGAATGCATGAACCAATTAGGTTTCTTATGAATCGATTAAATTTTCATTTATTATCTTGATTCTTTTTATTTGTATATCATGTGTGCACGTACCGTGGTCCATCACCATGGAATGGCTGGAGGCAGCCAATCCAAACCAACTCAAACCATGAAACAAATTGTTTAACATGGAGTGATTGGGGCAGCCAATCCAACTCAGCCCAAACCATAGAGTAAACCATTTAAACCCGCCATCATGGCAAGTCGGTACGACACAATGACCTTAGCTTATCTTAACATGTGTTCTTACCATGTAGTTAATATTAGTGGACATGCTACATGATGTCACTATATTAAAACATAACATAACATGAACCATTACATAACCGTCGTAACATAAATCATCATAGCATAGCATCGTAACATAGTATCTTAACATATACGTCATGACATAAACCTCATAACATAGCATCATAACATTTCATTTTATCATAAACATCATGACATAAACCTCATAACATAGTATCATAACATTTCATCTTATCATAAACATCATGACATAAACCTCATAACATAGCATCACAACATAGTATCATATCATAGAGTAAGTACCATAAATCATCAACATATGATTTCTTGAAAAATATGTTCTTTAAAAACATTTTGCCCATGCTGTAGGCGGAGTTATACTTACTTGTCGTCCTATGCTCTTGGTTAATCACCGAATTATGGCACGACAATAGTTCCTACTCCTGTTTCCAAACAGGACGTAAGATAAGAGCCATAGACATTCTATCTTACCATAAATCATAATCATTAAATGTTGGTGTCCTAACCAACATTTATGAGTAGCCTTAGTTATATTATATGTTCCCTCCTATAACAACTTACGATAGCTGTTTGGTTACATGCCGTAACCCTAGGGTTTATGGTCCAACATACTTAAATAATATCAAACTAGGTTACTTCTGGTAACCTTGGGTACTAAGCCCAACAATTCTTAATCCATCATCTATTGGGTTATTACAAATAACCCTAGATCATAATTTTCGGTATCTTATTGGGTTACGTTGGGTAACCCTTAAGGTGATAAACCTTGGTTAAATCTTAGTCAACCAAAGTCAACCTTCCATGGTCAAACTTGGGCTTTGGGAGTCAAGTCCAATAACTCGGTATCCTTCCCGGTTACCATCCGTTATTGTCTTGTTACTTAACC
>CM046374.1:2693249-2733682 GCA_025413025.1 Ficus hispida
ATAGAAGGTTAACCGGTTCCTGTTTTGTAGTTTTGAAGAAAGAATTTGGATCATATTCTCAATGAGGAACTCGGAATTGAGAAGGAGGGATCTAACTTCGGAAGCATTACCAGTCGCTTGGATTCGTAGACGTGTGCCACACACACTCTGAGACGTGGAACTCGAGAATATAGAGAAGACACGTTGTAGATCTTGAAGGTTCTACAACTTCTGTTTTTAACTTAAAACCAAATCTGACTTTAACACACTTTTTTTCTGCCTTTGAAAATTCTTCGGCCATTTTGTTAACCTTAAAATAGGTCTCGGGTTTTTGTAAAAACGAAGGTCTTAGAGGCCTTATTTTTCAAAAACAGTCCAAGTTGGCCCCTAGGATTTCGCTTCTCTACAACTTTGTAGTTTTGACTTTTTCATGATTCGGCCTCTAAGGGCCTCAAAATTCACTTTCCAAAATACTGTCCAGTTTGACCCGAAACTGGCAGTTTTCATTCGGTATGGTTTATAAATCTAAACAACCATAATCATGCTTTTACACAACATCAAACTCTTAATCTCTTAACTAAAACGTAAATAAACAGCTAGAGGTTAAAAGATTTACCTCAGCTTCACGAAAAAGGTTCTAGCTTAGGATTTTGAGGTTTTTCTTTTTCACTAGTTCAGCACCAACCAACCGAATTTGCTTCTCACTTTTCTCTCAATTTTCTTTCTCACTTGAGTTCGGTTTCTATTAGGAAGAGAACTGAAATGTTGGCTGCTAAGTTCACTAAACAAACACAAAGAATCAGCCTTCACCATTTATAGTGAACAATTTGTTCTTCCTTTGCCAAAAAGTCCTCTAGCAAAATTCTATTTGCTGAACAAACCTTGTGGTGGCCGGCCATGCTTGGCTCTTGAAAATGACTAAGCAAGGCTATAGGACTGACTCATCAAGGCTACTAGACGATGTGTCCAAGCCCTCAAGATGGCTGGCCCTTAGAGTGATGACGTGTCAAAACCTCGGCTTGCCACGGATGCGAGGCTAAGAATGCTTATTCATTCAAGCTAGGCCACGAGGTGTCCTAATTCTAGGGTGGCCGGTTTTAGGGTGGCTTGGCAAGGCCTTGGCTTGCCAAACAAGCACAGCTAGTGAGCTTAGTCACCAAAGCTACTCCATGTGGTGTCAACCTCCCACAATGGCCGGTCATTGCATGATGAAGTGTGAGAGTTTTAGCTTGCCAAATAAGTGCAGCTAGTGAGCTTACTAACCATGACTAGTCCATGAGGTGTCTTGACCCCATGGTGGCCGGCCTTAGGTGGTTTAGTGTGCTTGCCATTGCTGGCCACTTAAGCAAAACTATGGTGCTTACTCACCAAGACTAATTCTTGATGTGTCTAGCCAAGGTGATGGCCGGTTTTCCTTGGTGTGCCACATGGAAAATCTTTGCTTGTTGATGCATCACATATAGCCAAGTAAGCAAGGCTATGGTGCTTACTAAGCAAAGCTAGGTTTCTAGGTGTCAAACTAACCAAGAAACACCTAATTCCTTATTTGCTTATCAGTCCTTAAAAACATCATATTTGCTTGAAAATCTTCATAAGGTGGCCGGCCATTCATGCTAGGTGTCAAGATGACAACTTGCAACATAGCGTAGTTATAATACCTGATTTTCTTATGTCTGAACGATTCTATGTATAAATTTACATTGAACCGTAAAGGTATTTATGGAAAAAGCCCAGTTAAGGGTTTTTAATTATGTTTTGTGAGTTTATGGCTTTATAAGACTCAAAAATGGTTATGTATTTAAGAAAACGACCTTTTTAGGTAATAAGGAACAAAATCGTGAAATTTTGTAAAATGGTCAAAGTTTGACCAAAAACGTCATGGTTGACCAAAAAGTCAACTGTTGACCATGAAAGTCAAAATTTGACAAGAAGGTCACTAATTGACAAGGAAGTTGATGGTTGACCCGAAAAGTTCAAGAAAATGACTGTATGTTTAAATGTTTATCTGTATAAAATTGCACCGGGTAAAACCGTGTTTTTACAGATAAAAAGTTATGTTTAAGATATGAGAACCACCCTAGAAAATCAAGCACATTAAGTTGAAGTATAGGGCAAAAGGATTTTAAGAAATAAGGAAAATTTCATACCGTCCATTTTTACACGGATGAATTTTGGACTGCAGTTCGGTAAACCAATACTATGCATAAGTGAATCCAGTATTGAAAATACCTGTGATAACTTAAAAATGGACTGCTTAATAGCAAGAAAAAGAGAAAAAGAGCCAAACAAGCTTAAGCCTTGCTTACCTCACTACCTTTTTGAATTTTGACATCATTAAGTTGGTTTAAGAAATTTGGAAGTAATTAGTTGTCTTCCACCTAGCTTCATGGCCGGCCACATGCCCCCCTAGAAGTCCAATTTCTGATTTTTTTGAGGACTAAATTGTGCAATTACAAGAAATTCACAAACTCTATAAATAGGGGGAGCATTGTTCAGAATTTAAGATTGTTAGCCAATGTAATACCTAGATTTTTCAATGTTACTATTCTTTTTAAAGGAATTAAATGAATACCATAGAGGTATTATTGAAAGAGAAGCTCGGTTAAGAGTTCTCTTACATTTTATGAGTTTTTAGATCAATATAACTCAAAAATGGACTATGTAGATTAGCAACGGACCTTTTTAGACAAAAGGGATGGAAAAGTGCATGATTTTAAACGAAAGTCAGAGTTTGACCAAGAACGGTTAAAGGATTGACTTTGCAGTATAGTAAAATAAAGTATACTGTAAAAACCGTCTTTACGGTTGAAATAGTATGAATAGGCTTTGAAAACTAGCTTAGAAAATCAAGCACACCAAGTAGGATTAAAGACCAAAAGGGCTCGAAAAAAAATAAGAAAAAGTTTTTACAGTCCATTTTTACACAGATAAATTTTGGACTGCAGTCAAGTAAAACAGTACTGAATTGTACTGTGTATTAGTAAACACAGTATTAGAAATATCTGTGTAACACAAAAATGGGTTATTTTAGAGAAAAGTAGCCAAACAAGGCCTTAGGATGATATCATAATTATGACATCATCCTTATTTGAAATTATGACATCATAATTCCATGAACCAACCATTAGATGCCATGTGTCTTGTTCTAGAACAATTTTGCCTTGCTCACCAAGGGGGATGGCCGGCCACCTCATGGGGAAATTCTCCAAATTTTCAAAAATTTAGGGGTCAAAGTTGAATTCTTGAAAGTTCCCCTTTGCCTATAAATAGGAGTGACCCATATTCATTTTTAATGAAAAACTTAGCCAAACTCTTGCCATTTTCTGCCATCAAAACCGTGAGAGAAGGTGAGAGGGAGCCAAGAGAAAAACTGAATTTTTGCCTAAACCAAGCTTAGGTTAGTTTTCGGTTTGCAAAGGAAAGCTAAGGGGAGAGTTTGAGAAATTTTCCAGCCTTTTTCTAGGCTTGCAGCCGACTGTTAGGGTGCAGGGAAACCAAGAGGGAATCCAAAAATTTTAAGGGAAAGAATTCGGGTTTGTTTCATCAACCGAAACCAAGTTTTTTGAGACCATTTTCTTGGTCTAGGGCAGCCACGGTTTTGGAGCTAGGGAAGGCAGAAATTTTGTGACCAAAACTTGACTTTGGTCCAAGGTAAAAATCTAGAACCCTAACTCTTTTATTTGAGTTCAAATTTTAAGATTTAAGGTAGTTCAATTTGGTTGTAAGGACATAAGTCCATCTTCCATTTATTGCCCTAAGTAGGTTGTATGTGCTTGATTTGTAGATCTAAGGGTGTATGGCTTGTTTTCTTGCATAAGTTGTGCTTGTGTATGATTGATTTTCATGCCTAATGCTTAGGGTTGTGTGTCCCCTGGTTTGGTCCGAAAATCTGCCCTTAGGCAGTGCTTGAAGCATGCTAGCTTAGGGAGCAAAGTTTAGTGTTTGTATGTGTTGTATGCAAAAAGTTAGAACCATGCAAACCTAGGTTAAGTTAATACGGGTTTTGGTTTGCATGGACATGTTTGAATTACATGTTGGTTCATGTGGGACGTTAGAAAACGCTGCATGTATGTTATCTAGGCTCCCGCATGATCGGTCGAGTTAGAATCCGCGAAATAGGACGTAAAACAAACTTAAAACCGAAAACTGCCAGTTCGGATGTGAACTGCCCAGTTTCGGGAAAAGTGGAATTTGAGGCCTTTAGAGGCCGAACTGGGTAAAATGTAAAACATAAAAGTTGTTCAGAACGAGTTTTCCTAGGGGCCAACGCGGACAGTTTTCCAAATTGAGGCTCCAATGGTCTCCGTTTTTACAAAAACCCGTGGCTAGCCTGCCCAGACCCAGTTTACAGGATCAGCCAGTTTCAAACAAAAACTGGTACGAATACAAGCAGAACTGGATTTTTCGTAAAACACGAAAGTTTTAGGATTTTTCGAGAGCTAGAACTTTTGTGAAGACAACTTTTTCAAAATCAGAATGGATTTTTAAACTGACACGGTTTTATAAAGACTGTGCAGGAAATGAGAAATTCCTGTACAGGATTTTCTAAAAACAGTACAGAAAAATTGTATCTTTTCCAAAACCACTGTTTTGACTAGGGAAACTGTTCCAAAGGCAGTTTCCAGTCCTAAATGATTTTATAAAAACCTATTTTAAGGATATGAATTTTTATGAGTTAAGTAAACGATTTTTAAAGTTAAAATTACCCAAGTTTCCAAGGAAATGGAAAATGGATTTTTTAAACCAAATTGGGTAAGTAAAATAATTACGGGTAATAACCGGATGTAATATCCGAGTTACTAGACCAAAGCCTAGAGCTCAAGTTTGACCCATATAGGGTTAAACCTTGGTTGATTAAGAGTTCAACTATTATTAACCTTAAGGGATAGTCAAGTTAACCCTAAAGGATACCAAGAGTAAAAAAATAAATTGGGCTAAGATATAGGGTTAATTAAGGAAACCCGATAAAGCCCAAGGTTAGGAAGGTAACCTAACCCTAACGGTATGTATAGGGTTTAGCACATGAGGTTATCCAACGTAACCTCTTAAAGAATTAATTCATATTTAGTATGGGGACATACAATTAGGATTATGTAAGCATGTTGATTAGATTATCAACATTTCCGCAAAACTAATTAGAACCTCACCTATGTCCTTCAACGAGCAGGAGGGAACCTGCAACTGTACTCGGAGGAGAAGCAGCTTAACGCAGGACATAGCAAAAGAGGTAAGTACAACCACCGCCTACAACATAGGCTTTGTTGTGGTACTTGCCTAAGTATGTTATATGTATGCTAGGAATGTATGTTATGTTATGTTATGTTGTTGTTGATGCTATGTGGTTATCATTATTACTATGATAAATTGTTAATGCTAAGTAATGTTATTGTTGTTATGCTATGAAATATGTCATATGTTGTATGTTAGGTTATGATGTATGATAGGTTAAGGTATGTTATTGATGAATGCTATGTTATGTTTATTAAAGCACGAAGCATGTTCACGAAATCTTATAAGAATTATAAGATCAAGTATGACACAACAAGATGAAAAGAAAGATGGCGAGCAATCGCCTGTGTTGTGCCGACCCGCGTTAGGTCGGGTTGGACTATGGTTTGAGTTGGAAATGGTTTGGCCGCCCCAACCACTCCATAGTCGCGCGCCCGGTACATACACACAAGTAAGGGGCCCATAAGTAAGATAAGAAATGGAAGTAAGTTAAGAATGAATTGAGCATAAAATGTGCATAAATGGACCATGCATTATGATATGTATGCTATGTTACGATGAATGAAGTTAAGTAATGATATGATATGCATGATAAGTTAAGATATGATATATTAGAATATGTTATGTTCATGATATCGTGGTATAGGAGGTTGTGCTTGCTGAGCGAAAGCTCACTGTCTTACGTTTATGCTGTAGGTAAGAAACCGTCAGCAATGGTTGATACAAGATGGAAGGGCATGGCGGGGCAAACTGTGAAATGTGGGAAATGTAGCCGCTACGCGTTTTGCTTTTTACGTATTTATGTTATGGTAAATATTTTCATAAAGACACTTTTATATGTTGCACTAGTATGCCATATAAAAAAAAAAAAAAAAAAAATTTCCGCTGTGTTTTCATAAGTATGTAGGGGAAGATAAGTATGTATGTATGGTAACGGCCTGTGCTAGGCGGGTCGTTACAGCCAAACTCTTGCATTTTTGCTCCACAAAATCCGAACTTTGAGTGGAAGAGAAAGGCAAGAAAAATTTGCAAAACCAAGAGTGTGTAGGGCTTAGGTGTGGTCGGATTCAAGTAGGAAACCAAGCAAAAAGTTGGAAAAAAATTTAGTGTCCATTTCCCTAGCAAGGCCGGTTCTAGGGGGGGAAGGAACCAAACTTGATCCAAACCGGTTTGGGAGTTGGAGGCAGCCGGATTTGGTGCAATTTGGTGGCTGAATTTAAGGCAAGAAAGGCAGCAAGTTTGCACTTGCCAATCACCAAAACAGCCGGTGATTTGAGGAGGAGGAAGGAAGTGGAAACCCGAGCTCACCGAGCCAAACCGAGTAAGGTAAAAACCTTAACCAATTAAGTTTCATTTAAATTTCATATGGAGAAATTTAAATGTATTTAAGCCATAGTTTGTAAGGGTATAAGCCCACTTTCAAGTTCTGCCCTAGCTTGTAATTTATGAGCATGTGCTTGGTTTGTTTAGGTTTAGGATTAGGTGGTTCAATTATGTGCATATTAGGTGTTTGGTTAAATGTTTAGGGTTTTTGTAGGATTATGAATGATGTTCAATTTGGCTTGCATGTTGAAATCTGAACGTTAGAAACGTCATGCATGTCTGATTTAGGCTCCCGCTGAGTTCGGTTGAGGTAGGGTGGACGTTTTAGGACGCAACCGAAATTTTAAACCGAAAACTGCCAACTCGGGTAGAAATTGACCAGTTTCGGGAAAAACAGTTTTTCAGGCCTTTAGAGGCCGAATCAGGGGAAACTCAAAACATGAAAGTTGTTAAGTAGAGTTTTTCCTAGAGGACAACGCGGACAGTTTTTGAAACTGAGGCTCAAATGGTCTCGGTTTTTACCAAAACCCGTGCCTAAGTGCCCAGGACCCGTGCCTTAAGTGCCCAGGACCCGTGTACGGCCAGGACTAGTTCCACAGGGTTTTTGACCACGAAAACGTCCGAACTGGGTTTTATCCAAAACACAAAAGTTGTAGAACTTTTGAATGTCTAAAACTTACGTGAAGACAAGTTTTTCAGAATCAGTCTTGATTTTAAGATGAAAATGGATTTCGGAAAACTGTACAGGAATTATGGAAAACTCTGTACAGGATTTATAAATTAACACAGAAAAAGTGTAATTCCACAATTTCACTGCAAATTGGCATTGTGAAACTGTTCCAAAGGCAGTTTCTAATAGTCAATAATTTTATAAGTCTCAGTTTAAGGTTTTCAGTTTTAAAGTTAAACAAAAAGGATTTTTATACCAAAAATTAAGGTTTTCTTTTCTAAGAAGAAGATTTTAAAACCAAAGTTAAAAACAAACCGATTAGGGTTACCAAAGTAACCAATTAGGATGATGTAAAAATAAGTAAGGGCTTATAACTAAGGTTATGAAAGAATGTTGGTTATACTACCAACAGTTCTAACCCTTACTTTCATTTTATCTCAGAACGTTATACGCGGACGTGTCCCAGCGGAAATTAACTCCACATTGGACACAGCTTTTACAAACAAAGTAAGTACAACTCCGCCTACAGCATAGGCTTGTTGTGAATACTTGCCTAAGTATGTTTGCTATTTATGAATGCTATATGCTAAGTGCTATTGAATATCCTAGGAATGCTATGATTTTATGTGAATGATAAGTGCTATGATTTTATGTTATGAATGTATGTCATGATGTGTGAAATGTTAAGTATGCTATGATTTATAGGAGCATGATTAGGGTTAAGATATGTTAAGATTAATTGAGTGAAACATCACGATGCATGTTCACTAATTAACAAAAGAAAGATTAAGCTATGATGGCAAGCAATTGCCTGTGTCGTACCGACCCGCGTCAGGTCGGGTTGAGCTATGGCAAGAGTAAGTCCATAGAGCGCGCCCGGTACGAACACTCATGTTATGGGGCCCATAAGTAAAGATAAGTTAAGAAGAAAGATATGATGATATAAGAAAGCATAACAAAGCATAAACGATTCATGCATATGTTATGATAAGTCATGATAAGAAATGATATGTTAAGATAAGTCATGATAAGGAATGTTATGTTATGATAAGTCATGATAAGGAATGTTATGTTATGATAAGTCATGATAAGTAATGTTATGTTATGATATGTCATAAAATGTTATGTTAGGTTAGATTGTGTTGTGTTTATGTTATTGCAGTATTTAATAGTTGTACTTGCTGAGCGTTAGCTCATTGTCTTACGTCTATGCTGTAGGTAAGCAGCCTAGTAGCAATCCGTGATGCAAGATGGAGGGCGAGGTGTGCTGAACTGTGAAATGTGGGAACAATGCCGCCATGCGTTTTGTTATATGATTATTTTATAAGCTTTATTTATGCCTGCACAACGTTTTTAATTAATTAGTATAATTTCTTACGTATGTGCAAATATGTTTATACGGCTTATAAAAAAAAAAAATTTATTCCGCTATTTTACGTATAAGTATGTATGCATGTAAGTACGTATGTATGTATGTATGTACGGTAACGGCCTGTGCTAGGCGGGTCGTTACAGAGTTGGTATCAGAGCGGTTCCCTGCGACTAAATTTCACAGTCAGCCTGCCATTGCCGCCATCATTGTAAGTTATAATTTTATTTTCATATGTTAATATGTATTATGCGATTATGTATGATTAGATTTACGAGTATGGACCCGGCACCCGTAGAGGAGGACCGACGAGCGGTTTCAGCGTTCTACGAGTCGCGGCCCCTGCTATTTGACGGCACACCCCAGACGGTAGCTTTATCAGTCTGGCTATACGATCTGGAGATGATTTTCCACCTTTGCCACGTAGGGGGACATCTGCACGTCTCGTTGGCTAGCCGATGCCTGGCAGCTGACGCGCGACTGTGGTGGACGACGATCGGCGAAGGGACTTTGCCAGACCGTATGTGGGCACATTTTCGTGTCTGCATGACTAACCGCTATGGACTGGTGCTGGACGATGGGATAGACGAGCATTATCGAGATCCCGAGATTTATCGGGATATGCAGCACGAGCGGTATTACATGATGGTAGATGACTGGCGAGCCTATCCACACGAGCCGATGGATCACTATTGTCGGAGATTCCATGAGGCTATGTTGCCTCACATTCCGTTGGACATACCGCATTCAGGATTACAGTCTATAGTGATCCTGCGGAACGGACTACCTGCACAGATCCGTCAGCACACGCCCATACCGACGCAGATTATGACAGTGGCCCATATGATCGGGTACATTTTAGCTGCGGAGGTCATCGCACAGGATTTGCAGGCCGATGCTCACGTAGCAGAGCATGAGGTACCAGTCGATGACGCCGAGATGCCCGAGCCGGTTTACGAGCCGGAGCCGATATATGAGCCAGAGCCCACTTATGAGCCCGACCCGGTCGACCAGGAGGATCCAATACCCGACCCGGTACAGGAGGCCGAGGATGATGGTTATGATGCTGATGAGGACATGGATGCTGATGCGCCCGAGGACCCTCCGATCATCGTCATATCTAGTGATGACGAGGACGATGACGAGGAGCCCGATCACGAGCCAGGATTCGGAGGATGGCTCGATGAGGATGATGACGATGACGGGCCAGTGTTAGTAGGATGGCCCGACGAGGGAGATAATTTTGAGGAGGATCCCGAGGAGATCCCAGACGATGACGGAGAGGACGACTCCGATATCTCCACCGTTACGGTAGCAGAGTTAGATTAGGCTCAGATCACGTGTATATGTATATGTTTTGAGACTGATGTACTAGCTTATTTTATTTTGATAATAGGCTTGTACTTTTGTACGATGGTAAAGTGGTAGACACTTCCATCTCAAAGTTTTGACTTTGTATATGTATAAGATATGTAAATGTGATAATGTAAGTATGATATGTATGAGGTAAAGAAAAGTAATTACAAGTTAAGTAAATATGATGTACTTTTTGTGAGTTTACAAAAAGACAGTTTACAAGAAAAATATATGAAATAGCAAGTTATGAATGATATGATATGAATGTGATGAATGTTTATGATACGATATGATAAGTATATTATATTATGATATGACAATATTGTGATATAATATGTTAAGATATGAATGCAAAGAAAGGATATTAATAGTTAGTAATATCTTTTCTTATGATTTAAATAGGAAGATTAAGATGGTTCGAACGCGCAAGGCTGCACCAGTTGATCCACCTGCGCCGGATCTAGCGACCGTTGTAGCCAATTTACAACGGCAGTTGCTAGAGCAACAACAAGAGACAAACCAGCTGAGACAGCAGCTGGATCAGCTAAATCAAAGACCCCAGGTCAATGAGGTTCCCTTACCCGCGGACCAAGCAGCTCCAGTGGCACCTCCAGTGCCCAATTTTCCGCGAAATGCTGAGGTACCAATAGCACCTGCTGGGGTACCGGCAGATCCACCTCCAGCAAGAGAAGACTTGTTGTATGAGAGATTTAGGCGGATGAAAGCGCCTGAATTTGAGGGGACGACAGACCCAATAGCCGCAGACAACTGGTTGATAGATATCCAAGTTATCCTGGATTTTATGCGGCTTACTGAACAGGAGAAAGTCTTATGTGCTTCTTTTGCTCTTAAGAAGGACGCGAGACACTGGTGGATAACCGTTCAGATGCGTAGGAACGTCATGGCAATGAGCTGGCAGGATTTTGTGACTGAGTTTCGTAGTATGTACTACAACAGAGAAGTCCTTGCCGCTCAACAGTATGAATTCACCAGCTTCAAGCAAGGGTCTATGACGGTGATGGAAGCCGTTAAGAAGTTCGAACAGCTAGCGCGCTTGTGCCCGGAGCTGGTACCGAACGAGACAGAGAAGGTTCGGAGAATGATGAAGATGTTCCGGACCGACATATCCAAGCAAGTTAGTGCAGGAAGCAGCCCACCTACCCTGGTATCCGACTGCGTGAGCAGAGCGATAAGGGCAGAATATTGGATCAACCAGGACAGGGAAGCAAGGGCACAGTTTTTCAAAGCCAAGAAGGAAGAAAAGGCCGTTGTTAAGCAGACACAGCCCCGTCAGAGTGCTGAGACGAATCAGAAAGGCCAGAACAATAACCCTGCTCAAAGTTCCAAACAGTTTGGGAGGAACAAGAGGAAAGGAAATTTCTCGGGACAGGGCCAGCAACAAAATTTCCCTCAAAAGAAGAACAACAGGGGAAATGAGGGTAATAACTCTGACTACCCGGTATGTACAAAGTGCGGGAGAAAACATCCGGGTGTCTGCAGAATGGGGACCAACGCATGCTATCTATGCGGGAAGGAGGGACATTTTGCGAAGAATTGCAACATGAACAAGCAAGGTCAGAACCCTCCATACCAGAACAGGAACACAAGCAGTCAGCTTCATGCGGCCCAGACCAGACTAGAAGGACCTTCCATTGTCCAAGGTAGATTGGAAGCTCCTGAGCCTCAAGCACGAATCTACGCCTACACAAGGGGTGATGCGGAAGCAAGCACTTCACATGTGGTGACAGGTCAGATCTCTATCACCACTTATGAAGCAATTGCCCTGTTTGATTCTGGTGCCACACATTCATTTATATCATTGGAGTTCGCCCAGAAGTTAGGAAGAGGTGTGGACAGATTAAGCCAACCTTTTAAGACCTCCTTGCCATCCGGAGAAGTTTTGTGGTCCAATTTTTGGATACGAAATACCTCCGTGATTATCTGTGGCAGAGAACTGTATGTAGATCTCATCGCAATCGAGCTACAGGATTTCGATGTGATCTTAGGTATGGATTTCCTTAGCAAGTACAACGCTAAGATCGACTGTCGGAAGCGTTGTGTGATTTTCAACCCTTATGGCGAGGAAGAGTTCAGTTTCCACGGACAAGCTCGGAACTCAACAACCCGATTAGTTTCGGCTATGAAAGCTTGGAAGATGTTAGCTAATGGCTGTCAAGGGTATTTAGCTAACATGGTGGACAAAGAGCACGAAATGAAGCTAACACCGGAAGATGTACCTGTTATCAGGGAGTATGTGGATATCTTCCCGGAAGAGCTACCAGGGCTTCCACCAGAACGCGAAATTTCATTTGAAATTGAGCTAATGCCCGGAGTTGCTCCAGTATCGAAGGCGCCTTACCGTATGGCACCTGCTGAACTTAGGGAACTCCAAGTACAACTGCAAGAATTGCTAGATAAAGGATTCATCCGACAGAGTTACTCTCCGTGGGGAGCACCTGTGCTATTCGTGAAAAAGAAAGATGGATCTTTACGTATGTGCATCGATTACCGCGAACTGAACAAGATCACCATTAAAAACAAGTATCCTCTTCCAAGGATTGACGATCTGTTTGATCAACTCAGAGGAGCAAAGGTGTTTTCGAAAGTCGATCTACGATCTGGCTATCATCAGCTCAGAATCAAAGATTCAGATATCTCCAAGACGGCTTTTCGGACACGCTACGGACATTATGAATTTTTGGTTATGCCTTTTGGGCTAACCAATGCTCCAGCTGCTTTCATGGACCTGATGAACCGAGTATTCAAGGAATATCTGGACATGTTCGTTATTGTCTTCATCGACGATATCCTGATCTATTCAAGGTCCCAGGAAGAGCATATGCAGCATCTAAGAATGGTGATGGAAATGTTGCGACGACATCAGCTCTACGCAAAGTTCACTAAATGTGAATTTTGGTTGGAAAAGGTGCATTTCTTAGGCCACGTGGTGTCACAAGAAGGGATTTCTGTGGACCCAGCTAAAGTGGAAGCAGTTAGCTTATGGCCAAGGCCTAAAAGCGTAACGGAAATAAGGAGTTTCCTCGGATTAGCCGGTTATTATCGCCGCTTCGTTGAGGGATTTTCTAAGATAGCAGCCCCTCTTACGGCCCTTACTCGCAAAGGGAAGAAGTATGAATGGACGTCCAAATGCGAGGAAAATTTCCAAGAGCTCAAGAAGAAGCTGACAAGCGCGCCTGTTTTGATTATTCCAGATGTTGAAGCAGGAAATTTCATAATCTACAGTGACGCTTCTAAGACGAGTCTAGGAGCAGTCCTAATGCAGCAAGGCAAAGTGGTCGCGTATGCTTCCCGACAACTGAAGGATCACGAGAAGAATTACCCGACGCACGATCTAGAGCTCGCTGCGGTGGTGTTCGCATTGAAGATTTGGAGGCACTACCTGTATGGGAATAGATGTGAGATTTTCACAGATCATCAAAGTCTCAAATACATCTTTACCCAGAAGGAGCTCAACATGAGGCAGCGAAGATGGCTTGAACTCGTAAAGGACTACGACTGCGAGATCCTTTACCATCCTGGCAAGGCAAACAGAGTAGCAGATGCCTTAAGCAGGAAGTCATCAGGCATGTTGATGTCCTTAGTACTGCTACCCAAGCCGCTTCAAAAGGAAATCTCCGATTTCAACCTAAGGATGATAACGGGAAAGTTATCCGCTTTAACCCTCCAGTCAAATTTAATGGAGTCCATCAAGAACCTTCAAGGAAAGGATCCTTTGTTGATCAAGGCACAACTCTTCGGCGAAAGAAATAAGGAGTTTAGAACCTCTACAGATGGCATGATCTACTTCAAAGAGAGAATTTGCGTTCCTAATTTCAAGTTTTTAAAGGATCAAATTCTGGCAGAGGCTCACATGACACCGTATTCGGTACATCCAGGAGCCTCCAAGATGTATAAGGATCTCCGAGAGAACTATTGGTGGCCAAATATGAAGAATCAGATAGCGAAGTACGTGTCAAAGTGTTTAACTTGTCAAAAGGTTAAGGCAGAACATCGACATCCTGGTGGAGAATTGCAGAAAATAGAGCTTCCCGAATGGAAATGGGAACAAATTACCATGGATTTTGTCGTGGGACTGCCCAGAACTTCAAGTGGGAATGACACAATTTGGGTTATTGTTGATCGATTAACCAAATCTGCCCACTTCATCGCTATCAAAGCCACTTATTCAGTAGAGAAATTGGCCGATGTCTATGTATCCCAGGTCGTTCGACTACATGGAGTACCAAAATCGATCATCTCAGATCGAGACGGACGTTTCACTTCCCGATTTTGGACAAGTGTACACACTGCTATGGGGTCGAAACTGAAGTTCAGTACGGCATTTCATCCCCAAACCGACGGCCAGTCAGAACGGACTATCCAGACACTAGAAGATATGCTGAGATCTTGCGTTCTGGATTTTCAAGGAAACTGGGATCAGAAGCTGTCTTTGATTGAATTTTCTTACAACAACATCTATCATGCTTCAATTGGTATGGCTCCGTTCGAAGCACTATATGGAAGAAAATGTCAATCCCCTATTCACTGGCAAGAAGTTGGACAAAAGCAGCTCCAGACTACAGATTTCATCAGAAAGACTTCTGAAGATATCAAGAAAATTAAGCAAAGGCTCGACATAGCTTTCAGTCGTCAGAAAAGCTATGCTGATAAGCGAAGAAGGCCTTTGGAATTTCAAACTGGAGATGCAGTTTTTATCAAGATAGCTCCTATGAAGGGAGTAATGAGATTTGGAAAGAAAGGGAAGCTTAGTCCAAGGTATACTGGACCTTTTGAAATCCTAGAGAGGGTTGGAAAAGTAGCATATAAGCTTGCCATGCCGCCAGAGTTAGCATCTATGCATAACGTTTTCCATGTATCAATGCTCAAGAAGTATGTGCCAGATCCTTCGCATGTTCTCAGTCAAGAACCGGTAGAAGTTCAAACAGACTTGACCTATGAAGAAAAGCCAGTTCAAATTCTGGATCGGGAAGAGAAGGTTCTAAGAAATAAGACAATTCCCATGGTAAAGGTTTTATGGCGAAACCATAAAGTAGAAGAAGCCACTTGGGAATTAGAAAATGAAATGAGAAAGAACTACCCCGGCTTGTTCTAATTTTCGAGGACGAAAATCTTTAAGGAGGGTAGATTGTAATACCTGATTTTCTTATGTCTGAACGATTCTATGTATAAATTTACATTGAACCGTAAAGGTATTTATGGAAAAAGCCCAGTTAAGGGTTTTTAATTATGTTTTGTGAGTTTTATGGCTTTATAAGACTCAAAAATGGTTATGTATTTAAGAAAACGACCTTTTT
The DNA here is from genome assembly GCA_025413025.1 of Ficus hispida. Taxonomy (NCBI): domain Eukaryota; kingdom Viridiplantae; phylum Streptophyta; class Magnoliopsida; order Rosales; family Moraceae; genus Ficus; species Ficus hispida. Next base: position 2,708,491 of record CM046374.1, read on the forward strand.
AAGTAATAAGGAACAAAATCGTGAAATTTTGTAAAATGGTCAAAGTTTGACCAAAAACGTCATGGTTGACCAAAAAGTCAACTGTTGACCATGAAAGTCAAAATTTGACAAGAAGGTCACTAATTGACAAGGAAGTTGATGGTTGACCCGAAAAGTTCAAGAAAATGACTGTATGTTTAAATGTTTATCTGTATAAAATTACACCGGGTAAAACCGTGTTTTTACAGATAAAAAGTTATGTTTAAGATATGAGAACCACCCTAGAAAATCAAGCACATTAAGTTGAAGTATAGGGCAAAAGGATTTTAAGAAATAAGGAAAATTTCATACCGTCCATTTTTACACGGATGAATTTTGGACTGCAGTTCGGTAAACCAATACTGTGCATAAGTGAATCCAGTATTGAAAATACCTGTGATAACTTAAAAATGGACTGCTTAATAGCAAGAAAAAGAGAAAAAGAGCCAAACAAGCTTAAGCCTTGCTTACCTCACTACCTTTTTGAATTTTGACATCATTAAGTTGGTTTAAGAAATTTGGAAGTAATTAGTTGTCTTCCACCTAGCTTCATGGCCGGCCACATGCCCCCCTAGAAGTCCAATTTCTGATTTTTTTGAGGACTAAATTGTGCAATTACAAGAAATTCACAAACTCTATAAATAGGGGGAGCATTGTTCACAATTTAAGATTGTTAGCCAAACTCTTGCATTTTTGCTCCACAAAATCCGAACTTTGAGTGGAAGAGAAAGGCAAGAAAAATTTGCAAAACCAAGAGTGTGTAGGGCTTAGGTGTGGTCGGATTCAAGTAGGAAACCAAGCAAAAAGTTGGAAAAAAATTTAGTGTCCATTTCCCTAGCAAGGCCGGTTCTAGGGGGGAAGGAACCAAACTTGATCCAAACCGGTTTGGGAGTTGGAGGCAGCCGGATTTGGTGCAATTTGGTGGCTGAATTTAAGGCAAGAAAGGCAGCAAGTTTGCACTTGCCAATCACCAAAACAGCCGGTGATTTGAGGAGGAGGAAGGAAGTGGAAACCCGAGCTCACCGAGCCAAACCGAGTAAGGTAAAAACCTTAACCAATCAAGTTTCATTTAAATTTCATATGGAGAAATTTAAATGTATTTAAGCCATAGTTTGTAAGGGTATAAGCCCACTTTCAAGTTCTGCCCTAGCTTGTAATTTATGAGCATGTGCTTGGTTTGTTTAGGTTTAGGATTAGGTGGTTCAATTATGTGCATATTAGGTGTTTGGTTAAATGTTTAGGGTTTTTGTAGGATTATGAATGATGTTCAATTTGGCTTGCATATTGAAATCTGAATGTTAGAAACGTCATGCATGTCTGATTTAGGCTCCCGCTGAGTTCGGTTGAGGTAGGGTGGACGTTTTAGGACGCAACCGAAATTTTAAACCGAAAACTGCCAACTCGGGTAGAAATTGACCAGTTTCGGGAAAAACAGTTTTTGAGGCCTTTAGAGGCCGAATCAGGGGAAACTCAAAACATGAAAGTTGTTAAGTAAAGTTTTTCCTAGAGGACAGCGCGGACAGTTTTTGAAAATGAGGCTCAAATGGTCTCGGTTTTTACCAAAACCCGTGCCTAAGTGCCCAGGACCCGTGCCTTAAGTGCCCAGGACCCGTGTACGGCCAGGACTAGTTCCACAGGGTTTTTGACCACGAAAACGTCCGAACTGGGTTTTATCCAAAACAGAAAGGTTGTAGAACTTTTGAATGTCTAAAACTTTCGTGAAGACAAGTTTTTCAGAATCAGTCTTGATTTTAAGAAGAAAATGGATTTCGGAAAACTGTACAGGAATTATGGAAAACTCTGTACAGGATTTATAAATTAACACAGAAAAAGTGTAATTCCACAATTTCACTGCAAATTGACATTGTGAAACTGTTCCAAAGGCAGTTTCTAATAGTCAATAATTTTATAAGTCTCAGTTTAAGGTTTTCAGTTTTAAAGTTAAACAAAAAGGATTTTTATACCAAAAATTAAGGTTTTCTTTTCTAAGAAGAAGATTTTAAAACCAAAGTTAAAAACAAACCGATTAGGGTTACCAAAGTAACCAATTAGGATGACGTAAAAATAAGTAAGGGCTTATAACTAAGGTTATGAAAGAATGTTGGTTATACTACCAACAGTTCTAACCCTTACTTTCATTTTATCTCAGAACGTTATACGCGGACGTGTCCCAGCGGAAATTAACTCCACATTGGACACAGCTTTTACAAACAAAGTAAGTACAACTCCGCCTACAGCATAGGCTTGTTGTGAATACTTGCCTAAGTATGTTTGCTATTTATGAATGCTATATGCTAAGTGCTATAGAATATCCTAGGAATGCTATGATTTTATGTGAATGATAAGTGCTATGATTTTATGTTATGAATGTATGTCATGATGTGTGAAATGTTAAGTATGCTATGATTTATAGGAGCATGATTAGGGTTAAGATATGTTAAGATTAGTTGAGTGAAACATCACGATGCATGTTCACTAATTAACAAAAGAAAGATTAAGCTATGATGGCAAGCAATTGCCTGTGTCGTACCGACCCGCGTCAGGTCGGGTTGAGCTATGGCAAGAGTAAGTCCATAGAGCGCGCCCGGTACGAACACTCATGTTATGGGGCCCATAAGTAAAGATAAGTTAAGAAAGAAAGATATGATGATATAAGAAAGCATAACAAAGCATAAACGATTCATGCATATGTTATGATAAGTCATGATAAGAAATGATATGTTAAGATAATCATGATAAGGAATGTTATGTTATGATAAGTCATGATAAGGAATGTTATGTTATGATAAGTCATGATAAGTAATGTTATGTTATGATATGTCATAAAATGTTATGTTAGGTTAGATTGTGTTGTGTTTATGTTATTGCGGTATTTAATAGTTGTACTTGCTGAGCGTTAGCTCATTGTCTTACGTCTATGCTGTAGGTAAGCAGCCTAGTAGCAATCCGTGATGCAAGATGGAGGGCGAGGTGTGCTGAACTGTGAAATGTGGGAACAATGCCGCCATGCGTTTTGTTATATGATTATTTTATAAGCTTTATTTATGCCTGCACAACGTTTTTAATTAATTAGTATAATTTCTTACGTATGTGCAAATATGTTTATAGGCTTATAAAAAAAAAAAATTTATTCCGCTATTTTACGTATAAGTATGTATGCATGTAAGTACGTATGTATGTATGTATGTACGGTAATGGCCTGTGCTAGGCGGGTCGTTACATTAGTAAGCAAAGCTATTATGCTTACTAAGCAAAGCTAAAATTGTGAGGTGTCAATTTCTAGTAAACCTCAAATTTTCATACTTTGCCTATTGGTCCTTAAGAGCAAAATATTTGCTCATTGACCCTTGAGGTGGCCGGTCCCTTTGTAAACAAGTGTAAGCATATGATTGGTTAATTTTGAACCAATCAAACTTAGCTTGATTCCTTAGTTTCCAACTAGGTTAACCAAACTTAAAAAATCAGCATAAGCTTAATTGAACTAGGAAATCCAACCAGAAATATCCATAGTTCCATAAATTTACAAATTTATCTATCAAACCACAATTTTCACAAAATTGCACTTTGGCTCCTAAAGGCAAAAACATTTGCACTTTAGTCCTTAAAGGGTGGCCGGCTTTGAAACTTGGCTTCCAATTCTTGCTTAGTCATCCATTTAAGGACGAGGTGTCAACCGATAAAGCCCCATAGGCTATCCTCTTAAATACAGTCCATTTCAAATACTGTTTTCAACTAACAACAGTATAATTGTACTGGACCACTGTCCAGAATTTATCTATACTTAACTGGACTGCGTATAGGATTTCCTTAAAACTTGAAACTACTTATTTGTTTGCAATGACGGTTTGTCGCAGTAAAATTTTCATACTGATAATTATACTGCAGTCTCGTCTCAGACAAACATAAAATCAACTTGGTCAAACATTGACCGGCATAAAATCATAAATTCCTATTTTGCCCTTTTTCTCAAAAGGCTTCACGCTTGACTAAAGCAAGCTATTACTGAGTCTCGTAGATACTTAAACGAGAACTCAAACATTTACTGATATTTAACTCAGATCATGAGTTTCATATCGACATACTAGATTCAAACTTGTGATTTTCCTTATCTAAAAGGAAATCATTGGTTCATCAAAATTCCGGGTATTACATTCTACCCTCCTTAAAGAAATTTTCGTCCTCGAAAATTCGTATACTTCAAGGTGGCTTTTCTTTAAATCCACTATCGATCCATAGTAACTTATTCATGTTCCCATTTTTATACTTTAATGGGATCATGTCTCTTATATAGAACCATAATCTTATTTCTATATCATCATAATTCTTATCCTCATACTTTCATGCTTTCATGCATACTTTCTTATCCTTATCATCATACTTTCATTCTTTCACACTGCATTACAAGAACTATCTACATAAATTTCTTAGCAAGTATATCATTTAACCTGCCATACTTGAAAAGCATATTATATCATATAGCTTTTCCATGCTTGAAAAGTATATTGTATCTTATTTTTAAGATACTTTTCTTTAACTGTAATTGAGGGCTCAGCGAATATATCATATTGAAAATATTTTTCTTTCAATTTAGCTGAAGCTAAGGATCCTCAGGTACAATGTTAATCTTGTATTATTAGAACCCTTTTTCTTTTCATGATGGCCCCTTTCTTGGAACTTTATTCCTCAAGGTTTTTGGCCCATAACATAACATAACGTGAGTTGGTTCTAATAAGTATAAGATCAAGCACCATACATAAAATAACTTCTTTGAATCTTCTTTTCCAAGTTAATCATGGAAAACAATAATAAATAGTATTATTGAAAACATATTACTGTTCGAGTGATGCAGTGAAAGGTATCCTTAAATCAACTAGCTACTTGTTAGCCAGTAGAAATTTCTCTTGTGCCTTCAGCATTTCCTTTATAGCACAAAGGCATAATCATAACTCTAAGGAATATCTAAAACTTCCCATTATTGCGTAATTTCCCTTACAAAGGGATCATATCCTTAATTTCATCGTCATACTGATAGCCATCATCCAACTTATTGTTTGTGCATTGCCTTGATATTACCACCGAGTCAAGGCACTACCAAACATTTCTTATTGCTGCTCTAGCACTTATCATCATAACTTAGCCATCATAGTTGCAAGATGAGGCTCTTGCAGAATTTGGTTCGGTTGCACATGCAACAAACCATCTTCTAATTTCTAATTCTAATTCTCGACATGTCTAACACTCATTTCTTCATTCATATCTTATCATGTCCTATCTTGGAAACATCATAACTTATCATGATCTCTTCATACCACATCATAAACTTATCCATCACATACACATCATGGAATTTTAGGATAGCGGCAATGCATCCCATAAAATTAAAAGTATCATAGGTATCATTCTTCGTATGACCATTGATGAAATATGCTCATTATAAAAGCAATATCTTAACTAATTCTAAAAAATAACTTAACTTACTTGGGCACTTGTAGAAACAATATGAAGCAGAGTGAAGTAGGCTGGCAGGATACCGCTCTGATACCAAACTGTAACGCTCCGACCATCCACGTAGGGCCGACTACGTAAACGTGGGCCGTTACCATGCTTGCTTAACTTAAACCTTATTCTTAACCTTACAGAAAATTTCAGAATAAATTTTTCTTTTCTTCTTTAAACTTTATTTTAAAATCACAACTTAAAAACATCACATATGTAACATGGTACATATTCCTTAAAACATACATATACAACTTGATAATTTAAATAGTTTGCGGAAAACTTGCGTAGTGGTATCCCATACCGCCCTTCACTTGTTGCATTGTTTCCATGGCCCACCAAGTAAAGCTGCAGGCATTACCTACAGTATGGAATATACTGATGAGCTTTCGCCCAGCAAGTACAAACATAATCTCACAAAACATAATCAACATTGTGTAACTTATGCATGAACCAATTATGATCAATTACGTATCTTATTATGATCAATTATTGACTTGAACTTATTATCTTGCTTAACATTTGGGCCCCTTGTGTACGTACCAAAAGCTTGCCAGCCTCAGAACGTCAGGGTTTGCAAGGCCCTTAACAATTCTGGAAAACATGAACATAACCCTTCACGCATCAACGGAAGGTTGATTATCACTTTACCCTCACGCATCAACGAGAGGTTGATAATCATAAACTTGAACTTGTAACATACATGATCCTCCTGCATCAACAGGAGGTTGGTACGACACCTTACTTGTCTCGGTTTAGTCTTAGTCTGGTTACATTCCCAAGACTAAGAATCTTTACGTGTGATCTTATTAGTGAACATGCCTCATGATGTCACTATCTCATAATGTATATCAACCATAGTATATACATACACATGGCATATCTTATCATAACATATCATAGCTTGACATAACATACATGACTTGTCATAACATGGCATAACACGACAAAACATGGCTTAACATGGCAACATATAAATCATAGCATATACATGAAAACAGTCATACTTGAAAATAGTATTTACTATTTTCCATACTGTATGTGAGGTTTGAACTTACCAGTCGTCCTATGCTCTTGGTTTATTGTCCATACATGGCATAACTATAGTTCATACTCCTGTTTTCGAACAGGGTGTAAGATAAGAATTATTCTTATTCTATCTTACCATAAATCATAATCATTAAATGTTGGTATCCTAACCAACATTCATGAATAACCCTAGTTATTAACTTATCTTAGTACAAGGGTATCAAAAACATAACATAAACTTTAAAACTTACTATCTTTTAAAACCCTTGAATTCTGAAAACTATATTTGAATTCAGTCCTTAAATTTGATCCTCGTTTTTTTTTTTTTTTTAATTTGAAAACATTTCCTTCATGAAAGTTGTAGACCTTGAAGGTTCCTACAACTTCTGTTTTTAACTTAAAACCCAAATCTGACTTTAACACACTTTTTTTCTGCCTTTGAAAATTCTTCGGCCATTTTGTTAACCTTAAAATAGGTCTCGGGTTTTTGTAAAAACGAAGGTCTTAGAGGCCTTATTTTCAAAAACAGTCCACGCTGGCCCCTAGGATTTTCGCTTCTCTACAACTTTGTAGTTTTGACTTTTTCATGATTCGGCCTCTAAGGGCCTCAAAATTCACTTTCCAAAATACTGTCCAGTTTGACCCGAAACTGGCAATTTTCATTCGGTATGGTTTATAAATCTAAACAACTATAATTCATGCTTTTACACAACATCAAACTCTTAATTCTCTTAACTAAAACGTAAATAAACAGCTAGAGGTTAAAAGATTTACCTCAAGCTTCACGAGAAAGGTTCTAGCTTAGGATTTTGAGGTTTTTCTTTTTCACTAGTTCAGCACCAACCAACCGAATTTGCTTCTCACTTTTCTCTCAATTTTCTTTCTCACTTGAGTTCGGTTTCTATTAGGAAGAGAACTGAAATGTTGGCTGCTAAGTTCACTAAACAAACACAAAGAATCAGCCTTCACCTATTTATAGTGAACAATTTGTTCTTCCTTTGCCAAAAAGTCCTCTAGCAAAATTCTATTTGCTGAACAAACCTTGTGTGGTGGCCGGCCATGCTTAGCTCTTGAAAATGACTGTAACGCCCCGAACCGTCACGCGTAGGGGCGTCCTACTGCGCAAACGTGGGCCGTTACATTACTTACTTAACTTACTTCTTAATTTAAAAAGCTTAAACTGCGGAAAATTCGGAGTAAAAATTTTTTTCTTTTCTTACTCTGAACTTAACTTATCTTCATGCATAACCATATGTACTCACTCGAGTACTGAGCTTTTATAATGATATTGAAAGCTAACATCATCATACCGTGGACCAATCCGACCTAATGCGGTTCGGTACAACACGAGGCAACTTGTTGCCATCATCCTTAAAAACCATTCCTTAACTCGTTCTTGAAAACAATTTCTTAAAAATAGTTTTCTTCGTGAAATCGGTTTCTTATCCATACTATCACATAACATAAAACACATCTTTTAAATATATTTTTCAAAACATATTTTACATAGCATAAATTCAAAACCCGTGGCGGTGTCCATCCCACATTTCACAGCCTGTAGCACCAGCCTTCACAGCTTTGCATCACGTATCGCCGGTAGGTTGCTTAACCTACAGCATGAACGTAAGTAATGAGCTTATGCCCAGTAAGTACAACGTGCAATCCGCAAAACATTTTTAACAAAGGAATGCATGAACCAATTAGGTTTTCTTATGAATCGATTAAATTTTCATTTATTATCTTGATTCTTATTTATTTGTATATCATGTGTGCACGTACCGTGGTCCATCACCATGGAATGGCTGGAGGCAGCCAATCCAAACCAACTCAAACCATGAAACAAATTGTTTAACATGGAGTGATTGGGGCAGCCAATCCAACTCAGCCCAAACCATAGAGTAAACCATTTAAACCCGCCATCATGGCAAGTCGGTACGACACAATGACCTTAGCTTATCTTAACATGTGTTCTTACCATGTAGTTAATATTAGTGGACATGCTACATGATGTCACTATATTAAAACATAACATAACATGAACCATTACATAACCGTCGTAACATAAATCATCATAGCATAGCATCGTAACATAGTATCTTAACATATACGTCATGACATAAACCTCATAACATAGCATCATAACATTTCATTTTATCATAAACATCATGACATAAACCTCATAACATAGTATCATAACATTTCATCTTATCATAAACATCATGACATAAACCTCATAACATAGCATCACAACATAGTATCATATCATAGAGTAAGTACCATAAATCATCAACATATGATTTCTTGAAAAATATGTTCTTTAAAAACATTTTGCCCATGCTGTAGGCGGAGTTATACTTACTTGTCGTCCTATGCTCTTGGTTAATCATCCGAATTATGGCACGACAATAGTTCCTACTCCTGTTTCCAAACAGGACGTAAGATAAGAGCCATAGACATTCTATCTTACCATAAATCATAATCATTAAATGTTGGTGTCCTAACCAACATTTATGAGTAGCCTTAGTTATATTATATGTTCCCTCCTATAACAACTTACGATAGCTGTTTGGTTACATGCCGTAACCCTAGGGTTTATGGTCCAACATACTTAAATAATATCAAACTAGGTTACTTCTGGTAACCTTGGGTACTAAGCCCAACAATTCTTAATCCATCATCTATTGGGTTATTACAAATAACCCTAGATCATAATTTTCGGTATCTTATTGGGTTACGTTGGGTAACCCTTAAGGTGATAAACCTTGGTTAAATCTTAGTCAACCAAAGTCAACCTTCCATGGTCAAACTTGGGCTTTGGGAGTCAAGTCCAATAACTCGGGTATCCTTCCCGGTTACCATCCGTTATTGTCTTGTTACTTAACCTTGGCTTTAAAATCCATTTTTCCCTTTGTTTCGGAAAATTTGTTGAATTCAACTTAAAAACCTTTGCTTAACTTATAAAATGTGTTAAGGGCTGAAAACTGCCATTGGAACAGTTCTCACAATCAAAAAATTGGGGTTTGGTGTAAAATACAGTTTTCCTATATTGTTCTAGAAAATCCTGTACACGTGCAAGAATTCCCTGCTCATGTTTTGTTTTTCTGAAAATCCTGTGCTAGAATTTCTATTTCCTGCACAGTCTTTAGAATCCAATTTTTACTTTAAAATCAGTTCCGAATTTGATAAAACTTTCTTCATAAAAGTTGTAGATCTCAGACAATACTACAACTTTCATGTTTTGAGGAAAACCCAGTTCTGCTTGGATTCTTGTCAGTTTTAATTTGAAACTTACTGGACGTGTAGACTAGGTCCGGGCAGATTAGCCTCGGATTTTCGTAAAAACGGAGGCCATTGGAGCCTTATTTTGAAAAGCGGTTCACGTTGCCCTCTAGGAAAAACCATTATCTACAACTTTGTAGTTTTGAGTTTCTTCAAATTCGGCCTCTAAGGGCCTCAAAATACCATTTCCAGAACACTGCCCAGTCTTGACCCGAGACTGGCAGTTTCGGTTCTTAATTTCGTTTTACGTCCTAAAACGTGCACGCTACCTCAACCGACCACAGCGGGAGCCTAAAGTCACACATGCAATCGTTTCTAACGTTCCAATGCATCATACATTCAATCTTAAACCTATGGGAACATATAATAAACACATGGTAGGCATATTGCAAACATGCATCAAAATCATAAACTAGAGACCACCAAGCCTAATCAAGCATAATTAAGCACTTAAAGGTGAGCTTATGCTCTTACATTCAATGCTGTAAATACACATAAACTGAAGCTCAAATTAACAGCTTAGGGCTAATGGAGATTATGTAAGATCTAGAAAATTCAACGTTTTGAGTTCTCGTATAGAAATTTAATATGTACCGAAATGGTATTTATGAAAAAGCCCGGTTTAGGGTTTTTATTAATTTTCATGAGTTCTTATGGCGTCATAAGACTCAAATATGATCGCTTAGTCAAGCCTACGATCTTTTGGGTTCAAAAGATAGCAAACTCTATGATTTTACAAAAAGTCAACGTTTGACCGAAAAAGTCAAAGTTGACCATGAAGGTCAAAGTTGACCATGAAAGTCAAAGTTGACCCGAGGAGTCAAAGATTGACTAAAAAGGCCAACTATGTGACGGAATTTAAGAATGTTGAGCAGTATAGGTTTCGTACTGCGAAAATCAATTTTTACGGACAAAATAGTTAGAATTAAACCTAAACCCGCTTTAGAAAAATTCAAGCACATAAATAGATTATTAAGGGCCAAAGGATTCAAAGCGAAAAGAAAAGTTTTTCGTATCGTCCATTTTATGACAGATAAATTTTGGAATGAAATTTAATTTATGAAACTGTGTATGAAGTAACACAGTATTAACGATGTCTGTTTGGCTTTAAATGGATTGCTTTTAAAGCTTTAAGCCAAACAAGCCTTAATGACATCACCTCATCCATTATTAATGACATAATATGGAATTAAGCTTAATTAGGAAAGTATTAGGTGCCAACTAAGCATGGGCTGGCCGGCCACCTCACCAAAATTGGTGTAAAAAGCTGATTTTTGATGGAGTTTTTGGCAATTAAGCAAAGTTGCCAAACCTCTATAAATAGGTGGCCATTCCTATTCAGAAAATTCAAAAATCTCAGCCAAATTCTGCCCAATTTACAGCTCAAAAACCGTCCCTTACAGCCAAGAGAAAAACAAGAACAAAAACAGAAATCCAAGTGTAGGAACCCTTGGGTGTAGTTCGGTTTTCAGCTAGGAGGAAGATAGTGAGTGCTGGAAATTTTGGACCCCTTTGTTAGCTTGTTGGCCGGCTGTTTGTGGGCTGGAAAAGGGTGAGAAAAAGTTGAAGGAAGTTTAAGGGAGTGGCCGGATTTAGTGGCTGACCTTGGTGGGCAGCAGCAGCCGAAGGCAGAAAAAAAAAATTCTGGGTGAGCCTAGGGAGGAGCCGGCTGTACTAGGAGCCAAGGAAGAAAGAAGTTTGGACCAACCCTAATCAAACTTAGGGTTCATCAAGGTAAAATTTCTCATAACTTGCAGCTTTCAATTTGGTTCAATTTGCAAGTTTAAATTGTATTACAAGTTATCGGTTGTACGAGCATAAGCTCGGATTTTATTTTCGGCCCCTAGGTAGGTATGTGCTTGATTTAATGTGCTAGAGTAGTATAGTACGATTTTAAATATGTTTGATGTATGTGGATTGTATGTTAGTTGTATGGTTAAGTTTATATGCTCCTAATAGGTTTAGTCATGAGCTTGAATGCATAATTAGGTAATGAACAGATTTGGTACATGTTGTGCAAGCTGGAAAAAAAAAATCTGCACATCCTAATTATTTGAGATAAGATAATGGCTTGCATGGCTAAGTTTTTATTTGTGTTTAAGGAAAAATTAACGTTAGAAAGGCGCTGTTTGTTTGACTTAGGCTCCCGCTGGTTCGGTTGAGGTAGTGTGCACGTTTTTAGGGCGAGTACCGAATGAAGGATTTGAAACTGCCATTTCGGGTTCCAGTTACCCGGTTTTATGGAAAACAAATTTTGAGGCCCTTAGAGGCCGATTTTCGAAAAACGTAAAACATGAAAGTTGTTTAGAACAGTTTTTCCTATAAGACAGCGTGGACAGTTTTTAAAAATAAGGCTCCAACGGCCTTCGTTTTTATAGAAAACCGAGCTGACCGTGCCCAGACTTCATGCACGGCCAGGTGAACTTAAAAGGAGAAAACGAGTGGGTTAAAGTCCGAAATGGATTTTGATCAAAACATGAAAGTTTTAGAACGTTTTGAGATTTAAAACTTTGCTGAAGGAAATTTTTTCAAATTCGAATTCAGTTTTTCAAATAAAAATGTATTTCAAAAACTGTGCAGTGATCGGAAGGTTACTGCTCAAGATTTCTAAAAACAGTGTTGGAATTGGGTTTTCCTGCACGTACATTAGCAAGTTTTTAGAAAGAAGCTGCTCCAAAGGCAGTATTGACTTTCAATAATTTGTATAAAGAACCCACTCATAGGAATTTTAAAGAAAACCTTAAGTTTTCAAAAGTGGATTTTTAAACCAAGTTTCGGTGAGCAATAAACCGGAAAAGACACCGAGTTATTGGTTTGGGCCCGAAGCCCAAGGGTTATCCAACGTAACCCAATAATGAATTAAGATTATGGAATAGGGCCCTTGTTTCGAGGGTTACCTACAGGGTTATTTTAGTAACCCGTTCCTAATGTATATAAGTTAGATTATGGGGGCATATAAACGCAGAATAAAATGAATGTTGGTTGGGATAACCAACAAATTTAAAAGTAGGATTTTCAGAAATCCTTACGCTATGTCCTTTGTAATAACAGGTGATAATCTGTTATTGCGACCTGTTCAGGAGCGGCATAGCATCGGACTTAGAGTTCAAGGTAAGTACAACTCCGCCTACAGCATAGGCTTTAGTTGAATACTTGCCTAAGTATGAGTGATAAATGCTATGGTAGTTGATATGCTTAGGAAATGTTATATGTTATGAATATGCCATGATGAAATGTTATGTTATGATTAAGATGTATGATGAATTTATGATATGATAAGATTATGTTTTATGAATATGTGACATCACGAAGCATGTTCACAAACTCTAAATAAGAATGATTAAGAAATTATGAAAGATAAGTATGAAGGCAAGCAAGTTGCCTGTGTCGTACCGACCCGCTCGTAGGTCGGGTTGGACTATGGATTGAGTTGGAAATGGACTGGCCGCCCCAACCACTCCATAGTTGCGCGCCCGGTACGTACACTTATGGGGCCCATAAGCATGATAAACATGATAAGCAAGATAAGCATGTTTAGTACGATAAGTATGATACGCTATGAAAAACCAAGCAAGCATAATCAAACATAATTGGCTCATGCATGATTAGGGTAGAATGTGTTATGTTAGATTTGAGTTACGTTTCGTATTATTAATTGTTGCGGATAATTATGTTGTACTTGCTGAGCGAAAGCTCACGTGTCTTACGTCTATGCTGTAGGTAAACAACCTGTCAGCAATTTTTGATACGAGATGGCGAGCGGGGCAGGGTAAACTGTGAAGTGAGTGGGATATTCTGCCGCTACGCGTTTTTGTCTCTTATGTACATTATATATTATCCGGTGTTCGATTATCGCTTTTTGTTTTGTTCATACAATCGTTATTTATATATCGTTATCGTTCATGCACCCCGTATAAAAAAAAAAAAATTTCCGCTGTTTATGCTAAGTATGTATGTATGTTATGTATGTATGTATGTACGGTAACGGCCTGTGCTAGGCGGGTCGTTACAGAGTTGGTATCAGAGCGGTTTCCTGCTATTCCACTTCACAGTCTGCCTGCCATCGCCACCATCATTGTAAGTTGAGTTTTATTTCAAATAGTAAATAATTATGATGCGCCTATATTATGGTAGACTTGACGATATGGACCCGGACCAAGTCAACACGGATCGAGAGGCGACCAGATCATTCTTTCAGTCGTGTCCGCTTATGTTTGACGGCACGAGACGTACGGTACCGGTGGCAGCATGGTTGTATGATATGGAGTTGATCTTCCATACCTGCCACATCGAGGCCCGGCTACAGGTTTCCTTGGCTAGCCGATGTTTCGCTGTTGACGCTAGGATATGGTGGATCATCCTTGGAGAGCGTCAGTTGCCGAGCCGCACGTGGCCGCATTTTCGCACGGCAGTGATGGCTCGTTACGGGCCGATGATAGGCGAGGGAGCGGGCGATTTACTCCGCGATGCTGAGATCTATGAGGACATGCACCACACTCGTTACCTCAGCTACGTAGCTGATTGGCACGCGTATCCTCAGGAGACGATGGCCCATTATTGCCGACGATTCCAGGAGTCGATGCTGCCATACATTCCTCAGTATCTGCAGAGTCCCGAGCTGCAGGCCTTAGTTATTCTTAGGAATGGATTGCCTATTCAGATCCGGCAGTACGTTCCTGAACCTATGCTCGGCTTGTCAGTTGGACATATGATTGAGGCTATTTTGGGAGTCGAGGCTAACCTTCACGATATGCCAGCCCCGGATTTGGCAGAGGCTCAGCAGGCGCCAGTAGAGGACGCCGAGATGGCAGAGCCGATTTATGAGCCGGTTCCCGTTGTTCCAGAGGATCCGATTCCCGCAGCCCCAGTACCGGAGGTGCCACATCAGGAGGCCGAGTTTGATTTGGCAGATGAGGACTTTGACCCTGATGACCTCATCATTATTCCGGAGGACCCACCGGAGGATCCACCTATCATCGACATATCGAGTGATGATGAGGATGATGAGGAGCCAGATCCTGAGTTAGAGCACGCAGGTTGGCTGGACTATGAGGAGGATTTAGAAGATCCAGAGGAGATTCCGTTGGCTGACGGAGAGGGAGAGTCCGATTCTGACACATCGTCGGGGGTCACTTCTGAGCACATAGATTAGGTAGACTGTGTGTGTATCTTTTGATGCTAGACTGACATGTACTAGCTTATTCTTTTTGGATGATAGGCTTGTACACATATGTATGGTGGTAAAGTGGTAGACACTTCCATCTAAAATTTTTGACCATGTAGGATGTATCTGATATGTATATAAGATATTGTAAGTATGACGTCCTTTTTGTACAAATGCAAAAGACAGTTTATGAATGAAATGTTATGTTACGATGAAATTCTAAGAATTATGTTATGATATGTTATGTTATGTTAATGTATGAATGATACGATATGTATGAAATATGTATGCGATGATATGACTATGATCGGTTATGTTTGTGATTAGACACAAAGTATGAAAGTGTTATAGAATATTATATGCATGAAAGAAAGGATATTGACAGTATGATAATATCTTTTCTTATGTCTTATAAAGGAATTTGAAAATGGTGCGCACTCGTAAGACGGTACCAGTGAATCCTCCTGAGCCTGATATCGCGACCGTTGTAGCAAATTTACAACGGCAGTTGCTGGAGCAGCAACGTGAAACGGAAAGACTGCGAGAGCAGCTGGCTCAGATAAATGATAGACCGCGTGTGGATGAAGTTCCTCCGCATCACGACAGAGTACCCCCGGTAGTACCCCAGGTACCTGAAGCCCAACCTGAGGTCCGACAAGAGGTTCCACGGAACTTTGAAGTTCCGTTAGCACCCATTGGGAATCCAGCAAATCTACAACCGGTGCGGGAAGATTTGCTCTATGAGCGGTTTAGAAGGATGAAGGCGCCGGAATTTGATGGACTAATGGATCCGATTGCCGCGGATAATTGGTTGATAGACATCCAAGTTATCTTGGATTTCATGAGGCTTTCGGAACAAGAGAAGGTGCTTTGTGCTTCCTTCGCTCTGAAAAAGGATGCAAGGCACTGGTGGATGACCGTTCAGATACGGCGAGACGTTGCGACTATGGGTTGGCAGGATTTTGTCACAGAGTTTCGCAACATGTTCTACAACAGGGAGATTTTAGCAGCTCAGCAGGACGAATTCTCCAATCTGAAGCAAGGATCGATGACTGTGATGGAAGCAGTCAAGAAATTTGAGCAGTTAGCCCGACTATGCCCTGAATTGGTACCCAACGAGACCGAAAAGGTTAGACGAATGATGAAAATGTTTCGTACCGACATTGCCAGGCAAGTGAGTGCTGGCAGTAGCCCACCTACTTTGGTGTCCGACTGTGTGAGTCGAGCCCTGAGAGCAGAATACTGGATCAACCAGGATAGGGAGGCTAGGGCTCAAATTTTTAAGGCCAGGAAGGAGGAGAAAGCCGGAGTTAAGCCAACGCCACCCAGGCAAGGTCCGGAGTTGAATCAGAAGGGTCAGATGAGTAGCCAGACCCAAGGCCCCAAGCAATTTGGGAGGTTCAAGAGGAAGGGAAATTTCTCTAGTCAAGGACCACAAAAGAATTTCCCTCAGAAGAGGATTTCTGGAGGAAATGAGGGAAACCGTACTGAATACCCGGTGTGCGCGAAATGTGGGAAGAAACACCCGGGGACGTGCAGAATGGGATCTAATGCTTGCTTTCTTTGCGGCAAAGAAGGGCATTATGCGAGGAATTGCACTTTAAACAATCAAGGCCAGAACCCTTCCTATCCGAACCGGAACCCCAACAGCCAACTTCATGCAGTCCAGGCAAGGCTAGAGGGACCCTCGATCACTCAGGGAAGATTAGAAGCCCCTGAACCCCAGGCCAGAATCTATGCCTATACGAAGGGAGATGCAGAAGCAGGGACTTCGCATGTGGTGACAGGTCAGATTTCTATCGCCACTCTTGATGCTGTTGCTCTATTTGATTCTGGTGCTACGCATTCTTTTGTGTCTCTGGAGTTCATCCAGAAGCTAGGAAGAGGTGTGGATGTGTTAGATCAACCTTTCAAAACTTCTTTGCCATCCGGAGAATTTTTGTGGTCAAATTTCTGGATTCGTGAGGCTTCTGTCATTCTCTGTAATAGAGAATTGTTTGTAGATCTCATCGCAATCAAGCTCCAAGATTTCGATGTGATCTTAGGGATGGATTTCTTAGGAAGATACAACGCCCGGATTGACTGTCGGAAACGTTGCGTCACGTTCAACCTCTACGGTGAAGAAGAATTTACCTTCTACGGACAGACTCACCACTCAACCACCAGACTGATTTCGGCAATAAAGGCTTGGAGAATGTTAGCTAACGGTTGTCAAGGTTATTTAGCTAGCATGGTGGACAAAGATCGGGTATTGGAGTTGAGACCGGAAGATATTCCCATTATAAAGGAATATGTGGATGTCTTTCCAGAAGAACTGCCAGGACTTCCGCCGGAGCGCGAAATATCGTTCGAGATCGAGCTACTACCTGGAACCGCACCGATATCGAAAGCACCCTACCGAATGGCACCTGCCGAGCTTAGGGAACTTCAAGTGCAGTTGCAGGAACTGCTTGACAAAGGATTTATTCGACAAAGCTACTCTCCATGGGGAGCCCCGGTGTTGTTCGTGAAGAAGAAAGATGGATCTTTGCGCATGTGTATTGATTACCGGGAGCTAAATAAGATAACGATCAAGAACAAGTATCCTCTTCCGAGGATTGATGATCTGTTCGATCAACTCAGAGGAGCAGTAGTATTTTCAAAGGTCGATCTGCGCTCAGGCTACCACCAGTTGAAGATCAAGGAGTCCGATATCTCCAAGACGGCTTTTCGAACTCGTTATGGGCATTATGAGTTTTTGGTTATGCCATTTGGACTAACCAATGCCCCAGCCGCGTTCATGGACCTTATGAATCGAGTATTCAAGGAATACCTGGACAAGTTCGTCATCGTCTTTATTGACGATATTTTAATCTACTCGAGGTCCAACGAAGAGCATGAGCATCACCTTAGGTTGGTAATGGAAACGTTGAGAAGGAACCAGCTATATGCCAAATTCACAAAGTGTGAATTTTGGCTGGAAAAAGTGCATTTCTTGGGCCATGTAGTGCTAAAGGAAGGGATTTCTGTGGACCCTGCAAAGGTGGAAGCGGTCAGTACGTGGTCAGCACCCAAGAATGTCACGGAGATAAGGAGCTTTCTTGGACTAGCAGGATATTATCGACGGTTTGTTGAAGGATTCTCCAAGATTGCTGCACCCCTTACCGCCCTTACCAGAAAAGGGAAGAGTTTTGAATGGACTCAGAAATGTGAGGAAAATTTCCAGGAGCTCAAGAGGAGGCTAACCAGCGCACCTGTGCTAATAATTCCTGATGTAGATGCAGGGAATTTCGTCATCTACAGCGATGCATCAAAAAGCGGATTAGGAGCTGTTCTGATGCAAAACGGGAAGGTAGTGGCCTACGCATCCCGTCAACTGAAAGACCATGAAAGGAATTATCCTACTCATGATTTGGAGCTTGCGGCAGTAGTTTTCGCACTCAAGATTTGGAGGCACTATTTGTACGGAAACAAATGTGCGATCTATACCGATCATCAGAGCCTCAAGTACATTTTCACTCAAAAAGAGCTCAACATGAGACAGCGAAGATGGCTGGAGCTCGTAAAGGACTATGACTGCGAAATCCTTTACCACCCTGGCAAGGCAAACAAGGTAGCAGACGCCTTAAGTAGGAAATCCGTAGGCATGCTGATGTCTATCGAGGCGTTTCCTAAGCCACTACAAAGGGAAATTTCTGAGTTTAACTTGGAGATGATAACGGGGAAATTATCTTCTCTGACTATTCAGTCTGATTTGTTGGAATCCATCAAGTCACACCAAGAAAAGGATCCCTTTTTGCTGAAAACTCAACTTTTTGGCAGAAAAAGTGATGAGTTCAAAACCTCTACAGATGGCGTCATCTACTTCAAGGAGAGGATCTGCGTTCCCGACTTTGAAGTTTTGAAGGATCAGATTTTATCTGAAGCGCATCTGACGCCATACTCCGTACATCCGGGAGCTACCAAGATGTACAAAGACCTCCGAGAAAATTATTGGTGGCCCAATATGAAGAATGAGGTGGCTGAATTCGTATCAAAATGCCTAACTTGTCAGAAAGTTAAGGCCGAACATCGATATCCTGGTGGAGAACTACAGAAGATAGAGCTTCCTGAATGGAAATGGGAGCAAATTACTATGGATTTTATAGTAGGATTACCCAGGACGTCCAGTGGGAATGATATGATTTGGGTTATCGTGGATAGATTAACCAAATCAGCCCACTTTATTGCAATCAAAGCCACTTTTTCCGTGGAGAAATTGGCCGAGATTTTCGTATTCCAGATCGTCAGATTCCATGGAGTGCCAAAATCGATCATCTCTGATCGTGATGGACGTTTCACCTCTCGATTTTGGAGCAGTGTTCACAACGCTATGGGGTCGAAATTGAAGTTCAGTACGGCATTTCATCCCCAAACTGACGGTCAATCGGAGCGAACCATCCAGACGCTCGAAGACATGCTGAGGTCATGTGTGTTAGATTTCAAAGGCAATTGGGACCAGAAGCTGCCTTTGATTGAATTCTCCTATAACAACAGCTATCATGCTTCAATCGGTATGGCTCCGTTCGAAGCGTTGTATGGAAGGAAATGTCGATCTCCTATCCATTGGCAGGAAGTTGGTCAGAAACAGCTGCAAACCACAGACTTCATCAAGAAGACCTCTGAGGATGTCAAGAAGATCAAGCAAAGGCTCGATATAGCTTTTAGCAGACAGAAAAGCTATGCCGATAAACGAAGGAGGCCTTTGGAATTTCAAGTTGGAGATGCTGTTTTCATCAAGATTGCTCCGATGAAAGGAGTAATGCGGTTTGGAAAGAAAGGGAAGCTCAGTCCAAGATATACAGGACCATTTGAGATTCTTGAGAGGATTGGAAAAGTAGCCTATAAGCTTGCCCTACCGCCAGAATTAGCTTCGATGCATAATGTTTTTCATGTTTCGATGCTAAAGAGGTATATATCGGACCCTTCCCATGTGCTTAGTCAAGAACCAGTAGAGGTTCAGACGGACTTAACTTATGAAGAGAAGCCAGTTCGGATTCTGGATCGGGAAGAAAAGGTCCTAAGGAATAAAACCATTCCCATGGTCAAAGTGTTGTGGCGAAACCACAAGGTTGAGGAAGCAACCTGGGAATTGGAAGACGACATGAGAAAGAATTACCCCGGACTGTTCTAATTTTCGAGGACGAAAATTTATAAGGGGGGTAGATTGTAAGATCTAGAAAATTCAACGTTTTGAGTTCTCGTATAGAAATTTAATATGTACCGAAATGGTATCTATGAAAAAATCCCAGCTTAGGGTTTTTATTAATTTTCATGAGTTCTTATGGCGTCATAAGACTCAAATATGATCGCTTAGTCAAGCCTACGATCTTTTGGGTTCAAAAGATAGCAAACTCTATGATTTTACAAAAAGTCAACGTTTGACCGAAAAAGTCAAAGTTGACCATGAAGGTCAAAGTTGACCATGAAAGTCAAAGTTGACCCGAAGAGTCAAAGACTGACTAAAAAGGCCAACTATGTGACGGAATTTAAGAATGTTGAGCAGTATAGGTTTCGTACTGCGAAAATCAATTTTTACGGACAAAATAGTTAGAATTAAACCTAAACCCGCTTTAGAAAAATTCAAGCACATAAATAGATTATTAAGGGCCAAAGGATTCAAAGCGAAAAGAAAAGTTTTTCGTATCGTCCATTTTATGACAGATAAATTTTGGAATGAAATTTAATTTATGAAACTGTGTATGAAGTAACACAGTATTAACGATGTCTGTTTGGCTTTAAATGGATTGCTTTTAAAGCTTTAAGCCAAACAAGCCTTAATGACATCACCTCATCCATTATTAATGACATAATATGGAATTAAGCTTAATTAGGAAAGTATTAGGTGCCAACTAAGCATGGGCTGGCCGGCCACCTCACCAAAAATGGTGTAAAAAGCTGATTTTTGATGGAGTTTTTGGCAATTAAGCAAAGTTGCCAAACCTCTATAAATAGGTGGCCATTCCTATTCAGAAAATTCAAAAATCTCAGCCAAATTCTGCCCAATTTACAGCTCAAAAACCGTCCCTTACAGCCAAGAGAAAAACAAGAACAAAAACAGAAATCCAAGTGTAGGAACCCTTGGGTGTAGTTCGGTTTTCAGCTAGGAGGAAGATAGTGAGTGCTGGAAATTTTGGACCCCTTTGTTAGCTTGTTGGCCGGCTGTTTGTGGGCTGGAAAAGGGTGAGAAAAAGTTGAAGGAAGTTTAAGGGAGTGGCCGGATTTAGTGGCTGACCTTGGTGGGCAGCAGCAGCCGAAGGCAGAAAAAAAAAATTCTGGGTGAGCCTAGGGAGGAGCCGGCTGTACTAGGAGCCAAGGAAGAAAGAAGTTTGGACCAACCCTAATCAAACTTAGGGTTCATCAAGGTAAAATTTCTCATAACTTGCAGCTTTCAATTTGGTTCAATTTGCAAGTTTAAATTGTATTACAAGTTATCGGTTGTACGAGCATAAGCTCGGATTTTATTTTCGGCCCCTAGGTAGGTATGTGCTTGATTTAATGTGCTAGAGTAGTATAGTACGATTTTAAATATGTTTGATGTATGTGGATTGTATGTTAGTTGTATGGTTAAGTTTATATGCTCCTAATAGGTTTAGTCATGAGCTTGAATGCATAATTAGGTAATGAACAGATTTGGTACATGTTGTGCAAGCTGGAAAAAAAAAATCTGCACATCCTAATTATTTGAGATAAGATAATGGCTTGCATGGCTAAGTTTTTATTTGTGTTTAAGGAAAAATTAACGTTAGAAAGGCGCTGTTTGTTTGACTTAGGCTCCCGCTGGTTCGGTTGAGGTAGTGTGCACGTTTTTAGGGCGAGTACCGAATGAAGGATTTGAAACTGCCATTTCGGGTTCCAGTTACCCGGTTTTATGGAAAACAAATTTTGAGGCCCTTAGAGGCCGATTTTCGAAAAACGTAAAACATGAAAGTTGTTTAGAACAGTTTTTCCTATAAGACAGCGGGACAGTTTTTAAAATAAGGCTCCAACGGCCTTCGTTTTTATAGAAAACCGAGCTGACCGTGCCCAGACTTCATGCACGGCCAGGTGAACTTAAAAGGAGAAAACGAGTGGGTTAAAGTCCGAAATGGATTTTGATCAAAACATGAAAGTTTTAGAACGTTTTGAGATTTAAAACTTTGCTGAAGGAAATTTTTTCAAATTCGAATTCAGTTTTTCAAATAAAAATGTATTTCAAAAACTGTGCAGTGATCGGAAGGTTACTGCTCAAGATTTCTAAAAACAGTGTTGGAATTGGGTTTTCCTGCACGTACATTAGCAAGTTTTTAGAAAGAAGCTGCTCCAAAGGCAGTATTGACTTTCAATAATTTTTATAAAGAACCACTCATAGGAATTTTAAAGAAAACCTTAAGTTTTCAAAAGTGGATTTTTAAACCAAGTTTCGGTGAGCAATAAACCGGAAAAGACACCGAGTTATTGGTTTGGGCCCGAAGCCCAAGGGTTATCCAACGTAACCCAATAATGAATTAAGATTATGGAATAGGGCCCTTGTTCGAGGGTTACCTACAGGGTTATTTTAGTAACCCGTTCCTAATGTATATAAGTTAGATTATGGGGGCATATAAACGCAGAATAAAATGAATGTTGGTTGGGATAACCAACAAATTTAAAAGTAGGATTTTCAGAAATCCTTACGCTATGTCCTTTGTAATAACAGGTGATAATCTGTTATTGCGACTGTTCAGGAGCGGCATAGCATCGGACTTAGAGTTCAAGGTAAGTACAACTCCGCCTACAGCATAGGCTTTAGTTGAATACTTGCCTAAGTATGAGTGATAAATGCTATGGTAGTTGATATGCTTAGGAAATGTTATATGTTATGAATATGCCATGATGAAATGTTGATTATGTTTTTGTTTATGTTCATAAATGTTATTTATATATGTTATGTATGCATGTTAAAAAAAAAAAAAATTTGCTGTTTATGCTAAGTATGTATGTATGTTATGTATGTATGTATGTACGGTAACGGCCTGTGCTAGGCGGGTCGTTACAGATTACCTCAAGATTCAAGAAATTGAATCTTCCCATGGCTGCCCATAACTTAACCGGCCTCCTCCTAAGAGTTACCCGAAAAATTTATGTCCCTTGGCTGCTGCTCCTCACCAAGACCAGCCACTAAATCCGGCCACTCCTTCAGCTTTTCTCTTCCTTTTCCAGCTCACTAACAGCCGGCCAGCTTGCCCAACAAAGGGTTCCAATTTTTTTTCCAGCACTTTTCCTTGCTTCCAAACTGAAATCCGAACTCCCTAATGGATTCTCTCTTGGATTTCTGCTTTTGTTCTTGTTTTTTCTTGGCTGCTAAGGGTCGATTTTGGGCAGAGAAAATGGGCAGAGTATGGCTCAATTTTCTGATTTTTTTGAATAAAATGGGCACCTATTTATAGAGGTTTTTGAAACTTTGCTTAATTGTAAAATAGTCCTCCAAAAACCAACTTTTTGCACTTTTTGCATGCTAGGTGGCCGGCCATTTCCTTGTTCTCCAAGCAAATGATGACATCATTTTGATGACATCATCTTGCTTACATCACCTATTTTTCAGAAATTGCATTTTAGCCCCGAAAGTTAAAATTCTTGCATTTATGCCCTCTAGGTGGCCGCCCCTTACTTGGAGATCAAGCCAAGCTTATCTCACCTTGATGACATCATCTTGACTACATCACTTTGCTTACATCATCAATTTTCCAAAATTTTCACTTTAACCCCTAAAGATAAAATTTTGGCATTTTTGCCCCTGAGGTGGCCGGCCATGTCATCTCTTCTAGAGCCTTCCTTGCTTTCTTTCCAAGCTTATTTAATCCAATTATGATGTCATAAATTAAGGATAGGATGATGTCATCCATATTAAGCCCTGTTTGGCTTTTCCTCAATATTCAGTCTATTTTTCTGCTACACAGATATTTCTAATACTGTGTTTGCTTAAACACAATATTTTTATACTGTACTACAGTCCAAAATTTATCTGTGTAAAAATAAACTGAATAAAATTTTTCTTATCTCTTGGCACCTTCTTGCCCTTAATACAATACTTGGTGTGCTTGATTTTCTTGGGTGGTCTCACAGCTTATGCTTGCTAAATTGACCGTAATGAAGGTTTTTCGCAGTATAATTCCATACTGCTTTGCTATATCTTAACACCTTCATCTATTTGACCTCCCTGGTCAACCTTTGACTTTTCGGTAAACTTTGACTTTTTCGGTCAAAATTTGACCGGCATGAAATCATAGAATTTTCCTTCCCTTTTTGCTCAAGGGTCAGATGCATGACTAAGCAAACTGCTTATTGAGTCTCATAGCTAATTAAACGAGAACTCAAACATATACTGATATTTAACTCAGATCGTGAGTTTTATATCGACATACACGATCCAAACTTGAAATTTTCCTTATCTAAAAGGAAATTATAAGTTCATCAAAATTTCGGGTATTACATTCTACCCTCCTTAAAGAAATTTTCGTCCTCGAAAATTCGGATACTTCTAAGTGGCTTTTCTTCAAATCCACTATTGATCCATCGTAACTTGTTCATGTTCCATTTTTTATACTTTAATGGGATCATGTTTCTTGTCTAGAACCATACTCTTACTTTTATATCACGTCATCATACTTTCATTCATTCTTACTTCATACTATCTTACTTTCATACTGCATACTTTCTTACTTACATACGTTCATACTTACATACTTGCATACTTCCTTACATACATACATTCATACTTACATATTTACATACTTTCATACTTATATACTTGCTTACTTACATACTTGCATACTTACATACTTATCATGCTAACATATTCTCCTTTCATATTGCATCACAAGAACTATCTTCATCAAAATTTTAGCAAGTATATCATATAACTTGCCATGTTTGAAAACATTTCTTATCACATAACTTTTCATACATGAAAAGCGTTTCATACTTTAAAATTTTTCCACACTTGGAAAACATAGCTTAAAATAGCTTCTTTCTTGAACCTTGATCTTATGCTATTAGAACCTTTTAATTTTCATAATGGCCCCTTTCTTGGAACTCATCCCGTTCTTGGAACTTGTCCCTCAAGGATTCGGCCTATGACCCCTTCTTGGGACTTGTCTCAAGGATTCGGTCATTTAACGAACATAACGGCTCTATCTTGGAACCTTTACTGTCATAACAGCCCCTATC
>CM046374.1:2733782-2791099 GCA_025413025.1 Ficus hispida
TAAAAAGCTTAAACTGCGGAAAATTCGGAGTAAAATTTTTTTCTTTTCTTACTCTGAACTTAACTTATCTTCATGCATAACCATATGTACTCACTCGAGTACTGAGCTTTTATAATGATATTGAAAGCTAACATCATCATACCGTGGACCAATCGACCTAATGCGGTTCGGTACAACACGAGCAACTTGTTGCCATCATCCTTAAAACCATTCCTTAACTCGTTCTTGAAAAAATTTCTTAAAAATAGTTTTCTTCGTGAAATCGGTTTCTTATCCATACTATCACATAACATAAAACACATCTTTTAAATATATTTTTCAAAACATATTTTACATAGCATAAATTCAAAACCCGTGGCGGTGTCCATCCCACATTTCACAGCCTGTAGCACAGCCTTCACAGCTTTGCATCACGTATCGCCGGTAGGTTGCTTAACCTACAGCATGACGTAAGTAATGAGCTTATGCCCAGTAAGTACAACGTGCAATCCGCAAAACATTTTTAACAAAGGAATGCATGAACCAATTAGGTTTTCTTATGAATCGATTAAATTTTCATTTTTTATTATCTTGATTCTTATTTATTTGTATATCATGTGTGCACGTACCGTGGTCCATCACCATGGAATGGCTGGAGGCAGCCAATCCAAACCAACTCAAACCATGAAACAATTGTTTAACATGGAGTGATTGGGGCAGCCAATCCAACTCAGCCCAAACCATAGAGTAAACCATTTAAACCCGCCATCATGGCAAGTCGGTACGACACAATGACCTTAGCTTATCTTAACATGTGTTCTTACCATGTAGTTAATATTAGTGGACATGCTACATGATGTCACTATATTAAACATAACATAACATGAACCATTACATAACCGTCGTAACATAAATCATCATAGCATAGCATCGTAACATAGTATCTTAACATATACGTCATGACATAAACCTCATAACATAGCATCATAACATTTCATTTATCATAACATCATGACATAAACCTCATACATAGTATCATAACATTTCATCTTATCATAAACATCATGACATAAACCTCATAACATAGCATCACAACATAGTATCATATCATAGAGTAAGTACCATAAATCATCAACATATGATTTTTGAAAAATATGTTCTTTAAAAACATTTTGCCCATGCTGTAGGCGGAGTTTACTTACTTGTCGTCTATGCTCTTGTTAATCATCCGAATTATGGCACGACAATAGTTTACTCCTGTTTCCAAACAGGACGTAAGATAAGAGCCATAGACATTCTATCTTACCATAAATCATAATCATTAAATGTTGGTGTCCTAACCAATTTAGAGTAGCCTTAGTTATATTATATGTTCCCTCCTATAACAACTTACGATAGCTGTTTGGTTACATGCCGTAACCCTAGGGTTTATGGTCAACATATCTTAAATAATATCAAACTAGGTTACTTCTGGTAACCTTGGGTAGCCCAACAATTCTTAATCCATCATCTATTGGTTATTACAAATAACCCTAGATCATAATTTTCGGTATCTTATTGGGTTACGTTGGGTAACCCTTGGTGATAAACCTTGGTTAAATCTTAGTCAACCAAAGTCAACCTTCCATGGTCAAACTTGGGCTTTGGGAGTCAAGTCCAATAACTCGGGTATCCTTCCCGGTTACCATCCGTTATTGTCTTGTTACTTAACCTTGGCTTTAAAATCCATTTTTCCCTTTGTTTCGGAAATTTGTTGAATTCAACTTTAAAACTTTGCTTAACTTATAAAATGTGTTAAGGGCTGAAAACTGCCATTGGAACAGTTCTCACAATCAAAAATTGGGGTTTGGTGTAAAATACAGTTTTCCTATATTGTTCTAGAAAATCCTGTACACGTGCAAGAATTCCCTGCTCATGTTTTGTTTTTCTGAAAATCCTGTGCTAGAATTTCTATTTCCTGCACAGTCTTTAGAATCCAATTTTTACTTTAAAATCAGTTCCGAATTTGATAAAACTTTCTTCATAAAAGTTGTAGATCTCAGACAATACTACAACTTTCATGTTTTGAGGAAAACCCAGTTCTGCTTGGATTCTTGTCAGTTTAATTTGAAACTTACTGGACGTGTAGACTAGGTCCGGGCAGATTAGCCTCGGATTTTCGTAAAAACGGAGGCCATTGGGCCTTATTTTGAAAAGCGGTTCACGTTGCCCTCTAGGAAAAACCATTATCTACACTTTGTAGTTTTGAGTTTCTTCAAAATTCGGCCTCTAAGGGCCTCAAAATACCATTTCCAGAACACTGCCCAGTCTTGACCCGAGACTGGCAGTTTCGGTTCTTAATTTCGTTTACGTCCTAAAACGTGCACGCTACCTCAACCGACCACAGCGGGAGCCTAAAGTCACACATGCAATCGTTTCTAACGTTCCAATGCATCATACATTCAATCTTAAACCTATGGGAACATATAATAAACACATGGTAGGCATATTGCAAACATGCATCAAAATCATAAACTAGAGACCACCAAGCCTAATCAAGCATAATTAAGCACTTAAAGGTGAGCTTATGCTCTTACATTCAATGCTGTAAATACACATAAACTGAAGCTCAATTAACAGTTAGGGTAATGGAGATTATGTAAGATCTGAAAATTCAACGTTTTGAGTTCTCGTATAGAAATTTAATATGTACCGAAATGGTATTTATGAAAAGCCCGGTTAGGGTTTTTATTAATTTTCATGAGTTCTTATGGCGTCATAAGACTCAAATATGATCGCTTAGTCAAGCCTACGATCTTTTGGGTTCAAAAGATAGCAACTCTATGATTTTACAAAAAGTCAACGTTTGACCGAAAAAGTCAAAGTTGACCATGAAGGTCAAGTTGACCATGAAAGTCAAAGTTGACCCGAGGAGTCAAAGATTGACTAAAAAGGCCAACTATGTGACGGAATTTAAGAATGTTGAGCAGTATAGGTTTCGTACTGCGAAAATCAATTTTTACGGACAAAATAGTTAGAATTAAACCTAAACCCGCTTTAGAAAAATTCAAGCACATAAATAGATTATTAAGGGCCAAAGGATTCAAAGCGAAAAGAAAAGTTTTTCGTATCGTCCATTTTATGACAGATAAATTTTGGAATGAAATTTAATTTATGAAACTGTGTATGAAGTAACACAGTATTAACGATGTCTGTTTGGCTTTAAATGGATTGCTTTTAAAGCTTTAAGCCAAACAAGCCTTAATGACATCACTATCCATTATTAATGACATAATATGGAATTAAGCTTAATTAGGAAGTATTAGGTGCCAACTAAGCATGGGCTGGCCGGCCACCTCACCAAAATGGTGTAAAAAGCTGATTTTTGATGGAGTTTTTGGCAATTAAGCAAAGTTGCCAAACCTCTATAAATAGGTGGCCATTCCTATTCAGAAAATTCAAAAATCTCAGCCAAATTCTGCCCAATTTACAGCTCAAAAACCGTCCTTACAGCCAAGAGAAAAACAAGAACAAAAACAGAAATCCAAGTGTAGGAACCCTTGGGTGTAGTTCGGTTTTCAGCTAGGAGGAAGATAGTGAGTGCTGGAAATTTTGGACCCTTTGTTAGCTTGTTGGCCGGCTGTTTGTGGGCTGGAAAAGGGTGAGAAAAAGTTGAAGGAAGTTTAAGGGAGTGGCCGGATTTAGTGGCTGACCTTGGTGGGCAGCAGCAGCCGAAGGCAGAAAAAAAAAATTCTGGGTGAGCCTAGGGAGGAGCCGGCTGTACTAGGAGCCAAGGAAGAAAGAAGTTTGGACCAACCCTAATCAAACTTAGGGTTCATCAAGGTAAAATTTCTCATAACTTGCAGCTTTCAATTTGGTTCAATTGCAAGTTTAAATTGTATTACAAGTTATCGGTTGTACGAGCATAAGCTCGGATTTTATTTTCGGCCCCTAGGTAGGTATGTGCTTGATTTAATGTGCTAGAGTAGTATAGTATGATTTTAAATATGTTTGATGTATGTGGATTGTATGTTAGTTGTATGGTTAAGTTTATATGCTCCTAATAGGTTTAGTTATGAGCTTGAATGCATAATTAGGTAATGAACAGATTTGGTACATGTTGTGCAAGCTGGAAAAAAAAAATCTGCACATCCTAATTATTTGAGATAAGATAATGGCTTGCATGGCTAAGTTTTTATTTGTGTTTAAGGAAAAATTAACGTTAGAAAGGCGCTGTTTGTTTGACTTAGGCTCCCGCTGGTTCGGTTGAGGTAGTGTGCACGTTTTTAGGGCGAGTACCGAATGAAGGATTTGAAACTGCCATTTCGGGTTCCAGTTACCCGGTTTTATGGAAAACAAATTTTGAGGCCCTTAGAGGCCGATTTTCGAAAAACGTAAAACATGAAAGTTGTTTAGAACAGTTTTTCCTATAAGACAGCGTGGACAGTTTTTAAAAATAAGGCTCCAACGGCCTTCGTTTTTATAGAAAACCGAGCTGACCGTGCCCAGACTTCATGCACGGCCAGGTGAACTTAAAAGGAGAAAACGAGTGGGTTAAAGTCCGAAATGGATTTTGATCAAAACATGAAAGTTTTAGAACGTTTTGAGATTTAAAACTTTTCTGAAGGAAATTTTTTCAAATTCGA
Source organism: Ficus hispida (assembly GCA_025413025.1). Lineage (NCBI taxonomy): Eukaryota > Viridiplantae > Streptophyta > Magnoliopsida > Rosales > Moraceae > Ficus > Ficus hispida. The sequence continues at coordinate 2,738,387 of CM046374.1, forward strand.
ATTCAGTTTTTCAAATAAAAATGTATTTCAAAAACTGTGCAGTGATCGGAAGGTTACTGCTCAAGATTTCTAAAAACAGTGTTGGAATTGGGTTTTCCTGCACGTACATTAGCAAGTTTTTAGAAAGAAGCTGCTCCAAAGGCAGTATTGACTTTCAATAATTTTTATAAAGAACCCACTCATAGGAATTTTAAAGAAAACCTTAAGTTTTCAAAAGTGGATTTTTAAACCAAGTTTCGGTGAGCAATAACCGGAAAAGACACCGAGTTATTGGTTTGGGCCCGAAGCCCAAGGGTTATCCAACGTAACCCAATAATGAATTAAGATTATGGAATAGGGCCCTTGTCTCGAGGGTTACCTACAGGGTTATTTTAGTAACCCGTTCCTAATGTATATAAGTTAGATTATGGGGGCATATAAACGCAGAATAAAATGAATGTTGGTTGGGATAACCAACAAATTTAAAAGTAGGATTTTCAGAAATCCTTACGCTATGTCCTTTGTAATAACAGGTGATAATCTGTTATTGCGACCTGTTCAGGAGCGGCATAGCATCGGACTTAGAGTTCAAGGTAAGTACAACTCCGCCTACAGCATAGGCTTTAGTTGAATACTTGCCTAAGTATGAGTGATAAATGCTATGGTAGTTGATATGCTTAGGAAATGTTATATGTTATGAATATGCCATGATGAAATGTTTGTTATGATTAAGATGTATGATGAATTTATGATATGATAAGATTATGTTTTATGAATATGTGACATCACGAAGCATGTTCACAAACTCTAAATAAGAATGATTAAGAAATTATGAAAGATAAGTATGAAGGCAAGCAAGTTGCCTGTGTCGTACCGACCCGCTCGTAGGTCGGGTTGGACTATGGATTGAGTTGGAAATGGACTGGCCGCCCCAACCACTCCATAGTTGCGCGCCCGGTACGTACACTTATGGGGCCCATAAGCATGATAAACATGATAAGCAAGATAAGCATGTTTAGTACGATAAGTATGATACGCTATGAAAAACCAAGCAAGCATAATCAAACATAATTGGCTCATGCATGATTAGGGTAGAATGTGTTATGTTAGATTTGAGTTACGTTTCGTATTATTAATTGTTGCGGATAATTATGTTGTACTTGCTGAGCGAAAGCTCACGTGTCTTACGTCTATGCTGTAGGTAAACAACCTGTCAGCAATTTTTGATACGAGATGGCGAGCGGGGCAGGGTGAACTGTGAAGTGAGTGGGATATTCTGCCGCTACGCGTTTTTGTCTCTTATGTACATTATATATTATCCGGTGTTCGATTATCGCTTTTTGTTTTGTTCATACAATCGTTATTTATATATCGTTATCGTTCATGCACCCCGTATAAAAAAAAAAAAAAAAAAATTTCCGCTGTTTATGCTAAGTATGTATGTATGTTATGTATGTATGTATGTACGGTAACGGCCTGTGCTAGGCGGGTCGTTACAGAGTTGGTATCAGAGCGGTTTCCTGCTATTCCACTTCACAGTCTGCCTGCCATCGCCACCATCATTGTAAGTTGAGTTTTATTTCAAATAGTAAATAATTATGATGCGCCTATATTATGGTAGACTTGACGATATGGACCCGGACCAAGTCAACACGGATCGAGAGGCGACCAGATCATTCTTTCAGTCGTGTCCGCTTATGTTTGACGGCACGAGACGTACGGTACCGGTGGCAGCATGGTTGTATGATATGGAGTTGATCTTCCATACCTGCCACATCGAGGCCCGGCTACAGGTTTCCTTGGCTAGCCGATGTTTCGCTGTTGACGCTAGGATATGGTGGATCATCCTTGGAGAGCGTCAGTTGCCGAGCCGCATGTGGCCGCATTTTCGCACGGCAGTGATGGCTCGTTAGGGCCGATGATAGGCGAGGGAGCGGGCGATTTACTCCGCGATGCTGAGATCTATGAGGACATGCACCACACTCGTTACCTCAGCTACGTAGCTGATTGGCACGCGTATCCTCAGGAGACGATGGCCCATTATTGCCGACGATTCCAGGAGTCGATGCTGCCATACATTCCTCAGTATCTGCAGAGTCCCGAGCTGCAGGCCTTAGTTATTCTTAGGAATGGATTGCCTATTCAGATCCGGCAGTACGTTCCTGAACCTATGCTCGGCTTGTCAGTTGGACATATGATTGAGGCTATTTTGGGAGTCGAGGCTAACCTTCACGATATGCCAGCCCCGGATTTGGCAGAGGCTCAGCAGGCGCCAGTAGAGGACGCCGAGATGGCAGAGCCGATTTATGAGCCGGTTCCCGTTATTCCAGAGGATCCGATTCCCGCAGCCCCAGTACCGGAGGTGCCACATCAGGAGGCCGAGTTTGATTTGGCAGATGAGGACTTTGACCCTGATGACCTCATCATTATTCCGGAGGACCCACCGGAGGATCCACCTATCATCGACATATCGAGTGATGATGAGGATGATGAGGAGCCAGATCCTGAGTTAGAGCACGCAGGTTGGCTGGACTATGAGGAGGATTTAGAAGATCCAGAGGAGATTCCGTTGGCTGACGGAGAGGGAGAGTCCGATTCTGACACATCGTCGGGGGTCACTTCTGAGCACATAGATTAGGTAGACTGTGTGTGTATCTTTTGATGCTAGACTGACATGTACTAGCTTATTCTTTTTGGATGATAGGCTTGTACACATATGTATGGTGGTAAAGTGGTAGACACTTCCATCTAAAATTTTTGACCATGTAGGATGTATCTGATATGTATATAAGATATTGTAAGTATGACGTCCTTTTTGTACAAATGCAAAAGACAGTTTATGAATGAAATATTATGATACGATGAAATTTTGGAAATTATGTTATGATATGTTATGTTATGTTATGTCATGTATGAATGATATGATATGTATGAAATATGTATGCGATGATATGACTATGATCGGCTATGTTTGTGATTAGACACAAAGTATGAAAGTGTTATAGAATATTATATGCATGAAAGAAAGGATATTGACAGTATAATAATATCTTTTCTTATGTCTTATAAAGGAATTTGAAAATGGTGCGCACTCGTAAGACGGTACCAGTGAATCCTCCTGAGCCTGATATCGCGACCGTTGTAGCAAATTTACAACGGCAGTTGCTGGAGCAGCAACGTGAAACGGAAAGACTGCGAGAGCAGCTGGCTCAGATAAATGATAGACCGCGTGTGGATGAAGTTCCTCCGCATCACGACAGAGTACCCCCGGTAGTACCCCAGGTACCTGAAGCCCAACCTGAGGTCCGACAAGAGGTTCCACGGAACTTTGAAGTTCCGTTAGCACCCATTGGGAATCCAGCAAATCTACAACCGGTGCGGGAAGATTTGCTCTATGAGCGGTTTAGAAGGATGAAGGCGCCGGAATTTGATGGACTAATGGATCCGATTGCCGCGGATAATTGGTTGATAGACATCCAAGTTATCTTGGATTTCATGAGGCTTTCGGAACAAGAGAAGGTGCTTTGTGCTTCCTTCGCTCTGAAAAAGGATGCAAGGCACTGGTGGATGACCGTTCAGATACGGCGAGACGTTGCGACTATGGGTTGGCAGGATTTTGTCACAGAGTTTCGCAACATGTTCTACAACAGGGAGATTTTAGCAGCTCAGCAGGACGAATTCTCCAATCTGAAGCAAGGATCGATGACTGTGATGGAAGCAGTCAAGAAATTTGAGCAGTTAGCCCGACTATGCCCTGAATTGGTACCCAACGAGACCGAAAAGGTTAGACGAATGATGAAAATGTTTCGTACCGACATTGCCAGGCAAGTGAGTGCTGGCAGTAGCCCACCTACTTTGGTGTCCGACTGTGTGAGTCGAGCCCTGAGAGCAGAATACTGGATCAACCAGGATAGGGAGGCTAGGGCTCAAATTTTTAAGGCCAGGAAGGAGGAGAAAGCCGGAGTTAAGCCAACGCCACCCAGGCAAGGTCCGGAGTTGAATCAGAAGGGTCAGATGAGTAGCCAGACCCAAGGCCCCAAGCAATTTGGGAGGTTCAAGAGGAAGGGAAATTTCTCTAGTCAAGGACCACAAAAGAATTTCCCTCAGAAGAGGATTTCTGGAGGAAATGAGGGAAACCGTACTGAATACCCGGTGTGCGCGAAATGTGGGAAGAAACACCCGGGGACGTGCAGAATGGGATCTAATGCTTGCTTTCTTTGCGGCAAAGAAGGGCATTATGCGAGGAATTGCACTTTAAATAATCAAGGCCAGAACCCTTCCTATCCGAACCGGAACCCCAACAGCCAACTTCATGCAGTCCAGGCAAGGCTAGAGGGACCCTCGATCACTCAGGGAAGATTAGAAGCCCCTGAACCCCAGGCCAGAATCTATGCCTATACGAAGGGAGATGCAGAAGCAGGGACTTCGCATGTGGTGACAGGTCAGATTTCTATCGCCACTCTTGATGCTGTTGCTCTATTTGATTCTGGTGCTACGCATTCTTTTGTGTCTCTGGAGTTCATCCAGAAGCTAGGAAGAGGTGTGGATGTGTTAGATCAACCTTTCAAAACTTCTTTGCCATCCGGAGAATTTTTGTGGTCAAATTTCTGGATTCGTGAGGCTTCTGTCATTCTCTATAATAGAGAATTGTTTGTAGATCTCATCGCAATTAAGCTCCAAGATTTCGATGTGATCTTAGGGATGGATTTCTTAGGAAGATACAACGCCCGGATTGACTGTCGGAAACGTTGCGTCACGTTCAACCTCTACGGTGAAGAAGAATTTACCTTCTACGGACAGACTCACCACTCAACCACCAGACTGATTTCGGCAATAAAGGCTTGGAGAATGTTAGCTAACGGTTGTCAAGGTTATTTAGCTAGCATGGTGGACAAAGATCGGGTATTGGAGTTGAGACCGGAAGATATTCCCATTATAAAGGAATATGTGGATGTCTTTCCAGAAGAACTGCCAGGACTTCCGCCGGAGCGCGAAATATCGTTCGAGATCGAGCTACTACCTGGAACCGCACCGATATCGAAAGCACCCTACCGAATGGCACCTGCCGAGCTTAGGGAACTTCAAGTGCAGTTGCAGGAACTGCTTGACAAAGGATTTATTCGACAAAGCTACTCTCCATGGGGAGCCCCGGTGTTGTTCGTGAAGAAGAAAGATGGATCTTTGCGCATGTGTATTGATTACCGGGAGCTAAATAAGATAACGATCAAGAACAAGTATCCTCTTCCGAGGATTGATGATCTGTTCGATCAACTCAGAGGAGCAGTAGTATTTTCAAAGGTCGATCTGCGCTCAGGCTACCACCAGTTGAAGATCAAGGAGTCCGATATCTCCAAGACGGCTTTTCGAACTTGTTATGGGCATTATGAGTTTTTGGTTATGCCATTTGGACTAACCAATGCCCCAGCCGCGTTCATGGACCTTATGAATCGAGTATTCAAGGAATACCTGGACAAATTCGTCATCGTCTTTATTGACGATATTTTAATCTACTCGAGGTCCAACGAAGAGCATGAGCATCACCTTAGGTTGGTAATGGAAACGTTGAGAAGGAACCAGCTATATGCCAAATTCACAAAGTGTGAATTTTGGCTGGAAAAAGTGCATTTCTTGGGCCATGTAGTGCTAAAGGAAGGGATTTCTGTGGACCCTGCAAAGGTGGAAGCGGTCAGTACGTGGTCAGCACCCAAGAATGTCACGGAGATAAGGAGCTTTCTTGGACTAGCAGGATATTATCGACGGTTTGTTGAAGGATTCTCCAAGATTGCTGCACCCCTTACCGCCCTTACCAGAAAAGGGAAGAGTTTTGAATGGACTCAGAAATGTGAGGAAAATTTCCAGGAGCTCAAGAGGAGGCTAACCAGCGCACCTGTGCTAATAATTCCTGATGTAGATGCAGGGAATTTCGTCATCTACAGCGATGCATCAATAAGCGGATTAGGAGCTGTTCTGATGCAAAACGGGAAGGTAGTGGCCTACGCATCCCGTCAACTGAAAGACCATGAAAGGAATTATCCTACTCATGATTTGGAGCTTGCGGCAGTAGTTTTCGCACTCAAGATTTGGAGGCACTATTTGTACGGAAACAAATGTGCGATCTATACCGATCATCAGAGCCTCAAGTACATTTTCACTCAAAAAGAGCTCAACATGAGACAGCGTAGATGGCTGGAGCTCGTAAAGGACTATGACTGCGAAATCCTTTACCACCCTGGCAAGGCAAACAAAGTAGCAGACGCCTTAAGTAGGAAATCCGTAGGCATGCTGATGTCTATTGAGGCGTTTCCTAAGCCACTACAAAGGGAAATTTCTGAGTTTAACTTGGAGATGATAACGGGAAAATTATCTTCTCTGACTATTCAGTCTGATTTGTTGGAATCCATCAAGTCACACCAAGAAAAGGATCCCTTTTTGCTGAAAACTCAACTTTTTGGCAGAAAAAGTGATGAGTTCAAAACCTCTACAGATGGCGTCATCTACTTCAAGGAGAGGATCTGCGTTCCCGACTTTGAAGTTTTGAAGGATCAGATTTTATCTGAAGCGCATCTGACGCCATACTCCGTACATCCGGGAGCTACCAAGATGTACAAAGACCTCCGAGAAAATTATTGGTGGCCCAATATGAAGAATGAGGTGGCTGAGTTCGTATCAAAATGCCTAACTTGTCAGAAAGTTAAGGCCGAACATCGACATCCTGGTGGAGAACTACAGAAGATAGAGCTTCCTGAATGGAAATGGGAGCAGATTACTATGGATTTCATAGTAGGATTACCCAGGACGTCCAGTGGGAATAACATGATTTGGGTTATAGTGGATAGATTAACCAAATCAGCCCACTTTATTGCAATCAAAGCCACTTTTTCCGTGGAGAAATTGGCCGAGATTTTCGTATTCCAGATCGTCAGATTCCATGGAGTGCCAAAATCGATCATTTCTGATCGTGATGGACGTTTCACCTCTCGATTTTGGAGCAGTGTTCACAACGCTATGGGGTCGAAATTGAAGTTCAGTATGGCATTTCATCCCCAAACTGACGGTCAATCGGAGCGAACCATCTAGACGCTCGAAGACATGCTGAGGTCATGTGTGTTAGATTTCAAAGGCAATTGGGACCAGAAGCTGCCTTTGATTGAATTCTCCTATAACAACAGCTATCATGCTTCAATCGGTATGGCTCCGTTCGAAGCGTTGTATGGAAGGAAATGTCGATCTCCTATCCATTGGCAGGAAGTTGGTCAGAAACAGCTGCAAACCACAGACTTCATCAGAAAGACCTCCGAGGATGTCAAGAAGATCAAGCAAAGGCTCGATATAGCTTTTAGCAGACAGAAAAGCTATGCCGATAAACGTAGGAGGCCTTTAGAATTTCAAGTTGGTGATGCTGTCTTCATCAAAATTGCTCCTATGAAAGGAGTAATGCGATTTGGAAAAAAAGGGAAGCTTAGCCCAAGATATACGGGACCATTTGAGATCCTTGAAACGATTGGAAAGGTAGCATATAAGCTTGCCCTGCCGCCAGAATTAGCCTCAATGCACAATGTTTTCCACGTTTCGATGCTAAAGAGGTATATATCGGACCCTTCCCATGTGCTTAGTCAAGAACCAGTAGAGGTTCAGACGGACTTAACTTATGAAGAGAAGCCAGTTCGGATTCTGGATCGGGAAGAAAAGGTCCTAAGGAATAAAACCATTCCCATGGTCAAAGTGTTGTGGCGAAACCACAAGGTTGAGGAAGCAACCTGGGAATTGGAAGACGACATGAGAAAGAATTACCCCGGACTGTTCTAATTTTCGAGGACAAAAATTTATAAGGGGGGTAGATTGTAAGATCTAGAAAATTCAACGTTTTGAGTTCTCGTATAGAAATTTAATATGTACCGAAATGGTATTTATGAAAAAGCCCGGTTTAGGGTTTTTATTAATTTTCATGAGTTCTTATGGCGTCATAAGACTCAAATATGATCGCTTAGTCAAGCCTACGATCTTTTGGGTTCAAAAGATAGCAAACTCTATGATTTTACAAAAAGTCAACGTTTGACCGAAAAAGTCAAAGTTGACCATGAAGGTCAAAGTTGACCATGAAAGTCAAAGTTGACCCGAGGAGTCAAAGATTGACTAAAAAGGCCAACTATGTGACGGAATTTAAGAATGTTGAGCAGTATAGGTTTCGTACTGCGAAAATCAATTTTTACGGACAAAATAGTTAGAATTAAACCTAAACCCGCTTTAGAAAAATTCAAGCACATAAATAGATTATTAAGGGCCAAAGGATTCAAAGCGAAAAGAAAAGTTTTTCGTATCGTCCATTTTATGACAGATAAATTTTGGAATGAAATTTAATTTATGAAACTGTGTATGAAGTAACACAGTATTAACGATGTCTGTTTGGCTTTAAATGGATTGCTTTTAAAGCTTTAAGCCAAACAAGCCTTAATGACATCACCTCATCCATTATTAATGACATAATATGGAATTAAGCTTAATTAGGAAAGTATTAGGTGCCAACTAAGCATGGGCTAGCCGGCCACCTCACCAAAATGGTGTAAAAAGCTGATTTTTGATGGAGTTTTTGGCAATTAAGCAAAGTTGCCAAACCTCTATAAATAGGTGGCCATTCCTATTCAGAAAATTCAAAAATCTCAGCCAAATTCTGCCCAATTTACAGCTCAAAAACCGTCCCTTACAGCCAAGAGAAAAACAAGAACAAAAACAGAAATCCAAGTGTAGGAACCCTTAGGTGTAGTTCGGTTTTCAGCTAGGAGGAAGATAGTGAGTGCTGGAAATTTTGGACCTCTTTGTTAGCTTGTTGGCCGGCTGTTTGTGGGCTGGAAAAGGGTGAGAAAAAGTTGAAGGAAGTTTAAGGGAGTGGCCGGATTTAGTGGCTGACCTTGGTGGGCAGCAGCAGCCGAAGGCAAAAAAAAAAAAAAAAAATTCTGGGTGAGCCTAGGGAGGAGCCGGCTGTACTAGGAGCCAAGGAAGAAAGAAGTTTGGACCAACCCTAATCAAACTTAGGGTTCATCAAGGTAAAATTTCTCATAACTTGCAGCTTTCAATTTGGTTCAATTTGCAAGTTTAAATTGTATTACAAGTTATCGGTTGTACGAGCATAAGCTCGGATTTTATTTTCGGCCCCTAGGTAGGTATGTGCTTGATTTAATGTGCTAGAGTAGTATAGTATGATTTTAAATATGTTTGAATGTATGTGGATTGTATGTTAGTTGTATGGTTAAGTTTATATGCTCCTAATAGGTTTAGTTATGAGCTTGAATGCATAATTAGGTAATGAACAGATTTGGTACATGTTGTGCAAGCTGGAAAAAAAAAATCTGCACATCCTAATTATTTGAGATAAGATAATGGCTTGCATGGCTAAGTTTTTATTTGTGTTTAAGGAAAAATTAACGTTAGAAAGGCGCTGTTTGTTTGACTTAGGCTCCCGCTGGTTCGGTTGAGGTAGTGTGCACGTTTTTAGGGCGAGTACCGAATGAAGGATTTGAAACTGCCATTTCGGGTTCCAGTTACCCGGTTTTATGGAAAACAAATTTTGAGGCCCTTAGAGGCCGATTTTCGAAAAATGTAAAACATGAAAGTTGTTTAGAACAGTTTTTCCTATAAGACAGCGTGGACAGTTTTTAAAAATAAGGCTCCAACAGCCTTCGTTTTTATAGAAAACCGAGCTGACCGTGCCCAGACTTCATGCACGGCCAGGTGAACTTAAAAGGAGAAAACGAGTGGGTTAAAGTCCGAAATGGATTTTGATCAAAACATGAAAGTTTTAGAACGTTTTGAGATTTAAAACTTTGCTGAAGGAAATTTTTTCAAATTCGAATTCAGTTTTTCAAATAAAAATGTATTTCAAAAACTGTGCAGTGATCGGAAGGTTACTGCTCAAGATTTCTAAAAACAGTGTTGGAATTGGGTTTTCCTGCACGTACATTAGCAAGTTTTTAGAAAGAAGCTGCTCCAAAGGCAGTATTGACTTTCAATAATTTTTATAAAGAACCCACTCATAGGAATTTTAAAGAAAACCTTAAGTTTTCAAAAGTGGATTTTTAAACCAAGTTTCGGTGAGCAATAAACCGGAAAAGACACCGAGTTATTGGTTTGGGCCCGAAGCCCAAGGGTTATCCAACGTCACCCAATAATGAATTAAGATTATGGAATAGGGCCCTTGTTTCGAGGGTTACCTACAGGGTTATTTTAGTAACCCGTTCCTAATGTATATAAGTTAGATTATGGGGGCATATAAACGCAGAATAAAATGAATGTTGGTTGGGATAACCAACAAATTTAAAAGTAGGATTTTCAGAAATCCTTACGCTATGTCCTTTGTAATAACAGGTGATAATCTGTTATTGCGACCTGTTCAGGAGCGGCATAGCATCGGACTTAGAGTTCAAGGTAAGTACAACTCCGCCTACAGCATAGGCTTTAGTTGAATACTTGCTTAAGTATGAGTGATAAATGCTATGGTAGTTGATATGCTTAGGAAATGTTATATGTTATGAATATGCCATGATGAAATGTTCGATTATCGCTTTTTGTTTTGTTCATACAATCGTTATTTATATATCGTTATCGTTCATGCACCCCGTGTCTTAAAAAAAAAAAAAATTTCCGCTGTTTATGCTAAGTATGTATGTATGTTATGTATGTATGTATGTACGGTAACGGCCTGTGCTAGGCGGGTCGTTACAGATTACCTCAAGATTCAAGAAATTGAATCTTCCCATGGCTGCCCATAACTTAACCGGCCTCCTCCTAAGAGTTACCCGAAAAATTTATGTCCCTTGGCTGCTGCTCCTCACCAAGACCAGCCACTAAATCCGGCCACTCCTTCAGCTTTTCTCTTCCTTTTCCAGCTCACTAACAGCCGGCCAGCTTGCCCAACAAAGGGTTCCAATTTTTTTTCCAGCACTTTTCCTTGCTTCCAAACTGAAATCCGAACTCTCCCTAATGGATTCTCTCTTGGATTTCTGCTTTTGTTCTTGTTTTTTCTTGGCTGCTAAGGGTCGATTTTGGGCAGAGAAAAATGGGCAGAGTATGGCTCAATTTTCTGATTTTTTTGAATAAAATGGGCACCTATTTATAGAGGTTTTTGAAACTTTGCTTAATTGTAAAATAGTCCTCCAAAAACCAACTTTTTGCACTTTTTGCATGCTAGGTGGCCGGCCATTTCCTTGTTCTCCAAGCAAATGATGACATCATTTTGATGACATCATCTTGCTTACATCACCTATTTTTCAGAAATTGCATTTTAGCCCCGAAAGTTAAAATTCTTGCATTTATGCCCTCTAGGTGGCCGGCCCCTTACTTGGAGATCAAGCCAAGCTTATCTCACCTTGATGACATCATCTTGACTACATCACTTTGCTTACATCATCAATTTTCCAAAATTTTCACTTTAACCCCTAAAGATAAAATTTTGGCATTTTTGCCCCTGAGGTGGCCGGCCATGTCATCTCTTCTAGAGCCTTCCTTGCTTTCTTTCCAAGCTTATTTAATCCAATTATGATGTCATAAATTAAGGATAGGATGATGTCATCCATATTAAGCCCTGTTTGGCTTTTCCTCAATATTCAGTCTATTTTTCTGCTACACAGATATTTCTAATACTGTGTTTGCTTAAACACAATATTTTTATACTGTACTACAGTCCAAAATTTATCTGTGTAAAAATAAACTGAATAAAATTTTTCTTATCTCTTGGCACCTTCTTGCCCTTAATACAATACTTGGTGTGCTTGATTTTCTTGGGTGGTCTCACAGCTTATGCTTGCTAAATTGACCGTAATGAAGGTTTTTCGCAGTATAATTCCATACTGCTTTGCTATATCTTAACACCTTCATCTATTTGACCTCCCTGGTCAACCTTTGACTTTTCGGTAAACTTTGACTTTTTCGGTCAAAATTTGACCGGCATGAAATCATAGAATTTTCCTTCCCTTTTTGCTCAAGGGTCAGATGCATGACTAAGCAAACTGCTTATTGAGTCTCATAGCTAATTAAACGAGAACTCAAACATATACTGATATTTAACTCAGATCGTGAGTTTTATATCGACATACACGATCCAAACTTGAAATTTTCCTTATCTAAAAGGAAATTATAAGTTCATCAAAATTTCGGGTATTACATTCTACCCTCCTTAAAGAAATTTTCGTCCTCGAAAATTCGGATACTTCTAAGTGGCTTTTCTTCAAATCCACTATTGATCCATCGTAACTTGTTCATGTTCCCATTTTTTATACTTTAATGGGATCATGTTTCTTGTCTAGAACCATACTCTTACTTTTATATCACGTCATCATACTTTCATTCATTCTTACTTCATACTATCTTACTTTCATACTGCATACTTTCTTACTTACATACGTTCATACTTACATACTTGCATACTTCCTTACATACATACATTCATACTTACATATTTACATACTTTCATACTTATATACTTGCTTACTTACATACTTGCATACTTACATACTTATCATGCTAACATATTCTCCTTTCATATTGCATCACAAGAACTATCTTCATCAAAATTTTAGCAAGTATATCATATAACTTGCCATGTTTGAAAAACATTTCTTATCACATAACTTTTCATACATGAAAAGCGTTTCATACTTTAAAATTTTTCCACACTTGGAAAACATAGCTTAAAATAGCTTCTTTCTTGAACCTTGATCTTATGCTATTAGAACCTTTTAATTTTCATAATGGCCCCTTTCTTGGAACTCATCCCGTTCTTGGAACTTGTCCCTCAAGGATTCGGCCTATGACCCCTATCTTGGGACTTGTCCCTCAAGGATTCGGTCATTTAACGAACATAACGGCTCCTATCTTGGAACCTTTACTGTTCATAACAGCCCCTATCTTGGAATTCTTCCTCAAGGATTCGGCTGTATTTTATAAAATGAGGAATTCTATTAAGCATGATCTCAAGATTTAAGCATTTTTTTATAAAAATATTTCCTTTGAATTCTTTCAAAGTCAATAATGGAGAAAACATAATGTCGTTCGAGTGATGCAATACTTATCTTGTATCGACTAGCTACTTGCTAGATAGTAGAATGGTAGAAGCTTCTCTCATTGCTTCTAACATTTTCTTCATAACATATAATCATAATCCTTAGGAATGTCTAAAACTTCCCATTATTTCATAATTTCCCTTACTAAGGGATCATATTCTTAATTTCATCATCATACTGATAGTCATTATTCAACTTATTCTTTGTGGATTGCCTTGATATTACCACCATTCAAGGCACTAACAAACATCTTTCCATACCTATTATCATTCTTATGAGAGCATAAGTTTCACAACCACGAAACTTAAGTTCTATAGCATCTAGCTTATTTCTTAAAATGGAAACTTCCAGATTATCACCCTACTGGGGTAAGGCGATAGGCTATCTGATCTCGAAGCCTATTCATTTCTTATTGCTACTCTAGCATTTATCATCATGACTTGGCTATCATAGTTGCAAGATGAGGCTCTTGCAGAAATTGGTTCGGTTGTACCAGCAACGAACCATTTTCTAGTTTCTAATTCTAATTCTCAACATGTCTACACTTATTCCTTCATCCATATCTTAACATACCATACTAGAGATTCATCACGATCTCATCATATCCTATTGTAGGCTAGCTTATTCATCACGCTTTCGCTGCGCAACTCTGATCCACTGGCAATCATAGCCCATAAACTGTAACGACCCGCCTAGCACAGGCCGTTACCGTACATACATACATACATACTTACGTACTTATACGTAAAACAGCGGAATATATATATATATATATTTTTTTTATAAGCCTACAGATTTTGCCTTCACCTATTTATAGATGAATTCTTGTTCTTACCTTGCCAACAAGTCCTCCAACAATTTTTATTTTTTTCCAGCAATCCTAGTGTGCTGGCCGGCCATGGCTGGCCCTAGGAAATGAGTAAGCAAGGCTAAATTGACTCACCAAGGCTACTAGGTGATGTGCCTTGTGTAACGACCTGCCTAGCACAGGCCGTTACCGTACATACATACATACATACTTACGTACTTATACGTAAAACAGCGGAATATATATATATATATTTTTTTTTATAAGCCGTATAAATATATATACGCACCTACGTAAATAATTATACTGAATAATTAAAACGTTGTGTAGGTATAAATAAAGCTTGTAAAATATTAACATAATAAACAAAACGTGTGGCGGCATTATTCCCACATTTCACAGTCCAGCACACCTCGCCTTCCATCTTGTATCATTGGTTGCTGACAGGCTGCTTACCTACAGCATAGACGTAAGACAGTGAGCGAAAGCTCAGCAAGTACAACTATTAATACCGCAATATTAAAAACACAGCATAATCTAACCTAACATAACATTATATAACATAACATAGCATACCATTTCATAACCTTTCTTAAACATAACATGGCATAACATTTCATAACATAACTTGACATATCGTATGCATGATTCGTTTATTCTTCCTTATGCTCTCTTATCTCTTCATAACTTTCTTAACTTAACCTTACTTTTGGGCCCCATAACATGAGTGTTCGTACCGGGCGCGCTCTATGGACTTACTCTTGCCATAGCTCAACCCGACCTGACGCGGGTCGGTACGACACAGGCAATTGCTTGCCATCATAACTTAATCTTTCATTTGTTAATTAGTGAACATGCATCGTGATGTTTCACTCAATTAATCTTAACATAACTTAACCCTAATCATGCTTCTATAGACCATAGCATACAAAACATACGTTCATAACATAGAATCATAGCATACCAAACATACGTTCATAAAATCATAGCATTCCTAAGCTAATCTATAACACTGAGCATGTAGCATGTAGCATTCATAACTAGCAATCATACTTAGGCAAGTATTCACAACAAGCCTATGCTGTAGGCGGAGTTGTACTTACCTCGTTCGTAAATGCGGTGTCCAATCGTGGAGTTAGGTTCCGCTGGGACACCTCGTCGTGCAACGTTCTGAAATAAAAGTAAGGGTTAGAACTGTTGGTAGTATAACCAACATTCTTTTATAACCTTAGTTATAAGCCCTTACTTATTTTTACATTATCCTAACTGGTTACTTTGGTAACCCTATTCGGGTAGTTTTTAACTTTGGTTTTAAAATCTTATTTTTAGGAAATGAAAACCTTAATTTTTTTGTATATAAACCCTTTTGTTTATTTTTAAGGATTGAAAATCTTAAAACGAGACTTATAAATTTATTGACTATTGGAAACTGCCTTTGGAACAGTTTCTCAATGTCCATTCGCAGTGAAACTGCAAAAATATGCATTTTCTGTGTCAACTTTGTAAATCCTGTACAGGATTTCCATAATTCCTGTACAGTTCTCCGAAATTCATTTTCATCTTAAAATCCAGACTGAATCTGTAAAACTTGTCTTCATGAAAGTTGTAAACATTTAAAAACTCTACAACTTTTATGTTTTGGGTAAAACCCAGTTCTGGCGTTTTCGTGGTCAAAACCCCTGAGGAACTTGTCCTGGCCGTGCTCGGGTCCTGGACACCTTAGGCACGGGTTTTGGTAAAAACCGAGGCCATTGGAGCCTCATTTTACAAAACTGTTCACGTTGTCCTCTAGGAAAAACTCTACTTAAAAACTTTCATGTTTTGAGTTTCCCCTAATTCGGCCTCTAGAAGCCTCAAAAACTGTTTTTCCCGAAACTGGCCAATTTCTACCCGAGTTGGCAGTTTTCGGTTTAAAATTTCGTTTACGTCCTAAAACGTTCACCCTACCTCAACCGAACTCAGCGGGAGCCTAAAACAGACATGCATAACGTTTCTAACGTTCGGGTTCCAACATGCAAGCCAAATTTACGTTCATCCATAGCATATAAAAATCCTAGGCATTCACTTGGTTTTTTCAAATTTTTCTTGTCTCTCTCTTTCACACAAAGTTCGGATTTTGTGGAACAAAATTGCAAGAGTTTGGCTAACATTGCTAAATTGTGAACAATGCTCCCCCTATTTATAGAGGTTGGAAATTTCTCTTAATTGCACAATTTAGTCCTAAAAAAAATCAGAAATTGGACTTTGAGGGGGGGCATGTGGCCGGCCATTAACTAAGGTGGAAGACAACTAATTCTTCCAATTTTTCTTAAATCACTTAATGATGTCATAATCAAAAAGTTAATGAGGTAAGCTTATCTTAGGCTTGTTTGGCTCTTCTTGTTATGTGCAGCCCATTTTTAAGTTAATTCAGGTATTTCCAATACTGGATTTACTTAAACTCAGTATTGGTTTACCGAAATGCAGTCCAAAATTTACCGGCGTAAAAATGGACGGTATAGAACTTTTCTTATTTCGTAAAACCCTTTTGCCCTATACTTGAACTCAATGTACTTGATTTTCTAGGGTGGTTCTTAAGTCTTAAACATTTCTTATTATCTGAAAAACCGGTTTTCGTCCGGTACAATTTCCATACGGTTTCTTAATAAATCGTACAGACTCGAAGCATCATTTCTTGAACTTTTTGGATCAACCATCGACTTTCTTGTCGATTAGTGACCTTTTTGTCAAATTTTGACTTTCTTGGTCAACAGTTGACTTTTTGGTCAACCGTGACGTTTTTCGGTCAGAGTTTGACTTTTCAAGAAATTTTGCCATATTGCTCCTTTTGACTTAAAAGGTTGTTTTCTTAACTAATTAATCCTGTTTGAGTCTTATATAACCATAAAACTCACAAAACATAATTAAAACCCCTTAACTGGGCTTTTTCCATAAATGCATTTACGGTTCAATGTAAGTTTTATACAAAGAATCGTTCAGTCATAAAAATCAGGTATTACAGATTCGGCCTCTAGAAGCCTCAAAAACTGTTTTTCCCGAAACTGGCCAATTTCTACCCGAGTTGGCAGTTTTCGGTTTAAAATTTCGTTTACGTCCTAAAACGTTCACCCTACCTCAACCGAACTCAGCGGGAGCCTAAAACAGACATGCATAACGTTTCTAACGTTCGGTTTCCAACATGCAAGCCAAATTTACGTTCATCCATAACATATAAAAATCCTAGGCATTCACACAAACACCTAGCATGCACATAATCAACCACCAAGCCCTAAACCTAAACAAATCAAGCACATGCTCATAAATTACAAGCTAAGGCAGAATTTAAAAGTGGGCTTAAACCCTTACAAACCATAGCTTAAATACATTTAAATTTCTCCATATGAAATTTAAATGAAAGCTTGCTCGGTTAAGGTTTTTACCATACTCGGTTTGGCTTAGTTAGCTCGGGTTTCCACTTCCTTCCTCCTCCTCAATTCACCGGCTGTTTTGGTGATTGGCAAGTGCAAACTTGCTGCCTTCCTTGCCCCAAATCCAGCCACCAAATTGCACCAAATCCGGCTGCGTCCAACTCCAAAACCGGTTTGGATCAAGCTTGGTTTCTCCCCCCCCTAGAACCGGCCTTGCTAGGGAAAATGGGCACCAAATTTTTTCCAACTTTTTGCTTGGTTACTAACCTAAATCCGACCACCCTAAGGCCTCCCACACACTTGGTTTTGCAAATTTTTTCTTGTCTCTCTCTTTCACACAAAGTTCGGATTTTGTGGAACAAAATTGCAAGAGTTTGGCTAGCAATGCTAAATTGTGAACAATGCTCCCCCTATTTATAGAGGTTGGAAATTTCTCTTAATTGCACAATTTAGTCCTCAAAAAAAAAATCAGAAATTGGACTTTGAGGGGGGCATGTGGCCGGCCATTAGCTAAGGTGGAAGACAACTAATTCTTCCAATTTTTCTTAAATCACTTAATGATGTCATAATCAAAAAGTTAATGAGGTAAGCTTATCTTAGGCTTGTTTGGCTCTTCTTGCTATGTGCAGCCCATTTTTAAGTTAACTCAGGTATTTCCAATACTGGATTTACTTAGACTCAGTATTGGTTTACCGAACTGCAGTCCAAAATTTACCGGCGTAAAAATGGACGGTATAGAATTTTTCTTATTTCGTAAAACCCTTTTGCCCTATACTTGAACTCAATGTACTTGATTTTCTAGGGTGGTTCTTAAGTCTTAAACATTTCTTATTATCTGAAAAACCGGTTTTCGTCCGGTACAATTTCCATACGGTTTCTTAATAAATCGTACAGACTCGAAGCATCATTTCCTGAACTTTTTGGATCAACCATCGACTTTCTTGTCGATTAGTGACCTTTTTGTCAAATTTTGACTTTCTTGGTCAATAGTTGACTTTTTGGTCAACCGTGACGTTTTTCGGTCAAAGTTTGACTTAGAAATTTTGCCATATTGCTCCTTTTGACTTAAAAGGTTGTTTTCTTAATTAATTAATCCTGTTTGAGTCTTATATAACCATAAAACTCACAAAACATAATTAAAAACCCTTAACTGGGCTTTTTCCATAAATGCATTTACGGTTCAATGTAAGTTCTATACAAAGAATCGTTCAGTCATAAAAATCAGGTATTACAATCTACCCTCCTTAAAGATTTTCGTCCTCGAAAATTAGAACAAACCGGGGTTGTACTTTCTCATTTCGCTTTCTAATTCCCAGGTGGCTTCTTCTACTTTATGGTTCTTCCATAATACCTTCACCATGGGAATTGTCTTATTCCTTAGAACCTTCTCTTCTTGGTCTAGGATTCGCACAGGCTTCTCTTCATAGGTTAAGTCAGTTTGAACCTCTACTGGTTCTTGACTGAGCACATGCGAAGGATCTGACACATACTTCTTGAGCATCGATACATGGAAGACATTATGCATGGATGCTAACTCCGGCGGCAGGGCAAGTTTATAGGCCACTTTTCCAACCCTTTCCAGGATTTCAAATGGTCCAGTATACCTTGGACTAAGCTTCCCTTTCTTTCCGAATCTCATTACACCTTTCATCGGAGCTATCTTGATGAAAACCGCATCTCCGATCTGAAATTCCAAAGGCCTTCTTCGTTTATCCGCATAGCTTTTCTGACGACTGAAAGCTATGTCAAGCCTTTGTTTAATCTTCTTAATATCGTCAGAAGTCTTTCTGATGAAGTCCGTGGTCTGAAGCTGCTTCTGTCCAACTTCTTGCCAGTGAATAGGGGATCGACATTTTCTTCCGTACAGTGCTTCGAATGGAGCCATACCAATCGAAGCATGATAACTATTGTTGTAAGAAAATTCGATCAAAGACAGCTTCTGATCCCAGTTTCCTTGAAAATCCAGCACGCATGATCTCAACATGTCTTCTAGTGTCTGGATGGTCCGTTCTGACTGACCGTCAGTTTGGGGGTGAAAAGCCGTACTGAACTTCAGTTTCGACCCCATAGCATTGTGTACGCTTGCCCAAAGTCGGGAAGTGAAACGTCCGTCTCGATCCGAGATGATCGATTTTGGTACACCATGCAGTCGAACAACCTGGGATACATAGACTTCAGCCAACTTCTCCACTGAATAAGTGGCTTTGATAGCGATAAAGTGGGTAGATTTGGTTAATCGGTCGACAATAACCCAAATCGTGTCATTCCCACTTGAAGTTCTTGGCAGTCCCACGACAAAATCCATGGTAATTTGCTCCCATTTCCATTCGGGGAGCTCTATTTTCTGCAACTCTCCTCCAGGATGTTGGTGTTCTGCTTTAACTTTCTGACAAGTTAAGCATTTGGACACGAACTTCGCTATCTGATTCTTCATATTTGGCCACCAGTAGTTCTCTCGGAGATCCTTGTACATCTTAGAGGCTCCGGGATATACTGAATACGGTGTCATGTGCGCCTCTGCTAGTATCTGATCCTTCAAAAACTTGAAATCAGGAATGCAAATCCTCTCATTGAAGTAGATCATACCATCTGCAGAGGTTCTAATGTAATACCTGATTTTTCATCAATACGATTCTTTGTATAGAACTTACATTGAACCGTAAATGCATTTATGGAAAAAGCCCAGCTAAGGGTTTTTAATTATGTTTTGTGAGTTTTATGGTTATATAAGACTCAAACAGGATTAATTAATTAAGAAAACAACCTTTTAAGTCAAAAGGAACAATATGGCAAAATTTCTTGAAAAGTCAAACTTTGACCGAAAAACGTCACGGTTGACCAAAAAGTCAACTGTTGACCAAGAAAGTCAAAATTTGACAAATAGGTCATTAATCGACAAGAAAGTCGATGGTTAATCCAAAAAGTTTAAGAAATAACTTTATGTTTAGATATTGATCTGTATAAATTGCACCGGGTAAACCCGTGCCTTTTTGCAGATAAAAAGTTATGTTTAAGACATGAGAACCACCTTAGAAAATCAAGCACATTAAGTTGAAGCTTAGGGCAAAAAAGAGTTTGATGAAATAAGAAAAAATTTCATACCGTCCAGTATTACACGGATGAATTTTGGACTGCAGTTCGGTAAATCAATACTGTGCATAAGTGAATCCAGTATTGAAAATACCTGTGGTAACTTAAATATGGACTGCTTATTAGCAAAAGAGCCAAACAAGCTTAGACTTTGGCTTACCTCATGTAACTTTTTGATTATTACATCATTAGTTGAATTAAGGAAAATGGAAGAAATGAGTTGTCTTCCACCATCCTTAATGGCCGGCCACATACCCCCCTCCAATGTCCAATTTTCTGATTTTTTGAGGACCAAAGTGTGCAATGTTGAGAAGTTTCCAACCTCTATAAATAGGGGTGGCCTTTGTTCACAATTAAAAAGAAAACTTAGCCAAACTCTTGCATTTTTTCTTCACACAAATCCGGACTTAAGGGAGAAGAGAAAGGCAAGAAAAATTTGCAAAACTAAGAGTGTGTAGGGCTTAGAGTGGTCGGATTCAAGGTGGGAACCAAGCCAAAAAGTTGGGAAAAATTTTAGAACCCATTTCCCTAGCAAGGCCGGTTCTAGGGGGGGAGGAACCAAGCTAGGAGGCAGCCGGATTTTGGTGTTAGAGGCAGCCAACTTTGTGTCTTTTGGTGGCTGAACTTAAGGCAAGAAAGGCAGCAAGTTTGCACTTGCCAATCACCAAATCAGCCGGTGATTTGAGACGGAGGAAGGAAGCTGAAATTTTAGCTCACCGAGCCTAACCGAGTAAGGTAAAATCCTAACCGATTCAAGTTTCATTTAAAATTTCATATGGTGAAATTTAAATGTATTTAAGCTATGGTTTGTAAGGGTTTAAGCCCACTTTTAAATTCTGCTCTAGTTGGTAAATTATGTGCATGTGCTTGATTTGTTTAAGCTTAGGGTTTGGTGGTTCATTTATGTGCATATTGTGCATGATAAGTGTTTGATTGAATGCTTAGGGTTTTGTAGGATTATGATTTACGTTCAATTTGGCTTGCATGTTGAAATTTGAACGTTAGAAACATTATTCATGTCTGATTTAGGCTCCCGATGAGTTCGGTTGAGGTAGGGTGGACGTTTTAGGACGAACACGAAATTTTAAACCGAAAACTGTCAACTCGGGTGGGAACTGACCAGTTTCGGGAAAAACTGTTTTTGAGGCCTCTAGAGGCCGAATCAAGGAAAACTCAAAACATGAAAGTTTTTAAGTAGAGTTTTTCCTAGAGGACAACGCGGACAGTTTTGTAAAATGAGGCTCCAATGGCCTCGGTTTTTACCAAAACCCGTGCCTAAGGTGTCCAGGACCCGAGCACGGCCAGGACAAGTTCCTCAGGGATTTTGACCACGAAAACGCCAGAACTGGGTTTTACCCAAAACATAAAAGTTGTAGAGTTTTTAAATGTTTACAACTTTCATGAAGACAAGTTTTACAGATTCAGTCTGGATTTTAAGATGAAAATGAATTTCGGAGAACTGTACAGGAATTATGGAAATCCTGTACAGGATTTACAAAGTTGACACAGAAAATGCATAATTTTGCAGTTTCACTGCAAATGGACATTGTGAAACTGTTCCAAAGGCATTTTCCAATAGTCAATAATTTTATAAGTCTCATTTGAAGATTTTCAGTTTTTAAAGTCAAACAAAAAGATTGTTTTGAAGATAATTTACCCAAGTTTCCAAAGAGATGGAAAATGGGTTTTTAAACCAAACTGGGTAAATAAAATGACTACGGGTAATAACAGGAAATAATATTCGAATTACTAGGCCAAAGCCTAGAGCTCAAGTTTAACCCAGATAGGGTTAACTTTTGATGATCAAGAGTTTAATTATGATTAACCTTAAGGGTTAGTCAAGATAACCCTAAAGGAAATCATAAGTAATAAATTGGGCTATGATATAAGATTATTTGAGGTAACCCAATGATTATGGACAAGAATAAAGCCCAAGGTTAGGAATGAAACCTAACCCTAACAGTATGCATAAAGGTTTAACACATGAGGTTATCCAACGTAACCTCTTAAAGAAATTATTCATAGGGTTACTATTTGTAACCCAATAAGATATCTAGTATTTGAGACCTACATTTAGGATTACGTATGCATGTTGGTTAGTTTATCAACATTCCGCCATACTAATTAGAACCTCACCTATGTCCTAAAATGAGCAGGAGGGAACCTACAGCTGTACTCTGAGAGGAAGCAGCTTAACGTAGGACATAGCTAGAGAGGTAAGTACAACTCCACCTGCAGCATGAACAAAATGTTTTTGTTACATGTTATGTTTTTACGAAATCATGTATTGATTTACATGATTTACCTAAGTTATGTTATGAAAAGCGGTGTCATGATAAGTTAAGTATGTTATGACAAGTATAAGTATGATATGATGAGTTACGTTATGATAAGGTTACGTCATGTATGTCATGTTATGATAAGTTATGTCATGATAAGTTTATGTATGTCAAGTTATGTTATGTTATGACATGGTAATTTATGTTAGCATGTATTATGTTTGTGACATCATGAAGCATGTTCACCATTATTAAATCACATGGTAAGAATAAGTTAAGTTAGGAGTTAAAGACCCGATAATGTTATTGTGTCGTACCGACTTGCCACAAGGGCGGGTTTAAACGGTTAAGTCAATGGTTTGAATTGGATTGGACTGCCTACCCCAATCACTCTATGCAAACAATTAGTTTCATAGTTTGACTTGGTTTGGATTGGCCGCCTCCAACCACTCCATGGATGAGTACTACGGTACGAGCATGTATGACATATAAGGGTTTATAACCAAGATATTGAAAACATAGTAGCTTTGAAAAAGAACATAATCGGTTCACGCATTTTATATGTTAAAAAAATGTTTTTGTGGATTGAATATTGTACTTACTGGGCAATTAGCTCATTACTTACGTTCATGCTGTAGGTAAGCAACCTAACGGCAGTACTTGATGCAAAACTGTGAAGAGTTGGTGCTGCGGACTGTGAAACGTGGGATGGACACCGCCACGGGTTTGGAAAATATGTTTTTATAAAATACGTTTGTAAAATGTGTTTTGTTATGTTTAAGAAAAGTTTCAAGTATGTATGGCAAGCAAGTTGCCTCGTGTTGTACCGATCCGCGCTAAGTCGGGTCTGGTCCACGATATTAGTACTCGTGTGAGTACATACGAATATGCATGATGATAAGTTAAGTTTAAGTTTGAAAGTAAAATAGCTTTTAAAATCAAGTTTAAAGTTTGAAGAAAAGAAAAGAATAAAAGAAAAATTTATTCTGAAATTTTCTATAAGGTTAAGTATTTAAGATTGAGTTTTAATTTAAGTAAGGTGACGACCCGGCGAAGGAAGTCGGGGCGTTACATCTAAACTCCTTATTTCTCCCGCCAAAGAGTTGTGCCTTGATCAACAGAGAATCCTTTCCTTGAAGGTTCTTGATGGACTCCATTAAATTGGACTGGAGGGTTAAGGTGGATAACTTTCCCGTTATCATCTCAAGGTTGAAGTCAGAGATTTCCTTTTGAAGCGGCTTGGGCAGCAGTACCGAAGACATCAGCACGCCAGATGACTTCCTGCTTAAGGCGTCTGCTACTTTGTTCGCCTTGCCAGGATGGTAAAGGATCTCGCAGTCGTAGTCCTTTACGAGTTCAAGCCATCTTCGCTGCCTCATATTGAGCTCCTTCTGGGTAAAGATGTATTTGAGACTTTGGTGATCGGTGAAAATCTCACATCTATTCCCATACAGGTAGTGCCTCCAGATCTTCAATGCGAACACCACCGCAGCGAGCTCTAGATCGTGCGTCGGGTAATTCTTCTCGTGATCCTTCAGTTGTCGAGAAGCATACGCGACCACTTTACCTTGCTGCATTAGGACTGCTCCTAGTCCCGTCTTAGAAGCGTCGCTGTAGATCACGAAATTTCCTGCTTCAACATCTGGAATAATCAAAACAGGCGCACTTGTCAGCTTCCTCTTAAGCTCTTGGAAATTCTCTTCGCATTTAGAAGTCCATTCGTACTTCTTTCCTTTGCGCGTAAGGGTCGTGAGAGGGGCTGCTATCTTAGAAAATCCTTCAACAAAGCGGCGATAATAACCGGCTAATATGAGGAAACTCCTTATTTCTGTTACGCTCGTGGGTCTTGACCATAAGCTAACTGCTTCTACCTTGGCTGGGTCCACAGAAATCCCTTCTTGTGACACCACGTGGCCTAAGAAATGCACCTTTTCGAGCCAAAATTCACATTTTGTGAACTTTGCGTAGAGCTGATGTCGTCGTAACATTTCCATCACTATCCTTAAATGCTGCACATGTTCTTCCCGGGACCTTGAATAGATCAGGATATCGTCGATGAAGACAATGACGAACTTGTCCAGATATTCCTTGAACACTCGGTTCATCAGGTCCATGAAAGCAGCTGGAGCATTGGTTAACCCGAAAGGCATAACCAAAAATTCGTAGTGTCCGTAGCCTGTCCAAAAAGCCGTCTTGGAAATATCTGAATCTCTGATTCTGAGCTGATGATAGCCAGATCGTAGATCGACTTTCGAAAACACTCTTGCTCCTCTGAGTTGATCGAACAAATCGTCAATCCTTGGAAGAGGATACTTGTTCTTGATGGTGATCTTGTTCAGCTCGCGATAATCGATGCACATACGTAGAGATCCATCCTTTTTCTTCACGAATAACACAGGTGCTCCCCATGGAGAGTAACTCTATCGGATAAACCCCTTATCAAGCAGTTCTTGTAGCTGCAATTGGAGTTCCCTAAGTTCAGCAGGTGCCATACGATAAGGCGCCTTCGATACTGGAGCAGCTCCGGGCAATAGCTCAATTTCGAATGAAATTTCGCGTTCCGGCGGAAGCCCTGGTAGCTCTTCTGGGAAGATATCCACATGCTCCCTGATAACGGGTACGTCTTCCGGTGTCCACTTCACTTCTTGCTCCTTGTTCAACATGTTAGCTAAATACCCTTGACAGCCATTAGCTAACATTTTCCACGCCTTCATAGCTGAAACCAATCGGGTTGCTGAGCTACGAGGTTGTCCGTAGAAGCTGAATTCTTCCTCGCCATATGGGTTGAAAATCACACAACGCTTCCGACAGTCGATCTTAGCGTTGTATTTCCCAAGAAAATCCATCCCCAAGATCACATCGAAATCCTGTAGCTTGATTGCGATGAGATCTACGTACAGCTCTCTGCCACAAATAATCACGGAGGTATTTCGTATCCAACAGTTGGACCACAAAACTTCTCCAGATGGCAAGGAGGTTTTAAAAGGTTGGCTTAATCTATCCACACCTCTTCCTAATTTCTGGGCGAACTCCAATGATATAAATGAATGAGTGGCACCAGAATCAAACAGGGCAATTGCTTCATAAGTGGTGATAGAGATCTGACCTGTCACCACATGTGAAGTGCCTGCTTCCGCATCTCCCCTTGTATAGGCGTAGATTCGGGCTTGAGGCTCAGGAGCTTCCAATCTTCCTTGGCCTATGGAAGGTCCTTCTAGTCTAGTCTGGGCCGCATGAAGCTGACTGTTTGGGTTCCTGTTCTGGTACGGAGGGTTCTGGCCTTGCTTATTCATATTGCAGTTCTTCGCAAAATGTCCCTCCTTTCCGCACAGATAGCACTCATTAGTCCCCATTCTGCAAACGCCCGGATGTTTTCTGCCGCACTTTGTACATACCGGGTAGTCAGAGTTATTACCCTCATTTCCTCTATTATTCCTCTTTTGAGGGAAACTTTGTTGCTGGCCCTGTCCAGAAAAATTTCCCTTTCTCTTGTTCCTCCCAAACTGTTTGGAACTTTGAGCAGGGTTATTATTCTGACCTTTCTGATTGGCCTCAGCACTCTGACGGGGCTGGGTCTGCTTAGTAACGGCCTTTTCTTCCTTCTTGGCCTTGTAAAACTGCGCCCTTGCTTCCTTGTCCTGGTTGATCCAGTATTCAGCTCGTATTGCTCTGCTCACGCAGTCGGATACCAGGGTAGGTGGGCTGCTTCTTGCACTAACTTGCTTGGATATGTCGGTCCGGAACATCTTCATCATTCTCCGAACCTTCTCTATCTCGTTCGGTACCAGCTCCGGGCACAAGCGCGCTAGCTGTTCGAACTTCTTAATGGCTTCCATCACCGTCATAGACCCTTGCTTGAAGCTGGTGAATTCGTCCTGTTGAGCGGCAAGGACTTCTCTGTTGTAGTACATACTACGAAACTCAGTCACAAAATCCTGCCAGCTCATTGCCATGACGTTCCTACGCATCTGAACGGTTATCCACCAGTGTCTCGCGTCCTTCTTAAGAGCAAAAGAAGCACATAAGACTTTCTCCTGTTCAGTAAGCCGCATAAAGTCTAGGATAACTTGGATGTCTATCAACCAGTTGTCTGCGGCTATTGGGTCTGTTGTTCCCTCAAATTCAGGCGCTTTCATCCGCCTAAACCTCTCATATAACAAATCCTCTCTTGCCGGAGGTGGATCTGCCGGTACCCCAGCAGGTGCTACTGGTACCTCAGCATGTCGCGGAACATTGGGCACTGGAGGTGCCACTGGAGGTGCTTGCTCCGCGGGTAAGGGAACCTCGTTGACCTGGGGTCTCTGGTGTAACTGAGCTAGCTGCTCTCTCAGCTGGTTTGTCTCTTGTTGCTGCTCGAGCAACTGTCGTTGTAAATTGGCTACAAGGGTCGCTAGATCTGGCGCAGGTGGATTCACTGGTGCAGCCTTGCGCGTGCGAACCATTTTTAAATTCCTATTTAAATCATAAGAAAAGATATTACTAACCATTAATATCCTTTCTTTGCATTCATATCTTAACATATTATATCACAATATTGTCATATCATAATATAATATACTTATCATATCGTATCATAAACATTCATATCATATCATTCATAACTTGCTATTTCATATATTTTTCTTGTAAACTGTCTTTTTGTAAACTCACAAAAGGTACATCATATTTACTTAACTTGTAATTACTTTTCTTTACATCATGCATATCATACTTACATTATCACATTTACATTTCTTATACATATACAAAGTCAAAACTTTGAGATGGAAGTGTCTACCACTTTACCATCGTACAAAAGTACAAGCCTAATATCAAAATAAAATAAGCTAGTACATCAGTCTCTAAACATATACATATACACGTGATCTGAGCCTAATCTAACTCTGCTACCGTAACGGTGGAGATATCGGAGTCGTCCTCTCCGTCATCGTCTGGGATCTCCTCGGGATCCTCCTCAAAATTATCTCCCTCGTCGGGCCATCCTACAAACACTGGCCCGTCATCGTCATCATCCTCATCGAGCCATCCTCCGAATCCTGGCTCGTGATCGGGCTCCTCGTCATCGTCCTCGTCATCACTAGATATGACGATGATCGGAGGGTCCTCGGGCGCATCAGCATCCATGTCCTCATCAGCATCATAACCATCATCCTCGGCCTCCTGTACCGGGTCGGGTATTGGATCCTCCTGGTCGACCGGGTCTGGCTCATAAGCGGGCTCTGGCTCATATATCGGCTCCGGCTCGTAAACCGGCTCGGGCATCTCGGCGTCATCGACTGGTATCTCATGCTCTGCTACGTGAGCATCGGCCTGCAAATCTTGTGCGATGACCTCCGCAGCTAAAATGTACCCGATCATATGGGCCACTGTCATAATCTGCGTCGGTATGGGCGTGTGCTGACGGATCTGTGCAGGTAGTCCGTCCCGCAGAATCACTATAGACTGTAATCCTGAATGCGGTATGTCCAACGGAATGTGAGGCAACATAGCCTCCTGGAATCTCCGACAATAGTGATCCATCGGCTCATGTGGATAGGCTCGCCAGTCATCGATCATCATGTAATACCGCTCGTGCTGCATATCCCGATAAATCTCGGGATCTCGATAATGCTCGTCTATCCCATCGTCCAGCACCGGTCCATAGCGGTTAGTCATGCAGACACAAAAGTGTGCCCACGTACGAGCAGGTAACGTCCCCTCGCCGATCGTCATCCACCATAACCGTGCATCGGCTGCCAAACATCGACTAGCCAATGAAACATGTAGATGTGGCTCTATGTGGCAAAGGAGGAAAATCATCTCCAGATCGTAGAACCAGACCGATAATGCCACCGTCCGGGGTGTTCCATCGAATAGTAGAGGCCGTGACTCGTAGAATGCTGAAACCGCGCGTCGGTCCTCTTCTACGGGCTCCGGATCCATAATCGTAAATCTAATCATACATATTCGCATAATAATTATTAACATATGAAAATAAAATTTTAACTTACAATGATGGAGGCGATGGCAGGCTGACTGTGAAATTTAGTCGCAGGAAAACGCTCTGATACCAACTCTGTAACGACCCGCCTAGCACAGGCCGTTACCGTACATACATACATACATACTTACGTACTTATACGTAAAACAGCGGAATATATATATATATATATTTTTTTTTATAAGCCGTATAAATATATATACGCACCTACGTAAATAATTATACTGAATAATTAAAACGTTGTGTAGGTATAAATAAAGCTTGTAAAATATTGACATAATAAACAAAACGTGTGGCGGCATTATTCCCACATTTCACAGTCCAGCACACCTCGCCTTCCATCTTGTATCATTGGTTGCTGGCAGGCTGCTTACCTACAGCATAGACGTAAGACAGGGAGCGAAAGCTCAGCAAGTACAACTATTAATACCGCAATATTAAAAACACAGCATAATCTAACCTAACATAACATTGTATAACATAACATAGCATACCATTTCATAACCTTTCTTAATCATAACATGGCATAACATTTCATAACCTTCCTTAATCATAACATGGCATAACATCTCATAACCTTTCTTAATCATAACATGGCATAACATCTCATAACATAACTTGACATATCGTATGCATGATCCGTTTATGCTTCCTTATGCTCTCTTATCTCTTCATAACTTTCTTAACTTAACCTTACTTTTGGGCCCCATAACATGAGTGTTCGTACCGGGCGCGCTCTATGGACTTACTCTTGCCATAGCTCAACCCGACCTGACGCGGGTCGGTACGACACAGGCAATTGCTTGCCATCATAACTTAATCTTTTATTTGTTAATTAGTGAACATGCATCGTGATGTTTCACTCAATTAATCTTAACATAACTTAACCCTAATCATGCTTCTATAGACCATAGCATACAAAACATACGTTCATAACATAGAATCATAGCATTCCTAAGCTAATCTATAACACTGAGCATGTAACATGTAGCATTCATAACTAGCAATCATACTTAGGCAAGTATTCACAACAAGCCTATGCTGTAGGCGGAGTTGTACTTACCTCGTTCGTAAATGCGGTGTCCAATCGTGTAGTTAGGTTCCGCTGGGACACCTCGTCGTGCAACGTTCTGAAATTAAATAAAAGTAAGGGTTAGAACTGTTGGTAGTATAACCAACATTCTTTTATAACCTTAGTTATAAGCCCTTACTTATTTTTACGTTATCCTAACTGGTTACTTTGGTAACCCTATTCGGGTAGTTTTTAACTTTGGTTTTAAAATCTTATTTTTAGGAAATGAAAACCTTAATTTTTTGTATATAAACCCTTTTGTTTAATTTTAAGGATTGAAAATCTTAAAACGAGACTTATAAATTTATTGACTATTGGAAACTGCCTTTGGAACAGTTTCTCAATGTCCATTTGCAGTGAAACTGCAAAAATATGCATTTTCTGTGTCAACTTTGGAAATCCTGTACAGGATTTCCATAATTCCTGTACAGTTCTCCGAAATTCATTTTCATCTTAAAATCCAGACTGAATCTGTAAAACTTGTCTTCATGAAAGTTGTAAACATTTAAAAACTCTACAACTTTTATGTTTTGGGTAAAACCCAGTTCTGGCGTTTTCGTGGTCAAAACCCCTGAGGAACTTGTCCTGGCCGTGCTCGGGTCCTGGACACCTTAGGCACGGGTTTTGGTAAAAACCGAGGCCATTGGAGCCTCATTTTACAAAACTGTGCACGTTTTCCTCTAGGAAAAACTCTACTTAAAAACTTTCATGTTTTGAGTTTCCCCTGATTCGGCCTCTAGAAGCCTCAAAAACTGTTTTTCCCGAAACTGGCCAATTTCTACCCGAGTTGGCAGTTTTCGGTTTAAAATTTCGTTTACGTCCTAAAACGTTCACCCTACCTCAACCGAACTCAGCGGGAGCCTAAAACAGACATGCATAACGTTTCTAACGTTCGGTTTCCAACATGTAAGCCAAATTTACGTTCATCCATAACATATAAAAATCCTAGGCATTCACACAAACACCGAGCATGCACATAATCAACCACCAAGCCCTAAACCTAAACAAATCAAGCACATGCTCATAAATTACAAGCTAAGGCAGAATTTAAAAGTGGGCTTAAACCCTTACAAACCATAGCTTAAATACATTTAAATTTCTCCATATGAAATTTAAATGAAAGCTTGCTCGGTTAAGGTTTTTACCATACTCGGTTTGGCTTGGTTAGCTCGGGTTTCCACTTCCTTCCTCCTCCTCAATTCACCGGCTGTTTTGGTGATTGGCAAGTGCAAACTTGCTGCCTTCCTTGCCCCAAATCCAGCCACCAAATTGCACCAAATCCGGCTGCCTCCAACTCCAAAACCGGTTTGGATCAAGCTTGGTTTCTCCCCCCCCTAGAACCGGCCTTGCTAGGGAAAATGGGCACCAAATTTTTTCCAACTTTTTGCTTGGTTACTAACCTAAATCCGACCACCCTAAGGCCTCCCACACACTTGGTTTTGCAAATTTTTTCTTGTCTCTCTCTTTCACACAAAGTTCGGATTTTGTGGAACAAAATTGCAAGAGTTTGGCTAGCAATGCTAAATTGTGAACAATGCTCCCCCTATTTATAGAGGTTGGAAATTTCTCTTAATTGCACAATTTAGTCCTAAAAAAAAAATCAGAAATTGGACTTTGAGGGGGGCATGTGGCCGGCCATTAGCTAAGGTGGAAGACAACTAATTCTTCCAATTTTTCTTAAATCACTTAATGATGTCATAATCAAAAAGTTAATGAGGTAAGCTTATCTTAGGCTTGTTTGGCTCTTCTTGCTATGTGCAGCCCATTTTTAAGTTAACTCAGGTATTTCCAATACTGGATTTACTTAGACTCAGTATTTGGTTTACCGAACTGCAGTCCAAAATTTACCGGCGTAAAAATGGACGGTATAGAATTTTTCTTATTTCGTAAAACCCTTTTGCCCTATACTTGAACTCAATGTACTTGATTTTCTAGGGTGGTTCTTAAGTCTTAAACATTTCTTATTATCTGAAAAACCGGTTTTCGTCCGGTACAATTTCCATACGGTTTCTTAATAAATCGTACAGACTCGAAGCATCATTTCCTGAACTTTTTGGATCAACCATCGACTTTCTTGTCGATTAGTGACCTTTTTGTCAAATTTTGACTTTCTTGGTCAACAGTTGACTTTTTGGTCAACCGTGACGTTTTTCGGTCAAAGTTTGACTTTTCAAGAAATTTTGCCATATTGCTCCTTTTGACTTAAAAGGTTGTTTTCTTAATTAATTAATCCTGTTTGAGTCTTATATAACCATAAAACTCACAAAACATAATTAAAAACCCTTAACTGGGCTTTTTCCATAAATGCATTTACGGTTCAATGTAAGTTCTATACAAAGAATCGTTCAGTCATAAAAATCAGGTATTACATAAACTCATCTGGATAAGCGCGCCAAGCTGCAACATAACTGACGTATCGTCTTCATATCGTGCAGCCACTCAGCAAATGCAGCCACTTCTTGAGTCCCATCGAAGATGCGTGACTCTATTACTTTGGATGCTAATGAAATCGAAGTCTTGCGGTCCTCTTCAATCGTACCCGGGTTTTAAACCAGGTTCATATCTATACTATTATAAAACTACGATCTCACATAGTTACTATACTAACTAGAGTAAGAAAACTTACTTACAAAACTGTGGCTCTGGCGGCAGAACTGTGAAATTGGATGGCAGAAAAACTTGCTCTGATACCATCTCTGTAACGCCCCGAACCGTCACGCGTAGGGGCGTCCTACTGCGCAAACGTGGGCCGTTACATTACTTGCTTAACTTACTTCTTAATTTAAAAAGCTTAAACTGCGGAAAATTCGGAGTAAAAATTTTTTTCTTTTCTTACTTTGAACTTAACTTATCTTCATGCATAACCATATGTACTCACTCGAGTACTGAGCTTTTATAATGATATTGAAAGCTAACATCATCATACAGTGGACCAATCCGACCTAATGCGGTTCGGTACAACACGAGGCAACTTGTTGCCATCATCCTTAAAAACCATTCCTTAACTCGTTCTTGAAAACAATTTCTTAAAAATAGTTTTCTTCTTGAAATCGGTTTCTTATCCATACTATCACATAACATAAAACACATCTTTTAAATATATTTTTCAAAACATATTTTACATAGCATAAATTCAAAACCCGTGGCGGTGTCCATCCCACATTTCACAGCCTGTAGCACCAGCCTTCACAGCTTTGCATCACGTATCGCCGGTAGGTTGCTTAACCTACAGCATGAACGTAAGTAATGAGCTTATGCCCAGTAAGTACAACGTGCAATCCGCAAAACATTTTTAACAAAGGAATGCATGAACCAATTAGGTTTTCTTATGAATCGATTAAATTTTCATTTATTATCTTGATTCTTATTTATTTGTATATCATGTGTGCACGTACCGTGGTCCATCACCATGGAATGGCTGGAGGCAGCCAATCCAAACCAACTCAAACCATGAAACAAATTGTTTAACATGGAGTGATTGGGGCAGCCAATCCAACTCAGCCCAAACCATAGACTAAACCATTTAAACCCGCCATCATGGCAAGTCGGTACGACACAATGACCTTAGCTTATCTTAACATGTGTTCTTACCATGTAGTTAATATTAGTGGACATGCTACATGATGTCACTATATTAAAACATAACATAACATGAACCATTACATAACCGTCGTAACATAAATCATCATAGCATAGCATCGTAACATAGTATCTTAACATATACGTCATGACATAAACCTCATAACATAGCATCATAACATTTCATTTTATCATAAACATCATGACATAAACCTCATAACATAGTATCATAACATTTCATCTTATCATAAACATCATGACATAAACCTCATAACATAGCATCACAACATAGTATCATATCATAGAGTAAGTACCATAAATCATCAACATATGATTTCTTGAAAAATATGTTCTTTAAAAACATTTTGCCCATGCTGTAGGCGGAGTTATACTTACTTGTCGTCCTATGCTCTTGGTTAATCATCCGAATTATGGCACGACAATAGTTCCTACTCCTGTTTCCAAACAGGACGTAAGATAAGAGCCATAGACATTCTATCTTACCATAAATCATAATCATTAAATGTTGGTGTCCTAACCAACATTTATGAGTAGCCTTAGTTATATTATATGTTCCCTCCTATAACAACTTACGATAGCTGTTTGGTTACATGCCGTAACCCTAGGGTTTATGGTCCAACATACTTAAATAATATCAAACTAGGTTACTTCTGGTAACCTTGGGTACTAAGCCCAACAATTCTTAATCCATCATCTATTGGGTTATTACAAATAACCCTAGATCATAAATTTCGGTATCTTATTGGGTTACGTTGGGTAACCCTTAAGGTGATAAACCTTGGTTAAATCTTAGTCAACCAAAGTCAACCTTCCATGGTCAAACTTGGGCTTTGGGAGTCAAGCCCAATAACTCGGGTATCCTTCCCGGTTACCATCCGTTATTGTCTTGTTACTTAACCTTGGCTTTAAAATCCATTTTTCCCTTTGTTTCGGAAAATTTGTTGAATTCAACTTAAAAACCTTTGCTTAACTTATAAAATGTGTTAAGGGCTGAAAACTGCCATTGGAACAGTTCTCACAATCAAAACATTGGGGTTTGGTGTAAAATACAGTTTTCCTATATTGTTCTAGAAAATCCTGTACACGTGCAAGAATTCCCTGCTCATGTTTTGTTTTTCTGAAAATCCTGTGCTAGAATTTCTATTTCCTGCACAGTCTTTAGAATCCAATTTTTACTTTAAAATCAGTTCCGAATTTGATAAAACTTTCTTCATAAAAGTTGTAGATCTCAGATAATACTACAACTTTCATGTTTTGAGGAAAACCCAGTTCTGCTTGGATTCTTGTCAGTTTTAATTTGAAACTTACTGGACGTGTAGACTAGGTCCGGGCAGATTAGCCTCGGATTTTCGTAAAAACGGAGGCCATTGGAGCCTTATTTTGAAAAACGGTTTACGAAGCCCTCTAGGAAAAACCATTATCTACAACTTTGTAGTTTTGAGTTTCTTCAAATTCGGCCTCTAAGGGCCTCAAAATACCATTTCCAGAACACTGCCCAGTCTTGACCCGAGACTGGCAGTTTCGGTTCTTAATTTCGTTTTACGTCCTAAAACGTGCACGCTACCTCAACCGACCACAGCGGGAGACTAAAGTCACACATGCAATCATTTCTGACATTCCAATGCATCATACATTCAATCTTAAACCTATGGGAACATATAACAAACACATGGTAGGCATATTGCAAACATGCATCAAAATCATAAACTAGAGACCACCAACCCTAATCAAGCATAATTAAGCACTTAAAGGTGAGCTTATGCTCTTACATTCAATGCTGTAAATACACATAAACTGAAGCTCAAATTAACAGCTTAGGGCTAATGGAGATTACCTCAAGATTCAAGAAATTGAATCTTCCCATGGCTGCCCATAACTTAACCGGCCTCCTCCTAAGAGTTACCCGAAAAATTTCTGTCCCTTGGCTGCTGCTCCTCACCAAGACCAGCCACTAAATCCGGCCACTCCTTCAGCTTTTCTCTTCCTTTTCCAGCTCACTAACAGCCGGCCAGCTTGCCCAACAAAGGGTTCCAATTTTTTTTCCAGCACTTTTCCTTGTTTCCAAACTGAAATCCGAACTCTCCCTAATGGATTCTCTCTTGGATTTCTGCTTTTGTTCTTGTTTTTTCTTGGCTGCTAAGGGTCGGTTTTGGGCAGAGAAAAATGGGCAGAGTATGGCTCAATTTTCTGATTTTTTTGAATAAAATGGGCACCTATTTATAGAGGTTTTTGAAACTTTACTTAATTGCAAAATAGTCCTCCAAAAACCAACTTTTTGCACTTTTTGCATGCTAGGTGGCCGGCCATTTCCTTCTTCTCCAAGCAAATGATGACATCATTTTGATGACATCGTCTTGCTTACATCACCTATTTTTTAGAAATTGTATTTTAGCCCCCGAAATTTAAAATTCTTGCATTTATGCCCTCTAGGTGGCCGGCCCCTTACTTGGAGATCAAGCCAAGCTTATCTCACCTTGATGACATCATCTTGACTACATCACTTTGCTTACATCATCAATTTTCCAAAATTTTCACTTTAACCCCTAAAGATAAAATTTTGGCATTTTTGCCCCTGAGGTGGCCGGCCATGTCATCTCTTCTAGAGCCTTCCTTGCTTTCTTTCCAAGCTTATTTAATCCAATTATGATGTCATAAATTAAGGATAGGATGATGTCATCCATATTAAGCCCTGTTTGGCTTTTCCTCAATATTCAGTCCATTTTTCTGCTACACAGATATTTCTAATACTGTGTTTGCTTAAACACAATATTTTTATACTGTACTACAGTCCAAAATTTATCTGTGTAAAAATAAACTGAATAAAATTTTTCTTATCTCTTGGCACCTTCTTGCCCTTAATACCATACTTGGTGTGCTTGATTTTCTTGGGTGGTCTCACAGCTTATGCTTGCTAAATTGACCGTAATGAAGGTTTTTCGCAGTA
Source organism: Ficus hispida (assembly GCA_025413025.1). Lineage (NCBI taxonomy): Eukaryota > Viridiplantae > Streptophyta > Magnoliopsida > Rosales > Moraceae > Ficus > Ficus hispida. The sequence continues at coordinate 2,774,598 of CM046374.1, forward strand.
TAATTCCATACTGTTTTGCTATATCTCAACACCTTCATCTATTTGACCTCCCTGGTCAACCTTTGACTTTTCGGTAAACTTTGACTTTTTCGGTCAAAATTTGACCGACATGAAATCATAGAATTTTCCTTCCCTTTTTGCTCAAGGGTCAGATGCATGACTAAGCAAACTGCTTATTGAGTCTCATAGCTAATTAAACGAGAACTCAAACATATACTGATATTTAACTCAGATCGTGAGTTTTATATCGACATACACGATCCAAACTTGAAATTTTCCTTATCTAAAAGGAAATTATAAGTTCATCAAAATTTCGGGTATTACAATGACTAAGCAAGGCTATAGGACTGACTCATCAAGGCTACTAGACGATGTGTCAAGCCCTCAAGATGGCTGGCCCTTAGAGTGATGACGTGTCAAAACCTCAGCTTGCCACGGATGCGAGGCTAAGAATGCTTATTCATTCAAGCTAGGCCACGAGGTGTCCTAATTCTAGGGTGGCCGGTTTTAGGGGTGGCTTGGCAAGGCCTTGGCTTGCCAAACAAGCACAGCTAGTGAGCTTAGTCACCAAAGCTACTCCATGTGGTGTCAACCTCCCACAATGGTCGGTCATTGCATGATGAAGTGTGAGAGTTTTAGCTTGCCAAATAAGTGCAGCTAGTGAGCTTACTAACCATGACTAGTCCATGAGGTGTCTTGACCCCATGGTGGCCGGCCTTAGGTGGTTTAGTGTGCTTGCCATTGCTAGCCACTTAAGCAAAACTATGGTGCTTACTCACCAAGACTAATTCTTGATGTGTCTAGCCAAGGTGATGGCCGGTTTTCCTTGGTGTGCCACATGGAAAATCTTTGCTTGTTGATGCATCACATATAACCAAGTAAGCAAGGCTATGGTGCTTACTAAGCAAAGCTAGGTTTCTAGGTGTCAAACTAACCAAGAAACACCTAATTCCTTATTTGCTTATCAGTCCTTAAAAACATCATATTTGCTTGAAAATCTTCATAAGGTGGCCGGCCATTCATGCTAGGTGTCAAGATGACAACTTGCAACATAGCTTAGTAAGCAAAGCTATTATGCTTACTAAGCAAAGCTAAAATTGTGAGGTGTCAATTTCTAGTAAACCTCAAATTTTCATACTTTGCCTATTGGTCCTTAAGAGCAAAATATTTGCTCATTGACCCTTGAGGTGGCCGGTCCCTTTGTAAACAAGTGTAAGCATATGATTGGTTAATTTTGAACCAATCAAACTTAGCTTGATTCCTTGGTTTCCAACTAGGTTAACCAAACTTAAAAAATCAGCATAAGCTTAATTGAACTAGGAAATCCAACCAGAAATATCCATAGTTCCATAAATTTACAAATTTATCTATCAAACCACAATTTTCACAAAATTGCACTTTGGCTCCTAAAGGCAAAAACATTTGCACTTTAGTCCTTAAAGGGTGGCCGGCTTTGAAACTTGGCTTCCAATTCTTGCTTAGTCATCCATTTAAGGACGATGTGTCAACCGATAAAGCCCCATAGGCTATCCTCTTAAATACAGTCCATTTCAAATACTGTTTTCAACTAACAACAGTATAATTGTACTGGACCACTGTCCAGAATTTATCTATACTTAACTGGACTGCGTATAGGATTTCCTTAAGACTTGAAACTACTTATTTGTTTGCAATGACGGTTTGTCGCAGTAAAATTTTCATACTGATAATTATACTGCAGTCTCGTCTCAGAAAAACATAAAATCAACTTGGTCAAACATTGATCGGCATAAAATCATAAATTCCTATTTTGCCCTTTTTCTCAAAAGGCTTCACGCTTGACTAAAGCAAGCTATTACTGAGTCTCGTAGATACTTAAACGAGAACTCAAACATTTACTGATATTTAACTCAGATCATGAGTTTCATATTGACATACTAGATTCAAACTTGTGATTTTCCTTATCTAAAAGGAAATCATTGGTTCATCAAAATTCCGGGTATTACATTTAGTATTTACTTTTCAAAACTATAATGACGTAAAATAACTTGTACTTAACTAATATTTACTTATCAAAAGTATCGTAATCATAAAATAACTTTGTACTAAACAAAGCATACACATATATATTTCAAAACGCGTAGCAGTCTCCATTCCCACGTTTCATAGTTCGCCGTGCCATGCCTCACCGCCTTGCATCAATAATTGCCAGTAGGAAGCTTACCTAGAGCATAAACGTAAGTTGTGAGCTTTGGCTCGGCAAGTACAACCTTGAACCCGCAAAACAACATAATAAAGCAATGCATGAACCAATTATGCTTTCACTTTTGCTTTCATAGTTTTGGGCCCCTTACAAGTGTACGTACCGTGGCGCACAGTCATGGAGTGGTTGGGGCGGCCAGCCCAGTCCAACTCAAACCATGAACCAAACCTGACCTAGAGCAGGTCGGTACGACACACCATACTTAAAAACATTTTCTTAAAACATTTTTTTCTTAAAAACATAATCTTCTTCTTACCATATGATTTATTATTTGTGAACATGCCTCATGATGTCACAATAATAAACATACATCATAATAAACATACATCATATATAACACATAAATGCATGATATTTTAAAAACATGCAAACTCATAAAACCATTTGCCTATGCTGTAGGCGGAGTTGTACTTACAGGTTTCGCTATATCCTGGGGTTTCTCATTCCGACAGGTTACCTCAAAAGGTTACCTTCCTGTTTTCAAAAAGGGAAGTAAGATAAGAATCATCCTATCTTACCTTAACTTACTTCATTAAATGTTGGTACCCGAACCAACATTTATCTGTGACCCTAGATATATGTCCCCCTCATAAGCTTAATAATAATCCTTATTGGTTACTAAGTGTAACCTTAGGGCATAAGCCCTAATGGTAATCAAACAGTATTCTGTTTGATTACTTAATAAACTTTGGGCTTAAGGTCCAATGATCTTGATATGGGTACACTATTAGGTTACTATGAGTGACCTTAAATGTAGGCCCATCTTGGGTGAAAATTTAAAAAGCCTGTTGGGCTTATAAGGCCCAACAATTAAGGTGGTATCCTTTGAGGTTACCTTACATAAATCTTGGACTCAAGGCCCAACATACAACCTTTGGTTCTTAATTAACTAGGCCCAATTAAATTTAGGTAACCTATATAGTTATAATAGGTTACCAATTGGCTTACCTTGCTTAATTTGCTTAATTAATTTATTTCTTACTAAACTGAGCTTAATTAATCATTTAAAACTGCTTTTAAATAAAACTGTGTTGGTTTTGCAGAAATTTGGTAAAAACAGTTAAATTGGCAGTGCATATGCAGGAATTTCCTGTGCATGCATTGTTTCAAATTTCTGAATCAGAGCTTGCTCTACTGATTCAGGTTTACTTTAAAATCTGTTTGGATTTTGAAAAACTTTTCTTCATGAAAGTTTTAGATACTGAAAAACTCTACAACTTTCATGTTTTGAGAAAAACTCAGTTCTGAACTTAACTCATACTTTTTCTTCGTTGAAACTGCCTGGCCGTGCACATATGTCTGGGCGGTCCAGGCACGGGTTTTCATAAAAACGAAGGCCTTTGGAGCCTTGTTTTCAAAAACTGTCCATGCTACCCCGTAGAATTTTCAATTTCCTACAACTTTTCAGTTTTGAGTTTTCTCAAATTCGGCCTCTAAAGGCCTCAAAATACCGTTTCCAATTCACTGCCCAGTTTTCACCCGAACTGGCAGTTTTTGGTTTCGGTTCGCTCTTACGAAATTTTACGCACACCCTACCTCAAACGGTCACAGCCGTGAGCCTACGTCAAGCATGCATCGCGTAATCTAATGTCCTCACATCCGTTCATTCAATTTCAATCATTCAATTATTTTATCAAACCCATTTGGTGAAATTCACCAAACTTGGGTTTTCTAAGTTTCTATAGGGTTTTCTTGAACCCTAGTTTAGCATACAATCATTCAATACCATAATCAGCCATTAAACACAGAACATAAGCCTATGGGGATATACATCATATGTAACGCCCCCAAAATCTACGTAGGGCCGAATACGTAAACGTGGGCCGTTACCAAACTTGCTAAACTTAAATCCTTGTTTTATCGAAAAAAATTTCAGGATAAATTTTTTTTTTTTCTCTTTAAACTTTAAAACTTTAAATTTTATTTTAAAAATCATAACTCGAAACTCAACTTGAATTAACTTGTACTGACGGGTAAACTTCATCATGTCTACCCCTTTTACTTGTTATGCCGATTATAAGGTTACCATGACCTTTTAAATCGGACCTTGGAAACATTACATCACATCCATATACAACATCATACTTAAAAACATTTGCGGAAAATATTACGTAGTGGTATCCCACACCGCCCTTCACTCGCTGCATCGTCTCCATGGCCCATCAAGTAATGCTGCAGGCGTCTTACCTACAGTATGAAATATACAAATGAGCTTTCGCCCAGCAAGTACAAACATGATCTCACAAAAATCTTTTCAAACATCAAGTAACATATCAATCATCATGTAGTTTATGCATGATCCGATTATGTCCAATTATAAATCTTTTAGGCACTTTTACTCATTATCTTGATTACATGTGGGCCCCTAGTGTCCGTACCAAAAGCGCGCAACCTCCAGACAAAGCTAGGGTTTGCCCCTAACAGTTCTGGGAATCATAACGTGACCCTCACGCATCAACGAGAGGTAAATGTCACCACTGGTTTTGAACATGTAGCCTCCTCGATCACGGGAGGTTGGTACGACACCTTACTTGATTTATCTTACCATGTGGTTCAATATTAGTGAACATGCTTCATGATGTCACAAGGTCAAATCCAAACTTAACATTTGCCATATCATGGCATTCTTGAAAACATGACATTTTTAAAACCATGACATTTTAGAAAACATGGCATAATATGTAACATGTCATAGCATCACATCATTACATGGCATCTCATATCATAACATAGCATAGCATCACATAGCATAGCATTATAACATAGCATAGCATTATAGCATAGCATAACATAGCATAGCATGTATACTTGGAAAATATCTTTTATTATTTTCCATACTGCAGGTGAGGTTTGTACTTACCTCTTTTACTATGTCCTACGTAAAGCTGCTCCTCTTCCGGGTAGCCGCAGGCTTCCTCCTGCTTGATGAAAGACATAGGTAAGGGTCTAATTAGTATTGTGGAATGTTGGTGACCATACCAACATGCCTACGAAATTCTAGCTGTAAGTCTCCCTTATAACTTATGATGACTTACTTGGTTACTTAAGGTAACCTTGGGTATTAATCCCAATCATATATGAATAGGGTTAGGTATCATCCTAACCTTGGCCTATGCCTTGTCATTTTTAACTTTAATCCTTTTTGGGTTTTAAGATCAAACTCAATTTTTATACCTTGTTGGGTTACCTTGAGTAACCCTTGAGGTAGTCAAACTTAGTTCAATTATCCTAAGTCAACTTTGGGCTTTGGACTCCATCCCGTAACTCGGGTATCCTTCCCGGTTACCGTCCATCATTGTTTTGTTACCAAAAGTAAGATAACTTTTGAATCCAAAAACTTGTTTTTCTCTTTGCTTTGGAAAAACTTAGTTCTCTTTGTTCAAAAATTCTAGTTTAACTTTGAAAAATTGTAATTCTTTGAGAAAGGTTTGTAAAAATTATTAACTGTTGAAAACTGCCTTTGGAGTAGTTTCCCACAGTCAAAACATTGGTGTTGGTGCAAAAATACAGTTTTCCTGTATTGTTTTAGAAAATCCTGTGCAGGAATTTCTTGTTTCCTGCACACTCTATAGAAATCCGTGTCAGTTTAAAAATCTGAATTGAATTTGAAAAAGTTGTCTTCACAAAAGTTTTAGATCTTGAAAAATCCTAAAACTTTTGTGTTTTACGAAAAGTCCAGTTCTGCTTGGATTCGTACCAGTTTTAATTTGAAACTGGCTGACCCTGTAAACTGGGTCTGGGCAAACTAGCCACGGGTTTTTGTAAAAACGGAGGCCATTGGAGCCTCAATCTGGAAAACTGTCTGCGCTGGCCACAAGGAAAAATCATTCTGAACAACTTTCATGTTTTGAGTTTTACCTAGTTCGGCCTCTAAAGGCCTCAAATTTCACTTTTCCCGAAACTGGCCAGTTTCTACCCGAAATGGCAGTTTTCGGTTGTTAAGTCCGGTTTACGTCCTATTTCGCGGATTCTAACTCGACCGATCACTTCGGGAGCTTACACAGCAAACATGCAGCGTTTCTAACGTCCCACATATTCAATCATGCTAACCCAACGTGTCCATGCAGCCCTAAACCGAATCTCCCAAACCTAGGGTTGCATGGTCTAAACTTAGCACATACCAAACCATTCATGCCATACTTGGCTAGCACTAGCAACCTAGCATAATTGCCACAACGGCTTGCACATAAAAACAGGGCACATACAATTCATCATCCATCTAACATGCACCCTAACATTCAATCAAGCATAAACATAACCAAACCACAATTGAGACCTTAGCACCCTAATCAAGCACATAACTTATTGCATGGCATAAGAAAATGAGCTTATGCTCTTACATCCCAAACATGGAAATACACTTAAATTTCCCAAATTTAAGCTCAAATTAGAAAGGTTTAAGGTCATAAGGTTTACCTCTAGGGTTTGGAAGTTGGTTCACAAGCTTGGATTCCAATTTTTTCCTTACTCCCCCTTGGCTGCCATTGCAGCCGATTCTCCTCCCCCAAATGGGTTCCAATTTTCGGCCATTCCTCATGAAAAACAACCACATAAATATCTAGTTTCAATCTCAATAGAAAAACTTAAGGGTTTAGAGATTTACCTAGATCAATCCAAGAGATTGGCTTGATTGATTCCAATTTTTCTCTCCCTTTTTCCTTAGCTCCACACAACCGGCCTCCCCTCCAATTGGGTTCCAAAAATTTTGGCCAATTAAATTGAGCCTCACACACTCACATAAGGTCTGGCCATTACCAAAAATCCAGCCAACCATTTTTTTTTTTCTTCCTAGGGTCGGTTTTGGTGGAGAAAATGGGTGAGGGAAAATTTTGCCATAGTTTGGCTTGTTTTTCTAATTTTTTTGAGCCGAAATCCGCCCCCCCCCCCCCCCTTGGCCCTATTTATAGCTGATTTTGAACTTTCAAAATTGCTAAAAAGTCCTTGAATTTGGATTTAATTATTTTTCCAAAATTGCACTTTAGTCCTTGAAGCAAAAATATTTGCACTTTGACCCCTACAAGTGTTGGCCGGCCATTGCATGCCTTGGAGCCCAAGTTTTGCTTACCTCATCATGATGACATCATCTTGATGACATCATGTGCTTACCTCATGCTTACATCATCATATTTTCCAAAATTTGCACTTTTGCCCCAAAAGTGAAAATTCTTACAAAAATGCCCCCTAGGTGGCCGGCCATTATGGTGCTTAGGTGGCAAAGATTTCTTTCCACAATTTCCTTAAATCAAAATGATGTCATAATTCTAAGATAGGGTGATGTCACCATAAGGCCTTGTTTGGCTACTTTTTGAAAAAGCAGTCCAATCTTAATCTAACACAGATAAATCCAATATTGTGTTCACTAATACACAGTACAATTCAGTACTGTTATACTTGACTGCATTCCAAAATTTATCTGCGTAAAAATGGACTGTAAAAATTTTCTTCTTATTTCTGAAAGTCATTAGGACTTTGATATCCAACTTAGTGTGCTTGATTTTTCTAGGGTGGTCTCAAAGCTTATTCCAGCTATCTTGTCCAAAAAGATAATTTTCGCAGTATATTTCTCATACTGCTTATCCTATTATGGTACAGTCATACCTTTGACTGTTCTTGGTCAACTTTGACTTTTTGGTCAAACTTTGACCAACATGAAATCATGAAATTTTGTCATGCCGTTTTTCTCAAAACGCCCATACCAGGTTAAGTAATCTATCGTTGAGTCTCGTAGCTAGTTAATCGAGAGCTCAAACTTATACTGTTATTTCATTCCAATCTTGATCCAGACTTAGGTTTTCCTTATTTCTAAGGAAATCTAGAGTCATCAAAATTTCGGATATTACATTCTACCCTCCTTAAAAGATTTTCGTCCTCGAAAATTCGAATAATCCTAAATGGCTTTTCTTCAATCCACCATCAATTCTTCACAAGTTACTTTAGATTGAATAACTTGTTCATGTTCCCATTTTAACATCTTAATGGGATCATGTCTCTTATATAGAACCATAATCTTCTTTCTATATCTTCATAATTTATATCCTCATACTCCTATGTTTTCATGTCCTCATACTTTCCTTTCATACTGCATCACAAGAACTATTTACATGAAAAACTGAGCAAGTATATCATATTACTTGCTATATTTGAAAAGTAGATATAACTTTTCCATACTTGAAAAGAAAACATATTGTATCTTATAATTAAGATACTTTTCTTTAACTTTATTTGAGGGCTCAGCGAATATATCATATTGAAAATATTTTTCTTTCAATTAACTAAAGCTGAGAACCCTCTGGTACAATGTTAATCTTTTGCTATTAGAACCCTTTTTCTTATCATGATGGCCCCTATCTTGGAAATATTTTTCTTCCTCAAGGATCGGCCCTTTTCTTGACATGATGGCCCCTCTCTTGGAACTCTATTCCTCAAGGTTCAGCCCATAACATATCACAACATAACGTGAGTTGGTTCTAATAAGCATAAGATCAAGCACCATACATAAAATAACTTCTTGGAATCTTTTCCAAGTTAATCATGGAAAACAATAATAAATAGTATTATTGAAACGTATTACTGTTCGAGTGATGCAGTGAAAGATATCCTCATATCAACTAGCTACTTGTTAACTAGTAGAAGCTTTTCTCATTGCTTCGGACATTTCCTTTATAGCACATAATCATAGCTCTAAGGAATATGTAAAACTTTCCATCATCATTTCATGATTTCCATTACTTAAAAGGTCGTATATAGTCGACATTAGTCAAACCATTATATATCGACTCCAAGGTTGTTACTATTGATCTCAACCTCACTAACTTGATCATCAGACTCATAGCCATCATCATTATCATAGCCTAATAAATTGTTGTTGATAGCATCCAACTTATTTTGGCATAATGCCTAGTTGCTACCCCCAAACTAAGGCATCATCAAAATTTTCCCCGTATCTAATAATACTCTTATGGGGCAAAAGTTTCTCAATCAAAAAACTTAACTTCCATGATATTGATCCATTCCTTAGAAGGAAAATAATTTCTTAATATCACTATACCCGAGATGAAGCGATAGGCTATATGATCTCGAAGCCTATTCTTTTCTTGTTGCTATTCCAGCAATTATCGTTATAACTTAATCACTATAGTTGCAAGATTAGACTCTTGCAAAAATTTGGTTCGTTCGTATGCACGATGAACCATCTTCTAATTCTAGTTCTTAATTCCTCACATTTCTAATCGAAGGAAAAAAATAAATTAACTTACTTGGGCACTTGCAGAAACGATGTGAAGCAAAGTGAAGTAGGCTGGCAGGATACCGCTCTGATACCAACTTGTAACGCCCCCAAAATCTACGTAGGGCCGAATACGTAAACGTGGGCCGTTACCAAACTTGCTAAACTTAAATCCTTGTTTTATCGAAAAATTTCAGGATAAATTTTTTTTTTCTCTTTAAACTTTAAAACTTTAAATTTTATTTTAAAAATCATAACTCGAAACTCAACTTGAATTAACTTGTACTGACGGGTAAACTTCATCATGTCTACCCCTTTTACTTGTTATGCCGATTATAAGGTTACCATGACCTTTTAAATCGGACCTTGGAAACATTACATCACATCCATATACAACATCATACTTAAAAACATTTGCGGAAAATATTGCGTAGTGGTATCCCACACCGCCCTTCACTCGCTGCATCGTCTCCATGGCCCATCAAGTAATGCTGCAGGCGTCTTACCTACAGTATGAAATATACAAATGAACTTTCGCCCAGCAAGTACAAACATGATCTCACAAAAATCTTTTCAAACATCAAGTAACATATCAATCATCATGTAGTTTATGCATGATCCGATTATGTCCAATTATAAATCTTTTAGGCACTTTTACTCATTATCTTGATTACATGTGGGCCCCTAGTGTCCGTACCAAAAGCGCGCAACCTCCAGACAAAGCTAGGGTTTGCAAGGCCCTAACAGTTCTGGGAATCATAACGTGACCCTCACGCATCAACGAGAGGTAAATGTCACCACTGGTTTTGAACATGTAGCCTCCTCGATCACGGGAGGTTGGTACGACACCTTACTTGATTTATCTTACCATGTGGTTCAATATTAGTGAACATGCTTCATGATGTCACAAGGTCAAATCCAAACTTAACATTTGCCATATCATGGCATTCTTGAAAACATGACATTTTTAAAACCATGACATTTTAGAAAACATGGCATAATATGTAACATGTCATAGCATCACATCATTACATGGCATCTCATATCATAACATAGCATAGCATCACATAGCATAGTATTATAACATAGCATAGCATAACATAGCATAGCATGTATACTTGGAAATATCTTTTATTATTTTCCATACTGCAGGTGAGGTTTGTACTTACCTCTTTTACTATGTCCTACGTAAAGCTGCTCCTCTTCTGGGTAGCCGCAGGCTTCCTCCTGCTTGATGAAGGACATAGGTAAGGGTCTAATTAGTATTGTGGAATGTTGGTGACCATACCAACATGCCTACGAAATTCTAGCTGTAAGTCTCCCTTATAACTTATGATGACTTACTTGGTTACTTAAGGTAACCTTGGGTATTAATCCCAATCATATATGAATAGGGTTAGGTATCATCCTAACCTTGGCCTATGCCTTGTCATTTTTAATTTAATCCTTTTTGGGTTTTAAGATCAAACTCAATTTTTATACCTTGTTGGGTTACCTTGAGTAACCCTTGAGGTAGTCAAACTTAGTTCAATTATCCTAAGTCAACTTTGGGCTTTGGACTCCATCCCGTAACTCGGGTATCCTTCCCGGTTACCGTCCATCATTGTTTTGTTACCAAAAGTAAGATAACTTTTGAATCCAAAAACTTGTTTTTCTCTTTGCTTTGGAAAAACTTAGTTCTCTTTGTTCAAAAATTCTAGTTTAACTTTGAAAAATTGTAATTCTTTGAGAAAGGTTTGTAAAAATTATTAACTGTTGAAAACTGCCTTTGGAGTAGTTTCCCACAGTCAAAACATTGGTGTTGGTGCAAAAATACAGTTTTCCTGTATTGTTTTAGAAAATCCTGTGCAGGAATTTCTTGTTTCCTGCACACTCTATAGAAATCCGTGTCAGTTTAAAAATCTGAATTGAATTTGAAAAAGTTGTCTTCACGAAAGTTTTAGATCTTGAAAAATCCTAAAACTTTCGTGTTTTACGAAAAGTCCAGTTCTGCTTGGATTCGTACCAGTTTTAATTTGAAACTGGCTGACCCTGTAAACTGGGTCTGGGCAAACTAGCCACGGGTTTTTGTAAAAACGGAGGCCATTGGAGCCTCAATTTGGAAAACTGTCTGCGTTGCCCACAAGGAAAAATCATTCTGAACAACTTTCATGTTTTGAGTTTTACCTAGTTCGGCCTCTAAAGGCCTCAAATTTCACTTTTCCCGAAACTGGCCAGTTTCTACCCGAAATGGCAGTTTTCGGTTGTTAAGTCCGGTTTACGTCCTATTTCGCGGATTCTAACTCGACCGACCACTTCGGGAGCTTACACAGCAAACATGCAGCGTTTCTAACGTCCCACATATTCAATCATGCTAACCCAACGTGTCCATGCAGCCCTAAACCGAATCTCCCAAACCTAGGGTTGCATGGTCTAAACTTAGCACATACCAAACCATTCATGCCATACTTGGCTAGCACTAGCAACCTAGCATAATTGCCACAACCGGCTTGCACATAAAAACAGGGCACATACAATTCATCATCCATCTAACATGCACCCTAACATTCAATCAAGCATAAACATAACCAAACCACAATTGAGACCTTAGCACCCTAATCAAGCACATAACTTATTGCATGGCATAAGAAAATGAGCTTATGCTCTTACATCCCAAACATGGAAATACACTTAAATTTCCCAAATTTAAGCTCAAATTAGAAAGGTTTAAGGTCATAAGGTTTACCTCTAGGGTTTGGAAGTTGGTTCACAAGCTTGGATTCCAATTTTTTCCTTACTCCCCCTTGGCTGCCATTGCAGCCGATTCTCCTCCCCCAAATGGGTTCCAATTTTCGGCCATTCCTCATGAAAAACAACCACATAAATATCTAGTTTCAATCTCAATAGAAAAACTTAAGGGTTTAGAGATTTACCTAGATCAATCCAAGAGATTGGCTTGATTGATTCCAATTTTTCTCTCCCTTTTTCCTTGGCTCCACACAACCGGCCTCCCCTCCAATTGGGTTCCAAAAATTTTGGCCAATTAAATTGAGCCTCACACACTCACATAAGGTCTGGCCATTACCAAAAATCCAGCCAACCATTTTTTTTTTCTCTTCCTAGGGTCGGTTTTGGTGGAGAAAATGGGTGAGGGAAAATTTTGCCATAGTTTGGCTTGTTTTTCTAATTTTTTTGAGCTGAAATCCGCCCCCCCCCCCTTGGCCCTATTTATAGCTGATTTTGAACTTTCAAAATTGCTAAAAAGTCCTTGAATTTGGATTTAATTATTTTTCCAAAATTGCACTTTAGTCCTTGAAGCAAAAATATTTGCACTTTGACCCCTACAAGTGTTGGCCGGCCATTGCATGCCTTGGAGCCCAAGTTTTGCTTACCTCATCATGATGACATCATCTTGATGACATCATGTGCTTACCTCATGCTTACATCATCATATTTTCCAAAATTTGCACTTTTGCCCCAAAAGTGAAAATTCTTACAAAAATGTCCCCTAGGTGGCCGGCCATTATGGTGCTTAGGTGGCAAAGATTTCTTTCCACAATTTCCTTAAATCAAAATGATGTCATAATTCTAAGATAGGGTGATGTCACCATAAGGCCTTGTTTGGCTACTTTTTGAAAAAGCAGTCCAATCTTAATCTAACACAGATAAATCCAATACTGTGTTCACTAATACACAGTACAATTCAGTACTGTTATACTTGTCTGCAGTCCAAAATTTATCTGCGTAAAAATGGACTGTAAAAATTTTCTTCTTATTTCTGAAAGTCATTAGGACTTTGATATCCAACTTAGTGTGCTTGATTTTTCTAGGGTGGTCTCAAAGCTTATTCCAGCTATCTTGTCCAAAAGATAATTTTCGCAGTATATTTCTCATACTGCTTATCCTATTATGGTACAGTCATACCTTTGACTGTTCTTGGTCAACTTTGACTTTTTGGTCAAACTTTGACCAACATGAAATCATGAAATTTTGTCATGCCGTTTTTCTCAAAACGCCCATACCAGGTTAAGTAATCTATCGTTGAGTCTCGTAGCTAGTTAACCGAGAGCTCAAACTTATACTGTTATTTCATTCCAATCTTGATCCAGACTTAGGTTTTCCTTATTTCTAAGGAAATCTAGAGTCATCAAAATTTCGGATATTACATCATATACTAGTGGTCACATATAACATCTACACATTTTCTAGAGCATACTCACAATTCAAGCACCAAAATAAGCATAAACATGCTAAACCTAAATCAAGCAACTCTAAGCAACTTAAGCAATTCAAGGACATAATTAATGAGCTTAAGCTCTTACAACATAGCTGGAAATACAGTGTAAAGGCTTGAAAAACAGAATTTAAAGTTTAGGAGGTTGAGAGATTACCTCCAACCGAAGAGGGATTTGCTAGCTTGGTTTCCGAAATGGGTTTTGTTGCTGTCCTTCACTAAAATTTTTGACCACTCTATGGGATTTTTCTGTTTATGGGTTCGGCTGTGGCAGAGAAAGGGAGGAGAGAATGGCAAGAGTTTGGGTGGATTTGCAATTAAAATGCCTAAAAAAATTTCCACCCATGACACCTATTTATAGGTGTAAAATAATTTTATTTCTTGATTTATTTTATTCTTCAAATTGCTTTCCAAGCCTTAAAAAAATTTATTTGCTGAAAACCCCCTATGAGGTGGCCGGCCATTATGAGCTGGAAATGTTCAAGAAAGTTCTTGGATTTCTTTCCAAATTTTCAAAATTCAAATAATACATAATTATCCTTTGATTAGGTGGCATTCACCTAAGGCTCCATTTGGCTTTAAAACTTAAAAACAGTTTCTTTTCATACTAATACATATATAACAATACTGTTTTCCATAAAAAATAATACTGTCCACTAAACTGCAGTCCAAAATTTATCTGCTTAAAAATGGACTGCGTTTAGTTTTTCTTATACTTAAAGCTCATTAGTCCTTATTGCTCTAAAATTGTGCTTGATTTTTCTAACATAACCGTACCTTAAACTTGCTTATCTATCCGTAATTGACGGTTTTTCGCAGTATATCTCTATACTGCCTGTTATACACAGAACCATCATGCGTTGACTTCTTGGTCAAACTTTGACTATTCTGGTCAAACATTGACCAACGTAAAATCATAAATTTCTATGTAGCTCAAATCATTCTGGCTAATACTTTGACCGGAATTCGATTCAAACATAAATGCTAATTCTGATAGGCAAAAACATATACTAAAACATAATACAATTTTGATTCCTTGAGAAACAAGAAAATCATAATTTGTAAGAAAGTCAGTCATACAATCTTCCCCCTTAAAAATTTTCGTCCTCGAAAATTAGAACAAATGGAATAATTCGCTCTCATATCTCTTCTAATTCTCATGTTGCTTCCTCAACATTGTGATTCCGCCACAATACTTTTACCATAGGGAATTGTCCTATTTCGTAAGATCTTCTCTTCCCGATCCATGATCCGAACTGGTTTCTCTTCGTAAGTCAAGTCGGATTGAACCTCGATCGGTTCTTGACTTAGCACATGGGAAGGATCAGGTACATACTTCTTTAACATCGAAACGTGGAAGACGTTGTGTACAGAAGCTAATTCTAGTGGCAAGGCAAGCTTATAAGCTACTTTGCCAATCCTTCCAAGATTTCGAATGGCCCTGTGTATCTAGGACTAAGTTTTCCTTTCTTGCCAAACCTCATAATCCCTTCATGGGAGCAATCTTAAGGAAAACATAATCTCCAACTTGGAATTCTAGGGCCTTCGACGTCTATCGCATAGCTTTTCTGACGACTAAAAAGCTATGTCGAGTCTTTGCTTAATCTTCTTAATATCCTCTGAAATCTTTTGGATAAAATCCGTGGTTTGAAGCTGCTTTTGTCCAACTTCTTGCCAATGAATGGGAGATCGACATTTCCTTCCATATAATGCCTCGAATGGAGCCATACCAATGGAGGCATACTAACTGTTGTTGTAAGAAAATTCGATCAAAGGCAGCTTCTGGTCCAAGCTCCCTTTAAAATCCAAAACGCATGACCTTAGCATATCCTCCAGCGTCTGGATAGTCCGTTCTGATTGTCCATCCGTCTGGGGGTGAAACGCCGTACTAAACTTCAATTTCGATCCATAGCCGTATGAACACTTTTCCAGAATCGAGAGGTAAAGCGCCCATCCCGATCGGAAATGATGGATTTTGGCACTCCATGCAACCTAACATTTGGATACGAAAATTTCAGCCAATCTTTCGACTGAAAAAGTAGCCTTAATCACAATGAAGTGGGCTGATTTGGTTAATCTATCCATAATTACCCAAATCATATCATTCCCACTTGCAGTCCTGGGTAAACCTACTACGAAATCCATAGTGGTTTGTTCCCATTTCCATTCTGGGAGCTCAATTTTTGAAGTTCTTCGCCTGGTTGCCGATGCTCAGCCTTAACTTTTTGACAAGTTAGGCACTTTGACACAAAATCAGTGATTTCGTTCTTCATATTCGGCCACAATAGTTTTCTCTAAGGTCCTTATACATCTTGGAAGCTCCAGGATGTACCGAATATGGCGTCTCATGGGCTTCGGACATGATTTGTTGCTTAAGATTTCAAAGTCAGGAACGCAGATCCTTTCTTTGAAATAGACTATTCCAACCCCAGAGGTCTTAAACTCTTATTCTTTCCGCCAAAGAGTTGCGCCTTTAGCAGAGAAGGATCTTTCCCTTGATGACCTTAATAGACTCTAAGAGATCAGACTGGAAAGTCAAAACAGACAACTTTCCAGTTATTATCTCTACGTTGAAATCGCATATTTCCTTCTGAAGTGGCTTGGGAACGTTCCTAAAGACATCAGCATACCAGATGACTTCCTGCTGAGAGCATCCGCTACTTTATTCGCTTTACTAGGGTGGTAAAGGATCTCGCAATCGTAGTCCTTTACAAGTTCTAGCCTTCTCCTTTGCCTCATATTGAGCTCCTTTTGGGTAAAGATGTATTTGAGACTCTGATGATCGGTGAAAATCTCATATCTATTCCATATAAGTAATGTCT
>CM046374.1:2791199-2835007 GCA_025413025.1 Ficus hispida
AACGCCCCCAAAATCTACGTAGGGCCAACTACGTAAAAGTGGGTCGTTACCACACTTACTTAACTTAAATCATTGTTTTACCGAAAATTTCAGATAAATTTTTTTTTTCTTTAAACTTTAAAACTTTAAATTTATTTTAAAATCATAACTCGAAACTCAACTTGAATTAACTTGTACTGACGGGTAAACTTCATCATGTCTACCCTTTTACTTGTTATGCCGATTATAAGGTTACCATGACCTTTTAAATCGGACCTTGGAAACATTACATCACATCCATATACAACATCATACTTAAAAACATTTGCGGAAAATATTGCGTAGTGGTATCCCACACCGCCCTTCACTCGCTGCATCGTCTCCATGGCCCATCAAGTAATGCTGCAGGCGTCTTACCTACAGTATGAAATATACAAATGAGCTTTCGCCCAGCAAGTACAAACATGATCTCACAAAAATCTTTTCAAACATCAAGTAACATATCAATCATCATGTAGTTTATGCATGATCCGATTATGTCCAATTATAAATCTTTTAGGCACTTTTACTCATTATCTTGATTACATGTGGGCCCCTAGTGTCCGTACCAAAAGCGCGCAGCCTCCAGACAAAGCTAGGGTTTGCAAGGCCCTAACAGTTCTGGGAATCATAACGTGACCCTCACGCATCAACGAGAGGTAAATGTCACCACTGGTTTTGAACATGTAGCCTCCTCGATCACGGGAGGTTGGTACGACACCTTACTTGATTTATCTTACCATGTGGTTCAATATTAGTGAACATGCTTCATGATGTCACAAGGTCAAATCCAAACTTAACATTTGCCATATCATGGCATTCTTGAAAACATGACATTTTTAAAACCATGACATTTTAGAAAACATGGCATAATATGTAACATGTCATAGCATCACATCATTACATGGCATCTCATATCATAACATAGCATAGCATCACATAGCATAGCATTATAACATAGCATAGCATTATAGCATAGCATAACATAGCATAGCATGTATACTTGGAAAATATCTTTTATTATTTTCCATACTGCAGGTGAGGTTTGTACTTACCTCTTTTACTATGTCCTACGTAAAGCTGCTCCTCTTCCGGGTAGCCGCAGGCTTCCTCCTGCTTGATGAAGGACATAGGTAAGGGTCTAATTAGTATTGTGGAATGTTGGTGACCATACCAACATGCCTACGAAATTCTAGCTGTAAGTCTCCCTTATAACTTATGATGACTTACTTGGTTACTTAAGGTAACCTTGGGTATTAATCCCAATCATATATGAATAGGGTTAGGTATCATCCTAACCTTGGCCTATGCCTTGTCATTTTTAATTTTAATCCTTTTTGGGTTTTAAGATCAAACTCAATTTTTATACCTTGTTGGGTTACCTTGAGTAACCCTTGAGGTAGTCAAACTTAGTTCAATTATCCTAAGTCAACTTTGGGCTTTGGACTCCATCCCGTAACTCGGGTATCCTTCCCGGTTACCGTCCATCATTGTTTTGTTACCAAAAGTAAGATAACTTTTGAATCCAAAAACTTGTTTTTCTCTTTGCTTTGGAAAAACTTAGTTCTCTTTGTTCAAAAATTCTAGTTTAACTTTGAAAAATTGTAATTCTTTGAGAAAGGTTTGTAAAAATTATTAACTGTTGAAAACTGCCTTTGGAGTAGTTTCCCACAGTCAAAACATTGGTGTTGGTGCAAAAATACAGTTTTCCTGTATTGTTTTAGAAAATCCTGTGCAGGAATTTCTTGTTTCCTGCACACTCTATAGAAATCCGTGTCAGTTTAAAAATCTGAATTGAATTTGAAAAAGTTGTCTTCACGAAAGTTTTAGATCTTGAAAAATCCTAAAACTTTCGTGTTTTACGAAAAGTCCAGTTCTGCTTGGATTCGTACCAGTTTTAATTTGAAACTGGCTGACCCTGTAAACTGGGTCTGGGCAAACTAGCCACGGGTTTTTGTAAAAACGGAGGCCATTGGAGCCTCAATTTGGAAAACTGTCTGCGTTGCCCACAAGGAAAAATCATTCTGAACAACTTTCATGTTTTGAGTTTTACCTAGTTCGGCCTCTAAAGGCCTCAAATTTCACTTTTCCCGAAACTGGCCAGTTTCTACCCGAAATGGCAGTTTTCGGTTGTTAAGTCCGGTTTACGTCCTATTTCGCGGATTCTAACTCGACCGACCACTTCGGGAGCTTACACAGCAAACATGCAGCGTTTCTAACGTCCCACATATTCAATCATGCTAACCCAACGTGTCCATGCAGCCCTAAACCGAATCTCCCAAACCTAGGGTTGCATGGTCTAAACTTAGCACATACCAAACCATTCATGCCATACTTGGCTAGCACTAGCAACCTAGCATAATTGCCACAACCGGCTTGCACATAAAAACAGGGCACATACAATTCATCATCCATCTAACATGCACCCTAACATTCAATCAAGCATAAACATAACCAAACCACAATTGAGACCTTAGCACCCTAATCAAGCACATAACTTATTGCATGGCATAAGAAAATGAGCTTATGCTCTTACATCCCAAACATGGAAATACACTTAAATTTCCCAAATTTAAGCTCAAATTAGAAAGGTTTAAGGTCATAAGGTTTACCTCTAGGGTTTGGAAGTTGGTTCACAAGCTTGGATTCCAATTTTTTCCTTACTCCCCCTTGGCTGCCATTGCAGCCGATTCTCCTCCCCCAAATGGGTTCCAATTTTCGGCCATTCCTCATGAAAAACAACCACATAAATATCTAGTTTCAATCTCAATAGAAAAACTTAAGGGTTTAGAGATTTACCTAGATCAATCCAAGAGATTGGCTTGATTGATTCCAATTTTTCTCTCCCTTTTTCCTTGGCTCCACACAACCGGCCTCCCCTCCAATTGGGTTCCAAAAATTTTGGCCAATTAAATTGAGCCTCACACACTCACATAAGGTCTGGCCATTACCAAAAATCCAGCCAACCATTTTTTTTTTTCTTCCTAGGGTCGGTTTTGGTGGAGAAAATGGGTGAGGGAAAATTTTGCCATAGTTTGGCTTGTTTTTCTAATTTTTTTGAGCTGAAATCCGCCCCCCCCCCTTGGCCCTATTTATAGCTGATTTTGAACTTTCAAAATTGCTAAAAAGTCCTTGAATTTGGATTTAATTATTTTTCCAAAATTGCACTTTAGTCCTTGAAGCAAAAATATTTGCACTTTGACCCCTACAAGTGTTGGCCGGCCATTGCATGCCTTGGAGCCCAAGTTTTGCTTACCTCATCATGATGACATCATCTTGATGACATCATGTGCTTACCTCATGCTTACATCATCATATTTTCCAAAATTTGCACTTTTGCCCCAAAAGTGAAAATTCTTACAAAAATGCCCCCTAGGTGGCCGGCCATTATGGTGCTTAGGTGGCAAAGATTTCTTTCCACAATTTCCTTCAATCAAAATGATGTCATAATTCTAAGATAGGGTGATGTCACCATAAGGCCTTGTTTGGCTACTTTTTGAAAAAGCAGTCCAATCTTAATCTAACACAGATAAATCCAATATGTGTTCACTAATACACAGTACAATTCAGTACTGTTATACTTGACTGCAGTCCAAAATTTATCTGCGTAAAAATGGACTGTAAAAATTTTCTTCTTATTTCTGAAAGTCATTAGGACTTTGATATCCAACTTAGTGTGCTTGATTTTTCTAGGGTGGTCTCAAAGCTTATTCCAGCTATCTTGTCCAAAAAGATAATTTTCGCAGTATATTTCTCATACTGCTTATCCTATTATGGTACAGTCATACCTTTGACTGTTCTTGGTCAACTTTGACTTTTTGGTCAAACTTTGACCAACATGAAATCATGAAATTTTGTCATGCCGTTTTTCTCAAAACGCCCATACCAGGTTAAGTAATCTATCGTTGAGTCTCGTAGCTAGTTAATCGAGAGCTCAAACTTATACTGTTATTTCATTCCAATCTTGATCCAGACTTAGGTTTTCCTTATTTCTAAGGAAATCTAGAGTCATCAAAATTTCGGATATTACATTCTACCCTCCTTAAAAGATTTTCGTCCTCGAAAATTCGAATAATCCTAAATGGCTTTTCTTCAATCCACCATCAATTCTTCACAAGTTACTTTAGATTGAATAACTTGTTCATGTTCCCATTTTAACATCTTAATGGGATCATGTCTCTTATATAGAACCATAATCTTCTTTCTATATCTTCATAATTTATATCCTCATACTCCTATGTTTTCATGTCCTCATACTTTCCTTTCATACTGCATCACAAGAACTATTTACATGAAAAACTGAGCAAGTATATCATATTACTTGCTATATTTGAAAAGTAGATATAACTTTTCCATACTTGAAAAGAAAACATATTGTATCTTATAATTAAGATACTTTTCTTTAACTTTATTTGAGGGCTCAGCGAATATATCATATTGAAAATATTTTTCTTTCAATTAACTAAAGCTGAGAACCCTCTGGTACAATGTTAATCTTTTGCTATTAGAACCCTTTTTCTTATCATGATGGCCCCTATCTTGGAAATATTTTTCTTCCTCAAGGATCGGCCCTTTTCTTGACATGATGGCCCCTCTCTTGGAACTCTATTCCTCAAAGGTTCAGCCCATAACATATCACAACATAACGTGAGTTGGTTCTAATAAGCATAAGATCAAGCACCATACATAAAATAACTTCTTGGAATCTTTTCCAAGTTAATCATGGAAAACAATAATAAATAGTATTATTGAAACGTATTACTGTTCGAGTGATGCAGTGAAAGATATCCTCATATCAACTAGCTACTTGTTAACTAGTAGAAGCTTTTCTCATTGCTTCGGACATTTCCTTTATAGCACATAATCATAGCTCTAAGGAATATGTAAAACTTTCCATCATCATTTCATGATTTCCATTACTTAAAAGGTCGTATATAGTCGACATTAGTCAAACCATTATATATCGACTCCAAGGTTGTTACTATTGATCTCAACCTCACTAACTTGATCATCAGACTCATAGCCATCATCATTATCATAGCCTAATAAATTGTTGTTGATAGCATCCAACTTATTTTGGCATAATGCCTAGTTGCTACCCCCAAACTAAGGCATCATCAAAATTTTCCCCGTATCTAATAATACTCTTATGGGGCAAAAGTTTCTCAATCAAAAAACTTAACTTCCATGATATTGATCCATTCCTTAGAAGGAAAATAATTTCTTAATATCACTATACCCGAGATGAAGCGATAGGCTATATGATCTCGAAGCCTATTCTTTTCTTGTTGCTATTCCAGCAATTATCGTTATAACTTAATCACTATAGTTGCAAGATTAGACTCTTGCAAAAATTTGGTTCGTTCGTATGCACGATGAACCATCTTCTAATTCTAGTTCTTAATTCCTCACATTTCTAATCGAAGGAAAAAAAATAAATTAACTTACTTGGGCACTTGCAGAAACGATGTGAAGCAAAGTGAAGTAGGCTGGCAGGATACCGCTCTGATACCAACTTTGTAACGCCCCCAAAATCTACGTAGGGCCGAATACGTAAACGTGGGCCGTTACCAAACTTGCTAAACTTAAATCCTTGTTTTATCGAAAAAAATTTCAGGATAAATTTTTTTTTTTCTCTTTAAACTTTAAAACTTTAAATTTTATTTTAAAAATCATAACTCGAAACTCAACTTGAATTAACTTGTACTGACGGGTAAACTTCATCATGTCTACCCCTTTTACTTGTTATGCCGATTATAAGGTTACCATGACCTTTTAAATCGGACCTTGGAAACATTACATCACATCCATATACAACATCATACTTAAAAACATTTGCGGAAAATATTGCGTAGTGGTATCCCACACCGCCCTTCACTCGCTGCATCGTCTCCATGGCCCATCAAGTAATGCTGCAGGCGTCTTACCTACAGTATGAAATATACAAATGAACTTTCGCCCAGCAAGTACAAACATGATCTCACAAAAATCTTTTCAAACATCAAGTAACATATCAATCATCATGTAGTTTATGCATGATCCGATTATGTCCAATTATAAATCTTTTAGGCACTTTTACTCATTATCTTGATTACATGTGGGCCCCTAGTGTCCGTACCAAAAGCGCGCAACCTCCAGACAAAGCTAGGGTTTGCAAGGCCCTAACAGTTCTGGGAATCATAACGTGACCCTCACGCATCAACGAGAGGTAAATGTCACCACTGGTTTTGAACATGTAGCCTCCTCGATCACGGGAGGTTGGTACGACACCTTACTTGATTTATCTTACCATGTGGTTCAATATTAGTGAACATGCTTCATGATGTCACAAGGTCAAATCCAAACTTAACATTTGCCATATCATGGCATTCTTGAAAACATGACATTTTTAAAACCATGACATTTTAGAAAACATGGCATAATATGTAACATGTCATAGCATCACATCATTACATGGCATCTCATATCATAACATAGCATAGCATCACATAGCATAGTATTATAACATAGCATAGCATAACATAGCATAGCATGTATACTTGGAATATATCTTTTATTATTTTCCATACTGCAGGTGAGGTTTGTACTTACCTCTTTTATTATGTCCTACGTAAAGCTGCTCCTCTTCTGGGTAGCCGCAGGCTTCCTCCTGCTTGATGAAGGACATAGGTAAGGGTCTAATTAGTATTGTGGAATGTTGGTGACCATACCAACATGCCTACGAAATTCTAGCTGTAAGTCTCCCTTATAACTTATGATGACTTACTTGGTTACTTAAGGTAACCTTGGGTATTAATCCCAATCATATATGAATAGGGTTAGGTATCATCCTAACCTTGGCCTATGCCTTGTCATTTTTAACTTTAATCCTTTTTGGGTTTTAAGATCAAACTCAATTTTTATACCTTGTTGGGTTACCTTGAGTAACCCTTGAGGTAGTCAAACTTAGTTCAATTATCCTAAGTCAACTTTGGGCTTTGGACTCCATCCCGTAACTCGGGTATCCTTCCCGGTTACCGTCCATCATTGTTTTGTTACCAAAAGTAAGATAACTTTTGAATCCAAAAACTTGTTTTTCTCTTTGCTTTGGAAAAACTTAGTTCTCTTTGTTCAAAAATTCTAGTTTAACTTTGAAAAATTGTAATTCTTTGAGAAAGGTTTGTAAAAATTATTAACTGTTGAAAACTGCCTTTGGAGTAGTTTCCCACAGTCAAAACATTGGTGTTGGTGCAAAAATACAGTTTTCCTGTATTGTTTTAGAAAATCCTGTGCAGGAATTTCTTGTTTCCTGCACACTCTATAGAAATCCGTGTCAGTTTAAAAATCTGAATTGAATTTGAAAAAGTTGTCTTCACAAAAGTTTTAGATCTTGAAAAATCCTAAAACTTTTGTGTTTTACGAAAAGTCCAGTTCTGCTTGGATTCGTACCAGTTTTAATTTGAAACTGGCTGACCCTGTAAACTGGGTCTGGGCAAACTAGCCACGGGTTTTTGTAAAAACGGAGGCCATTGGAGCCTCAATCTGGAAAACTGTCTGCGCTGGCCACAAGGAAAAATCATTCTGAACAACTTTCATGTTTTGAGTTTTACCTAGTTCGGCCTCTAAAGACCTCAAATTTCACTTTTCCCGAAACTGGCCAGTTTCTACCCGAAATGGCAGTTTTCGGTTGTTAAGTCCGGTTTACGTCCTATTTCGCGGATTCTAACTCGACCGATCACTTCGGGAGCTTACACAGCAAACATGCAGCGTTTCTAACGTCCCACATATTCAATCATGCTAACCCAACGTGTCCATGCAGCCCTAAACCGAATCTCCCAAACCTAGGGTTGCATGGTCTAAACTTAGCACATACCAAACCATTCATGCCATACTTGGCTAGCACTAGCAACCTAGCATAATTGCCACAACGGCTTGCACATAAAAACAGGGCACATACAATTCATCATCCATCTAACATGCACCCTAACATTCAATCAAGCATAAACATAACCAAACCACAATTGAGACCTTAGCACCCTAATCAAGCACATAACTTATTGCATGGCATAAGAAAATGAGCTTATGCTCTTACATCCCAAACATGGAAATACACTTAAATTTCCCAAATTTAAGCTCAAATTAGAAAGGTTTAAGGTCATAAGGTTTACCTCTAGGGTTTGGAAGTTGGTTCACAAGCTTGGATTCCAATTTTTTCCTTACTCCCCCTTGGCTGCCATTGCAGCCGATTCTCCTCCCCCAAATGGGTTCCAATTTTCGGCCATTCCTCATGAAAAACAACCACATAAATATCTAGTTTCAATCTCAATAGAAAAACTTAAGGGTTTAGAGATTTACCTAGATCAATCCAAGAGATTGGCTTGATTGATTCCAATTTTTCTCTCCCTTTTTCCTTAGCTCCACACAACCGGCCTCCCCTCCAATTGGGTTCCAAAAATTTTGGCCAATTAAATTGAGCCTCACACACTCACATAAGGTCTGGCCATTACCAAAAATCCAGCCAACCATTTTTTTTTTTCTTCCTAGGGTCGGTTTTGGTGGAGAAAATGGGTGAGGGAAAATTTTGCCATAGTTTGGCTTGTTTTTCTAATTTTTTTGAGCCGAAATCCGCCCCCCCCCCCCCCTTGGCCCTATTTATAGCTGATTTTGAACTTTCAAAATTGCTAAAAAGTCCTTGAATTTGGATTTAATTATTTTTCCAAAATTGCACTTTAGTCCTTGAAGCAAAAATATTTGCACTTTGACCCCTACAAGTGTTGGCCGGCCATTGCATGCCTTGGAGCCCAAGTTTTGCTTACCTCATCATGATGACATCATCTTGATGACATCATGTGCTTACCTCATGCTTACATCATCATATTTTCCAAAATTTGCACTTTTGCCCCAAAAGTGAAAATTCTTACAAAAATGCCCCCTAGGTGGCCGGCCATTATGGTGCTTAGGTGGCAAAGATTTCTTTCCACAATTTCCTTAAATCAAAATGATGTCATAATTCTAAGATAGGGTGATGTCACCATAAGGCCTTGTTTGGCTACTTTTTGAAAAAGCAGTCCAATCTTAATCTAACACAGATAAATCCAATACTGTGTTCACTAATACACAGTACAATTCAGTACTGTTATACTTGACTGCATTCCAAAATTTATCTGCGTAAAAATGGACTGTAAAAATTTTCTTCTTATTTCTGAAAGTCATTAGGACTTTGATATCCAACTTAGTGTGCTTGATTTTTCTAGGGTGGTCTCAAAGCTTATTCCAGCTATCTTGTCCAAAAAGATAATTTTCGCAGTATATTTCTCATACTGCTTATCCTATTATGGTACAGTCATACATTTGACTGTTCTTGGTCAACTTTGACTTTTTGGTCAAACTTTGACCAACATGAAATCATGAAATTTTGTCATGCCGTTTTTCTCAAAACGCCCATACCAGGTTAAGTAATCTATCGTTGAGTCTCGTAGCTAGTTAACCGAGAGCTCAAACTTATACTGTTATTTCATTCCAATCTTGATCCAGACTTAGGTTTTCCTTATTTCTAAGGAAATCTAGAGTCATCAAAATTTCGGATATTACATCATATACCTAGTGGTCACATATAACATCTACACATTTTCTAGAGCATACATCACAATTCAAGCACCAAAATAAAGCATAAACATGCTAAACCTAAATCAAGCACACTCTAAGCAACTTAAGCAATTCAAGGACATAATTAAATGAGCTTAAGCTCTTACAACATAAGCTGGAAATACAGTGTAAAAGGCTTGAAAAACAGAATTTAAAGGTTTAGGAGGTTGAGAGATTACCTCCAAACCGAAGAGGGATTTGCTAGCTTGGTTTCCGAAATGGGTTTTGTTGCTGTCCTTCACTAAAATTTTTGACCACTCTATGGGATTTTTCTGTTTATGGAGTTCGGCTGTGGGCAGAGAAAGGGAGGAGAGAAATGGCAAGAGTTTGGGTGGATTTTGCAATTAAAATGCCTAAAAAAATTTCCACCCATGACACCTATTTATAGGTGTAAAATAATTTTATTTCTTGATTTATTTTTATTCTTCAAATTGCTTTCCAAGCCCTTAAAAAAATTTATTTGCTGAAAACCCCCTATGAGGTGGCCGGCCATATGAGCTGGAAATGTTCAAGAAAGTTCTTGGATTTCTTTCCAAAATTTTCAAAAATTCAAATAATACATAATTATCCTTTGATTAGGTGGCATTCACCTAAGGCTCCATTTGGCTTTAAAACTTAAAAACAGTTTCTTTTCATACTAATACATATATAACAAATACTGTTTTCCATAAAAAATAATACTGTCCACTAAACTGCAGTCCAAAATTTATCTGCATAAAAATGGACTGCGTTTAGGTTTTTCTTATAACTTAAAGCTCATTAGTCCTTATTGCTCTAAAAATTGTGCTTGATTTTTCTAACATAATCCCGTACCTTAAACTTGCTTATCTATCCGTAATTGACGGTTTTTCGCAGTATAATCTCTATACTGCCTGTTATACAACAGAACCATCATGCGTTGACTTCTTGGTCAAACTTTGACTATTCTGGTCAAACATTGACCAACGTAAAATCATAAATTTCTATCGTAGCTCAAATCATTCTGGCTAATACTTTGACCGGAATTCATTCAAACATAAATCCTAATTCTGATTAGGCAAAACATATACTAACACATAATACAAATTTTGATTCCTTGAGAAACAAGAAAATCATAATTTGTAAGAAAGTCAGTCATCACAATCTTCCCCCCTTAAAAATTTTCGTCCTCGAAAATTAGAACAAATGGAGATAATTCGCTCTCATATCCTCTTCTAATTCTCATGTTGCTTCCTCAACATTGTGATTCCGCCACAATACTTTTACCATAGGAATTGTCCTATTTCGTAAGATCTTCTCTTCCCGATCCATGATCCGAACTGGTTTCTCTTCGTAAGTCAAGTCGGATTGAACCTCGATCGGTTCTTGACTTAGCACATGGGAAGGATCAGGTACATACTTCTTTAACATCGAAACGTGGAAGACGTTGTGTACAGAAGCTAATTCTAGTGGCAAGGCAAGCTTATAAGCTACTTTGCCAATCCTTCCAAGATTTCGAATGGCCCTGTGTATCTAGGACTAAGTTTTCCTTTCTTGCCAAACCTCATAATCCCCTTCATGGGAGCAATCTTAAGGAAAACATAATCTCCAACTTGGAATTCTAGGGGCCTTCGACGTCTATCGGCATAGCTTTTCTGACGACTAAAAGCTATGTCGAGTCTTTGCTTAATCTTCTTAATATCCTCTGAAATCTTTTGGATAAAATCCGTGGTTTGAAGCTGCTTTTGTCCAACTTCTTGCCAATGAATGGGAGATCGACATTTCCTTCCATATAATGCCTCGAATGGAGCCATACCAATGGAGGCATACTAACTGTTGTTGTAAGAAAATTCGATCAAAGGCAGCTTCTGGTCCAAGCTCCCTTTAAAATCCAAAACGCATGACCTTAGCATATCCTCCAGCGTCTGGATAGTCCGTTCTGATTGTCCATCCGTCTGGGGGTGAAACGCCGTACTAAACTTCAATTTCGATCCCATAGCCGTATGAACACTTTTCCAGAATCGAGAGGTAAAGCGCCCATCCCGATCGGAAATGATGGATTTTGGCACTCCATGCAACCTAACAATTTGGGATACGAAAATTTCAGCCAATCTTTCGACTGAAAAAGTAGCCTTAATCACAATGAAGTGGGCTGATTTGGTTAATCTATCCATAATTACCCAAATCATATCATTCCCACTTGCAGTCCTGGGTAAACCTACTACGAAATCCATAGTGGTTTGTTCCCATTTCCATTCTGGGAGCTCAATCTTTTGAAGTTCTTCGCCTGGTTGCCGATGCTCAGCCTTAACTTTTTGACAAGTTAGGCACTTTGACACAAAATCAGTGATTTCGTTCTTCATATTCGGCCACCAATAGTTTTCTCTAAGGTCCTTATACATCTTGGAAGCTCCAGGATGTACCGAATATGGCGTCTCATGGGCTTCGGACATGATTTGTTGCTTAAGAATTTCAAAGTCAGGAACGCAGATCCTTTCTTTGAAATAGACTATTCCAACCCCAGAGGTCTTAAACTCCTTATTCTTTCCGCCAAAGAGTTGCGCCTTTAGCAGAGAAGGATCTTTCCCTTGATGACCCTTAATAGACTCTAAGAGATCAGACTGGAAAGTCAAAACAGACAACTTTCCAGTTATTATCTCTACGTTGAAATCGCATATTTCCTTCTGAAGTGGCTTGGGAACGTTCCTAAAGACATCAGCATACCAGATGACTTCCTGCTGAGAGCATCCGCTACTTTATTCGCTTTACTAGGGTGGTAAAGGATCTCGCAATCGTAGTCCTTTACAAGTTCTAGCCTTCTCCTTTGCCTCATATTGAGCTCCTTTTGGGTAAAGATGTATTTGAGACTCTGATGATCGGTGAAAATCTCATATCTATTCCCATATAAGTAATGTCTCCAGATCTTTAGCACGAAGACCACCGCTGCGAGCTCTAAATCGTGCGTAGGATAATTCTTCTCGTGATCCTTTAATTGTCGTGAAGCATAGGCGACTACCTTTCCTTGCTGCATCAGGACTGCTCCTAGTCCAGTTTTAGAAGCGTCACTGTAGATCACGAAATTCCCAGCATCAACGTCAGGAATTACTAACACCGGGGCGCTAGTAAGCTTCCTTTTGAGCTCTTGGAAGTTCTCCTCATACTTCTGTGTCTACTCGAACTTCCTCTCTTTTCGCGTAAGGGCGGTAAGAGGTGCTGCGATCTTGGAAAATCCTTCAACGAACCGCCGATAGTATCCGGCCAATCCAAGAAAGCTCCGTATTTCCGTAACATTTTTGGGTCTAGGCCACGTACTAACCGCCTCTATCTTAGCAGGATCAACGGAAATCCCTTCGTTCAACACTACATGGCCTAAGAAATGAACTTTCTCCAACCAAAATTCACATTTCGTGAACTTGGCATAGAGCTGGTTCCGTCTTAACGTCTCCAAAACCATCCTTAGGTGCTGCTCGTGTTCCTTTATGGACTTTGAGTATATCAGAATATCATCGATAAAAACGATGACAAACTTATCTAAGTACTCTTTGAACACCCTGTTCATCAAGTCCATAAATGCAGCTGGAGCATTGGTCAAACCAAACGGCATAACCAAGAACTCGTAGTGCCCATAGCGCGTTCGAAAAGCTGTTTTCGAAATGTCTCCCTCCTTAATCCTGAGTTGATGGTATCCCGACCGCAA
The DNA here is from genome assembly GCA_025413025.1 of Ficus hispida. Classification (NCBI taxonomy): domain Eukaryota; kingdom Viridiplantae; phylum Streptophyta; class Magnoliopsida; order Rosales; family Moraceae; genus Ficus; species Ficus hispida. Next base: position 2,804,497 of record CM046374.1, read on the forward strand.
GTCGACCTTTGAAAACACGACTGCTCCCCTAAGTTGATCAAAAAGATCATCTATTCTAGGGAGAGGGTACTTGTTCTTGATTGTGATCTTGTTCAACTCACGATAATCGATACACATGTGCAACGATTCGTCCTTCTTCTTAACGAACAGTACTGGTGCTCCCCATGGGGAATAGCTCTGGTGGATAAATCCCTTGTCGAGCAGTTCTTGTAACTGCACTTGGAGCTCCCTAAGTTCAGCTGGGGCCATACGATAAGGCGCTTTGGATACCGGTGTAACTCCAGGCAATAAGTCTATCTCAACAGAAATTTCCCGCTCGGGAGGAAGTCCGGGCAATTCTTTTGGAAAGACATCCACATATTCCCTGATAATGGGAACATCTTCCGGCTTCAGCTCCACCTCTTTCTCCTTGACCACCACGTTGGCTAAGTATCCTTGGCATCCATCAGCCAACATTTTCCACGCCTTCAGTGCCGATACTAACCTACTTGAGGAGTTACGGGACTGACCGTAAAACTTAAATTCCTCCTCATCATGCAAACTAAACATAACACAACGCTTTTGACAATCTATCTTAGCGTTGTACTTCCCTAGGAAGTCCATTCCTAAAATAACGTCATAATCCTGAAGTTTAATTGCGATGAGATCAACATAAAGCTCTCGACCGCAAATAACTACAGGAACACTTGGCATCCAAAAATCGGATAGCAAAATCTCTCCTGACGGAAGGAACGTCCTAAACGGTTGCTTAAAGCTATCGATGCGTCTCCCTAATTTCTGGGCAAACTCCATTGAAATAAATGAATGGGTGGCACCAGAATCAAACAAAGCAATAGCATCGTAGGTGGCGATAGAAATCTGACCTGTCACCACGTGAGAAGTTCCAGCCTCGGTATCCCCTTTGGTATAGGCATAGATCCTGGCTTGGGGTCCAGGAGCCTCTAGCCTCCTTGGTGCATCCGGGATGTCCTCGATCTTAACTGGCATCGCATGCAACTGATTGCTCGCATTCCTATGCGGGTACTGGGGATTCTGGTTCTGGTTGTTGAGGTTGCAATTCCTCGCGTAATGACCTTCCTTGCCACAAAGGTAGCAAGCATTGGTCCCCAGTCTGCATATTCCCAGGTGCTTCTTCCCACATTGAGCGCACACTGGATAATTATTATTATTACCCTCGTTCCCTCGGTTACTTCTCTTCTGAGGGTAATTTCTTTGCTGTCCCTGGCCAACAGCATTTCCCTTCCTCTTGTTCCTTCCAAACTGCTTAGAATGTTGGCCTGCACTACTGGTCTGGCCCTTCGCATAAGTATCCTGGTTCTGTCTGCAGCTGCTTCTCCGCAGCCTTCTCCTCTTTCTTCGCCTTAAATATCTGCGCCCTCGCCTCCTTATCTTGATTAATCCAATACTCAGCCCTAATTGCCCGACTAATACAGTCAGACACTAGGGTTGGAGGGCTGCTTCCTGCACTCACTTGTTTAGCTATATCCGTCCGAAACATCTTCATCATTCGCCTTACTTTTTCTGTTTCAGTCGATATGAGTTCGGGACATAAGCGGCCTAGCTGTTCAAACTTCTTAACAGCTTCCATAACTGACATCGATCCTTGCTTTAGGCTATTGAACTCGTCCTGCTGTGCGGCAAGGATCTCCCGGTTGTAGTACATCGCCTTGAACTCAGCTACAAAGTCCTGCCAACTCATGGCCGCAACATTCCTACGCATTTGCACTGTTATCCACCAATGCCTAGCATCCTTTTTCAGTGCAAATGAAGCACAGAGCACCCTCTCCTGCTCCGTGAGTCCCATGAAATCCAATATAACTTGGATATCCATCAACCAATTATCAGCTTCTATTGGGTCCGTAAGACCCTCGAACTCAGGCGCTTTCATCCGCCTGAATCGCTCGTATAGTAAATCTTCCCGAACTACTGGTGGGTTCGCCTGCATCCCTAAGGGTGCTAACGGAACTCCGAAATTCCGCGGAACCTCCTGACGAACCTCCGGTACTTGGGGCACTACCGGGGGTGCAGGGTTATCCTGAGGTGGAATTTCGTTCGCGTTAGGCATCTGGTTTAATCGGGCTACCTGCTCACGTAGCCGATTTGTTTCTTGCTGCTGTTGTAGCAATTGCTGTTGCAACGTGGCTACAACGTTCACAAGATCTGGCTCTTGCGTGTTCTGGTTAGCTTGCTTTCGTGTACGCACCATCTTATCACTCCTAATAAATTTCAAGAAAAGATTTCGTTATTCTCTGAAAATCTTTGCTTTCATTCATTTCCTATAAAACACATCATATCATATAGAAATCCTTCGGAATTTCTTTATAGCAAATCATATCATAAAACATTATGCAGAAATCCTTCATGATTTCTTCATAACGTATCACATCATAAACTTATCATAAACTTATCATATATTTATCATAGAAACTTTTTATCATGACATCATAATCATCATGATACTCATTTCATATAAAAATATATCGTTTTATACATTTTCAAAAATACATCATTTTTACTATATACATAGTCAAAATAGGATGGAAGTGTCTACCACTTAACCATCATTCTTATCCTATATACAACCCTAACGTTAAAAGAACAAAAAAAATCGGAGTTAGTTCTAAAACTATCTACTCGGTCGTCGCGTCAGAAAATACGTCTCGATCCTCGTCGTCGAATAGAATCTCCTCGGGATCTTCCTCCTGCTCCTCGAGGTCATCTAGCTCCTCCTCTATATTCTTCCCACACCTCTTGTTCCTCATCATCACTCTCAATGAGGATTACTGGAGGATCTTCGGGATTGTCCCCTGGGTTATCCGGAGCCTCCGCAGGATCCATACCATCATCATCTGGTCCTGCTTCCGCCTCTTGCGGAGGTATCTGCTGAAGTGGGACCACCGGAATTGGATCCTCGGGCATAATCGGAACTCCCTCGAAAACTGGCTCTGGAATGCCGGCGTCGTCAACCGGATCGACATGGTAAACATCCACTGGGTTGGCCTCCTGTACCATATATGCTATTACCTCAGCCTCCATAATAGCATCTATCATATCCTCTAAGGATATTCCCACAACCGGTGCGGGGACATAAAACTTAACTTCCGGAGGTAGCCCGTCCCAGATAAGCTGTAACGCTCGTCACTGTGGATCCACGAGCTCCTGAGGGATATAGGGCAACATTGCCTCGCGGAATCTACGGCAATAGTGGCCCATGGTCTCATCCGGATAAGCGTGCCACTCTGCGGCGAAGTTAAGATATCGCCTCCTATTCATGTCGCCGTAAATAGCCGGGTCGCGATACGGCGCATTGACCCCCTCATCAGGTGGAGGTCCATATCGTGCTATCATACGGGCACGGAAATCCGCCCATGGTGTCCCGTGTATAGCCGGGTCCCCCTACGCCATCTACCAGGCTCTAACCTCTCCCATCAAACATCTACTCGCTAACAAAACCTGAAGATGGGCTTCGATATGGCATACCCTAAAAATCACCTCCATATCGAAAAGCCATCCTGTTAGCGATATCGTCTGCTGAGTCCCATAAAAAATATAGGGCTTCATCTCGTGGAATGCCGTAGCGGCATCTCGATCCTCATCCATACTCGAATCTCGATAATCGAATCTATCAATTTACGAGCGCATAATAATTACTTATCTATGTACTAGAAAAAAAAAGATAACTCTTACTTACAATGACGGTGGCGCTGTAATACCTAGATTTTCCGATGTTACTATTTCCTTTCAAAGGAATTAAATATATACCATCAAGGTATTATTGAAAGAGAAACTCGGTTAAGAGTTTTCTTACATTTTATGAGTTTTCAGTATCAATAAAACTCAAAATGGACTATGTAGATTATAAACGGACCTTTTGAGTAAAAAAGGGACGAAAAGTACATGATTTTACGAAAGTCAAAGTTTGACCAAGAACGGTCAAAGGAGTGATTTTGCAGTATTGAAAAATAAAGTATACTGCGAAAACCGTCTTTACGGTTAAGATAGCATGCATAGGTTTTAAAAACCACCTTAGAAAATCAAGCACACCTAGTGGGAACTAAAGACCAAAAGGGCTCGGAAAAATAAGAAAAAGTTTTTACAGTTCATTTTTACGCAGATAAATTTTGGACTGCAGTTGAGTAAAACAGTACTGAATTGTACTGTGTATTAGTGAACACAGTATTGGAAATATCTGTGTAACACAAATATGGATTATTTTAGAGAAAAGTAGCCAAACAAGGCCTTAGGATGACATCATATACCTTTTAAATTATGACATCATCCTTATTTGGAATTATGACATCATAATTCCATGAACCAAGCATTAGATGACAAGTGTCTTGTTCTAGAACAATTTTTGCTTGTTCTCCAAGGGGGATGGCCGGCCACCTAGCATGCCATTTGGCAAATTTTTCAATAATTTAGGGGTCAAAGTTGAATTTCAAGAAGTTCTCCTTTACCTATAAATAGGGGTGGTCCTTGTTCATTTTTCACAACCTCTAGCCAAACTCTTGCCATTTTTCTGCCCATCAAAACCGAAAAAGGAAGAGAGAAAGAGGAGAGAAAAATCAAAATTTCCAAAGGGGTTTTGCTTAGGGAATGTTCGGATTTTGAGTGGAAAGCCAAGAAAAAAGTTTGGAAAATTTTTGGAGACCAATTGGCCTAGTGGCCGGTTGTGAGGGAAGGAGAAAGAGAGAGAAAAAAGTTGAGAAAGAAAGCTTGGTGTGGTGTGGCCGAACCTTGGTAAGGCAGCCATCAAGTGGCTGAAATTTTGGAGCTCACTTTGGGGAGTGGTCGTGAGCTAGGGTGAGCTAGAGGGAGGAAGAAATTTTGTGACCAAAACTTGACTTTGGTCTAAGGTAAAAATCTAGAGCCCTAACTCTTTTATTTGAGTTCAAATTCAAAGTTATAAGGTGATTCAATTTGGTTGTAAGGACATAAGTCCATCTTCCATTTTATGCCCTAGTAGGTTGTATGTGCTTGATTTGTAGATCTAAGGGTGTATGGCTTGAATTCTTGCATTGTTGTGCTTGTTTGTGATTGATTTCCATGCGTGATGCTTAGGATTGTATGCCCCCTGATTTTTGGTCCAAAATCTGCCTTAGGCAGTGCATGTTGGACTGCTAAGTCTAAGGGTGAATGGTTGGATTGAATTGCAAAGTTAGAACCATGCAAACCTAGGCTAGGTTAATACGGATTTTGGTTTGCATGGGCACGTTGGAGTTACATGTTGGTTCTTATGGGACATTAGAAAATGCTGCATGTATGCTATCTAGGCTCCCGCGTGTTCGGTTGAGGTTAGATGCACGTAATAGGACGTAAAACGAATTTAAAACCAAAAACTGCCAGTTCGGATGTGAACTGCCCAGTTTCGGGAAAAGAGAAATTTGAGGCCTTTAGAGGCCGAACTGGGTGAAACTTAAAACATAAAAGTTGTCCATAAGGGTGTTTCCTAGGGGACAGCGTGAGCAGAATCCCAAAATGAGACTCCAATGGTCTCTGTTTTTACAAAAATCCGTGGCTGGTCTGCCCAGACCCAGTTTACAGGATCAGCCAGTTTCAAACAAAAACTGATGCAAGTACAAGCAGAACTGGATTTTTCTCCAAACACAAAAGTTTTAGGATATTACGAGAGCTAGAACTTTCGTGAAGACAACATTTTCAAAATCAGAGTGGATCTTTAAACTGACACGGTTTTATAAAGACTGTGCAGGGAATAGGAAATTTCTGCACAGGATTTTCTAAAAACAGTACAGAAAAATTGTATCATTTCCAAAATCATTGTTTTGACTAGGGAAACTGTTCCAAAGGCAGTTTCCAGTCCTAAATGATTTTACAAAAACCTATCTTAAGGATATGAATTTTTACGAGTTAAGTAAACGATTTTTGAAGTTAAAATTACCTAAGTTTCCAAAGAAATGGAAAATGGATTTTTAAACCAAATTGGGTAAGCAAAATGATTACGGATAATAACCAGATGTAATATCCGAGTTACTAGGCCAAAGCCTAAAGCTCAAGTTTAACCCATATAGGGTTAGCTTTGGTTGATCAAGAGTTTAATTATAATTAACCTTAAGGGTTAGTCAAGATAACCCTAAAGGATACCAAGAGTAATAAAATTGGGCTAAGATATAGGGTTAATTAAGGAAACCCAATAATTATGATAAAGCCCAAGGTTAGGAAAGTAATCGAACCCTGACAGTATGTATATGGTTTAGCACATAAGGTTATCCAACGTAACCTCTTAAAGAATTAATTCATATTGGGTTCTATTAATAATAGGGTTACTATCTATAACCCAGTAAGACATCTAGTATCAGGGACATACAATTAGGATTATGTAAGCATGTTGATTAGAGTATCAACATTCTGCAACACTAACTAAGAACCTCACCTATGTCCTTCAAGGAGCAGGAGAGAACCTGCAGCTGTACTCAGAGAAGAAGCAGCATAACGCAGGACATAGCAAGAGAGGTAAGTACAACCACCGCCTACAGCATAGGCTTTGTTGTGGTACTTGCCCAAGTATGTTAGATGTATGCTAGGGATGTATGTTATCCGATTGTTGATGCTATGCTATGTTGTTATTGATGCTATGTTATGTTGTTGTTGCTGCTATGTTATATTGTTAGTGCTAAGTAATGTTATTGTTGTTATGTTATGTTATTGATATGCTATGCAATATGTCATATGTTGTATGCTAGGTTATGTAGTATGATAAGTTAAGGTATGTTTATGATGAATATTATGTTATGATTACATGAATCATGGAAGTATGAGAGCACGAAGCATGTTCACAAAATCTTATAAAATAAGATCAAGTATGACATGATAAGATGAAAGGAAAGTAAGATGGCGAGCAAGTCGCCTGTGTTGTACCGACCCGAGTAAGGTCGGGTTGGACTATGGTTTGAGTTGGAAATGGTTTGGCCGCCCCAACCACTCCATAGTTGCGCGCCCGGTACATACACACAAGTAAGGGGCCCATAAGTAAGATAAGAAATGAAAGTAAGTTAAGCATGAATTGAGCATAAAATAAGCATAAATGGACCATGCATTATGATGTATGTTATGCTATGAAAAGGAAGTCATGATATGTACGATATGCTATGGTAAGTTAAGTTAGTATGTGAAAGATTAGATCATGTTTGTTTATGTCGTGGTATAGGAGGTTGTACTTGCTGAGCGAAAGCTCACTGTCTTACGTTTATGCTGTAGGTAAGCAACCGTCAGCAATGGTTGATGCAAGATGGAAAGGCATGGCGGGGCAAACTGTGAAATGTGGGAAATGTAGCCGCTACGCGTTTTGTCCTTTACGTAATTATGTTATGGTAAATATTTTGATAAAGACACTTTTATATGTTGCACTCGTATGCCATATAAAAAAAAAAAAAAAATTTCCGCTGTGTTTCATAAGTATGTAAGTATGTACGAGAAGATAAGTATGTATGTATGATAACGGCCTGTGCTAGGCGGGTCGTTACAGAGTTGGTATCAGAGCGGTTCCCTGCGATACGATTTCACAGTCTGCCTACCATCGCCACCATCATTGTAAGTTACATATGTGTTTTATGTATATGCGTAAGTATTTACGATAGGATTATGCTATGATAGACGCGTGAATATGGAGCTCGCACGGATCGATGCCGGAATAGGAGAACCCCAGTATGAGGTGGGTCCGATGTTTCCCGAGGACCCGATTCCTGCCATGCCCTTACAGGAGATCCCAGCCCTAGAGGCTGAGGACCAGATGGACGTCGAAGACGCTGCTAATGATTTGATTGCTTCGGAGGACCCACCGGAAGACCCTCCCGTTATTATCATCCCTTGTGACGACGAGGACGACGAGGACGACGAGGACGATATGGAGCCCGAAGCCGAGCAAGGTGACTGGGTGGAGGACGTTGACGACGCCAAGGGCGATCCCGAGGAAATACTATTCCACGATGGAGATTGGGACGTAGACTCTGACGCCGAATCCGACGTTTCGACGATCACGCTTGAGGTTATAGTTTAGTTAGGGCCGATATGTGTTTATTCTTTTGACTATAAACGATGGTAGAGTGGTAAACACTCCAATCACTTATTTGATTATATACAGTACGATGGTAAAGTAATAGACACTTCCATCATATTTTGACTATGTATATATAAAGATATATATGTACAGTATGATATAATCTATTTGTAATTACAGTATTGTAAATTACAATATACAGAGTATGTATATGATGTACTTTTGAAAGTGTACATAAAGACCGTGCAGACACGGGATTTATATAACAAAAGTATGTTATATATTATGAAAGTTATGTTATATTATGATAAGTATCTGTTATGATACCTTTTATGTTATGATATGAAATGAATGATGTTACGGTATGATGTGACGTAATAAGCCATGTATGAAAGAAAAGATATTAATAGTACGATGATATCTTTTCTTATAGGATTTAAAAGATGGTACGTCCACGAAGAACGGTACCACTCAACCCGCCTGAGCCAGATCTATCGACCATTGTGGCAAGTCTACAACGGCAGCTGATAGAACAGCAACAAGAGACGGAAGGACTTCGAGCGCAGATAGCTCAGATAAACCAGGGACGCCGAATTAATGAGGTTCCACCCCGAGCTCAACCAGTACCTCCAATAGTACCCCCAGTACCTGAGGGTTCAGCCAGAAATTCCTCAGAATGCTAGCATTCCGATGGCACCCGCGGGAGGAACAAGAGAAAAGGAAATTTCTCGGGCCAGGATCAACAAGGGAATTTCCCTCAGAAAAAGAACAATCGAGGGAACGAGAATACTAACGTCAGCTATCCCGCGTGCGCAACATGTGGAAAGAAACACCCGGGAGTGTGTAGGATGGGGACAAATGCTTGCTACCTTTGTGGCAAGGAAGGGCACTATGCACGGAGCTGCCCCCAGAACAACCAGAACCAGAGCCCTCAGTATCCAAACTGGAATGCCAGCAGCCAGTTACATGCAGTCCAAGCAAGGCTCGAAGGACCCTCAATTGCACAAGGAAGATTAGAGGCTCCTGAACCCCAAGCTAGGATTTACGCCTACACCGATGGAAATGCTGAAGCTGGAACTTCGCATGAAGGGACAAGATAGATCTTTGTCACCACATAAGGCGTTATTATATTATCTAATTCTGGTGCCACTCACTTGTTTGTATTTATGGAGTTTGCCCAGAAATTAGGAAGTAGTATAGATAATTTTTAAAACAGCCTTTTAAAAAAAAATTTCTTTGCTTGTTAAAGAGATTTTGTGGTTTGAATTTTTTTTTTTAATGTAAAATATTTTTGTAATTATAATAACAGAGAATTGCTTGTAGATCTCATCGCAATCAAGCTTTAGGATTTCGATGTGATCTTAGAAACGGATTTCTTAAGTTATTACAACGCTAAATTTGATTCCCAAAAGCATTGAGAGACGTTTAGCTCTTTCGACAAGAAAAAGTTCAACCTTTACGGACAATTGCGGAGCTCAGCAACCGGATAAATCTTGGCAACGAAGGATCAGACGATGTCAGAAGCCCATAAGACGCCATAGTTGGTACATACAGGAGCTTTTAAGATGTACCAAGACCTCTGAGAGAATTAACAGTGGCCAAACATGAAGAATAAAGTGACGGAATTCGTGTCAAAGTGCTTAACTTGTCAGAAAGTTAAGACTGAACACCGACATCCTGGAGGAGATTTGCAGAAAATTGACTGAAAGCTATATATCTCGGATTGTGAAACTGCATGGAGCACCAAAATCAAGCATCTCAGACCGGAATGGACGCTTCATTTCTTGATTATGAACGAATGTTCATACTGCCATGGGGTCGAAATTAAAGATTAATACGGTTTTTCACCCTAAAATGACCAAACGAAAAGAACTACCCGAATTATTCTGATTTTCGAGGACGAAAATTTTTAAGGAGGGTAGATTGTAATACCTAGATTTTCCGATGTTACTATTTCCTTTCAAAGGAATTAAATATATACCATCAAGGTATTATTGAAAGAGAAACTCGGTTAAGAGTTTTCTTACATTTTATGAGTTTTCAGTATCAATAAAACTCAAAATGGACTATGTAGATTAGAAACGGACCTTTTGAGTAAAAAAGGGACGAAAAGTACATGATTTTACGAAAGTCAAAGTTTGACCAAGAACGGTCAAAGGAGTGATTTTGTAGTATTGAAAAATAAAGTATACTGCGAAAACCGTCTTTACGATTAAGATAGCATGCATAGGTTTTAAAAACCACCTTAGAAAATCAAGCACACCTAGTGGGAACTAAAGACCAAAAGGGCTCGGAAAAATAAGAAAAAGTTTTTACAGTCCATTTTTACGCAGATAAATTTTGGACTGCAGTCGAGTAAAACAGTACTGAATTGTACTGTGTATTAGTGAACATAGTATTGGAAATATCTGTGTAACACAAATATGGATTATTTTAGAAAAAAGTAGCCAAACAAGGCCTTAGGATGACATCATATACCTTTTAAATTATGACATCATCCTTATTTGGAATTATGACATCATAATTCCATGAACCAAGCATTAGATGACAAGTGTCTTGTTCTAGAACAATTTTTGCTTGTTCTCCAAGGGGGATGGCCGGCCACCTAGCATGCCATTTGGCAAATTTTTCAATAATTTAGGGGTCAAAGTTGAATTTCAAGAAGTTCTCCTTTACCTATAAATAGGGGTGGTCCTTGTTCATTTTTCACAACCTCTAGCCAAACTCTTGCCATTTTTCTGCCCATCAAAACCGAAAAAGGAAGAGAGAAAGAGGAGAGAAAAATCAAAATTTCCAAAGGGGTTTTGCTTAGGGAATGTTCGGATTTTGAGTGGAAAGCCAAGAAAAAAGTTTGGAAAATTTTTGGAGACCAATTGGCCTAGTGGCCGGTTGTGAGGGAAGGAGAAAGAGAGAGAAAAAAGTTGAGAAAGAAAGCTTGGTGTGGTGTGGCCGAACCTTGGTAAGGCAGCCATCAAGTGGCTGAAATTTTGGAGCTCACTTTGGGGAGTGGCCGTGAGCTAGGGTGAGCTAGAGGGAGGAAGAAATTTTGTGACCAAAACTTGACTTTGGTCTAAGGTAAAAATCTAGAGCCCTAACTCTTTTATTTGAGTTCAAATTCAAAGTTATAAGGTGATTCAATTTGGTTGTAAGGACATAAGTCTATCTTCCATTTTATGCCCTAGTAGGTTGTATGTGCTTGATTTGTAGATCTAAGGGTGTATGGCTTGAATTCTTGCATTGTTGTGCTTGTTTGTGATTGATTTCCATGCGTGATGCTTAGGATTGTATGCCCCCTGATTTTTGGTCCAAAATCTGCCTTAGGCAGTGCATGTTGGACTGCTAAGTTTAAGGGTGAATGGTTGGATTGAATTGCAAAGTTTGAACCATGCAAACCTAGGCTAGGTTAATACGGCTTTTGGTTTGCAAGGGCACGTTGGAGTTACATGTTGGTTCTTATGGGACATTAGAAAATGCTGCATGTATGCTATCTAGGCTCCCTTTTTCAGTGCAAATGAAGCACAGAGCACCCTCTCCTGCTCCGTGAGTCCCATGAAATCCAATATAACTTGGATATCCATCAACCAATTATCAGCTTCTATTGGGTCCGTAAGACCCTCGAACTCAAGCACTTTCATCCGCCTGAATCGCTCGTATAGTAAATCTTCCCGAACTACTGGTGGGTTCGCCTGCATCCCTAAGCGTGCTAACGGAACTCCGAAATTCCGCGGAACCTCCTGACGAACCTCCGGTACTTGGGGCACTACCGGGGGTGCAGGGTTATCCTGAGGTGGAATTTCGTTCGCGTTAGGCATCTGGATTAATCGGGTTACCTGCTTTCGTGTACGCACCATCTTATCACTCCTAAGATGTACTAAACATAACACAACGCTTTTGACAATCTATCTTAGCGTTGTACTTCCCTAGGAAGTCCATTCCTAAAATAACGTCATAATCCTGAAGTTTAATTGCGATGAGATCAACATAAAGCTCTCGACCGCAAATAACTACAGGAACACTTGGCATCCAAAAATCGGATAGCAAAATCTCTCCTGACGGAAGGAACGTCCTAAACGGTTGCTTAAAGCTATCGACGCGTCTCCCTAATTTCTGGGCAAACTCCATTGAAATAAATGAATGGGTGGCACCAGAATCAAACAAAGCAATAGCATCGTAGGTAGCGATAGAAATCTGACCTGTCACCACGTGAGAAGTTCCAGCCTCGGTATCCCCTTTGGTATAGGCATAGATCCTGGCTTGGGGTCTAGGAGCCTCTAGCCTCCTTGGTGCATCCGGGATGTCCTCGATCTTAACTGGCATCGCATGCAACTGATTGCTCGCATTCCTATGCGGGTACTGGGGATTCTGGTTCTGGTTGTTAAGGTTGCAATTCCTCGCGTAATGACCTTCCTTGCTACAAAGGTAGCAAGCATTGGTCCCCAGTCTGCATATTCCCAGGTGCTTCTTCCCACATTGAGCGCACACTGGATAATTATTATTATTACCCTCGTTCCCTCGGTTACTTCTCTTCTGAGGGTAATTTCTTTGCTGTCCCTGGCCAACAGCATTTCCCTTCCTCTTGTTCCTTCCAAACTGCTTAGAATGTTGGCCTGCACTACTGGTCTGGCCCTTCGCATAAGTATCCTGGTTCTGTCTAGGCTGCAGCTGCTTCTCCGCAGCCTTCTCCTCTTTCTTCGCCTTAAATATCTGCGCCCTCGCCTCCTTATCTTGATTAATCCAATACTCAGCCCTAATTGCCCGACTAATACAGTCAGACACTAGGGTTGGAGGGCTGCTTCCTGCACTCACTTGTTTAGCTATATCCGTCCGAAACATCTTCATCATTCGCCTTACTTTTTCTGTTTCAGTCGATATGAGTTCGGGACATAAGCGGCCTAGCTGTTCAAACTTCTTAACAGCTTCCATAACTGACATCGATCCTTGCTTTAGGCTATTGAACTCGTCCTGCTGTGCGGCAAGGATCTCCCGGTTGTAGTACATCGCCTTGAACTCAGCTACAAAGTCCTGCCAACTCATGGCCGCAACATTCCTACGCATTTGCACTGTTATCCACCAATGCCTAGCATCCTTTTTCAGTGCAAATGAAGCACAGAGCACCCTCTCCTGCTCCGTGAGTCCCATGAAATCCAATATAACTTGGATATCCATCAACCAATTATCAGCTTCTATTGGGTCCGTAAGACCCTCGAACTCAGGCGCTTTCATCCGCCTGAATCGCTCGTATAGTAAATCTTCCCGAACTACTGGTGGGTTCGCCTGCATCCCTAAGGGTGCTAACGGAACTCTGAAATTCCGCGGAACCTCCTGACGAACCTCCGGTACTTGGGGCACTACCGGGGGTGCAGGGTTATCCTGAGGTGGAATTTCGTTCGCGTTAGGCATCTGGTTTAATCGGGCTACCTGCTCACGTAGCCGATTTGTTTCTTACTGCTGTTGTAGCAATTGCTGTTGCAACGTGGCTACAACGTTCACAAGATCTGGCTCTTGCGTGTTCTGGTTAGCTTGCTTTCGTGTACGCACCATCTTATCACTCCTAATAAATTTCAAGAAAAGATTTCGTTATTCTCTGAAAATCTTTGCTTTCATTCATTTCCTATAAAACACATCATATCATATAGAAATCCTTCGGAATTTCTTTATAGCAAATCATATCATAAAACATTATGCAGAAATCCTTCATGATTTCTTCATAACGTATCATATCATAAACTTATCATAAACTTATCGTATATTTATCATAGAAACTTTTTATCATGACATCATAATCATCATGATACTCATTTCATATAAAAATATATCGTTTTATACATTTTCAAAAATACATCATTTTTACTATATACATAGTCAAAATAGGATGGAAGTGTCTACATCATTCTTATCCTATATACAACCCTAACGTCAAAAGAACAAAAAAAATCGGAGTTAGTTCTAAAACTATCTACTCGGTCGTCGCGTCAGAAAATACGTCTCGATCCTCGTCGTCGAATAGAATCTCCTCGGGATCTTCCTCCTGCTCCTCGGGGTCATCTAGCTCCTCCTCTATATCCTCAAACTCATCCCATTCTTCCCACACCTCTTGTTCCTCATCATCACTCTCAATGAGGATTACTGGAGGATCTTCGGCATTGTCCCCTAGGTTATCCGGAGCCTCCGCAGGATCCATACCATCATCATCCGGTCCTGCTTCCGCCTCTTGCGGAGGTATCTGCTGAAGTGGGACCACCGGAATTGGATCCTCGGCATAATCGAACTGAAAACTGGCCCTGGAATGCCGGCGTCGTTAACCGAATCGACATGGTAAACATCCACTGGGTTGGCCTCCTGTACCATATATGCTATTACCTCAGCCTTCATAATAGCATCTATCATATCCTCTAAGGATATTCCCACAACCGGTGCGGGGACATAAAACTTAACTTCCGGAGGTAGCCCGTCCCAGATAAGCTGTAACGCTCGCCACTGTGGATCCACGAGCTCCTGAGGGATATAGGGAAACATTGCCTCGCGGAATCTACGGCAATAGTGGCCCATGGTCTCATCCGGATAAGCGTGCCACTCTGCGGCGAAGTTAAGATATCGCCTCCTATTCATGTCGCCGTAAATAGCCGGGTCGCGATACGGCGCATTGACCCCCTCATCAGGTGGAGGTCCATATCGTGCTATCATACGGGCACGGAAATCTACCCATGGTGTCCCGTGTATAGCCGGTCCCTGCGCTCACCAGCTCAACCTCTCCCATCAAACATCTACTCGCTAACAAAACCTGAAGATGGGCTTCGATATGGCATACCCTAAAAATCACCTCCATATCGAAAAGCCATCCTGTTAGCGACATCGTCTGCTGAGTCCCATCAAAAATATAGGGCTTCATCTCGTGGAATGCCGTAGCGGCATCTCGATCCTCATCCATACTCGAATCTCGATAATCGAATCTATCAATTTACGAGCGCATAATAATTACTTATCTATGTACTAGAAAAAAAAAAAGATAACTCTTACTTACAATGACGGTGGCGCTGGCAGGCAAACTATGAAACTGGAACGCAGGATCCCGCTCTGATACCAAGCTATGCTTGATATACGACACTCGCTTTATGTAGTTAGTTATTTTTTATGTTATTTTCAAATTAGTTACTTCTGACGAAAACTCATTTACTTATCTTGTAAAACCTGTAAAATTTTATACAACACATACACAATACTTATTTAGTATTTACTTTTCAAAACTATAGTGACGAAATAACTTGTACTTAACTAATATTTACTTATCAAAAGTATCGTAATCATAAAATAACTTGTACTAAACAAAGATACACATATATATTTCAAACGCGTAGCAGTCTCCATTCCACGTTTCATAATTCGCCGTGCCATGCTCACCGACTTGCATCAAGAATTGCCAGTAGGAAGCTTACTGTAATACCTGATTTTTATGACTGAACGATTCTTTGTATAGAATTTACATTGAACCGTAAATGCAATTATGGAAAAAGCCCCGTTAAGGGTTTTAATTATGTTTTGTGAGTTTTATGGTTATATAAGACTCAAACAGGATTAATTAAGTAAGAAAACAATCTTTTAAGTCAAAAGGAGCATTATGGCAAAATTTCTTGAAAAGTCAAACTTTGACCAAAAAACGTCACGGTTGACCAAAAAGTCAACTGTTGACCAAGAAAGTCAAAAATTGACAAAAAGGTCACTAATCGACAAGAAAGTCGATGGTTGATCCAAAAAGTTCAAGAAATGATGCTTCGAGTCTGTACGACTTATTAAGAAACAGTATGGAAATTGTACCGGACAAAGACCGGTTTTTCAGATAATAAGAAATGTTTAAGACTTAAGAACCACCCTAGAAAATCAAGCACATTGAGTTCAAGTAAAGGGCAAAAGGGTTTTACGAAATAAGAAAAATTCTATACCGTCCATTTTTACGCCGGTAAATTTTGGACAGCACTTCGGTAAACCAATACTGAGTTTAAGTAAATCCAGTATTGGAAATACCTGAATTAACATAAAAATGGGCTGCACAAAACAAGAAGAGCCAAACAAGCCTAAGATAAGCTTACCTCATCAAACTTTTTGATTATTACATCATTAAGTGATTTAAGAAAAAAATTTTGGAAATTAGTTGTCTTCCACCTCCTTTGTTGGCCGGCCACATGTCCCCCTTTTGTGGAATTTGTTGCTTCTTGAGGGGCCAAATTCTAATTTCAAGAAGTTTCCCAACCTCTATAAATAGAGGTGGTCATTGTTCACAAAAAAAGAAAAACTTAGCCAAACTCTTGCAATTTTGTCCCACAAAATCCGAACTTTGTGTGAGTGAGAGACAAGAAAAAAATTGCAAACCAAGTGTGTGGGAAGCCTTAGGGTGGTCGGAATTAGGCTAGTGACCAAGCAGAAAGTTGGAGAAAAGTTTGGAACCCAAACCCTTAGCCAAGGCCGGTTGTGGTGGGGGAGAACCAAGCCAAGAATCCAAACCGGGTTTTTGAGCCTTTGGCTGGAAATTTGGTGCAAATTGGTGACCGGACTTCAAGGGAAAGGAGGCTGGAAATTTTGGACCTCTCTTGGCCAGCAAGACCAGCGGCTGCCGGTTGGGAAAAAGGAGGAAACCGAGCCACCTTAAGCCAAGAAAGCGAGGTAAAACCCTAACCGATTCAAGCTTTCATTTAAATTTCGTGAGAGGAAATTTAAATGTATTAAAAGCTATGGTTTGTAATGGCTTAAGCCACTTTTAAGTTCTGCCCTGTTTTTGCAAGTTATAGGCATGTGCTTGATTAGTTAGGTTAGGGCTTGGTGGTTGATTATGTGCATGCTAGGTGTTTGTGTGAATGCCTAGGATTTTTTATATGTTTTGAATGAACGAAAATTTTGCTTGCATGTTTGAAGCTGAACGTTAGAAACGTTATGCATGTCTGTTTTAGGCTCCCGCTGAGTTCGGTTGAGGTAGGGTGAACGTTTTAGGACGTAAATGAGATTTTAAACCGAAAACTGCCAACTCGGGTAGAAATTGGTCAGTTTCGGGAAAAACAGTTTTTGAGGCTTCTAGAGGCCGAATTAGGAAAAACTCAAAACATGAAAGTTTTTAAGTAGAGTTTTTCCAAGAGGACAACGCGGACAGTTTTGTAAAATGAGGCTCCAATGGCCTCGGTTTTGACCAAAACCCGTGCCTTAGTGCCCAGGACCCGTGCCTTGTATGCCCTGGACCCGTGTACGGCCAAGTCGACTTCCACAGGGTTTTTGATCATGAAAATGTCCGAACTGGGTTTTACCCAAAACATAAAAGTTGTAGAGTTTTTAAATGTTTACAACTTTCATGAAGACAAGTTTTACAGATTAAATATGGGTTTTTAGATAAAAAGGAATTTCGGAGAACTGTACAGGAATTATGGAAATCCTGTACAGAATTTACAAGTTGACACAGAAAATGCATATTTTTGCAGTTTCACTGCAAATAGACATTGAGAAACTGTTCCAAAGGCAGTTTCCAATAGTCAATAAATTTATAAGTCTCGTTTCAAGATTTTCAATCCTTAAAATTAAACAAAAGGTTTATATACAAAAACTAAATTAATTAAGGTTTTTATTTCCTAAAAATAAGATTTTTAAAACCAAAGTAAAAAACTACCCGAATAGGGTTACCAAAGTAACCAGTTAGGATAATGTAAAATAAGTAAGGGTTTATAACTAAGGTTATAAACAAATGTTGGTTATACTACCAACAGTTCTAACCCTTACTTTTATTTAATTTCAGAACGTTACACGACGAGGTGTCCCAAGCGGAACCTAACTCCATTATTGGACACCGCATTTACGAACGAGGTAAGTACAACTCCGCCTACAGCATAGGCTTGTTGTGAATACTTGCCTAAGTATGATTGTTAGTTATGATGCTATATGTTACATGCTCAGTATTATAAATTAGCTTAAGAATGCTATGATTCTATGTTATGAACGTATGTTTTATATGCTATGGTCTATAGAAGTATGATTAAGGTTAAGTTATATTAAGATTAATTAAGTGAAACATCATGATGCATGTTCACTAATTAACAAAAGAAAGATTAAGTATGATGGCAAGCAAGCTTGCCGGTGTCGTACCGACCCGCGTCAGGTCGGGTTGAGCTATGGCAAGAGTAAGTCCATAGAGCGCGCCCGGTACGAACACTCATGTTATGGGGCCCAAAAGTAAGGTTAAGATAAGAAAGTTATGAAGAGATAAGAGAGCATAAGGAAGCATAAACGGATCATGCATACGATATGTCAAGTTATGTTATGAAATGTTATGCTATGCTATGATTAAGTTATGTCATGAAATGTTATGCTATGCTATGATTAAGTTATGTCATGAAATGTTATGCCATGCTATGGTTAAGAAAGGTTATGGAATGTTATGTTAGGTTAGATTATGTTGTGTTTTTAATATTGCGGTATTAATAGTTGTACTTGCTGAGCTTTCGCTCACTGTCTTACGTCTATGCTGTAGGTAAGCAGCCTGCCAGCAATTAATGATACAAGATGGAAGGCGAGGTGTGCTGGACTGTGAAATGTGGGAATAATGCCGCCACACGTTTTGTTTATTATGTTAATATTTTATAAGTTTTTTTATACCTACACCACGTTTTAATTATTCAGTATAATTATTTACGTAGGTGCGTATACATATTGATACTGCTTATAAAAAAAAAAAAAAATATAATCCGCTGTTTTACGTATAAGTACGTAAGTGTGTATGTATGTATGTACGGTAACGGCCTGTGCTAGGCGGGTCGTTACAGAGTTGGTATCAGAGCGGTTTCCTGCGACTAAATTTCACAGTCAGCTGCCATCGCCTCCATCATTGTAAGTTAAAATTTTATTTTCATATGTTAATAATTATTATGCGACTATGTATGATTAGATTTACGATTATGGATCCGGAGCCCGTAGAAGAGGATCGACGTGCAGTTTCGGCGTTCTACGAGTCACGACCCCTGCTTTTTGACGGCACTCCCAGAACGGTAGCTCTTTCAGTTTGGCTATACGATCTGGAGAGGATTTTCCTCCTTTGCCACATAGAGGCGCATCTACAGGTTTCATTGGCCAGTCGATGTTTGGCAGCCGATGCACGATTATGGTGGATGACGATCGGCGAGGGGACGTTACCTGCTCATACGTGGGCACATTTTCGTGTCTGCATGACTAACCGTTATGGACCGGTGCTGGACGATGGGATAGTCGAGCATTATCGAGATCCCGAGATTTATCGGGATATGCAGCATGAGCGGTATCACATGATGGTCGATGACTGGCGAGCCTATCCGCACGAGCCGATGGATCACTATTGTCGGAGATTCCAGGAGGCTATGCTGCCTCACATTCCATTGGACATACCGCATTCAGGATTACAGTCTATAGTGATCCTGCGGAACGGATTACCTGCACCGATCCGTCAGCATACGCCAATACCGACGCAGATCATGACAGTGGCCCATATGATCGGGTACATTTTAGCTGCGGAGGTCATCGCACAGGATTTGCAGGCTGATGCTCATGTAGCAGAGCATGAGGTACCAGTCGATGACGCCGAGATACCCGAGCCGGTTTACGAGCCGGAGCCGGTATATGAGCCAGAGCCTGCTTATGAGCCCGACCCGGTACAGGAGGCCGAGGATGAGGGTTATGATGCTGATGAGGACATGGATGCTGATGCGCCCGAGGACCCTCCGATCATCGTCATATCTAGTGATGACGAGGACGATGACGAGGAGCCCGATCACGAGCCAGGATTCGGAGGATGGCTCGATGAGGGTGACGACTTCGAGGGAGATAATTTTGAGGAGGATCCCGTAGAGATCCCAGATGATGACGGAGAGGACGACTCCGATATCTCCACCGTTACGGTAGCAGAGTTAGATTAGACTTAGATCATGTGTATATGTTTTGAGACTGAGGTACTAGCTTATTTTATTTTGATATTAGGCTTGTACTTTTGTACGATGGTTAAGTGGTAGACACTGCCATCTCAAAGTTTTGACTTTGTATATGTATAAGATATGTAAATGTGATAATGTAAGTATGATATGTATGATGTAAAGAAAAGTGATTACAAGTTAAGTAAATATGATGTACTTTTTGTGAGATTACAAAAAGACAGTTTATAAGAAAAATATATGAAATAGCAAGTTATGAATGATATGATATGAATGAATGTTTATGATACGATATGATAAGTATATTATATTATGATATGACAATATTGTGATATAATATGTTAAGATATGATTGCAAAGAAAGGATATTAATGGTTAATACTATCTTTTCTTATGATTTAAATAGGAATTTAGAAATGGTTCGCACGCGCAAGGCTGCCCCAGTGGATCCACCTGCGCCAGATCTAGCGACCCTTGTAGTTAATTTACAACGACAGTTGCTCGAGCAGCAACAAGAGACAAACCAGCTGAGAGAGCAGCTAGCTCAGTTACACCAGAGACCCCAGGTCAACGAGGTCCCCTTACCCGCGGAGCAAGTACCTCCAGTGGCACCTCCAGTGCCCAATGTTCCGCGACATGTTGAGGTACCAGTAGTACCTGCTGGGGTACCGGCAGATCCACCTCCGGCCAGAGAGGATTTGCTATATGAGAGGTTTAGGCGGATGAAAGCGCCTGAATTTGAAGGAACAACGGACCCGATAGCCGCAGATAACTGGTTGATCGACATCCAAGTTATCCTAGACTTTATGCGGCTTACTGAACAGGAGAAAGTCTTATGTGCTTCTTTTGCTCTCAAGAAGGACGCGAGACACTGGTGGATAACCGTTCAGATGCGTAGGAATGTCATGGAAATGAGCTGGCAGGATTTTGTGAATGAGTTTCGTAGTATGTACTACAATAGAGAAGTCCTTGCCGCTCAACAGGACGAATTCACCAGTTTCAAGCAAGGGTCTATGACGGTGATGGAAGCCGTTAAGAAGTTCGAACAGCTAGCGCGCTTGTGCCCAGAGCTGGTACCGAACGAGACAGAGAAGGTTCGGAGAATGATGAAGATGTTCCGGACCGACATATCCAAGCAAGTTAGTGCAGGAAGCAGCCCACCTACCCTGGTATCCGACTGCGTAAGCAGAGCGATACGAGCTGAATATTGGATTAATCAGGACAAGGAAGCAAGGGCGCAGTTTTACAAGGCCAAGAAGGAAGAAAAGGCCGTTACTAAGCAGACCCAGCCCCGTCAGAGTGCTGAGGCCAATCAGAAAGGTCAGAATAATAACCCTGCTCAAAGTTCCAAACAGTTTGGGAGGAACAAGAGAAAGGGAAATTTTTCTGGACAGGGCCAGCAACAAAATTACCCTCAGAAGAGAAATAATAGAGGAAGTGAGGGTAATAACTCTGACTACCCGGTATGTACAAAGTGCGGCAGAAAACATCCGGGTGTTTGCAGAATGGGGACTAATGAGTGCTATCTGTGCGGAAAGGAGGGACATTTTGCGAAGAACTGCAATATGAATAAGCAAGGCCAGAACCCTCCGTATCAGAACAGGAACCCAAACAGTCAGCTTCATGCGGCCCAGACCAGGTTAGAAGGACCTTCCATAAGCCAAGGAAGATTGGAAGCTCCTGAGCCTCAAGCCCGAATCTACGCCTATACAAGGGGAGATGCGGAAGCAGGCACTTCACATGTGGTGACAGGTCAGATCTCTATCACCACTTATGAAGCAATTGCCCTGTTTGATTCTGGTGCCACTCATTCATTTATATCATTGGAGTTTGCCCAGAAATTAGGAAGAGGTGTGGATAGATTAAACCAACCTTTTAAAACCTCCTTGCCATCTGGAGAAGTTTTGTGGTCCAACTGCTGGATACGAAATACCTTCGTGATGATTTGTGGCAGAAAGCTGTATGTAGATCTCATCGCAATCAAGCTACAGGATTTCGATGTGATTTTAGGGATGGATTTCCTTGGGAAATACAACGCTAAGATCGACTGTCGGAAGTGTTGTGTGATCTTCAACCCGTATGGCGAGGAAGAATTCAGCTTCTACGGACAACCTCGTAGTTCAGCAACCCGATTGGTTTCAGCTATGAAGGCGTGGAAGATGCTAGCTAATGGCTGTCAAGGGTATTTAGCTAACATGTTGGACAAGGAGCAAGAAGTGAAGTGGACACCGAAAGACGTGCCCATTATCAGGGAATATGTGGATATCTTCCCAGAAGAGCTACCAGGGCTTCCGCCGGAACGCGAAATTTCATTCGAAATTGAGCTATTGCCCGGAGCTGCTCCAGTATCGAAGGCGCCTTATCGTATGGCACCTGCGGAACTTAGGGAACTCCAATTGCAGCTACAAGAACTGCTTGATAAGGGGTTCATCCGACAGAGTTACTCTCCATGGGGAGCACCTGTGCTATTCGTGAAGAAAAAGGATGGATCACTACGTATGTGCATCGATTATCGCGAGCTGAATAAGATCACCATTAAGAACAAGTATCCTCTTCCAAGGATTGACGATTTGTTCGATCAACTCAGAGGAGCAAGAGTGTTTTCAAAAGTCGATCTACGATCTGGCTATCATCAGCTCAGAATCAGAGATTCAGATATTTCCAAGACGGCTTTTCGGACACGCTACGGACATTACGAATTTTTGGTTATGCCTTTTGGGTTAACCAATGCTCCAGCTGCTTTCATGGACCTGATGAACCGAGTGTTCAAGGAATATCTGGACAAGTTCGTCATTGTCTTCATCGACGATATCCTGATCTATTCAAGATCCCAGGAAGAACATGTGCAGCATTTAAGGATAGTGATGGAAATGTTACGACGACATCAGCTCTACGCAAAGTTCACAAAATGTGAATTTTGGCTCGAAAAGGTGCATTTCTTAGGCCACGTGGTGTCACAAGAAGGAATTTCTGTGGACCCAGCCAAAGTAGAAGCAGTTAGCTTATGGTCCAGACCCACGAGCGTAACGGAAATAAGGAGTTTCCTCGGATTAGCCGGTTATTATCGTCGCTTTGTTGAGGGATTTTCGAAGATAGCAGCCCCTCTCACGAACCTTACGCGCAAAGGAAAGAAGTACGAATGGACTTCTAAATGCGAAGAGAATTTCCAAGAGCTTAAGAGGAAGCTGACAAGTGCGCCTGTTTTGATTATTCCAGATGTTGAAGCAGGAAATTTCGTGATCTACAGCGACGCTTCTAAGACGGGACTAGGAGCAGTCCTAATGCAGCAAGGTAAAGTGGTCGCGTATGCTTCTCGACAACTGAAGGATCACGAGAAGAATTACCCGACGCACGATCTAGAGCTCGCTGCGGTGGTGTTCGCATTGAAATTTGGAGGCACTACCTATATGGGAATAGATGTGAGATTTTCACCGATCACCAAAGTCTCAAATACATCTTTACCCAAAAGGAGCTCAATATGAGGCAGCGAAGATGGCTTGAACTTGTAAAGGACTACGACTGCGAGATCCTTTACCATCCTGGCAAAGCAAACAAAGTAGCAGACGCCTTAAGCAGGAAGTCATCTGGCGTACTGATGTCTTTGGTACTGCTGCCCAAGCCGCTTCAAAAGGAAATCTCTGACTTCAACCTTGAGATGATAACGGGAAAGTTATCCGCCTTAACCCTCCAGTCCAATTTTATGGAGTCTATCAAGAACCTTCAAGGAAAGGATTCTCAGTTGATCAAGGTACAACTCTTTGGCGAAAAAATAAGGAGTTTAGAACCTCTGCAGATGGCATGATCTACTTCAAAGAAAGGATCTGCATTCCTGATTTAAGTTTTTGAAGGATCAGATACTAGCAGAGGCGCACATGACACCGTATTCAGTACATCCCGGAGCCTCTAAGATGTACAAGGATCTCCGAGAGAACTACTGGTGGCCAAATATGAAGAATCAGATAGCGAAGTTCGTGTCCAAATGCTTAACTTGTCAGAAAGTTAAGGCAGAACACCGACATCCTGGAGGAGAGTTGCAGAAAATAGAGCTCCCCGAATGGAAATGGGAGCAAATTACCATGGATTTTGTCGTGGGACTGCCAAGAACTTCAAGTGGGAATGACACGATTTGGGTTATTGTCGACCGATTAACCAAATCTGCCCACTTTATCGCTATCAAAGCCACTTATTCAGTGGAGAAGTTGGCCGAAGTCTATGTATCCCAGGTCGTTCGACTGCATGGTGTACCAAAATCGATCATCTCGGATCGAGACGGACGTTTCACTTCCCGATTTTGGGCAAGCGTACACAATGCTATGGGGTCGAAACTGAAGTTCAGTACAGCTTTTCACCCCCAAACCGACGGTCAGTCAGAACGGACCATCCAGACACTAGAAGACATGTTGAGATCATGCGTGCTGGATTATCAAGGAAACTGGGATCAGAAGCTGTCTTTGATCGAATTTTCCTACAACAATAGTTATCATGCTTCGATTGGTATGGCTCCATTCGAAGCACTGTACGGAAGAAAATGTCGATCCCCTATTCACTGGCAAGAAATTGGACAGAAGCAGCTTCAGACCACGGACTTCATCAGAAAGACTTCTGATGATATTAAGAAGATTAAACAAAGGCTTGACATAGCTTTCAGTCGCCAGAAAAGCTATGCGGATAAACGAAGAAGGCCTTTGGAATTTCAGATCGGAGATGCGGTTTTCATCAAGATAGCTCCGATGAAAGGTGTAATGAGATTCGGAAAGAAAGGGAAGCTTAGTCCAAGGTATACTGGACCATTTGAAATCCTGGAAAGGGTTGGAAAAGTGGCCTATAAGCTTGCCTTGCCGCCGGAGTTGGCATCCATGCATAATGTCTTCCATGTATCGATGCTCAAGAAGTATGTTTCAGATCCTTCGCATGTGCTCAGTCAAGAACCAGTAGAGGTTCAAACTGACTTAACCTATGAAGAGAAACCTGTGCGAATCCTAGACCAAGAAGAGAAGGTTCTAAGGAATAAGACAATTCCCATGGTGAAGGTATTATGGAAGAACCATAAAGTAGAAGAAGCCACCTGGGAATTAGAAAGCGAAATGAGAAAGTGCTACCCCGGTTTATTCTAATTTTCGAGGACGAAAATCTTTAAGGGGGGTAGATTGTAATACCTGATTTTTATGACTGAACGATTCTTTGTATAGAATTTACATTGAACCGTAAATGCAATTATGGAAAAAGCCCCGTTAAGGGTTTTAATTATGTTTTGTGAGTTTTATGGTTATATAAGACTCAAACAGGATTAATTAAGTAAGAAAACAATCTTTTAAGTCAAAAGGAGCATTATGGCAAAATTTCTTGAAAAGTCAAACTTTGACCAAAAAACGTCACGGTTGACCAAAAAGTCAACTGTTGACCAAGAAAGTCAAAAATTGACAAAAAGGTCACTAATCGACAAGAAAGTCGATGGTTGATCCAAAAAGTTCAAGAAATGATGCTTCGAGTCTGTACGACTTATTAAGAAACAGTATGGAAATTGTACCGGACAAAGACCGGTTTTTCAGATAATAAGAAATGTTTAAGACTTAAGAACCACCCTAGAAAATCAAGCACATTGAGTTCAAGTAAAGGGCAAAAGGGTTTTACGAAATAAGAAAAATTCTATACCGTCCATTTTTACGCCGGTAAATTTTGGACAGCACTTCGGTAAACCAATACTGAGTTTAAGTAAATCCAGTATTGGAAATACCTGAATTAACATAAAAATGGGCTGCACAAAACAAGAAGAGCCAAACAAGCCTAAGATAAGCTTACCTCATCAAACTTTTTGATTATTACATCATTAAGTGATTTAAGAAAAAAATTTTGGAAATTAGTTGTCTTCCACCTCCTTTGTTGGCCGGCCACATGTCCCCCTTTTGTGGAATTTGTTGCTTCTTGAGGGGCCAAATTCTAATTTCAAGAAGTTTCCCAACCTCTATAAATAGAGGTGGTCATTGTTCACAAAAAAAGAAAAACTTAGCCAAACTCTTGCAATTTTGTCCCACAAAATCCGAACTTTGTGTGAGTGAGAGACAAGAAAAAAATTGCAAACCAAGTGTGTGGGAAGCCTTAGGGTGGTCGGAATTAGGCTAGTGACCAAGCAGAAAGTTGGAGAAAAGTTTGGAACCCAAACCCTTAGCCAAGGCCGGTTGTGGTGGGGGAGAACCAAGCCAAGAATCCAAACCGGGTTTTGAGCCTTTGGCTGGAAATTTGGTGCAAATTGGTGACCGGACTTCAAGGGAAAGGAGGCTGGAAATTTTGGACCTCTCTTGGCCAGCAAGACCAGCGGCTGCCGGTTGGGAAAAAGGAGGAAACCGAGCCACCTTAAGCCAAGAAAGCGAGGTAAAACCCTAACCGATTCAAGCTTTCATTTAAATTTCGTGAGAGGAAATTTAAATGTATTAAAAGCTATGGTTTGTAATGGCTTAAGCCACTTTTAAGTTCTGCCCTGTTTTTGCAAGTTATAGGCATGTGCTTGATTAGTTAGGTTAGGGCTTGGTGGTTGATTATGTGCATGCTAGGTGTTTGTGTGAATGCCTAGGATTTTTTATATGTTTTGAATGAACGAAAATTTTGCTTGCATGTTTGAAGCTGAACGTTAGAAACGTTATGCATGTCTGTTTTAGGCTCCCGCTGAGTTCGGTTGAGGTAGGGTGAACGTTTTAGGACGTAAATGAGATTTTAAACCGAAAACTGCCAACTCGGGTAGAAATTGGTCAGTTTCGGGAAAAACAGTTTTTGAGGCTTCTAGAGGCCGAATTAGGAAAAACTCAAAACATGAAAGTTTTTAAGTAGAGTTTTTCCAAGAGGACAACGCGGACAGTTTTGTAAAATGAGGCTCCAATGGCCTCGGTTTTGACCAAAACCCGTGCCTTAGTGCCCAGGACCCGTGCCTTGTATGCCCTGGACCCGTGTACGGCCAAGTCGACTTCCACAGGGTTTTTGATCATGAAAATGTCCGAACTGGGTTTTACCCAAAACATAAAAGTTGTAGAGTTTTTAAATGTTTACAACTTTCATGAAGACAAGTTTTACAGATTAAATATGGGTTTTTAGATAAAAAGGAATTTCGGAGAACTGTACAGGAATTATGGAAATCCTGTACAGAATTTACAAGTTGACACAGAAAATGCATATTTTTGCAGTTTCACTGCAAATAGACATTGAGAAACTGTTCCAAAGGCAGTTTCCAATAGTCAATAAATTTATAAGTCTCGTTTCAAGATTTTCAATCCTTAAAATTAAACAAAAGGGTTTATATACAAAAACTAAATTAATTAAGGTTTTTATTTCCTAAAAATAAGATTTTTAAAACCAAAGTAAAAAACTACCCGAATAGGGTTACCAAAGTAACCAGTTAGGATAATGTAAAATAAGTAAGGGTTTATAACTAAGGTTATAAACAAATGTTGGTTATACTACCAACAGTTCTAACCCTTACTTTTATTTAATTTCAGAACGTTACACGACGAGGTGTCCCAAGCGGAACCTAACTCCATTATTGGACACCGCATTTACGAACGAGGTAAGTACAACTCCGCCTACAGCATAGGCTTGTTGTGAATACTTGCCTAAGTATGATTGTTAGTTATGATGCTATATGTTACATGCTCAGTATTATAAATTAGCTTAAGAATGCTATGATTCTATGTTATGAACGTATGTTTTATATGCTATGGTCTATAGAAGTATGATTAAGGTTAAGTTATATTAAGATTAATTAAGTGAAACATCATGATGCATGTTCACTAATTAACAAAAGAAAGATTAAGTATGATGGCAAGCAAGCTTGCCGGTGTCGTACCGACCCGCGTCAGGTCGGGTTGAGCTATGGCAAGAGTAAGTCCATAGAGCGCGCCCGGTACGAACACTCATGTTATGGGGCCCAAAAGTAAGGTTAAGATAAGAAAGTTATGAAGAGATAAGAGAGCATAAGGAAGCATAAACGGATCATGCATACGATATGATTAAGTTATGTATGAAATGTTATGCTATGCTATGATTAAGTTATGTCATGAAATGTTATGCTATGCTATGATTAAGTTATGTCATGAAATGTTATGCCATGCTATGGTTAAGAAAGGTTATGGAATGTTATGTTAGGTTAGATTATGTTGTGTTTTTAATATTGCGG
The DNA here is from genome assembly GCA_025413025.1 of Ficus hispida. Taxonomy (NCBI): domain Eukaryota; kingdom Viridiplantae; phylum Streptophyta; class Magnoliopsida; order Rosales; family Moraceae; genus Ficus; species Ficus hispida. Next base: position 2,832,599 of record CM046374.1, read on the forward strand.
TATTAATAGTTGTACTTGCTGAGCTTTCGCTCACTGTCTTACGTCTATGCTGTAGGTAAGCAGCCTGCCAGCAATTAATGATACAAGATGGAAGGCGAGGTGTGCTGGACTGTGAAATGTGGGAATAATGCCGCCACACGTTTTGTTTATTATGTTAATATTTTATAAGTTTTCTTTATACCTACACCACGTTTTAATTATTCAGTATAATTATTTACGTAGGTGCGTATACATATTGATACTGCTTATAAAAAAAAAAAAAATATAATCCGCTGTTTTACGTATAAGTACGTAAGTGTGTATGTATGTATGTACGGTAACGGCCTGTGCTAGGCGGGTCGTTACAAGAGGTACTATTCTACTCGAGCGTACCATCTTACAATTATAAGAAAAGATATTATCGTACTGTTAATATCTTTTCTTCCATGCATGACTTATCGTATCATACTTATCATACATATCATGCCATAACATAATGGCATCATCGTATCACATCAGATACTTATCATAACATAACTTTCATACTCATAACATAACTTTTCATAACATGACATAGCTTTTCATAACATGACATATCCTTGTCATGTATCCCGTGTTCGTACGGTCTTTTAGTACTCATACAGAAGTACCTTATTCTTATTATCTTATATGCACATACCATGTACATCATAATTTACCATACTGTAAATACATATATTTCAACATACTGCATATACGCATCGATCACATCATACTGGGCCTATATATCTACATACAAGGCCAAACTATGATGGAAGTGTCTAACACTCCCTCATTGTACATAAGCCTATTATTAAAAATAATAATCTAGTACAATCAGGCTCATGGTAAAAAATAACTATACTCGGTCAATCCAAGTCTAAACTATAACCTAAATCGTGATTACTAATGAAGCATCGGAATCCGCATCCCAATCGTCATCGTCGAGTAGTATCTCCTCGGGATCGTTGTCGAGATCATCCATATCCTCATCCTCGTCGTCGCTAGAGATGTCCATAACTGTAGGATCTTCTTGTAGGTCTACCAGAGCAACTATATCGTCAGCGGCGTCCTCCGCGTCCATCTAATCTTCAGTCTCCAGGGCTGGTTCCTCCTGTACGGGAACAGCAGGGATCGGATCCTCAGGTAACATCTGTCCTACCTCATACTGTGACTCTCCTAACCCGGCATCGTCGACAGGCACCTGGTCATCATCTACATAAGCATCGGCCTGTATCGTATGCACGATACGCTCTGCCTCCAAGATGTCGTTAATCATACTGCCAACTGCCCTTTCTAACAGGGGCATCGGGACAAACTATCGGATATGGGGAGGTAACCCATTCCGCAAAATCACTAAAGCTTGCAGCTCAGGGCTGGGCAAATCCTGCGGAATATGAGGTAGCATAGCCTCCTGGAACCTCCAACAGTAGTGACTCATAGACTCTTGGGGGTACGCATGCCAGTCCTTGACATAACTTAAATATCGCGTGCGCTGCATATCCCGATAAATCTCGGGGTCACGATACGGCACACCAGCTTCCTCATCAGGCATCGGCCCATAACGCGCACTAATTAACGTACGAAAATGAGCACATGAATGACTAGGCATCTGTCTCTCACCCAGTGTCATCCACCAATGTCGTACGTTAGCTATCAAGCACCGACTGGCTAGAGAAACCTGCAAATGGTCCTCGACATGACAGATATGGAAAACCAACTCCAAATCATATAGCCAAGCTGCTACTGATACTGATCGTCTCGTACCATCGAACAGTAGAGGATGCGATTCGTAAAATGATTTTATCGCATCTCGATCCGCATTTAAGCGAGCAGGATCCATATCGCCGCGTCTATCCTAACATAATCCCAGCAAGCATATTTACATATACGTAAAATATAAATTCAACTTACAATGATGGTGGCGATGGCAGGCAGACTGTGAAATTGTATAGCAGGAAACCGCTCTGATACCAACTCTGTAACGAGCCGCCTAGCACAGGCCGCTACCGTACATACATACTTACGTAACATACATACATACATGAATCATACTTACATATTGAGCGAAAACAGCGGAATTTTTTTTTATATGGCGGCGCATACGAGCGGATGGCGATATATAAAAGTAATATTCGAATAACAATTATTAGACAAAAAAAAAAAGACAAAACGCGTAGCGGCTTTATTTCCCACATTTCACAGCTCGCCCTGCCACGCTCCCCCATCTTGTATCAACAATGACACGTAGGTTGCATACCTACAGCATAAATGTAAGACAATGAGCTTTCGCTCAGCAAGTACAACTACTATACCGCGACACAATACAAACTTAACCTATCATAGCATATCTCGACTTCGCATATCATGGCATAGCTTAACTTATCGTAACATAACATATCCTATCATACT
>CM046374.1:2835107-2911853 GCA_025413025.1 Ficus hispida
AGCCCGACCCGGTACAGGAGGCCGAGGATGAGGGTTATGATGCTGATGAGGACATGGATGCTGATGCGCCGAGGACCCTCCGATCATCGTCATATCTAGTGATGACGAGGACGATGACGAGGAGCCCGATCACGAGCCAGGATTCGGAGGATGGCTCGATGAGGGTGACGACTTCGAGGGAGATAATTTTGAGGAGGATCCGTAGAGATCCCAGATGATGACGGAGAGGACGACTCCGATATCTCCACCGTTACGGCAGCAGAGTTAGATTAGACTTAGATCATGTGTATATGTTTTGAGACTGAGGTACTAGCTTATTTTATTTTGATATTAGGCTTGTACTTTTGTACGATGGTTAAGTGGTAGACACTGCCATCTCAAAGTTTTGACTTTGTATATGTATAAGATATGTAAATGTGATAATGTAAGTATGATATGTATGATGTAAAGAAAAGTGATTACAAGTTAAGTAAATATGATGTACTTTTTGTGAGATTACAAAAAGACAGTTTATAAGAAAAATATATGAAATAGCAAGTTATGAATGATATGATATGAATGAATGTTTATGATACGATATGATAAGTATATTATATTATGATATGACAATATTGTGATATAATATGTTAAGATATGATTGCAAAGAAAGGATATTAATGGTTAATACTATCTTTTCTTATGATTTAAATAGGAATTTAGAAATGGTTCGCACGCGCAAGGCTGCCCCAGTGGATCCACTGCGCCAGATCTAGCGACCCTTGTAGTTAATTTACAACGACAGTTGCTCGAGCAGCAACAAGAGACAAACCAGCTGAGAGAGCAGCTAGCTCAGTTACACCAGAGACCCCAGGTCAACGAGGTCCCCTTACCCGCGGAGCAAGTACTCCAGTGCACCTCCAGTGCCCAATGTTCCGCGACATGTTGAGGTACAGTAGTACCTGCTGGGGTACCGGCAGATCCACCTCCGGCCAGAGAGGATTTGCTATATGAGAGGTTTAGGCGGATGAAAGCGCCTGAATTTGAAGGAACAACGGACCCGATAGCCGCAGATAACTGGTTGATCGACATCCAAGTTATCCTAGACTTTATGCGGCTTACTGAACAGGAGAAAGTCTTATGTGCTTCTTTTGCTCTCAAGAAGGACGCGAGACACTGGTGGATAACCGTTCAGATGCGTAGGAATGTCATGGAAATGAGCTGGCAGGATTTTGTGAATGAGTTTCGTAGTATGTACTACAATAGAGAAGTCCTTGCCGCTCAACAGGACGAATTCACCAGTTTCAAGCAAGGGTCTATGACGGTGATGGAAGCCGTTAAGAAGTTCGAACAGCTAGCGCGCTTGTGCCCAGAGCTGGTACCGAACGAGACAGAGAAGGTTCGGAGAATGATGAAGATGTTCCGGACCGACATATCCAAGCAAGTTAGTGCAGGAAGCAGCCCACCTACCCTGGTATCCGACTGCGTAAGCAGAGCGATACGAGCTGAATATTGGATTAATCAGGACAAGGAAGCAAGGGCGCAGTTTTACAAGGCCAAGAAGGAAGAAAAGGCCGTTACTAAGCAGACCCAGCCCCGTCAGAGTGCTGAGGCCAATCAGAAAGGTCAGAATAATAACCCTGCTCAAAGTTCCAAACAGTTTGGGAGGAACAAGAGAAAGGGAAATTTTTCTGGACAGGGCCAGCAACAAAATTACCCTCAGAAGAGAAATAATAGAGGAAGTGAGGGTAATAACTCTGACTACCCGGTATGTACAAAGTGCGGCAGAAAACATCCGGGTGTTTGCAGAATGGGACTAATGAGTGCTATCTGTGCGGAAAGGAGGGACATTTTGCGAAGAACTGCAATATGAATAAGCAGGCCAGAACCCTCCGTATCAGAACAGGAACCCAAACAGTCAGCTTCATGCGGCCCAGACCAGGTTAGAAGGACCTTCCATAAGCCAAGGAAGATTGGAAGCTCCTGAGCCTCAAGCCGAATCTACGCCTATACAAGGGGAGATGCGGAAGCAGGCACTTCACATGTGGTGACAGGTCAGATCTCTATCACCACTTATGAAGCAATTGCCCTGTTTGATTCTGGTGCCACTCATTCATTTATATCATTGGAGTTTGCCCAGAAATTAGGAAGAGGTGTGGATAGATTAAACCAACCTTTTAAAACCTCCTTGCCATCTGGAGAAGTTTTGTGGTCCAACTGCTGGATACGAAATACCTTCGTGATGATTTGTGGCAGAAAGCTGTATGTAGATCTCATCGCAATCAAGCTACAGGATTTCGATGTGATTTTAGGGATGGATTTCCTTGGGAAATACAACGCTAAGATCGACTGTCGGAAGTGTTGTGTGATCTTCAACCCGTATGGCGAGGAAGAATTCAGCTTCTACGGACAACCTCGTAGTTCAGCAACCCGATTGGTTTCAGCTATGAAGGCGTGGAAGATGCTAGCTAATGGCTGTCAAGGGTATTTAGCTAACATGTTGGACAAGGAGCAAGAAGTGAAGTGGACACCGAAAGACGTGCCCATTATCAGGGAATATGTGGATATCTTCCCAGAAGAGCTACCAGGGCTTCCGCCGGAACGCGAAATTTCATTCGAAATTGAGCTATTACCCGGAGCTGCTCCAGTATCGAAGGCGCCTTATCGTATGGCACCTGCGGAACTTAGGGAACTCCAATTACAGCTACAAGAACTGCTTGATAAGGGGTTCATCCGACAGAGTTACTCTCCATGGGGAGCACCTGTGCTATTCGTGAAGAAAAAGGATGGATCACTACGTATGTGCATCGATTATCGCGAGCTGAATAAGATCACCATTAAGAACAAGTATCCTCTTCCAAGGATTGACGATTTGTTCGATCAACTCAGAGGAGCAAGAGTGTTTTCAAAAGTCGATCTACGATCTGGCTATCATCAGCTCAGAATCAGAGATTCAGATATTTCCAAGACGGCTTTTCGGACACGCTACGGACATTACGAATTTTTGGTTATGCCTTTTGGGTTAACCAATGCTCCAGCTGCTTTCATGGACCTGATGAACCGAGTGTTCAAGGAATATCTGGACAAGTTCGTCATTGTCTTCATCGACGATATCCTGATCTATTCAAGATCCCAGGAAGAACATGTGCAGCATTTAAGGATAGTGATGGAAATGTTACGACGACATCAGCTCTACGCAAAGTTCACAAAATGTGAATTTTGGCTCGAAAAGGTGCATTTCTTAGGCCACGTGGTGTCACAAGAAGGAATTTCTGTGGACCCAGCCAAAGTAGAAGCAGTTAGCTTATGGTCCAGACCCACGAGCGTAACGGAAATAAGGAGTTTCCTCGGATTAGCCGGTTATTATCGTCGCTTTGTTGAGGGATTTTCGAAGATAGCAGCCCCTCTCACGAACCTTACGCGCAAAGGAAAGAAGTACGAATGGACTTCTAAATGCGAAGAGAATTTCCAAGAGCTTAAGAGGAAGCTGACAAGTGCGCCTGTTTTGATTATTCCAGATGTTGAAGCAGGAAATTTCGTGATCTACAGCGACGCTTCTAAGACGGGACTAGGAGCAGTCCTAATGCAGCAAGGTAAAGTGGTCGCGTATGCTTCTCGACAACTGAAGGATCACGAGAAGAATTACCCGACGCACGATCTAGAGCTCGCTGCGGTGGTGTTCGCATTGAAGATTTGGAGGCACTACCTATATGGGAATAGATGTGAGATTTTCACCGATCACCAAAGTCTCAAATACATCTTTACCCAAAAGGAGCTCAATATGAGGCAGCGAAGATGGCTTGAACTTGTAAAGGACTACGACTGCGAGATCCTTTACCATCCTGGCAAAGCAAACAAAGTAGCAGACGCCTTAAGCAGGAAGTCATCTGGCGTACTGATGTCTTTGGTACTGCTGCCCAAGCCGCTTCAAAAGGAAATCTCTGACTTCAACCTTGAGATGATAACGGGAAAGTTATCCGCCTTAACCCTCCAGTCCAATTTTATGGAGTCTATCAAGAACCTTCAAGGAAAGGATTCTCAGTTGATCAAGGTACAACTCTTTGGCGGAAAAAATAAGGAGTTTAGAACCTCTGCAGATGGCATGATCTACTTCAAAGAAAGGATCTGCATTCCTGATTTCAAGTTTTTGAAGGATCAGATACTAGCAGAGGCGCACATGACACCGTATTCAGTACATCCCGGAGCCTCTAAGATGTACAAGGATCTCCGAGAGAACTACTGGTGGCCAAATATGAAGAATCAGATAGCGAAGTTCGTGTCCAAATGCTTAACTTGTCAGAAAGTTAAGGCAGAACACCGACATCCTGGAGGAGAGTTGCAGAAAATAGAGCTCCCCGAATGGAAATGGGAGCAAATTACCATGGATTTTGTCGTGGGACTGCCAAGAACTTCAAGTGGGAATGACACGATTTGGGTTATTGTCGACCGATTAACCAAATCTGCCCACTTTATCGCTATCAAAGCCACTTATTCAGTGGAGAAGTTGGCCGAAGTCTATGTATCCCAGGTCGTTCGACTGCATGGTGTACCAAAATCGATCATCTCGGATCGAGACGGACGTTTCACTTCCCGATTTTGGGCAAGCGTACACAATGCTATGGGGTCGAAACTGAAGTTCAGTACAGCTTTTCACCCCCAAACTGACGGTCAGTCAGAACGGACCATCCAGACACTAGAAGACATGTTGAGATCATGCGTGCTGGATTATCAAGGAAACTGGGATCAGAAGCTGTCTTTGATCGAATTTTCCTACAACAATAGTTATCATGCTTCGATTGGTATGGCTCCATTCGAAGCACTGTACGGAAGAAAATGTCGATCCCCTATTCACTGGCAAGAAATTGGACAGAAGCAGCTTCAGACCACGGACTTCATCAGAAAGACTTCTGATGATATTAAGAAGATTAAACAAAGGCTTGACATAGCTTTCAGTCGCCAGAAAAGCTATGCGGATAAACGAAGAAGGCCTTTGGAATTTCAGATCGGAGATGCGGTTTTCATCAAGATAGCTCCGATGAAAGGTGTAATGAGATTCGGAAAGAAAGGGAAGCTTAGTCCAAGGTATACTGGACCATTTGAAATCCTGGAAAGGGTTGGAAAAGTGGCCTATAAGCTTGCCTTGCCGCCGGAGTTGGCATCCATGCATAATGTCTTCCATGTATCGATGCTCAAGAAGTATGTTTCAGATCCTTCGCATGTGCTCAGTCAAGAACCAGTAGAGGTTCAAACTGACTTAACCTATGAAGAGAAACCTGTGCGAATCCTAGACCAAGAAGAGAAGGTTCTAAGGAATAAGACAATTCCCATGGTGAAGGTATTATGGAAGAACCATAAAGTAGAAGAAGCCACCTGGGAATTAGAAAGCGAAATGAGAAAGTGCTACCCCGGTTTATTCTAATTTTCGAGGACGAAAATCTTTAAGGGGGGTAGATTGTAATACCTGATTTTTATGACTGAACGATTCTTTGTATAGAATTTACATTGAACCGTAAATGCAATTATGGAAAAAGCCCCGTTAAGGGTTTTAATTATGTTTTGTGAGTTTTATGGTTATATAAGACTCAAACAGGATTAATTAAGTAAGAAAACAATCTTTTAAGTCAAAAGGAGCATTATGGCAAAATTTCTTGAAAAGTCAAACTTTGACCAAAAAACGTCACGGTTGACCAAAAAGTCAACTGTTGACCAAGAAAGTCAAAAATTGACAAAAAGGTCACTAATCGACAAGAAAGTCGATGGTTGATCCAAAAAGTTCAAGAAATGATGCTTCGAGTCTGTACGACTTATTAAGAAACAGTATGGAAATTGTACCGGACAAAGACCGGTTTTTCAGATAATAAGAAATGTTTAAGACTTAAGAACCACCCTAGAAAATCAAGCACATTGAGTTCAAGTAAAGGGCAAAAGGGTTTTACGAAATAAGAAAAATTCTATACCGTCCATTTTTACGCCGGTAAATTTTGGACAGCACTTCGGTAAACCAATACTGAGTTTAAGTAAATCCAGTATTGGAAATACCTGAATTAACATAAAAATGGGCTGCACAAAACAAGAAGAGCCAAACAAGCCTAAGATAAGCTTACCTCATCAAACTTTTTGATTATTACATCATTAAGTGATTTAAGAAAAAAATTTTGGAAATTAGTTGTCTTCCACCTCCTTTGTTGGCCGGCCACATGTCCCCCTTTTGTGGAATTTGTTGCTTCTTGAGGGGCCAAATTCTAATTTCAAGAAGTTTCCCAACCTCTATAAATAGAGGTGGTCATTGTTCACAAAAAAAGAAAAACTTAGCCAAACTCTTGCAATTTTGTCCCACAAAATCCGAACTTTGTGTGAGTGAGAGACAAGAAAAAAATTGCAAACCAAGTGTGTGGGAAGCCTTAGGGTGGTCGGAATTAGGCTAGTGACCAAGCAGAAAGTTGGAGAAAAGTTTGGAACCCAAACCCTTAGCCAAGGCCGGTTGTGGTGGGGGAGAACCAAGCCAAGAATCCAAACCGGGTTTTTGAGCCTTTGGCTGGAAATTTGGTGCAAATTGGTGACCGGACTTCAAGGGAAAGGAGGCTGGAAATTTTGGACCTCTCTTGGCCAGCAAGACCAGCGGCTGCCGGTTGGGAAAAAGGAGGAAACCGAGCCACCTTAAGCCAAGAAAGCGAGGTAAAACCCTAACCGATTCAAGCTTTCATTTAAATTTCGTGAGAGGAAATTTAAATGTATTAAAAGCTATGGTTTGTAATGGCTTAAGCCACTTTTAAGTTCTGCCCTGTTTTTGCAAGTTATAGGCATGTGCTTGATTAGTTAGGTTAGGGCTTGGTGGTTGATTATGTGCATGCTAGGTGTTTGTGTGAATGCCTAGGATTTTTTTATATGTTTTGAATGAACGAAAATTTTGCTTGCATGTTTGAAGCTGAACGTTAGAAACGTTATGCATGTCTGTTTTAGGCTCCCGCTGAGTTCGGTTGAGGTAGGGTGAACGTTTTAGGACGTAAATGAGATTTTAAACCGAAAACTGCCAACTCGGGTAGAAATTGGTCAGTTTCGGGAAAAACAGTTTTTGAGGCTTCTAGAGGCCGAATTAGGAAAAACTCAAAACATGAAAGTTTTTAAGTAGAGTTTTTCCAAGAGGACAACGCGGACAGTTTTGTAAAATGAGGCTCCAATGGCCTCGGTTTTGACCAAAACCCGTGCCTTAGTGCCCAGGACCCGTGCCTTGTATGCCCTGGACCCGTGTACGGCCAAGTCGACTTCCACAGGGTTTTTGATCATGAAAATGTCCGAACTGGGTTTTACCCAAAACATAAAAGTTGTAGAGTTTTTAAATGTTTACAACTTTCATGAAGACAAGTTTTACAGATTAAATATGGGTTTTTAGATAAAAAGGAATTTCGGAGAACTGTACAGGAATTATGGAAATCCTGTACAGAATTTACAAGTTGACACAGAAAATGCATATTTTTGCAGTTTCACTGCAAATAGACATTGAGAAACTGTTCCAAAGGCAGTTTCCAATAGTCAATAAATTTATAAGTCTCGTTTCAAGATTTTCAATCCTTAAAATTAAACAAAAGAGTTTATATACAAAAACTAAATTAATTAAGGTTTTTATTTCCTAAAAATAAGATTTTTAAAACCAAAGTAAAAAACTACCCGAATAGGGTTACCAAAGTAACCAGTTAGGATAATGTAAAATAAGTAAGGGTTTATAACTAAGGTTATAAACAAATGTTGGTTATACTACCAACAGTTCTAACCCTTACTTTTATTTAATTTCAGAACGTTACACGACGAGGTGTCCCAAGCGGAACCTAACTCCATTATTGGACACCGCATTTACGAACGAAGTAAGTACAACTCCGCCTACAGCATAGGCTTGTTGTGAATACTTGCCTAAGTATGATTGTTAGTTATGATGCTATATGTTACATGCTCAGTATTATAAATTAGCTTAAGAATGCTATGATTCTATGTTATGAACGTATGTTTTATATGCTATGGTCTATAGAAGTATGATTAAGGTTAAGTTATATTAAGATTAATTAAGTGAAACATCATGATGCATGTTCACTAATTAACAAAAGAAAGATTAAGTATGATGGCAAGCAAGCTTGCCGGTGTCGTACCGACCCGCGTCAGGTCGGGTTGAGCTATGGCAAGAGTAAGTCCATAGAGCGCGCCCGGTACGAACACTCATGTTATGGGGCCTAAAAGTAAGGTTAAGATAAGAAAGTTATGAAGAGATAAGAGAGCATAAGGAAGCATAAACGGATCATGCATACGATATGTCAAGTTATGTTATGAAATGTTATGCTATGCTATGATTAAGTTATGTCATGAAATGTTATGCTATGCTATGATTAAGTTATGTCATGAAATGTTATGCTATGCTATGATTAAGTTATGTCATGAAATGTTATGCCATGCTATGGTTAAGAAAGGTTATGGAATGTTATGTTAGGTTAGATTATGTTGTGTTTTTAATATTGCGGTATTAATAGTTGTACTTGCTGAGCTTTCGCTCACTGTCTTACGTCTATGCTGTAGGTAAGCAGCCTGCCAGCAATTAATGATACAAGATGGAAGGCGAGGTGTGCTGGACTGTGAAATGTGGGAATAATGCCGCCACACGTTTTGTTTATTATGTTAATATTTTATAAGTTTTATTTATACCTACACCACGTTTTAATTATTCAGTATAATTATTTACGTAGGTGTGTATACATATTGATACTGCTTATAAAAAAAAAAAAAAAAATTTAATCCGCTGTTTTACGTATGAGTACGTAAGTGTGTATGTATGTATGTACGGTAACGGCCTGTGCTAGGCGGGTCGTTACACTTACCTACAACATAAACGTAAGTTGTGAGCTTTGGCTCAGCAAGTACAACCTTGAACCCGCAAAACAACTTAATAAAGCAATGCATGAACCAATTATGCTTTCATTTTTGCTTTCATAGTTTTGGGCCCCTTACAAGTGTACGTACCGTGGCGCGCAGTCATGGAGCGGTTGGGGCGGCCAGCCCAGTCCAACTCAAACCATGAACCAAACCTGACCTAGAGCAGGTCGGTACGACACACCATACTTAAAATCCTTTTCTTAAAACATTTCTTTCTTAAAAACATAATCTTCTTCTTACCATATGATTTATTATTTGTGAACATGCCTCATGATGTCACAATAATAAACATACATCATAATAAACATACATCATACATAACACATAAAGGTTGTAGGATGCCTGAAACAAATCAAAATCCTTGGATAAGGTTTGTAAAACCATGACCAATTGAGTTGCAGTGTCGATCTCAGCCCCATTTGTCTGAGCCTCAGACAAATAAGCCATGACTTTCATCATGTGCTCCTTGATGGGAGTTCCAACCTTCTGCCTGTAGTTCATGAGACCTTTGATAGCATCGGTCTTAGCCTGGATAGTTTGTTCACCAAACATTTCCTCCAGGTTATCCATGATCTACCTAGCAGTTTAATGTTCCTCATGCTGTTTCTGGAGCACGTTAGACATGCTCGCCCGAATATAGCACATGGCACTTAGGTTGGAATTGTCCCAGCGCTCAAGCGCTACAAATTCCCTATCAGGAGCATCGATCACAGGCGTAGGTGGTCTAGGTGGGTTAGGACGAAACTGTGTTTCTCAAAATTTAAAGTTTCTTTTCCAGTCATTAAAGTTTTTGCCAGTTAATTTGTTTTGTATAAGTATCACAGATAAAGGGCTCGACATTTTGATCTATAATAAGAAAACATGTAATAAGTACGAGCAAACATCCTATCAGTTTATAAAATATGGTTTTATAATGAAACAAAAAGATATATATACAATCTAAATGTTCATGTGTAAAACCCTTAAAACACATACCTTACAACGATAATTCCTAGCTTCTGCTTTCCAAGCTACCGAGGGGTAGTCAAGAAAAACTAGCCAAGAACACGGATCCCTTCCGATTAATACATATTCGTCCATGGAGCTAACTCCATTAAATATATATTAACTATCGTTTATTTGGCTACTACTTTACATATCAGAGCCTCGAGGGAGGATTAATAAATAAAGTAGCATGAGTGTACAACCATCGTTTCCAATTTTGAATCCATATTTTACATCTGCCACTGAGGGGTGATCTAAACATAAAATATGCCCAAAATTGTTATCCTTTCGGAAATCCAAATCAGTGTGCGCTCTAGGTAAGATATCTATCTGAAGAGAATTCCCGGGTCAAAACCGAGTAGTAGGCACTACCATGCGTAACTATTGGACCAATAATGGAGGCCGTAGATCTTAGTGTATAAAACCTTCTCCCACTCAATCTTTTAAATTAGGGTTTTTGTTTTTCATGCATAAACAATATTTATTGAGTGGCACTCCCTAGTCTACATGGCATGTTATCAATACATCACGAAATAGTATATCATATTCATCTAGCAACACATCATCCATGGTTTACAAAATATGTAAATAGCCGTGGATCATGATTCCATCCTAGAGAGAAGAAAATTACAAATTTTACAAAAATTAACCGAAACATATATCGGCCTTCATTTGTAGATCCATGCCTTGTATCCTTCTTCAATGTGTCTTGCTTCTCCAATGTCATATCTTTTTCAATTTAAATTTAAAATTCAAATTTCAAAAAAGATTATATGTGATTTTTAATTTTAATCAAAATTACAAAATATCAAAATTTAAATAAAAATCTGGTTTATTAAATTTTAAAACTCAAAAAATTTTAAATTTTAAATTTAAATATCAAAATTTTAAAATTCATAATAATATCCATTAAATTTAAATTTAAATTTTCAATTTTGATTTCCAAATTATCAAGATCACATATCATTGGAAAATTAAATTTTCAAAAAGATTTTGTGATTTTTTTTATTTTTATTCAAAAAAACATTTTTTTAATTGAAAAATAACAAAAAACATAAAAATCACATCCTTTGAAAATTTCCATACCTTCGTTCATCTTCAATCTCCTCGAATCCATTGTAGCCCGAATTTTACAAAAAAATTCCTATGCCGTTTCCGGCTTACAAAAATTCTAGGAATTGAAAAAACGACCTAGCGGTGATAATATATACCACATCTATTACACTTGAAAAACTTAGATACAAATTCTAACCTCTATGGAATCATGACCGGCAAAATTGAATAAGCATTATATATTATAAAAATAATATAAAGCATTTATTCATCCATACATCCCTTCATAATATATTTAACATACTCAAAATTAAACCTAGAGTGCCAACTCTCTAAAATATTTCATTAATGCATAGAGAGAAATTAATTCGATCAAATAATTTATGTTATATACATGATCATGAGTTGGCTCTGATACCAATTGTTAGAAAAATCGAACCCGATATCAGTAGTTATGGCGCAGCAGAAGTTTTAAAATTTTTATGCCATTTCCGAAAAGAATCTCATGATGCATATAACAATAAATTAAATTCATGATCAAGCGTACCTTATTTCTCGGATTCTAGAATCACTAGAGCGTTCAACCAACGTGTCTTCTCTATTATTCTTGAGTTCCACGTCTCAGAGTGTGTGTGGGCACATGTTCTATGAATCCAAGCGACCGGTAATGCTATCCGAAGTCTAGATCCCTCCTTCTCAATTCCGATGTTCCTCGTTGAGAATATGATCCAACTTCTTTCTTCAAAACTACAAAACAGGAACCAGTTAATCTCCTTATGAAAATAATCACTCGGTTTAACCTTCCTCTAAGTTTTGATTCAAATGGAATTTTCTCTCTTTTTCTCTCTCACAAGATAGCCGAATTTTATGAAGTAGAAGAAACCATAATTGGTTTTCTCTCTCTCCCAAAAAACGTTTTTCCTCTTGTGAATAACCAAAAAAATTAGTTTCTCAAGAATTTCTAGCCTTTATATAGAAGTCTAATCCTTTTCAAAATTTATTTCCTGCTTGAAAAATAATTAATAATTATTTTTCCGGATAAATTTTGAACCAAAAGATCATACAACTTTAGGGATAGATTCATTGAACCTAAAAACATTTTTCGAAAGAGAGAATATCTTCAAAAAATTCGGCCACTAATGAATTTCAAGCTTGATTGATGGTTCAAATTTTAAATCAAGAATCTAGACTAGTGAAAAGATCCTAGTCCTATCTAGATTCAAATTTCTTTTAAACCTTTTTGAATTTAAATAAGATTCACTTATTTGAATTAAATATTTTCCTCAAACATTATCCATATTAATTAATTTAAATCAATGGAATATTTTAAATTTTCTTTCCTCACAAAAACTGTGCACCTCTTTTAATTAGGAGAGAAAAAATCATGAAATAATCTCCATTATTTAAATCAATTAATAATTTAATGTTAGGAATATATTTGAATAATTTTGAAACAAAATTTTCTTCCCTCCACCTATCTAAAAACCGTGCACAATATTTAGATTAGGAGAAAAATATTTATTTTCCAAAATTAAATAATTCAAACACAATCTTATTTCCAAAATTCAAATTAACCAATAACATGTTGACAAATCATATTATTTGTTTATACTAATCCTACATGTCCAATCCTTTCCAGATTGCATGATAGAGAGTACTATGTATTAATAGACATTACTAAATTCCATTTAAATTTACCGATCTCATTAGGAACAAATTCTGAGATGCTATATGGAACTATATGAGCTAATAGAAGGACCCGATGGAAATATGTATAGAGGCTCCTATAATTGTGAAAAATTAATCCCAGATTAATTATTCATCAATTATCAACTTCAAAACTATTCCACTAAAAGTTTGAAGCTGAACTCCTGTTTACACACCGTATTACGAAAGCTCTCTCACGTAGTGCTTCTTCCATGATTTATTCATCGCTTGCTTAATCCCCATATGTTATCCATGATTGAATTAAGGACTTTTTCCGTTTTACCTTTTCAATCATTTTAACTTAAAGTTCCATTATTCTCCATTGAAAGGACCACCAATTATAAAACCATATAATTGGTAAACCATCAGAGAACACAAAGTAAACCGATGGTCAAGATCTTGTTATACTATCTTTCAATCCCCGAATAATGCCTTTAAGTAGATAACATGTACTATCATTAAGATAGTTATGGATTCCATATCTATGAATCTTGATTTCTCTATCCATAAGTCATGCACCCAAAACACAAGTATATTGACCATGAATTAACAGTGTCTCACCTGTAGTGCATTAAAATACATAAGTCATGGATACGAACTCAAGAAATCATTTCAGGCTTAAGATTAATACAGGATGATAATCAAAGCGTCATTGATTCTTATAAACGAAATTATTAAACCGAATCAATTAATACTTCCAGTCCAATGTCATACCTCCATACTGGTATACATTAAAGTTTCCACTCGGAACCTATCCGATGGTCAAGACAAACCATACTTCCAAGGAAGTAGACACCTTTACAATCTTATCATGAATAAGATCCCCAAATCTTATTCCGTCGATTGCGGATTGTTTATCTAGACTGCTATCAAATTACCATGTCTTCTATGTATACCCCATATACATATGGTAATTCGATATATTACCAACAGCCAAGGAGTATTTTATATTTGCTCAAAATAACCATACAATTAACAAATGAAAGTAAATAGAACACAACTTATTAAACATGAATAACCACCTCTTATTAATATCAAAATGTCATATTTACAGAAAATCCCTAATATTGATTTTCTATCCTTAGGGCACATATAGATCCCAACAGAAATATGTCGGTTCGTTGCGCCTTGTGCACAAATGGATAAAAAAAATGAACAACTGCTCATTCACATTCATGTTAGAAGTTGACCTCAATAATTCCCAACAACCTAATAGGTTACTTAGTGCTTTGAATGTTTCTGATTTCATACTAATCAATCCTTGAATTATTTCTTCATGACCATTTAATATCTCTTCCACATGCATGCTATTAGTCAGTCTTGAATTATGCATTGGTTGTGGATTTCTTCGTCTGTTACGCCTACTGACAGTCACGGCTACGACTGCCTTCGCAAGATAACTATCATCATCGTTATGCTCGTTTTCTGAGGATATATCATCTTCTTCCTATTCAGATGCCGAATTATACTTGTTCATGTTGAGAATAGATTGATATCTGGGCTAAATTTGGTTGTTTACATGGTATAGATCAATTGTCCTCAAAACAAGTTTAATTAGTCACAATACCATTAAACTATGTTGAACTACTCGTTTCAAAGTGAATATATACTCAATTGACCCTCCCCATAACCGTTTCAAATCATAAGATAACGTAACTTAAAATATCAGATATAATGCTACATAAAATATCGTAACCAACAATATAATGAAATTTTTAAACATGAATAAAAAAAATAAATAAACATAATCCAATAAGAAGATTAATATCAAATCTATTTCTAAAAAAATAAGTCCATTAAAAACGAGTCGAACAAGAAAATCAATCGGCCAAGGGTGATTGGGACTGAACAACAGATGCAATAATGCCTCGCCTATCGTCATCAGGAAGCTGATGGAAGACACGTTGGAGCCGTGGATGAGCATCGAAGTAGTGCCACATTATCGTCTACTGATATTGTGGAATACCCATCTCGGACATAATATTCATGCACGTCAGCATGTCATCCGTTCAACTTGATTGTTCGTTACTGGTGCCCAATTGCGATCGGCTACGGAAATGACTCACTATTTCGTGCATTGCCATGTATGTCATCTCATCTGTTTCCTCTCTTTGATTCCTCTTACCAGAACTGCCCTTGATCGCGATGGACCTGCATCGGCGCCCAATTTCTGTTGTTGCAATGGCGCGCACCAGTGGTTGGAGTTAGATCCTCTTCTAAAACAGGCCGGGTTCCAGAGTTGTCCATTGAACCTTCATGATCGACGTATGGAGTACTGTCATCTCACATCGTAACTGACCCAAACCACGAGGAACCTGCAGCATGATTTTTTTCGAACACGTTATAATAAAGCTCCTTGTTGTGAAACCCCTCGTGGCAGAGATGGTTGCACTCCTTATAAACCTACAAATGAAATTTTATCAACATACAAGTCTAATTGTCATGTGAACAAACAATATAATGTACATGCCATATATTAGACAATGCAATTACTTGAATAAAGCTCTGCCACGCATCGTCCGAGCATATGACTCTATCCGTCGACGAATTGTA
Source organism: Ficus hispida (assembly GCA_025413025.1). Lineage (NCBI taxonomy): Eukaryota > Viridiplantae > Streptophyta > Magnoliopsida > Rosales > Moraceae > Ficus > Ficus hispida. The sequence continues at coordinate 2,850,294 of CM046374.1, forward strand.
TTATAGACCGGTCCGATATTGCAATGCCTTCCATTCCCTATATATTTTCTGCATCCTCTCCTTTTTCTGATATAATATTATTCCGTAGGCTGGTACGTCTCTATACTCAGCATTAAACTGGGCAACCCATTGATCGAGGATTGCAAGGGGGGATGTTTACTGCCACTGTAGGCCAAGTACTCATCTATTTTTTCAAGGAAATGTTTTTCCTTCGCGGGATCCCAAGCGTACGTCTCACCCGTGGCTTTGCGAGGTATTTCCTTAAGAAAGCGATAGCCAAAATAGAAACACATATTTAAAAAAAAAAAACAGCGAAGAAGGAGGAGTTGGCTTAGTATAAATTGATTGACATATTTCATCTGAGGCATGTCAATGACCCGATATAAATACAGCTACCACGGCATAGAAACCATGGGTTCGGGGTTAAACAAGTTCATGACAAGCATAACCTACAATTAAGTCCCTTAATAATAAACATGTGCTTATATACCGGTATCTGATAATATATATCAAGTAACTGACTCACCAGTTAGATTATAATACAAGCTATGTTAATTGTTGTATACATCATAGCCAACAGGGGATGAAAGTTGCATGTAAACCGAGATATAAACTTGTAAAAAAATTCTGCCACCTGAAAAAAAGTCCCCTAATGTATCTATTGCAAGACAGATAACTCAACGAAAAATGAACACAAAATTAATTCTTAAGGCAGCACATAACGAAAATCTGGTTTAAGATTGTAAAACATGGTAAAAGTGAACCCAAAACATGTGTAAGGCAACAAATGAACAAACTAGTGACCCAAATCTGGTTTAGGAGTGCAAAACATGCTAAAAGTGAACCCAAATCATGTTCAAGATAGAAAATGAACTAACTAGTGACCCAAATCTGGTTTAGGAGTGCAAAATATCGTAAAAGTGAATCCAAATCATGTTCAGGACACCAAATGAACTAACTAGTGACACAAATCTGGTTTAGGATTGTAGAACATGCTAAAAGTGAACGCACTCATGTTTAAGACAGAAAATGAACTAAGTAGGGACCAAATCTGATTTAAGATTGCAAAATATGGTTAAAGTAAACCCAAAACATGTGTAAGGCAGCAAATGAACAAACTAGTGACCCAAATCTGGTTTAGGAGTACAAAACATGCTAAAAGTGAAACCAAATCATGTTTAAGACAGAAAATGAACTAACTTGTGACCCAAATCTGGTTTAGGAATGCAAAACATGGTAAAAGTGAGCCCAAATCATGTTCAGGACACCAAATGAACTAACTAGTGACACAAATCTGGTTTAAGGTTGCAAAACATGCTAAAAGCGAACGTAACTCATGTTCAAGACAGAAAATGAACTAACTAGTGACCCAAATCTGGTTTAGGATTGTAAAACATGGAAAAAGTGAACCCAAAACATGTGTAAGGTAGCAAATGGAAAAACTAGTGACCCAATTCTGGTTTAAGAGTGCAAAACATGGTAAAAGTGAACCCAAATCATGTTCAGGACAACAAATGAACTAACTAGTGACCCAAATCGAGTTTAGGAGTGTAAAACATGCTAAAAGTGAACCCAAATCATGTTCAAGACAGAAAATGAACTAACTAGTGACCCATATCTGGTTTAGGAGTGCAAAATATGGTAAAAGTGAACCCAAATCATGTTCAGGACACCAAATGAACTAATTAGTGACACATATCTGGTTTAGGATTGCAAAACATGCTAAAAGTGAACAAACTCATGTTCAAGATAGAAAATGAACTAACAACTGACCCAAATCTTGTTTAAGAATGCAAACAAAGCTAAATATTCATGCACAAACCTAGTTATGCCCATCACATTACCCAAAAATTGACATAAAACCGGCTTTGAGCATGCAAACTAACATAAAAATTCACTATCAAACAACCTGTGTAAGGCATAAAATTTACAAAAATTAACCCAAAATGGGGTTTGAGGATGCAAACTTACCCAACACTTTAAACACTACCTGTTGCAACTACCAAATAAGAAAAATATTCACAATCCAAACTGGGTTGAGCGTGCAAATAGGACAACATGATCAATAAACCCCACAGGTTCAGCGGCCAAAATTAACACAAAACCCCACATAACCGATTTGGACATCCATACTTAACATAAACACTATGTAAAACCAGTTTCATCATCCAAAATACAAAAATTCTTCAAAAAAATCCAGTTTCAACATCGACACTGACTTAACAAAAAAATCACATGGGTAAATCTAGTAGGAAATACGATCAACACATATGAGAATGAATCTAGTTTATTTGAGAATTAGGGGAAGAAATTATACCAGGGTTACCGAGTTTGAGCCAGAGAATGAGTATACAGTGGAAGACGTCGGATTAGGGCCAAAATAAACGGGTCGGGGAGATGATTTCCGAACTAAAAAATAGTGGCTAATCAGCCCAAGGGTTCGCCTTCACTTCGCAGACCCCAATTGGCACCGCATCTATTTCACGGGAGTGGGCAAAGCCAAAAGATCAACGATTAAATAAGCAAATGGGAGAGAGGAAGGAGGACCAGTAAACGGAGGTCATGGTAAGCAGCAAATGGTCGAGGGGTTGGGAGGCACAAGTAATAGCACCACTGACAAGCAGCAGATGGGGACCGGTGGGGAGGAGCACGAGGGTGGTGAACAGTGGGCAAGGCAGGGGTGAGACAAATGCCAAAGAGACATATGGGTGTACAGTAAATCAAGTTTGGTATGTTATATTAGTACTATGTATTTTTATATCCCACCTCACTAGAAAGAAATAGAACAAAAGAGAAAGGACACGGTTAACTCTATTTTGATGTTGTAAGTGTTGGTATGTTGGTAATTTAGAATCGATAGTCGATGAAAACCCTATTCATTCAGAATATTTCATTTTGAACATTCGATGTAGGAAGAGAGAGAGGCAACGGCTCTAAACCTTAAACGGTATGAATAGATTGATGATCAAAGATTGATTTCAACTTGATTTTTGATGTAAGAATCTCCAACCAGTCGAATTTCCATGTGATTTTAATGATTTAGGGGAAATTTACATATTTAGCGCTAAACTTTGGTAAATGTTAAATTTATTTTGAGGAAATTCAGTTTTAAAAAGTGAATCTCCTTCCACTAAGGTTTTTTTTTTTTTTTTTTTTTTTTTTTGGATTAAGTCCTTCGTCTAAGGATTTGTTAGGTAAATTTTGAAAAATTTGAGTGGAGATCATGAGCTAGCACTCATGAAAATTTCTAGACAAACTTATTGAGAAGTGGAGTTCAACCTCCATTATATCCGTTTCTAGCAATCAAAACAGATTAAATTTGGAATTTTTTTTTACTATATATAATTTGTCTAAATCAGATTTAAGTATTTGCTATTGATTATTTGATGTTTATATAATGAAACTTTGATACGAGATTAATGTTTGATAAAATTATATCAAATTTAAATTAGGATTAAGCTTATTATCTAGTTTTAAATTATTTGTCCAACGTGTTTACTATTGATTATTTGATGCTTATATGTATATATGGTAACAGGTGATTAGGAGACTATTGGTTGTTTGGATTATTTTTTCAAAGCACTAAAGGTTAGTAATCATTACTATTTTATTTTAATTTAAATATTTATATAAATAATTCATTTGTGCTTATTATGAAAAATGTATTCAATGATTTTAGAGATTGTGATTCTATATTATTTAAGATTTTTTTTTGTTAATGTGTCTCAATATTACACATACAAATACTTTTGATCATATATAATGAATTTTTCTTATGCGTTTAATGTTTGATAAAGGTATATATATCAAATTGAAACTATAATTAAGCTCATTATGTAGCTTTACATGATTTATCATTAAAAGTGATTTGACACAAATTTAAATTACTAGATTTATTGACATTTCATTTGGATCCTTATTGGAATTTATTTATTATAAATGTTTTTTAATCTGTTCAATTGACTATGATAACATGGGTCCATCTAAACGATAATAAGTAGATTTAAGTGTGGTAGGTTCAGACCCGGTCACTGGGGTAATTGTTGCCTTACACACCTCAAATTGTTGTTTTTTGTAATCGATTTAGTTTAAAACTATTTTATTTTATGTGTTTCAAGATCATAATATGATTGGCTTCTAAATCAAATCCTTATTTTTGTTAAAGTGCTGGAATATGAGAAATATTTCTAATTGATATTCGATCTATATATGGTTTTGACTAATATTGAATTCTAATTTAAATTCTATTTCTAATAAGTGGTTTAACAAATGGAAAAATATTGTACTGAAACTGTTTATATTTCTATTTACATGTGCTTAATCGGACAACAAAAGCAAAAAGAGTTTAGATGTCTCCCTAAAATATCAAAGTTATCATACGATTCATCTTGGTAGTGTAATACATTTAAGCCGCTAACTTCACGTGAATGGTAAAGAGGAAAAGAGTATTCACTTTCCCATCTGATTAAATATTTACTTAAAAGGGTTTGTTTCAATAATAGCAATTTCAAAAATTTTATTTTCAAAATGTAGCACTATTTTTCAATACTTTTATTTCTAGCATTCCGCATCAGTTTTTATGAATCCCACACACATACATTACAAAATATACGCTCAGTGAAACTATATACGAAATTCCCTTCTTTTTAATTTCAACATTAACACTTCTGAAAATTTTTATTTTAAATCTAGAATCAGTTTTCAGTACTTTCTTTTGTAGCACAGTTACATTAGATTTTGTGTTTCATAAAGTTAAATTGTGGAAAATACCCCAACATTTTCAAGTTAGGACCCATTAGTAATGATAGTAATTGTCAGTCATAATTATCGTTATGACTCGTATAGCTAGTAATAATTATCATAGTAATATTTTCAATAATTATTATTATTATAACTAAATTATGTTGTGTTTCTTATAATTTAATAAAAAATAATTATGTTAATTAAATTCATTTATTTTGTCTTTCAGTATTATTATTATTATTATTATTATTATTATTATTTTGTAATTATATCTATTTCTCCTTTTCTCAATTAAATTTATTTTGTAGCATACGCGCTAGCTTTTATTGGATATGGTTCCTAAATTCTTTGCTTTCTAAAATTTACAGTTTGGGTATAATCAAGCATCAAGCTATTTGTTTAGTCCTTATATAATGCGATGAAACACAACCCTCCCATAAGTTGCACAAGGCTTGATTATTCCTCAACTGTAAATTTTAGAAAGTAAATATAAATTTAAAAATTTTATCCAACGAGAAGTTAGTATTCAAGCAACAAAATAATTAAAAAGAAAAAAGGAGAAGAAGATCTTATTAGAAATAAACAAAATGAAAGTTAAAAGATGAAAAAATAATAACCTATAACATAATCATTCACAATTAAACACATTATAATTAAGTCGCAATTATAATTACTATCAATGATTATCAAAATTACTATACATATCATAATGATAATTACACTAGTAGTTCTTATCATTACTAGCATGAGTTTTGGCCTGAAAACTCAAGGGATTTTTCGATAATTTAACTATATGATACCCACAAAATCTGCTATAGAAGAAGGTATTGGAAAGTGAAGCTAGGATTAAAAATAAAACTTTTAGAAGTTTTATTGTTGAAATTAAAATGAATGGAATTGGATTTCTATTGAGGGTATATTTAGTAACATGTGTGGGAGTCAAAAAAATCCGATGTGTCTATATTAAAGATGAAATTATTAGAAACGGATGCTAGATTTAAAATTAAAAATTCAGAAATGAGAATTTAGTAGCCTAAACAACCTAGGAAATGAGAAAAGAGACTAATACTAACATCTTTATTGGTTTTGATTTCAACTTAAAAAACTTTCCAAATTTATTTTATATACTTTTTATAGGGCCATATGTTTAATTCAATGGTATTTAATTATTAGAGAATTTATTTATTAAATTGACGGAATCCTTTTTTTTTTTTTTTTTTTTTAAACGTAATCCCTAATCTTCTTCTTTTTTTTTTTTTTTTTGGAGGAAAAATGCATGACGAATTCATTAATTAGGCAAAGTCTGAGTTTACAAGCGGTCAAAGGAACATAGGGACAGAGTCAGTGCCAAACGGCATTATTGGAACATAGACAGGCAAGACTAGTTAGATAGTGAGCTATAGAGTTCCCATGACGGAACACAAAGCAGATAATTCCACTATCATTTACAAAGTAAAATGTCTCTGATATCTCTAACGATATGAGATTCAGGGGATGTAGGAGACGGCGTCTACACGGCGTGGACCACATTCAATGCATCCGACTCAAGAACCCATTTATGGAAGCCAGCCCTTGCAGCAAGTCATGCTCCCTCCCTAGCTGCAAGACATTCAGCTATCAAATGAGAAAAGACGCCAGGGACCTTAAGGGCGGCAACCTTTACCACACATCCAAGAGAATCACAAGCAACTACTCCAATTCCTTTTGCTGCACGTACTGCTGCATCCACATTGATTTTAATAACACCTAGGTCTGGGGGTTTCCATGGAGAGGGGATCATAGGGCTCTTCTGGGACTTTACCTGATCAGTGCCGTGGAGTGACCCGTAGTCTGCCATGAGTCGTCCGGCTTGGTTTAAGACATCCTTGGCCATCTCAATATTTCCTTCAAAAACAAACTGGTTTCTTGACAGCCAAATGCTCCATGCAATCCAGCAAAAAAAATCTCAAACTCCTCCTTTAAATAGGCAAAGATCACTAAAAGAACCCCGCCTAAATTTTCTCAAAACTGGCCATATACTGGATTGTTCCCACACTTGTATCACCCATTCACACGACCATAATGCATGCGTTGTATCCTCTCCACTTTCATAACATCGTGAGCACTGAGTAGAGGTTTTAATCCCTCGACGTGCCAAGTGGGACTTGGCAGGCAAAGCTTCATGAAAGGCTCTCCACAAGTGGATTTTGACTTTGTTTTGGGGCACGGCATTGCCATAATTTCCTCCACCACTTTGTGTCCTCATTATCCACCGACGAGCTTTCCACATATCTATTCTCCATCACCAATCTGTATCCCAATTTGACTACATACTCCCCTTTAGGATCATAATGCCAAACTAAGCTGTCAGCCCTGTTTCAAAGACAAAGTGGAATCCCCAAGACTAGGTCCCAATCAATGCTCCAAAGCCGCTGCTCTACCATCTGCCTATTTCAATGAGAATTACTAATTAACTCAACAACCCTCATATCTCTCCAAGCAGGTCGGAAGCTAAATGGACGCTGCAACCATGGTCTTGGAACACCCACACAGACTCGCCATTACCAATCTTCCATCTCACACCTTTAACCAAAAGCTCCCTCCCCAAACAGATGCTACGCCAAACAAAAGAGGGGTTGTACCCAATTCACGCCTAAAGAAAGCTTGACTCCTTAAAATATTTTGCCTTTATCTCGGAATCCCATACCTCCTTTCTTTTTTGCCCGTGTAAGTTTCTCCCATTGGATCCAATGCATATTTCTATCATCACTCCCACCTCCCCACAAAAATCCGAAATAGGAGATTGTAAATCATCACATAACATACAAGGCAATTGGAAAACACTCATCGCATAAGTGGAGGTAGCTTGGGCTATTGCCTTGATTAAAATCTCCCTACCACCAATAGAAAACATCTTGGCCTTCCACATTTGGAGCTTCTTGTACACCTTCTCTGTAATATGGCCAAAGATTTTCCACTTACCCCGACCCACAAAAGATGGCAGCCCCAAATAAGTGTCATGAGATTCATTAATGAGGAGGTCCCAGCGAAGTGAGGATAGTGCCTTGTTGATCGGGTGCAACATTGGGACTAAAGGTCACCACAGACTTTTGGAAATTAATAGCTTGTCCTGAAGCTTTTTTGTATCTCGCAAGAACCTCCTTAATAGCCTCTATATTGCTCAAATCCACTCGGCGAAAGATAATGCTATCGTCATCAAAAAGGAGGTGATTAACTGTTGGCACCCCTCTAGGACACCACTCCCATCAGCCTACCCTCATTCTCCATACGTCTAAGAAGATTTGTAAAGCCCTCTGCGCAAATAAGAAAAAGGTAAGGCGAAAGAGGACACCCTTGGTGAAGGCCTCTGGAAGGAACAACACATGCTACCGGTTCTCCATTGATCGAAAACGAGAATTGAGATGTAGAAACACGATCCATTACTCTATCAACCCAATGATCCGAGAATCCCATCTTGGACATCACCGCACTCAAGAAAGACCACTCCACCCTGTTTTAAGCCTTGCACATATCTTGCTTCAAAGCCATCAAACCATTTTTTCCACTGGTCTTCTTCCTGATCGTATGAATGGTCCCAAAAGCAATAGTGATATTGTCCGTGATAAGATGACCCAGAACGAAGGTGCTCTGCTCATCCGAGATAAAGACCGGTAAGTGGCATTTCAATGGGATAGCAAGTACTTTAGTGACTATTTTATAGACCACATTACAAAGGCTAATGGGTCTATAGCCTGAGACTTTCCTCGGCCCTTTCTTCTTAGGAATGAGAGTGACATTGGTAGAATTAAGGTCTTGAATGGAGTTCGGTCCATTAAGAATACAAAGGAGAGTGACGTCGGTAGAATTAAGGTCTTGATTGGAGTTCTGTCCATTAAGAATACAAAGGCAAACCTCCGTGTCGTCTCCACCAACGAGAGCCCAATTCTCCTGGTAAAACCCTACACGGAACCCATCAGGCCCTGGTGCCTTCCAAGCCCCCATTTCAAAAACGGCCCTTTTGACTTCTTCCACCGAAAAGTTTTTATCAAAATCCATTCTCAGATCATCTGAAATACGTCTATTGATCCCCTCCAATGATCTCTTCCACATCATTCAGCTCCAGAGAGGACGTCGCAAAGATCCCCCGAAAGTGATCTTCCATCTCCCGGATTATATCCTCCGTTTTAGTGACCCAAGTCCCCACATGAGTTTCCACACCATTAATCTTATTCTGAAGCTTCCTTTGAGACGCCTTTGTGTGGAAGAATTTTGTATTCTTGTCACCTCCTATGAACCAGTCCCGCCGTGCCCATTGTTTCCAATAATACTCCTCAAGAGCCAATAGCCGATCCAGTTTGATTTCCAAGACCGAAATTTGGCTCTTGTGTCAAATCACACCATCCGAGCTCCTCAAATCCTACATTTGCTTTTGTAGATCGCGCACTTGCTGAGGGATATTCCCAAAAGTACTCCGCCCCCACTGTTTCAGGGCACTACCACAACTTATATACTAAAGCCCAAGCTTCACCTCTAACTGCCGAACTACACCAAGCAGAAAGAAGCACCTCCTTATATTCTTCCTTGGTTTGCCAAATAGGTTCAAAAAAACGGAACACACGAGTACGTATCCCATTCCTTTTTCCAAAATAATCCACCGGGTCTAGAACCACATGAATGACACGGTGGTAAGATCCAAAGAAGTCTTTATGAGCAACTCTAGTCTGCGCAAATATCTCCCTCCATTCTGCATCCGCAAGGCATCGATCGAGTCTTTCTTGGATGTTGTCTTGGAGTCTTGGCCATTATTCCAAGTGGTGCGCCAGTGAAGCCCAAATCCATTAATCCTCCCCCCTCCATCGTTTAAAGAAAAGATATCATGCTTAATATAACCATATCACTTCCACCAAGCTTTTCCGACAGATGGAAAAATTCATTGAAATCTCCCACAACCAACCATGGGAGGGTAAACTGACCTCGCAAATGCCTTGATAACTCCCACGAATGATGTCGTTGCGCTTTCTCCGGATGGCCGCAAAAGCCCGTGAACCTCCAGTTTTTCCATCCTCAGTAGTAACAAAGGCATCAATGTGAGCTCTAGAGAATTCTTTAACAGCTACCTCCTAACCTCCACGGCATAAAAGCGCCAAACCTCCACTCCGACCACGACAATCCACACTTAAGCCACCATCGAACCCCAAACTAGCTCTTAAGTTCCTTGCTGCCCAACCACATAATTTGGTCTCCGAAATGAAAACCAAATTGGGGGAGAACTCCCGGATCACCATCCGGAGCTTGTCGAATGCTCCGGGGTCCCTCAAACCCCGGGCATTCCGAAATACAATATTCATGGCGTTCGGCAGGGCTGTTCCAACACAGCCCCCGCTGATCCAACAAAATTCGTAGATTCACCAAGAACAATTTTTTTCCTCTCTCCGGCCACCAATTTGAGGGAATCTGGTAACTACCTTTTTGGGGAGGCTTCTGAGCATTCTCCATATGACAGGTTGGAAGCTTCCCTATACTGTTAAAGCCCTTGTTTTTCACTGCTCTCCCAGTCTTCCTGGCGCCATTCTCACCGTTCCCAGAACTAGCCACAAAAACAAATTCCCCACCTTGAGAAAAACAACCAATCACTCCTTTGCCTCCACCCTCTGATCGATAGGAACCACGGACGAAGAAGAGGCTTTCGACGTGATTTCTACATATAAATCTAGCTTTTGTTTAGTATTACAAAAAAGTTAAATTTTTTTTTTTTTTAATCAACAAAAAAAAATTATAATTAATTTTTAAAAAATAATTTTAATTTAAAATTTTAATTTAGAATTATAATATCAAACGGAAGCTCAAATATCACCTCCTCACGTGACTTTTTAAAAGCCGGACGTGCCTCCGTAAGGTTTTTAGAGGGAATTAAATTGTCAAAAGAATGCTGAGCTGTTAGTCCACTTTCCAATTCCAACAAATCAGTATATTTTAAAATCTGTGATTCTGAGACCCACGAAACTCACTGAGACCGTCAGCCTACACCGCCGGGACCTTCCCAGCCTCCATCGTCGGAAACTTCCCACTGTCTGTCAATCCAACCTTTTCCGGCTCCCCACCAGCAGAACTTCCGACCACCTACACTAATCCAGAATCGCCTTTCCGACGGAGAGGCTCCGCCACTGTATCATCACCAGAAGGCGTAGAGTGCTGCCTCCATGACCTCGATGGCCAAACTTCTCCTCCCTTCTGCGGAAAACCACGACCAAATCTACCTCCCCTCCTTGGAGCACCCGAGCGCCAGAAAGGACTTGAGAAATTGTCTGCTCGAAGCCAAGCCCCGTAAGATAAAGGCAATTGATCATCCCCAGTCCTAGGGAAAGGAACTTGACACTTCCTCATAATATGACCAATTTTCCTACACAGAAAACAAAAATCATGGACTTTCTCATAACGCAGAATCCTGACCCGCCCCCGCCCATAAGCAGTCAAGGCTTATTAAACAACCAGTCTTATAATCAATGTTCCTCCGTAGTCGACATACTCGAACACAAATAATCTGACGTGTTTCCCCTAGTTTCAGTACTCGTAATGAACTGAACATTTTCTATATATAGCAACAATATATACGTAAATGTATTTCATAGTTTATAAAAAGAAGTTAAAAGTATTTCATAGTTTATAAAAAGAAGTTAAATTTTAAAGATTGCAACGATTATTTATAAGAAAATAAATTAAAACATGATTTTTATTATTATTATTATTATTTTTACATAAGATTGTTATCTTTGATAAATATTGTACAATATTTCTTTGTAAATAATGTTTTTCATATGATTTGGATATTTGTTAATTGAATCATGTATTAAAATATGTAAACCTTTTGGTTAAGTTACTCTATATAAAGCAACATACAACTGTCCATAGCTAAAAATTTCATCTTCTAAATATAGTCTAACTTTATTTAGAGATTAAGCTTGACTTTTGTTTATTATTATCGCATAACAAATTTTTAAAGGACACTGTCGTCCTTTTAAAATAAAAGGCCATTTAGATTCACTAATTGTCATTTATATTCTAGGTATATAAACTTTTTTATTTATATCATTAGAATTTATAATGCGTCCTTCGATAATTCTATTTATTAATTGTGTAATAGTTAATCTAGTACCATTGCATAAACCCATTGATTGATTAAGCTTTCGTATTAACATAACAGGAATTCTAACTTTGAGTTTTAATTCGTGTGGAGGTAGACCAATAAAGTTAAGAGTATGTAAAAATTCAGAATGATATAAAATATTTAATTTATCAAGATTTCTATATGATAAAAGAATTAGTGTCACAACTATAATAAATTTTTGTTTCTGTAGATATCAAAGATAATATATATATATATATATATATATATATATTTCATCAGTTGTTTTATTTGTAAGTGTAATAATTGCAAGTTATTTTAAATAATTAATAGTATCGTATATTGTGATAGAAATATATTCAATAGAATTTATATTATATTGTATCAAATATATTTCAGGTATTTCAATCCAAGTAGCATCTTCGTTTTCTGGATCCTTTATTCCATTCGATGTTCCATTTACCAACATTTAAAATCCATTCCGAAAAGTTAGTAATTTCTATTTGTTCTTCAATACAGTAATTATGTTTTTTTAATCGCATGTTTTCTATTAAAGTAAGTATACAAAAATATGGCCAAATATAAGAATTATTTGTAGTCACATCAATAATATTTTCTTTTGTACCATTTGAGACGACAAGTAATATTTGTCTGAAGTCACCACCTAATATAATTGTCATTCCTCCAAACGGACGATCAAAATTATTTTTTAAGTCTTGCATTATTTTATCTAAACCTTCAAAATAATATTTACTAGTCATAGATGCTTCATCGCATAAAATCAATGTAGTTTTTTTCTATTAATTTCACTAATTGAGTAGACTTTTTGATTTGACAGGTTGAGAATTTATCAATTGAAAGAGGTATATGAAATATTGAATGCAGTTCGACTTTTTAGTAACAATAATGATGTTATTCTAGATTATGCTACAGCTAATACAATTTCACCATCTGATCTACTTTTGCTGATAATAACATTCCATAAGTATGTTTTGCTTGTACCACCGTAACCATACATGAAAAACAAATTATTATATTTGTTTTTAATTGCTTCTAAAATTTCGTTATAAATAAAATATTATTCTTAATTTAAATTTTGTATTAAATTAATATTTTCTTCTTTTAATTTATTATATCATAATTAAGTTCTTTTCTTAAAAGATTATTACTCAATTCTTCAAATAATGATCAAGTAGGAAGTGGAAGATTATAATATGTTAAAGAAGATGAATTTAAATTTAATAATTTTTCTAATTCATATAATACAAAATTATATAATTCGTTTTCTGGAATTTCTAAACTTGGTTTATTAAATGATAGTCTTATTTTGTATAAAATATCTTTGCATATTAGTTTCCAATGTTTTTGAAGAAATTTTATTAGATCAGAAATATTACAAAATAATAATATAATGGTGAAAGTTGTCGAAGTTAAGCATATGTTGACTAAAATAATGCTTCTTCTATTGATTCATCTCATTCTTTATCATCTCCTAATAAACCCAATGTATAGCAAGCTGTTTGATTTGTAGGATAAACAATATTATTCACTGTTCGAAGTGATTCATAACTTGTTGCACTTTTTTTAAGATTCAATAATAATTTTAAAGTAATATAACTCACTAGAACTTGGATGAATATAAAATATTCTTCCTATAGTATGACCATTTTGTCAATAAGTCCAAATTTTGTCGAAGAAAATATGATTATATCTATGCACAATAAAAAAAAAAAATCAGCCAAATGCTCAAAAATTAAATGGAAAAATAATTATAGTAAAAAAAAAAAAAAAGCAAAAAAACTTTTCTTCAATCATCTACATGCAACAAAAAAAAATTATAATAATAAAAAATCAAAATAAGGAGAATACAACCAAAAACAACAAAAATTTCATCAATAAAAATTGAAAACAAAGTTTCAATTTCAGCAACAAAAATTCAAAATCTAAGATTCGGAGAAGAGACAAAATCCAAGAGAAAGAATGAATAATGGGTAAAAAATACCAAAGAGGGAGAAAAAAAAAACCAATCGGAAACAACGGAAACAACAATGATGGAAAAAACAACACAACTAAAGTTAAAATCTAAACTTCCAACACAAAAATCGAATAACAAAAAAAAAAAACAAAAACAAAAATCAAAACTTAGGATTCGAAGAAAAGAAAGGAGCGAAAACCCAAGACAGATAATGAATAGTGAGTGAAAAAATAATAAAAGGGGGGAAAAAACCAAACGCAAACAACAATGAATGAAAAAACAATGCAACAAAAATTAAAATCTAAACTTCCGACACAAAAATCGAACAATAAAAAAAAATCAAAAATCAAAACTTAGGGTTCGAAAAAAAGAAAGGAGAGAAAACAATACAAAAATCGAACCAAAAATCAAAACTTAGGGTTTGGAGAAAAGAAAGGATAGAAAACCTAAGAGTGAGAATGAACGGTGGGTAAAAACATAACCAAAGGGGAAAAAAAAAACAAACGGAAACAACAATGAAGAAAAAAACAACACAACAGAAATTAAAATCTAAACTTCCAACATAAAAGTCAAACAACAAAAACAAAAAAAAAAACAAAACAAAAATCAAAACTTAAGGCTCGGAGAAAACAAACACATGGAAAAAAAAAAACATAAGAGAGAATAAAAAGAACATCAACAAAAGAGAACAAAAGTGAAAACAAGGGGATGAGCGGCAGAGAGAACAAAGAAGACTAAAAGCTAGGTTTGGAGGCCATAAATCTGCATAATGAAAAGAGAGAGCGAATGGTAGAGAGAGAGAGAGTAAAAAGAACATAAACAATAGAGAGAGAGCGTATAGGAGGGAGTGAGCGGCGGAAACAATAAAGAGGGGGGAAAAGTAGGGTTTCGAGGGCATAAATGTCCATCCACTGTACACAAAACAACCGGTAAGCAAACTCAAAAGGCATAATCATCCGCACAGTAATAAAAGGGCAAAACCATCAACTCACTGTGCAACGTTTAAACCCTAATAAGGGGCGAAACCGTCCATTTACTATAGAAAAAACAGTAAAATTTTGCATCTTTTTAGTATATTAGATAATTAGGATTTTAATTATTGTAAAGTTATTATTTGATTCCATGTTTATCCATTTGAAGTTATTTGAGTTCTATTAGGTTATTTATGATATTCCAGTTTGATTATGGAACTCTAAAATGATGCAAGGTTTTTAAGCGGGGTAAAAATTTTTCACCACGATTGATTTTTAAATACTTCAGATAGAAAGGATGCACCAAATAATTATAAGACTTACCACACATAATTATTCATTATTTTTAATTTTGATAATTTATAAAATGTGTCAAAGACATTAAAATAAAATAAAATAACCCACCCATCGGAGAAGAGAAAGGCAAACCGGCCGCCCCTGCCCCTGCCACCGACGATCCCCACCACCACCTTGCCCTCCCAAACCCGCCGACGAAATTCCGACGAAGGCCGCGAGGGATTCCAACGGAGGCGTGAGGGAATCGGATGGATCTGTGTTTTGTGTGACCCACGGCAATCGGAGATTAGGCGTCGATGGTTTCTGCTTCGGTGCTCCAGCGACGGCGACGGGAGGCAACGCGAAGAAGTTGCACCGGTGAAATCGTGGGTGACTCGCGGTGGATGGCTCGCGACGGCATCGGTGGTTTTGGGTGTTTTCTTGCTCCTTGGCATTTTTGTTTCTGGTGTTCTTTGTCGCTTTTGCTTTGGCCCGTGTGCCTTGGCTTCCGTGGGAATGGAGTTCAAATTATCAGCAATAAAAAATAAAAAACAAATGTAGAAAGAGAAAGAAAGAGAGAAGGGTCTCGATCTGAGAGAGGGGGCTGAGTAAGTCGCGGCAATGGAGATTGGAGGGACGACTCAACGCCGCTGTTTGATGCGGCGGAGTTCGGATTGGCGTTAGAAGCAGTTGCAGCGGCCGGAGTCGGGGAAGACAAAGCTAGGAGGACCTTTTTTTTTTCTTTTTAATTAGTCTTTGTCTTTTTATCACATGTAATTTTGAGCACAAAATAGATTTCTTGTGCTCATAACATCTACGCCATTGAAATGAGATCTGGCGCTCAAAAATTTTTACCCCATTGATAGAGTAAAGTAAAGGGGTCTTATTGTAGAATTTTCTATTATTTATTAGGGGGAAAAATTTTGTCAATGCTCTTATAATTTTCCCATGAATTTTAAAAATAATATACTCCTCAGACTTTAAATTGTTAATAAGAATATCACTCAAACTTTGCACTTAAAAAAAATAATAAAACACCCATTTTATTATATTTTAGTCATATAAGAATTAAAAAAAAAAAAACTTTTTTTTTCACAAACTTTAGTATATTTGTAACTTAATCCCCCCTCCCCCGCCCCAATTCCCAAACTTTGGAAATTGATATTTACAACTCTCAAACTTTAAACTATTATGAAAAAAAAAATTTGTTTTATCATAAAATTAATCTGACATTAGTTTAAATAATAAAAACTTAATTTAAACAAAAATCTTTATTATTACAAAACTAACCTTAAAAAACTATTAACATTTGGTATAAGATATTCAAAAAATAAATAAAACTTCGTGCAAAAAAAAAGGGATGTGTATAATTATTAATAATTATCTCAATTACTTTTTTGATAAAAATAAAATTCAATTCTACAAAACCATTCAAAATCATAGAAACAAAGTAAAAATAAATTTAACCCATTTTATTTATGGGTAAATATGTGATAGAATCTCATTTATTTACCCTGTAGATAGAGTTTATTTTTAAACCATTACAATATAATCAACCGGCTGAAATATTATTTGTGTATGATAACAGCAAATAAATTATAGACTAATTAATAAATTAAACAAATAATTTAAAAAAAAAAAAAAGATATGGCCGATGAAAGGCTTTTTTTTGGGGGGGGGGGGGGGGGGGGGTGAGCTCCTCACCGACGGGGTAGGGACTTGTCGTTGTCTGGGGCGTCATAGGGTTGGTGGCATGTCGTTTCCTGGGATCGTCAGGCTCATGGATGGGTGGTCTGTCACCTGGGGTTGCGACTCTCAGGAGGGAAAGGCCTCATCATCGCGGGAGGTGGGGGAGCACAGATCTGGTTTGGGGGGCCTTCGTCGATGTTAGCAGGGCGGGGCGGGCCGGGGGAGTGCAGATCTAGTTTGGGGGGCCTTCGTTGGCGTCGACATCGGCGGGGCGGACGGAGCAGGGCACTGGGGTGGGACTGGCTTGTCGCCAATGTTGGGGAGGGGGGCACAGATCTGGTTCGCGGGGGGTGGATTGTCTTCGTCGACGTCGGCGGGGGGCGTAAATCTAGTTTGGGGAGGGAGGTCTTCGTCAATGTCGAGGAGGGGGGGTGCCCGTCATCAGCGTCGGGGGGAGGGATGGGGTCTTCATCGGGGTTGGGGAGGGGGGGTGCTCGTCACCGGCAAGGGGGAGTCCGCCAGTGGACAGTTGCCGGCCAGTTTTTTTTTTAGTTTCATTGATTTTTTTTTAATTTCTATTTTTTTATTTTTTACTATATAATACTATGAGGTAATGTGCATTATAATTGTCGTGCATAAACAATATCACAATCGTTCGATTATATCAAAATGGTTTAAAAATGAGTTATATCGATATAGTATATAAATGAGACTCTATCACGTAACAACACAAGCAAAAAAACTAAAACACCCTAACAATCCAACAACACCTGAACGATAAAGAAAAAAAAATTAACAGAGAGACAATATAACAAAGCCTGAAATTATTAGTGTATTTAATATTTGTTTTTAAAATTTAATTCATTACAAAAAAACAAAGAAAATTTAAAGAATCTTGCATATTCAAAAATCTTGAATTTTCAAAGATTTTTTCAAGTTATTTTTGTAATAATAAATATTTTGATTCAAATTAAAATTTTCTTATTTAAATTAGTTCGCATCAACTTTAAGTGGACGAAATATGACAGAATAAGTGTTTTTGTTAACAATTTATAGCTGGAGTAGTGTAAGCACTAATTTTTAAAATTCGGGGAAAAAGGTTACAAAGGTACTAAAGTTTAGGGGAAAAACAAAGTTTTACCAAGTCTTAAGTGGCTAGAGTATGACAAAAGGGTTGTTTTGCTAACAATTTAAAGTTCGGGAGGTATTCTTGCTAATAATAGGCATTCTTGCGAATAATTTAAAGTTTGAGGGGTGTAAGCACAAGTTTTTAAGGTTTATGGGTCAAAGTTACAAGAGTAATGAATTTCAAGAGGTAAAATTTAAATTTATCTTAATTATTATTAGCATCGATGTCAATAAACATAGTATTTTGTATTTTTCACTTAAAACTTCAAAAAAAAAAAAAAAAAATTGGCCTAAAGAACTTGACACTTAAGACTTCAGGCTTGAATGTTTTATTAAATACAAGTATTTCCCACCCATTGTTCTCTCTTCTTAAATTTTTCTCCTTTTTAATCTCCATCTCTTTAATCAATCCTCGTGCTGCATCTCTGGCATCAGAGCCTCCTTTTATATGGCAGAAAATTATTTCCCTTCCCTACCAAGTCTCTTCTTTTCTACCAATTCCAACTTTCTTTTTCCCTTTATCTCCAATTTCTCAACTCAAAATATTTTGTTTTAAGAACCATAACTTCACAACTATTCTTTCAATTCCTCTATGTTATAGGAAAAGAAAAATCTTTTTGTTTCAATCAAATTTCCCCTTAAATAAATTCTAAAAGAAATACCACCTTCAATCAAATTTCCCCTTAAATAAATTTCATGTTTATCTATTAGGATTGAAAAATGCTAAATACACTAACTCTGATCCCATGATACAAGGATCTATTACAAATAAAGCAAGTATTAAGACCTAGATGATTGATTGAACACAATTTCATCCCTATTGTTTTCTCTTCTAACAACTTGTACCTTAATTTTTTCAGAAAATTGAATTAGCCCATCTAATTCAAATCAGGTTTTGGTCAAGAAATTTTCTCAAGAAGAATCCACCTGCTCAAGGAATTTTTCTCATGATGAATCCATCTCTTCGTAGTTTAAACGATGCCGATGATTTCCGCATGCATGACCGATATCACACTAGTCTTCCGATACGAGACTCATCCATGAAGGAGGTATGAGATGTGAAAAAATACAAGCGAAGACAAACTAAGCTAAGGAAATGACTTGAAGTGACTTGCAATTGAAAATCGGAATGAATAACTTTTTTCAGTCCCCTACTTCAGGAAGAGCACATACTCCCAATATTTTTTGAACCAACTGAATTAGGCACTAAAACACAATAGCCCGAATCAGAACTACACCTCAAATGTGAGAAAAAAATAAAATAAAATAAAATAAAAAAGGTGGGCTTGCAGGACTAACCAAAACACAGCCACACCACCTATTAATGAGCCCTACAGGTGAAAATTTCCAAAAGAAAAAAAAAAATTTAAAAGAAAAAAAGAAAAATTTATTTCTGAATTGATCTATATATGTTACAGATCCTCCGGGAGGATTGCTGATCTACGGACTAAACTTAGGACTGCGAGATAGGTTGCAGATTACGAATAAAAGCCACCAATACAACGATCAAGACGATTTATTCAATGTTAATCCACTCGAGAGAAATGTGATTCGACTGCACTGTTTTAACTTGGCAAGAGCTTCTTGTGACTTACCAAGCATAAGGTCGATGTAAATTGCCGTCAAGTTCGCTTCCAGACTGGTGGGTGTTGAGGATAGCGCTCGAGATACAAACTGGTGTGCCAGCTCCAATTCACCTTGCATCGCGTACAAGACAGCAAAATTTACATAAAGCGCTGTGCGTGCCTCTTCTGGCTTGAGGAATACGATACCTTCTGGATCCTGAGGGGAAGAATTCTTGGTGTTCGCTTGTCCTCCATTTAACTCCTCAAAATCGCCAGTCCTGTCCACTTGACATCGCTCACAATCCTCTTGGCTGAACGGCAATTCCACATTTCCTTCAGACAGATATATCGACAAATGCTCGAGAGCTTCCCTTTCCCGGTTCAACAAGCAGAGAGCCTCTGCAGCAAAAATATGACCTAGAAACAAGTAAACTCTAGAACATTCTGAAAGTTCCAGCAGAGACCATGCATTCAAATGGGCCTTCAGGGGATTTCCCAATTCCAACTCTACATAAGCCAGTTTAGCAAGAAGAGCTTGCTTGATCAAAATGTTCTCTCTCTTACATATATCTTCATATGATGCAAGGGAGTTCTGCACAAGTTCCTGGGTTGTTCCCCCCTTTTGCTCTTTCGCATCCCCATTTAAATTAATCTGGCCTAAACTGACCGCAACTTGGGACACCTTCAAGTCGATGTTCTGCAAGCTCTTGTGGTTTGAGTTCTTGGAAGATGCCATTTCAGTTGTATCGTTCTCATCCGCAGAGGAATTGGAAGGCAAATCAGACTTCAGATAGCTCAACTCAGAACGGTTTAACAAGTTCAGGGCGTTATGAAGACACTGCCGAGCAAGAGACAGCGACAGCTTTGGCAGCCCATCACTCCCCAACAACAAATCACCTCTCTCGAGATCCACATTTCCATTTCTGAAAATCCCATCTTCAAAAACAAGTTGCCTCCATTTTCCTTTGCCAATTACAGAGATTTTGACTTCTGATCTATCTTGAGCCGGATGGGCTTTTATGAGTCCCTTTTCTAAAGCCATCAGACAGCATTCTGCAATTCTAAGCCATAACAGAGGCCGGTTGTAGAAAATCAAACCGGCCTTTTGAAAACAGCGAGCAGCAAGAAGTGGGCTCCCACAGGCCAAATGCTGCATTCCACAGTTATATGCTATAAGGAGGGAGTTATCCTGTGAAAAAGTTGACAGCTTTAGAGGCTTATCCTTTCGGAGAGATGAACTACTGCTCAACGCCTTGGCAAAGAAAACTGATGATGTGTGGTACTTTCCAAGCTGATAATAAATGCATCCCAGATTATTGAGGAACATGCTCAAAATTCCTGTGTCTGTCCGATTACTAGATGCCATCAACAGCTTGATGGCCTTTTTATGGTTACCACGATCATATTCAAGCTGAGACTTCAGGAGAAGAGCCATTGGCGAATCTCTCCCTCGTGCAATGTTCATGGCATGCTTGACTTCGCGTTTAGCTTGTTTTACATTTCTAGTTAGAAGCAGAAACCGAACTTTGTAAAGATGCAACTTAAGCTTCAGATCAACAGAAGAAATGGACCTGTCAACTGAGTTCCTCAAAATATCATTCGACACAGAAAGACCAGTTGGCTGTGCCACATCAATGTCCGAAAACACAGATTCATAATCGATTGTTTCCTCTGATAGAGTTCTTGATAAGCTTTTTTCTGATGCATTATTAGCAACTAACTCTGCATTAGAAGCATCTGTAGCCAATGAACTGCTAGGAAGAGAGGAAGATTTCGTGACTAGGTTTGCGGGTTGTTGTGAAGCAATACTTCCATTGTCAACTTGACTCGTAGAGCTAACACCAAAAGTTTTTTCTAGATATATTAAAACATCCTGAACAGAAAATAGAGGGAAGCATTAGGAGCTTAAGAAAGAGCATAGTCAACGAAACAGAAAAAGCACTTCCTACTTCAAAGCAGTAATTAGATGCTTTTAAAATGATTAAAGAAACACTAGGTTAGAGTTGCACACCATCAAAATTTTATTTTTTATTTTTTATTTTCTGAAAAAAAGCACCAGGCTCTCCCAACTTATGCTTTTTTACTTTTGAACTCCTAATCTAGCTGATAAAGCTTTTAAAGACTTTCCATTTTCCATGATTGCTCTAAACTGGAAGGATGTGATAGGCTGTTGATTTTATTTGTTTTCTTTTTGTTCTCTTGTCGTTATCTTCTTTTTTTCCCCTTTCTGTTTCCTAAGGATAACCAAAGAGATTTTGCGTATCAAAGCCTAACCAAAAGAAGAATTTATTGAAGGGGAAAATTGGAAGATGTTTTGCTTCATGGAAGCAAATTGTTCTACGTATGCATTCAAAGAATTCACGTCAATATATCAAACATTACAATTTGCGTCTATAATTTAATTATTCTTATGAGCCAATTCATCATTTCCTCCATCTAACAAACTTATTTATAGCAACGCACACCATCAGAACTAGAAAAACCATGTCAAAGTAAACATAAAACAAAAGGCTACCAACAATAAAGGAAGTGAATTTTCCAAACGCAAAACGTTACACTTTGCAGTTACCAATGAGCCAACATGAAAGTTACATGCAGCATGCATAAAAGAAACAGAAGATGTTACGGTAAAGGAAAATAACAAAAATATGACAAAATAAAATAAAATAAAATAAGAATCACTTCCACGACTAGTCAACAAAATACAGGATGTATGGGCTGATATGAAACAAACTACTGTAATGAACAATTAATTTCTCTCCAACCTATTTACACAATGAATCAATTGGCTATAACTCTATCTAATCAGAATTTTAATCGAAAGTTCAATTTTTCATTGATGTCCATGTCCAACTATTCTTTGTTCCTCAGAAACCCAGTTACTATCTGATTTTCCACATAACTTTCATATATTAGGCATTTGTTTCTCAGAAACTCAATTGTTAGTTGATTTTCCACATAACTTTCATATATTAGGCAAAATACAAGTACAACATATCAAGCTGTGGCAATTGAGTAGCAATTAAAATGATAACATTCATTCTAGACCTACTCCCTTGAATCTACAAAGATCAGAATGCGAGTTGAAAACTTCAAGAATATGAGCTTTTTCTTGAATAAAATTTGTTCTTACAAATCAATTGATATGTGCAAAGCTCATTATAAGGGCGATAAGCATGAGGGAAAAAGGCTATTCTCCAAGTATAATCAAGTGGGTTTTTC
Organism: Ficus hispida; assembly: GCA_025413025.1. Lineage (NCBI taxonomy): Eukaryota > Viridiplantae > Streptophyta > Magnoliopsida > Rosales > Moraceae > Ficus > Ficus hispida. The sequence goes on from CM046374.1 coordinate 2,872,965, forward strand.
AAAAACTCCCAATTTGATTTAGTGTTTAATAAACCATTGATTTTGTGCTTTACCCTCAAAAAAGAAATCCAAGCAAAGAAGAAAAGAAAGGCCGGAAAACATTGGATTGAATTTTTTTCTTTATTTTCTTTTTTTTTTTTTCCCCTTCTTGAAGTATGCTTTAATTCTTTCAAAACTTGCAAACAGAAAGTGTCAGAAAAATAAAATAAAATAAAACAAAACACTGACAAATAGTAGTAATAATCGGAGAACCACATCATCAATCCCAGAAAACAAACAAGATATAGTGCTCTTGTACTACATTCAAATTTAAGTTATTCCATCTAAGCATCTAGTGAGGCACTAATATCTCTTCTTAAAACGTTTAACCATAATACGATGACTGCTTTTAACAAAAGGTACAATGCTTAAAGTTCATTACCAAGCCTAAGTGATTTCATGTAGTTAGCTCAAATGACGGATGACAATGCAAAATTTGATGTTAAGTAACAAAAATACCCACAATTAACATCAAAACTTACAGCAGATTTGGGTGCATCATGGCAAGCTAACCCCGCATCCAGTAACAAAAGGCAAACATGAAGAGCTGTCGTCTACATGTGTATAAGAAGAGAAGCAGTTAAGATGGCAGTACCATTTACAATCAAAATGAGAGGGAAAAAATTTTACTATTGAAGTACACATTTCATGTACCTCATCTATTGGTCCAATATTTTGATATAAAAGCTCAAGTACTGATAATGCCTTCACATATTCATGAAGATGGAACCAGATAGCCGCCTAGAGAATTCCAAATAAAACACAAACTAATCAATCAGGTCAATAAGTGGGAAAGATTAGTTGACAAGCAATGCCCAAAGCAAGATGGCGTGATCTCTATTATTTAACGAAGTAACAATATGAGGCACATACAATGTTTACGGTTGCAACACAAGTGTCAAATTCATCCATGTAAACAATATTGGCACTACTAGCAGAAGAAAATGGATGTGCTAACGCAGATCCTTTAGACCCTAAAGCAGCTTTATTCGCAAGACTTCCACCAGCCTCCGCTTGCTCCGCTGATGCTCGTGCAAGCTCTTCACTCCGCTTCTAAATAAAGACAACAGATAGAAGCAATCAGTAGAAATAAAAAGAAAAAAATTACCATAGACAAACTCAGAGCTTTATATGACATGGTGGTGGTATTTTTACAATAGACTGTGGTGCATGGGCCAACAAAAAACACTCTATATCTCTATATTATAGCATCAAGTACTAGTATGACATGCTTAATTTATGTAATTTCTAACAACCATAACCTATGATCTTACTTTCTAGGCTTCCAAAGAACTGGAATACTGTAAAGAGCAAATCAAAGTAGACAAAGCAAAGGGCACCACATGACAATTATTATATCAAATGAATCATGGAACCACCCTAAGTTGTACAATCATAGAAAATTTCGCTCCTGGATTAGTTGTTCCTGGTAGTATGATAATTTTTTTTTAGTGCTATTGTGGAAATCAAAAAAATTTGATACAAGCACTTTGGTATCCAGTATTGAAGTGCTAATATAACGAACACGACGGAAAAACCACGTTATACTTCATCGCTACTATCTCTTTAGGAAAAGAAGAAAAACTTACTCATGTTTCTCCCAACCTAAAACATTAGAGATAACATTTAGCAAGAAAATATATTGCACAACTTAAGATAAAAGCACGTAAAATACTAAAACCAACTGCCTAACAGTTCAGGGTCTTGTACAAAATGAGAACATTGACAGAATTAACTCCCTAAATTGCTCTCCAAAAGACTCAACTCTTATGACCAACCTCAACATATAGACAATGGAAGATAGAAACTGGGATGAAAATGAGGACAAAAAGATAATTGGAATTGTAAGATAAAAGGAAAGCTTCGGACTCCAACCTGACCGTGTATTCATGCTAAGAAAAATGTGTAGTCAGAAAAATCTTAATGGCCCTCTAATACAAGAAAACCCTCAGCTTATGACTTTATGTTAAACAACAATACAAGGTGTAATGTTGCATAGTTCCCAAAGTTGGTGCATCAGTAAACACAAAAAGAGAGAACTATGCACACATGAAACTTATTTGTATGCAAACACAGAGAGAGAGGAGAGAAGTCATGCACCTTTACATTATTAAGTAACTCTAGCAACCTCTTCGGATCTGAACATCCATCCCGAAAATATTCCGCAATTGCAATGTTGTGAAGAACCTGAAATTGTAACGACAGGAGACAGAAGTAAAAAAACTATACAAGAGAAAAATGCCAACATATCCAAACCATTGAAGCAAAATGAACACACACACACACACACACACGCACACACAAAAAAAAATCAACATGCGAAAAAGATTGACATTCAGTCAGAGGTGCAATCTTAAATCAGCCCCAAGTAAAAAAAATGAATCAAAACTTTCAATAAACTCTTTCATAAGCAGATCGTCCCTGCAGTTTAGCTAGAGCTCTACTGACATATTCGATAATTCAAAATTTATCGTTCTTTTCTAAAAAAACTGCAAATTACCTCACTGCCAAACATCAACTTACCTCCTTGATGAACACCCAAAAACTTTCAAGAAATCTAATTGTGCTTTATTTTAGTTTCCAAGCTATTTAACTCAAGCAAATCCTAGATTGGAATTAAGATTTTAACATAACAAAATAACTCAAAGAATACACGATGAAAATTGAGATTTGACTACTATTATCCCTCTTATTTTCACACTCACTCGAAAATATCCTCAAACTATATCCATCAATCCAAACAAAAAAATAATTACAAATATTCAAACTTAACTAAAATAAATTTAAAAAAAAAACCATTCATTTATTATTGCCTCGGAAACTTAAATTCTCACAATTTCCAAGTGTCCAAACAGTCATTAGGACTACTATAATCCCTCTTTATTTTCACACTCATTCGAAATATTATTGAAATATGTCAATCAATCCAAAAATCCATCACAAAATTCAAACTTACAACTACTAAAATAAATTCAAACAAAGAAAAACATACATTTATTATCGCCTTGGAGACCTAATATTTCTCAATTTTTCAAGGATCCAAAAAGTAATTACGATTGCCACACAAATTATCATCAAATGCAATACAATAAAACATTCCGAAAGAAAGAGTCCGCCATTCAAGAAAGCAAATGTTGAATCAAAAAACGAAGCAAATCGGAAGAGGATCAAATCACCTTGGGATCGTCAGGCTTCTTGAGGAGGAGCTGGTTCAAGACCTCGACGCACTCGGCGAGCTTCCCGGACTGGAAGTGCAACGCAGCGTCCTTGGAGAGCGCGGCGGCGACAGAGAGGACGGCGTCGTCCTCGGCCGGCGAAGGCCCGTCGCGATTCGCCGCCGCCGACGATGACGATGAGGACAAATCTCGAGCTTCCATTAACGGATCGACACCAATCCGAACTCGAGACGCGAAAATGGAGACCTTATCCAAATTCGAAGAACAGAAGACGAGAGGGAAAAAAAAAAATCAAATCCGAAGCGAAGTGGTAAAATTCACATGAAATCGGAAACCCTAGAAAAGCAGAGAAAGAGGGAAAAAAGGAGAAATCCGAATTTTGAAATGAGATTTCGGGATTTTTGGGGGAAAAAGCGAACCCTAAGGCTCTGGGAGAGAGAAGAGTTCAGTTTTTGGTAGTGAGATGAGTCCGATTCGCAGAGGAAAGTAGAAAAGGAAACCTATTAAGCCAAAATTTGACGGGTTTTTGAGATATTCGGATAGAGAGAGAGACTCTAGAGAGTGAGACATACATATACATTATATACACACATTATTTTGAGGCTTCTTTTCGCTAGCTTTGCCTTGCTGGGGGCTTGGAGTAAAAAATGAGTTTTTTTTTTGGAAGATTATAATAAAGCCTCGTTATAGAGTTTCATATAAGATCATTCAAATTTAATTCTATAGATAAGATATTAAAGGTATAGAATGGCTAAAATAAGCACGGATGTGTAAGATTGCAAAAAAAAAAAAAAAAAAAAATGAACTCCCTACTTGTTCTTCTTCATCGGCCAGGAGAGGGGGACCGGTGGCCCAACAACGAGCCCCTCTAATCCTGACCCCGGCAACAAGTCCGCCGGCCCTCGACTTGCAGAAAGCCCCCCACCCCTTAACCTCCGACGACAATACACACCCCCCCCCCCCCCAAAAAAAAAAAAAAAGAACCTAAGGCGAAGAAGGGCCCCCCACCTCCGATGAGAATGCCCCCTCCCCCCCCCCCCCCCGGTCAACTTCTCCATTGCCAAGGAGGACCACGTCGTCTTCTCCGTCGTCGAGGGGCTCAACCCCCTATTTGCCGAACTGGAAACCAAAACCCAGAACCCAGCGCCATGCCCCTCACCCCTGTCGCCATGCCAAGCTCGGGCAACTGACCTGAGAATGAAGAAGGCCCCTGCCCAAACCTCCGGTGAGGACCCCCTGAAACCGACTTGAGATAAAGAAAAGAAGGTCCCCACCGGGGCCTCTGTTGAGAGAACGCCTGAAATTTGATTTTGCAGGTTAAGGAGGGTAAGAGAGGTCTGCAATGGTGACCTTCGCAACGTCTTTGCATTTTTTCCAGTAGGGAGCTCATAGGGGACAAAGAAATTCGACAGTTAAGCAAAAAATAAAATAAAATAAATATGTTGCTTCTCATCTCAACTAAAAATTCCATCTCACCGTTCATCTCAAATGGAGATCTATTAATAACCATTAGATGAGTAATTACATGTAGTGTCTCTAAAAGAGACTCTGCGTAAGACTTTCCCTTTTTTTTAAGCAAGTTTTTTTTTTTTTTTGAGCTCTTAATTATTTTGTTTTTTAATTTGCTTGGCCTTTGATTACTTTTTTTTTAGAGTAATTGGCCTATATAATCTCTGAACTCTTTCAAAAGTGATGGTTTGGTTACTATTCTTTTTTTTTTTTTTGGCCGAGATGACCCAAAACTCTTATTTTTTGGCCGTTAGGTCATTTTCGTCCACATCCGTTAACCTGTTATGAGCCTAAGTATTGAGCCTAACGGGCTAGGCCAGCCTGACTAACCCGTTTAGCCCACCCAATTGAGCTGCCCAATTACTCTTTTTTTTTTTAGAAAATTTTTTTTTAACAACACATTATAATTTTATAATGATATATTTGTAAATTTTTTATTGCAAATCATTTCAAACATATATAGTTTTTTTTTTACTTGTAATTTATATTTTTTTTCTTCAAAAATATAGTAATATATATGCTTAAAAAAAAAAAAGGGAAAAAACTATTGCAATTGCAATGCAACGGTAGATGTACCTAACAAAGAGAGGGGTATAAAAAAAAAAAGACATAGCAACTTGCACCGGTAACTAAGAGAGAAAACATTGAACTTACACTCTTTTTCATTTATGAAAATTGAAAATTTTACAATTATTTATCTTGTCTTATTTAGTTATATTATCTTTTACAAAACTTTTTTTTTTTATCTTTAAAACCCATTTACCCATTTTCCGGCCCAAATTCTAGCATGTTTACCCGGTCTGATGTTAAGCCTGCTGTAGATGCAGTTTATCTACGGTCAAATTTTTAGCCAGACTTAGTCAATGTGAATAAATCAGAATAGATTGAGCCCTTGGAAATCGTTAAAGAAATTCATAAAATAACACGATATAAATATGATAAAGCAAGTAGAATGAAAATAGAATCAACAACACTCAAGATGTAAAGAGGTTCGCCGAATGATTGCTACGTCCTCTGAGAGAGTGATCGTTGTATTAGACTGTTCTTGAGTACAAAGAATAATTTCTGAGAATTTTCGCAGAGTAAAAATAAATGAAATCAGACAGGAAGCCAATGTTATGTCAAAAGTCTATCTTGCGCAAAAAGTCGATCCTCCTTGTCTGAGGTGGGTCTCCTTCTATTTATACAGGAAGACCTATGGGTTTGGACTCGTCAGTTTGAAAGAGCGGTTTTCATTTCCATCTGAGACACGTGTTGGAGTGTCAGTTATTCTTCAGACATAGCGGTTACTGAAGTAAATCATGCCACGTATAGTGGGCTTAGCAGTTATTAATGCACGACCATCGGTAGTTATGGACTTAGCAGTTTTCATAATAGGTATGACACATCACCGTCAACCGTAGGTTCGACGGTAATAGAAGATGCTCCATTTGATCTGTATTACAAACGATCGACGAACGGTAACTAGAAAACAAGATTTTGTCCTTGTGATCCATCGTTCGCGGCTTATTTGAAATTCAGCATATGAAAGATCATGCTCGACCTGCAGGTTCGATGTTCAATTGTGAATGTTCGCAAATCACAATGAAATGAATATGAATCGTTAATTGGGTCCGGCCCAATTATACGAGTACTCAACGTTCTAGATCAAATGGAGCAATGAATTGGGTCTGGCCCAAATATGAAAAGTCGGAATTGGAATCGAGAATTCGTCGTTCGTTGGACGAATCGTTAAAGCTAACGCTGTAAAGGGAAGACGAAGTCTAACCCCAATAGATAATCCCCCACTCTATCGAGCAATAGATCTTCGATAGAATGTGTAAGATCTAGAAAATTCAACGTTTTGAGTTCTCGTATAGAAATTTAATATGTACCGAAATGGTATTTATGAAAAAGCCCGGTTTAGGGTTTTTATTAATTTTCATGAGTTCTTATGGCGTCATAAGACTCAAATATGATCGCTTAGTCAAGCCTACGATCTTTTGGGTTCAAAAGATAGCAAACTCTATGATTTTACAAAAAGTCAACGTTTGACCGAAAAAGTCAAAGTTGACCATGAAGGTCAAAGTTGACCATGAAAGTCAAAGTTGACCCGAGGAGTCAAAGATTGACTAAAAAGGCCAACTATGTGACGGAATTTAAGAATGTTGAGCAGTATAGGTTTCGTACTGCGAAAATCAATTTTTACGGACAAAATAGTTAGAATTAAACCTAAACCCGCTTTAGAAAAATTCAAGCACATAAATAGATTATTAAGGGCCAAAGGATTCAAAGCGAAAAGAAAAGTTTTTCGTATCATCCATTTTATGACAGATAAATTTTGGAATGAAATTTAATTTATGAAACTGTGTATGAAGTAACACAGTATTAACGATGTCTGTTTGGCTTTAAATGGATTGCTTTTAAAGCTTTAAGCCAAACAAGCCTTAATGACATCACCTTATCCATTATTAATGACATAATATGGAATTAAGCTTAATTAGGAAAGTATTAGGTGCCAACTAAGCATGGGCTGGCCGGCCACCTCACCAAAAATGGTGTAAAAAGCTGATTTTTGATGGAGTTTTTGGCAATTAAGCAAAGTTGCCAAACCTCTATAAATAGGTGGCCATTCCTATTTAGAAAAATTCAAAAATCTCAGCCAAATTCTGCCCAATTTACAGCTCAAAAACCGTCCCTTACAGCCAAGAGAAAAACAAGAACAAAAACAGAAATCCAAGTGTAGGAACCCTTGGGTGTAGTTCGGTTTTCAGCTAGGAGGAAGATAGTGAGTGCTGGAAATTTTGGACCCCTTTGTTAGCTTGTTGGCCGGCTGTTTGTGGGCTGGAAAAGGGTGAGAAAAAGTTGAAGGAAGTTTAAGGGAGTGGCCGGATTTAGTGGCTGACCTTGGTGGGCAGCAGCAGCCGAAGGCAGAAAAAAAAAAAATTCTGGGTGAGCCTAGGGAGGAGCCGGCTGTACTAGGAGCCAAGGAAGAAAGAAGTTTGGACCAACCCTAATCAAACTTAGGGTTCATCAAGGTAAAATTTCTCATAACTTGTAGCTTTCAATTTGGTTCAATTTGCAAGTTTAAATTGTATTACAAGTTATCGGTTGTACGAGCATAAGCTCGGATTTTATTTTCGGCCCCTAGGTAGGTATGTGCTTGATTTAATGTGCTAGAGTAGTATAGTATGATTTTAAATATGTTTGATGTATGTGGATTGTATGTTAGTTGTATGGTTAAGTTTATATGCTCCTAATAGGTTTAGTTATGAGCTTGAATGCATAATTAGGTAATGAACAGATTTGGTGCATGTTGTGCAAGCTGGAAAAAAAAAAATCTGCACATCCTAATTATTTGAGATAAGATAATGGCTTGCATGGCTAAGTTTTTATTTGTGTTAAGGAAAAATTAACGTTAGAAAGGCGCTGTTTGTTTGACTTAGGCTCCCGCTGGTTCGGTTGAGGTAGTGTGCACGTTTTTAGGGCGAGTACCGAATGAAGGATTTGAAACTGCCATTTCAGGTTCCAGTTACCCGGTTTTATGGAAAACAAATTTTGAGGCCCTTAGAGGCCGATTTTCGAAAAACGTAAAACATGAAAGTTGTTTAGAACAGTTTTTCCTATAAGAAAATGTGGAAAGTTTTTAAAAATAAGGCTCCAATGGCCTTTTTTTTTTATAGAAAACCGAGCTGACCGTGCCCAGACTTCATGCACGGCCAGGTGAACTTAAAAGGAGAAAACGAGTGGGTTAAAGTCCGAAATGGATTTTGATCAAAACATGAAAGTTTTAGAACGTTTTGAGATTTAAAACTTTGCTGAAGGAAATTTTTTCAAATTCGAATTCAGTTTTCCAAATAAAAATGTATTTCAAAAACTGTGCAGTGATCGGAAGATTACTGCTCAAGATTTCTAAAAACAGTGTTGGAATTGGGTTTTCCTGCACGTACATTAGCAAGTTTTTAGAAAGAAGCTGCTCCAAAGGCAGTATTGACTTTCAATAATTTTTATAAAGAACCCACTCATAGGAATTTTAAAGAAAACCTTAAGTTTTCAAAAGTGGATTTTTAAACCAAGTTTCGGTGAGCAATAAACCGGAAAAGACACCGAGTTATTGGTTTGGGCCCGAAGCCCAAGGGTTATCCAACGTAACCCAATAATGAATTAAGATTATGGAATAGGGCCCTTGTCTCGAGGGTTACCTACAGGGTTATTTTAGTAACCCGTTCCTAATGTATATAAGTTAGATTATGGGGGCATATAAACGCAGAATAAAATGAATGTTGGTTGGGATAACCAACAAATTTAAAAGTAGGATTTTCAGAAATCCTTACGCTATGTCCTTTGTAATAACAGGTGATAATCTATTATTGCGACCTGTTCAGGAGCGGCATAGCATCGGACTTAGAGTTCAAGGTAAGTACAACTCCGCCTACAGTATAGGCTTTAGTTGAATACTTGCCTAAGTATGAATGATAAATGCTATGGTAGTTGATGCGATATGCTTATGAAATGTTATATATTATGAATATGCCATGATGAAAGGTTATGTTATGATTTAGATGTATGATATGTCTATGATGTATGAATTTATGATATGAAGTATGATAGGATTGTGTTTTATGAATATGTGACATCACGAAGCATGTTCACTAACTCTAAAAAAAAAAAAAAAAGAATGATTAAGAAATTATGAAAGATAAGTATGAAGGCAAGCAAGTTGCCTATGTCGTACCGACCCACTCATAGGTCAGGTTGGACTATAGATTGAGTTGGAAATGGACTGGCCGCCCCAACCACTCCATAGTTGCGCGCCCGGTACGTACACTTATGGGGCCCATAAGCATGATAAACATGATAAGCAAGATAAGCATATTTAGTACGATAAGTATGATACGCTATGAAAAACCAAGCAAGCATAATCAAACATAATTGGCTCATGCATGATTAGGGTAGAATGTGTTATGTTAGATTTGAGTTACGTTTCGTATTATTAATTGTTGCGGATAATTATGTTGTACTTGCTGAGCGAAAGCTCACGTCTTACGTCTATGCTGTAGGTAAGTAACCTGTCAGCAACTTTTGATACAAGATGGCGAGCGGGGCGGGGTGAACTGTGAAGTGAGTGGGATATTCTGCCGCTACGCGTTTTTGTCTCTTATGTACATTATATATTATCCGGTGTTCGATTATCGCTTTTTGTTTTGTTCATACAATCGTTATTTATATATCGTTATCGTTCATGCACCCTATAAAAAAAAAAAAAAAAAATTTCCGCTGTTTATGCTAAGTATGTATGTATGTACGGTAACGGCCTGTGCTAGGCGGGTCGTTACAGAATGTTTGATCGTATCCGAGAAAATCACATCAGTCATGGTTACATCAGATCAAGGAAATTTGAACGAACTGACGAATTCATTGATGGGAAATTTCGAGCCCAGTGAGAAATGTTTTCACTATACACATGGCATGTACTGATTGGGTGTTCTGCAACGGCATTATGATTTCTCTTGGAATTCGTATTGTTGTGATGTAAGTCTGAGCTGGCGTGTGCGAGATTTCAGGATTCGACACGTTGCGATGTACAATCTTTTGAACGGGAATTCGAAGAGTGATATTATTCACACCGTTTGATCAAAAGTTCCCTGAAAATCAGGACCGTTAATTGCATATCGAAGCTATATAACGCTTCATATGCTTTCATTTCTCCTTATATTTACATTCGGAGCATCAGAGAATCCAGAGCATCTGAGAAACCCCGAAGAACTTTCAAAACTTCAGGCAAGACTTCTCCTCCTGTTCTTATTCTTCGTTTTGAGAAATTTCGATTTGGTAGAGTTTTCTTTGCTTTTTTTTTCGAGTCTTTCCAGTCATTTTTCTGCATTTCTTTTGAGTGAAAGATTTGGTTGAGGGGGGTTTCGGTGAGTTTTTATGGGATTTTCCTTTAGGGTTTTAGTTTACTGTTCTTCGTGTTCATCCAAAACTCGATAGGGTTTGATCTAGTAGGAGCTATTAGATCTGAAATCCTTCCATCGTTTGTTCACAATTTAGTTTGTAAACCATGGATAAGGAAAAACAAATCGTCGAGGACGTGGAAGTAGAATGGACAAGCACTGACTCCAGTAGTAATGGTTTTGACGATGAAGAATGGGCTTCGACCATACGTCAATCGAGACTCAAACATGACTTCGAATAGAGTCGAAAGGGTACTGAAATGAGCAATGAAGCATCTGAGAGGAATCGACTAGCGACAACATCGGGGGCCGAGGCCTTGACGATCCCCCCTATCGCTCGATTGACAAAACCGCCTCGTCGTCTGAGCGTTGAGTCCTTACTATGAACGTCGAACCCCAAATCAATCTTGACAGAGGATGACTTGTCAGAGATTCGGGGATGATTTGGCTTTCCCAATGAGGTCCAAATTCGCTTACCTTTCAAGGACGAGTGAGCAGACACGGTGTCTGAAGGATGGATATGCATGTATACCATCTACTTCGAGTGTGGTCTGCGGCTTCCTCTTCCTCCTCGTCTCATCCAGTATATGCATCACTATCAACTTGCCATTCCGCAGTTGATGCCGAACGGGATGAGAGTTTTTTTGGGCTTGATTATATTAGTGGGCAAAGCGAACGTTGAGCTGTCAGTCGATGACATTCTCGCGATTTATTACCCACAAGAAAACTCCAAGGATCGTGGGAGATACTCGATGTATCCAAGGAGGAAGAAGCAAGTGGTCGGCGAAATGAAGAACGCCGACTGATATTGGCAGGACCATTACTTTTTCATGCATATAAATGAAAAGTCAATGGGAGGACTAGCCAACGCGTTTTACCCATTGTGGGGGACTCTTCGTAAGTGTCGAACATAGAACGTCGAGCGTTACATAAAAAGACTTCGTATTTGATTCTAACGTTGTTTTTGTTGTGTTGCTGGCACAGAATCAAAGAAGCTGCCACCTGAAGCTCTCTTGTTCGAGGAAAAGCTCGAATGATTACTAGCGCTTTTGAACAGAGAGTGGGACGAAATTCAGAATCCAAAGAGGCTGCGAGCGTCGAACCTTTGGAAGGACTTCGTCGAACTTCCTTCAGGTATTCCTAAACTAGTTCTTTCCTGGGTAGATTGGTCGTTCAGGATCAGGGAGCGTTGAAGAGGCTCTTCGGTACTCCATTGTTCATCGAGCCATTAACTGACAAGGAGGCTTTAATCATAGAATTTGCTTTGGACACCATGAACATAGAGTTTCCTTCTCCTAAGGATCTGCTCGCCAAGAAGAAAGCGGCGAAGGATGCTGCAAAGGCTGCTGCTGCTGCAGCCAAAAATGCTGGTAAGGCTAACGAGCCTGCGCCTCTACCCATGCTCGAATCATCACCAGAACCTCCCACGAAGCCGTCATCCCCAAGTAGGAAAAGAAAAGCTGTGGATAAAGGCAAAAAGAAAGTTCCTGCAAAGAGGAACAAAAAATCGAAGGTCCCCTCTATGGAGAGAAATGTCGAACCGCCTGTTTCTCAGGAGGATCATCAAGTGGAGGTGGATTTGCCACCTAACATGAGTCTTCGTTAGGATAAAGAGACGAGCGTTATGATTATGAGACAGCTTCTTTCCCAAGTGGATTCTGACACTTTACACGAAGGTCGAGTCTAAAATCATTTTGAGGATTTTTCTGTGGGATGGTTTGAAGGCATGTATTTACAAATTTAGAAATTTGTACCTTTGCAACTGTAAAACAAGTTTGAACCTGTTTTTAATGTTTTGTTGAATCCATTGTTATAATGCAGTCTACCATTCGAGCAATGGGTCTGTTTTGTTGAACAACAGGGAGAATTCGCGAGCAGAAGACTACCATCGAACAGCTCGAGGACAGGGACAGACAATGGAATGAAAGTTTGATGATGTTAAAACGAGCACTGAAGTGTTGATAGCTAAACTTAATTGTAATAACCGAATTTTTGAACGGACTTGTGATTCCATATAGGAATTTAAGTCTGTATTATGTGTTATGTGATGTTTCATGAAAATTATGAATATCAATATGAAATTCATAATTTATTATCAGTATATGCTTGAGTTCTCGTGTAATTAATAATGAGACTCAATAATATGTTTATTAGGTCAAGAGCGAGGCCTTTTGGTAAAAAGGCAAAATTAGAATTTATGACCTTGACCGGTCAAAGTTTGATCATAAAAGTCAAAGGTATGAATATGACGGTACTGTATTATAGTAAGCAATATTGAAATTATACTGCAGTTAACCGTCATTATGGATAGATAGTAAGAATAAGATTCCAAACCACTATAGCAAAATCAAGCACAGTAATTAGGACAACAAGGGCTAGATGGCTTAAAGTTATAAGAAAAATTTTTATGCAGTCCAATTATACACAGATAAATTCTGAACTGTAGTCCAATATAACAGTATTATCATTAGTAAGAGCAGTATTGGAAATATCTGTTTTAGCATAAAGATGGACTGCATTTTAAGAGAAAAGCCAAACGAGGCCTAAGAGGGAGGACACCTCATCAAAGTGGATAATAAGGATTTATTGAATTTTTGGAAATTAAGGAAACAATTTCCTTGGATGGTTCTAGACCAAGTGGCCAGCCACCTCAACAAGGACTTGGGAGAAAATTTTTTGTTGGCTCAAGGACTAAAGAGCAAATTTTGGATTAAAAATAAATCCAAAAATTAAATCTTTTTCACCTATAAATAGGTAGAGGGGGGGTGCTCATTTGGCTCACAAAAAAATGAGGAAACACCACTAAACTATGCCAAACTTTCTTCTCCCATTTGCACCCTAAAATCCGAACCTTAGAGGAAGAGAAAAGGAAAGGAAAAGTGAGGTAGAGTGGTCAGAAAACTTGGAGAGATACCAACCAAGGGTGGCCGAAATTTTGGAACCCACCAAGCCTAGGAAAGGCCAGTTGTGGTAGGGAGAAAAAGGAAAAGAATTGGTTCAAGAATCAAGCACCAATCCTTGAGATTGGTTGAGGTAAATTCCTTTTGACTCCTAAGCTTGTTCAATTGAGCTTGTTTTCGAAAATTTCAGTGTATTTCCAAGCCGGATTGTAAGAGCATAAGCTCAATTTACTTTTCAAGTCCTAGTTTAGATTTATGGGTTTTGTGCTTGATTAGGTTAGTAAGTGGTTTTGATTTTCAAGCTATGCATGATTATGATGCTATGATGATATGATTTTAGGGTTTTTCATGAATATTCTATGAGGTAGTTATATGTCCCCAAATCTGCCTAGGGTTGTAGGTTATGTATATTGTGGTTTGAATTAGGTTAATAGCATGATTGATGCATAATTTTACAAACTCATTCTTACAAACCCTAATTTTGATGTAAAATATCCATGGGTTTGTATATAAATTGTATGGATGTATGATGATAGGATGAACATTAGAAAGCATTGCATGATTATTGTAGGCTCACGATTACGACCGTTTGAGGTAGTGTGAGCATAAATTGAACGCAAAAATGGACTTAAGCAAGAAACTGCCAGTTCGGGTAAAACTGGACAGTTTTCTAGAAAGACGGTTTTGAGGTCCTTAGAGGCCGAATTTGGGAAAACTTAAAATATAAAAGTTGTAGAATGAGATTTTCCTAGGGGGCTACTTGGACAGTTTTTGAAAATAAGGCTCCAATGGCCTTTGTTTTTGCAAAAATCCGAACTTGATCGTGCCCAGAATTCATGCATGGCCAGGCAAGTTCAACAGGGTAAATGAGTAGGTTAAATACCGAACTAGGTCTCGAGTACAACATAAAAGTTTTAGGGTTTTTCAAGATCTAAAACTTTTATGAAGAAAACTTTTTCATATTCGATTCAGATTTTCAAATAAAATTAGATTCTAAAAACTGTGCAGAAAATAGGAAATTCCTGCACATGATTTAAAAAAAAAAAACAGTGCAGGAAAAGGATCTTCCTGCACATACACTGATAAATTGGCAGTGAGAAACTGTTCCAAAGATAGTTTCCAACACTCAATAATTTTTACAAGACCCACTCCTAAGATTACAAATTTTGATAAGATTGATCAAGGATTTCTAAGACAATAAGTTTTTCCAAAGCAAAGGAAATGAGTTTTTGAACCAAGCTATGACCAACAATAACCGGGAAGGATACCGAGTTATTGGATTGGGCCCAAAGCCTAAAGTTATCTACTATAATCCAATGGAAATTAATTAATTAAGTTGGGCTTTAGCAACCCAACAATAGTAAACCCAAGTTGACCTAAGCTCTCGCTTAGTGTTACTCAAGGTAACCCAATAAGATACTTGGAGTAGTAGTTGAACCTAAAACCCTAAGGTTAT
Source organism: Ficus hispida (assembly GCA_025413025.1). Taxonomy (NCBI): domain Eukaryota; kingdom Viridiplantae; phylum Streptophyta; class Magnoliopsida; order Rosales; family Moraceae; genus Ficus; species Ficus hispida. The sequence goes on from CM046374.1 coordinate 2,887,978, forward strand.
CTGTGATAACCGAGTAAGTATCAAGGTTGTATAGGGGGACATATAACTAAGTTAGATATGAATGTTGGTTAGGTTACCAACATTTTATAAGTATGGTTTATAGAACCTTTACCCTATGTCCTTTGGAATAGCAGGAGATAGCCTGTTGTTGCGCCCTGACTTGGAGCAACGTAACGTAGGACATAGTATACGAGGTAAGTACCAACCTCACCTACAGTATGGAAAATAGTAAATACTATTTTCCACTATGACATATTTTCATATATGTCAAGTTATGCCATGCTATACCAAGTTATGCCATGCTATACCAAGTTATGCTATGTTACGTCAAGATATGCCATGCTATACCATAATATGCCATGTGTATGTTATGGTTGATATTATATTATGACATAGTGACATCATGATGTATGTTCACCAAGGTAAAACCACATGGTAAGAACAAAATTTTAGGTCATGAAATAAGATAAGCAAGGTGTCGTACCAACCTCCTGTTGATGCGGGAGGATCATGTATGTTCAAGAAAATTTTCAAGCCTTCTGTTGATGCAGAAGGGTCATGTTTCATGATTCCCAGATTTGTTAGGGACCTTGCAAACTTTAACTTTATGAGAAATGCGCGCAATCGGTACGTACACAAGGGACCCACATGTTAAGTAAGATAATAAATTTATAATGAAGCTTAAGACATTCATAATCGATCATAATTGAATCATGCATAAGTCATACGATGTTTGTTATGTTTTGTGAGATTATGTTAGTACTTGTCGGGCGAAAGCTCATCAGTATATTCCATACTGTAGGTAGGATGCCTGCAGCTTTACTTGGTGGGCCATGGAGACGATGCAGCAAGTGAATGGCAGTGTGGGATACCACTACGCAGATTTCCGCAGCCTCTTTTGAAATAAATATATAAGTACATATATATAAGTACGAGATGAAGGTGATTTTAGGCTTGAGTTAAGAAAAAAAAATATATATATTTCCTCAAATTTTCAAGTAAGTTTAAGTATTTAAAATGGAGATGTAGTTTAAGAAAGTACGGTAACGGCCCTGCGTAGGTCGGAGCGTTACAAGGTGGTATTAGAGCGGTATCCTGCCAGCCTACTTCACTCTGCTTCGTATCATTTCTGCAAATGCCCAAGTAAGTTAAGTTATTTTTTTTCTTTAGTTAGAATTAGTTAAGATATGTTTATGATAAGTTATGACGTGATATGAGAAGATACAAATGAATGAAAGAATGGGTATTAGAAATGTGAGGAATTAAGAATTAGAATTAGAAGATGGTTCACCGTGCGTACGAACGAACCAAATTTTTGCAAGAGCCTAATCTTGCAACTGTAGTAGCTAAGTTATAATAATAATTGCTAGAGTATCAATAAGGAAATGAATAGGCTTCGAGATCGGATAGCTTATTATCTCACCCTGATATGGTGATATTCAGGAATTTTCCCTTGTAAGGAGTAGGATTAACACTAGGGAATTTAAGTTTCATGATTGTGAAACTTTTACCTCAATAAGCTGAAGGGATTTTTATGAATGTTTTAAATAAGACCTTAGGTATGTTGGATGTTGCCAACAACGATTTAGTAGACTACGATGATGGCTATGAGTTAGACGATGGAAGTAAGGATATGATCTCTAAGCAATAGAAAATATGTCATAATGGGAAGTTTAGATATTGCTAAGAGTTTTGATTATGCACTCGTGCTATGAAGAAAATGTTAGAAGCAATGAGAGAAGCTTCTACTAGCCAACAACTAGCTAGTTGATATGAGGATATCTTTCACTGCATCACTCGAACAGTAATATATTTTCAATAATACTATTTATTATATTTTCCATGATTAACATGGAAAAGATTCAAAGAAGTTATTTTAAGTATAGTGCTTAATCTTAAGCTTATTAGAACCAACTCATGTTATGTAAGGACCATCATGTTATGGTCATCATGTTATGTAAGGGCCATTATGTTATGAAAGGGCCATCACGTTATGTAAAGGGCCAAATCCTTGAGGAACAAGTTCTAAGAAAGGGGCCATCATGAAAAGTAAAGTGTTCTAATAGCACAAGATTAACATTGTACTAGACCTCAGCTTCTGCTAAAGTTAAAGAAAAATATTTTAAATATGATATATTCGCTGAGCCCTCAACTAAAGTTAAAGAGAAGTATTATATGATATGCTTTTCAAATATGCAAGTTATATGATATACTTACCAAGTTTTTATGTAGATAGTTCTTGTGATGCAGTATGAAAGTATAAAAGTATGAAAGTATGTAAGCATGAAAGTATGACAGTATGAAAGTATATAAGCATGAAAGTATGACAGTATGAAAGTATGATAGTACGAAAGTTATGAAACTATGAAAGTATGAGAATATGATAGAATATGAAAGAAGATTATGGTTCTATATAAGAGACCTGATCCCGTTAAAGTATTAAATGGGAATATGAACAATCTACTATGGATTGGTAGTGGATTTGAAGAAAAGCCACCTAGAATTATTCTAATTTTCGAGGACGAAAATTCTGAAAGGAGGGTAGATTGTAATAACCGAATTTTTGAACGGACTTGTGATTCCATATAGGAATTTAAGTCTGTATTATGTGTTATGTGATGTTTCATGAAAATTATGAATATCAATATGAAATTCATAATTTATTATCAGTATATGCTTGAGTTCTCGTATAATTAATAATGAGACTCAATAATATGTTTATTAGGTCAAGAACGAGGCATTTTACTAAAAAGGTAAAATTAGAATTTATGACCTTGACCGATCAAAGTTTGACCATAAAAGTCAAAGGTATGAATATGACGATACTGTATTATAGTAAGCAGTATTAAAATTATACTGTAGTTAACCGTCATTACGGATAAGATAGTAAGAATAAGATTCAAAACCACTATAGGAAAATCAAGCACATTAATTAGGACAACAAGGGCTAGATGACTTAAAGTTATAAGAAAAATTTTTATGCAGTCTAATTATATATAGATAAATTCTGGACTGTAGTCCAGTATAATAGTATTATCATTAGTAAGAGCAGTATTGGAAATATCTGTTTTAGCATAAAGATGGACTGTATTTTAAGAGAAAAGCCAAACGAGGCCTAAGAGGGAGGACACCTCATCAAAGTGGATAATTAAGGATTTATTGAATTTTTGGAAATTAAGGAAAGAATTTCCTTGGATGGTTCTAGACCAAGTGGCCGGCCACCTCAACAAGGAATTGGGAGAAAATTTTTGGTTGGCTCAAGGACTAAAGAGCAAATTTTTGATTAAAAATAAATCCAAAAATTGAATCTTTTTCACCTATAAAAAGGTGGAGGGGGGGTGCTAATTTGGCTCACAAAAAAAATGAGGAGACACTACTAAACTATGCCAAACTTTCTTCTCCCATTTGCACCCTAAAATCCGAACCTTAGAGGAAGAGAAAAGGAAAGGAAAAGTGAGGTAGGGTGGTTGGAAAACTTAGAGAGATACCAACCAAGGGTGGCCGAAATTTTGGAACCCACCAAGCCTAGGAAAGGCCGGTTGTGGCAGGGAGAAAAAGGAAAAGAATTGGTTCAAGAATCAAGCACCAATCCTTGAGATTGGTTGAGGTAAATTCCTTTTGACTCCTAAGCTTGTTCAATTGAGCTTGTTTTCGGAAATTTGAGTGTATTTCCAAGCCGGATTGTAAGAGCATAAGCTCAATTTATTTTTCAAGTCCTAGTTTAGATTTATGGGTTTTGTGCTTGATTAGGTTAGTAAGTGGTTTTGATTTTCAAGCTATGCATGATTATGATGCTATGATGATATGGTTTTAGGGTTTTTCATGAATATTCTATGAGGTAGTTATATGTCCTCAAATCTGCCTAGGGTTGTAGGTTATGTATGTTGTGGTTTGAATTAGGTTAATAGCATGATTGATGCATAATTTTGCAAACCCATTCTTACAAACCCTAATTTTGATGCAAAATATCCATGGATTTGTATATAAATTGTATGGATGTATGATGATGGGATGAACATTAGAAAGCACTGTATGATTGTTGTAGGCTCACGGTTACAACCGTTTGAGGTAGTGTGAGCGTAAATTGAACGTAAAAATGGACTTAAGCAAGAAACTGCCAGTTCAGGTAAAACTGGACAGTTTTCTAGAAAGACGGTTTTAAGGTCCTTAGAGGCCGAATTTGAAAAAACTTAAAACCTAAAAGTTGTAGAAATGAGATTTTCCTAGGAGGATACTTAGAAATTTTTGAAAATAAGGCCCCAATGGCCTTTGTTTTTTGCAAAAATCCGAACTTGGTCATGCCTAGACTTCATGCATGGCCAGGCAGGTTCAACAGGGTAAATGAGTAGGTTAGAGACCGAACTGGGTCTCGAGTAAAACATGAAAATTTTAAGGTTTTTCAAGATCTAAAACTTTTGTGAAGAAAACATTTTCATATTCGATTCAGATTTTCAAATAAAATTAGATTCTAAAAACTATGCAGAAAATAGGAAATTCCTGCACAGGATATAAAAAAAAAAGTGCAGAAAAAGGATCTTCCTGCACATACACTGATAAATTGGCAGTGAGAAACTGTTCCAAAGATAGTTTCCAACACTCAATAATTTTTACAAGATCCACTCCTAAGATTACAAATTTTGATAAGATTGAACAAGGATTTCTAAGACAATAAGTTTTTCCAAAGTAAAGAAAATGAGTTTTTGAACCAAGGCATGACCAACAATAACCGGGAAGGATACCGAGTTATTGGATTGGGCCCAAAGCCCAAAGCCCAAAGCCCAAAGTTATCTACTATAATCCAATAGAAATTAATTAATTAAGTTGGGCTTTAGCAACCCAACAATAGTCAACCCAAGTTGACCTAAGCTCTCACTTAGTATTACTCAAGGTAACCCAATAAGATACTTGGAGTAGTAGTTGAACCTAAAACCCTAGGGTTATCTGTGATAACCGAGCAAGTATCAAGTGTTGTATAGGGGGACATATAACTAAGTTAGGTATGTGTAAGAACTAGAAATTTTGACCTTAAGATTTCTTTGTATAGAACTTTATATTGTACCGTGATGGTATTCATGAAAAAGCCCGGCTTAGGGTTTTTGTTGAGTTTTATGAGTTCTTATGGCTTCATGAGACTCAAATATGATTGCTTAGCCAAGCATGTAACCTTTTGGGTTAAAAAGCATAGAAAATTATATGATTTTATGGAAAGTCAACGTTGACCAAGAAAGTCAAAGTTGACCAAGAAAGTCAAAGTTGACCCGATAGGTCAAAGATTGACTAGAAAAGTCAACTATATGACGATAATGAAGTATGATAAGCAGTATAGGAAATGTACTGCAGAAAACCGTTTTTACGGATGAGATAGTTAGAATTAGATTTAAAACCACCATAGAAAAATCAAGCACATTAAATTGGAAATTAAGGGCCAAAGGACTTTAAGTAAAAAGAGAATTTTTCGTACAGTCCATTTTAAGACAGATAAATTTTTGATTGTAATTCAGTATCAAATACTGTAGATTAATGACCACAGTATTGGCAATATCTGTTTTGGTACAAAGATGGACTGCATATTGGAGCAATAAGGCAAACAAGCCTTAATGTGGATGACATCACCTTATCCACATATTATGACATCATTATGGATTTAAGCAAAAATTGGAAAGAAATTTGGAGCCTTCTAGACCAAGTATGGCCAGCCACCTAAGCATCCCATTGTGTAAAACTTTGCTTCTTGAAGGATTAATTGACAATTTAGCAAAGTTTCAAAACCTCTATAAATAGGTGAGCATTTTGTTCAAAAAAATTAGAAAAATCTAGCTAAGTTCTGCCCATTTTTCTGCTCCAAAACCGAACCCAAGGTAGCCAAGAAAGAATAGAGCAAAAACATAAATCCAAGAGAGAATCTCCAAGGGTGAGTTCGGATTTCAGTTAGGAAGAAAGAAAAAGTGTTGGAAAAATCTTGGAACCCATTTTGTGGCCAAAAGGCCGGTTGTGTGCAAGCAAGAAAAAGTAGAAAAAAGTGTTAGGAACTTAGGTGGTGAGTGGCCGGATTGGATTGGAACCACACCCAAGGGACACAAAAATTTTTGGGAAGGCTAGGGGGAGTGGCCGGTTGCACCTAGGAGCCAAGGAGCTGAAAGTTTTTGGACCAAACTCTAACCATTCTTAGGGTTAAGTAAGGTAAACTCTCTCATAGCCTTAATCTATCTAATTGTGCTTCAATTTGAAATTATATGTATTTCAAGTTGATAATTGTAAGAGCATAAGCTCAATTTCATTATTGCCCTATTTTAGGATTTAGGTTATGTGCTTGATTAAGATCTAAGGGTGGTTTGGTTTTATTAAGTTTTGTATGATTTTTATGTTGATGCTTGCTTGATTATGTTGATTTCATGTTAGATGATTGATAAGGTTATATGTCCCTAATAGGCTTAAGTATGTTCTGTTTTGTGTTAATATGTTGCATGGTTGGATTGAGATCAATTAGGCAACTTAGAAAGCCATGCAAACCCTAGTTAATCCCAATTTGAAAAATGGTTTGCATGGCTGTGTTTTAAAGTGTGATTAAAGAAAAATTATGTTAGAAAGCGCTGCATGTTGAATTTAAGCTCCCGCTGTGGTCGGTTGAGGTAGTGTGCGCGAGTAGGACGCGAAATCAACTTAAACAAGAGAAACTGCCAGATTCGGGTTTAAACTGACCAGTTTTCTGGAAACCTAAATTTGAGGTTCTTACAGGCTGAATCTGGTAAAACCTAAAACATGAAAGTTGTAGAGTAGGGTTTTTCCTAGAGGACTGCATGGACAGTTTTTCAAAATAAGACTCCAACAGCCTTCGTTTTTATGGAAATCCGAGCCCGACCATGCCTAGTTTCCATGCACGGCCAGGATAGTTTAACAGGGTAAAAGAGTAAGTTAAATTCCGAATTTTGTTTTGAACAAAACATGAAAGTTTTAAGGTTTTTCAAGATCTAAAACTTTCATGAAGAAAACATTTTCAGTTTCGATCTAGATTTTTAAATAAAAATTGGATTTCAAAAACTGTGCAGTAAACAGGAAATTCCTGCACAGAATTTTCTAAAACAAAAACAGAAAAACTGTATTTTCAACAAACCCTAATGTTTTGACTGTATGAAGCTGTTCCAAAGGCAGTTTCTACTTTAATGATGTTTACAAAAAACTCACTCTTAAGATTTTAAGAAATTTTGAAGAAAACCCTAAGTTTTCAAAGCAAAGGAAAAGAAGTGTTTTTCAAACCAAGTTTTTAAGTTGGGCCCAAAGCCTAAGGGTTATCCAACGTAACCCAATAAACGACTAAGTCATTTGGTTAAGACCCTAAGCAAGAGGGTTACTTATGGGGTTACTTATAGCAACCCATATATGATGTTTCATGATCGATAGGGTGGGACATATAACCATAGGTGAAAAGAATGTTGGTTAAGTTAACCAACAGTTTAAAGGTAGGATTTTCAGAATCCTTACACTATGTCCTTTGTAATAGCAGGAGGTAATCTGTTATTGTGCCCCGAGTAGGAGCGGCATAACATTGGACATAGCATTCGAGGTAAGTACAACTCCGCCTACAGCATAGGCTTTTTGTTGTATACTTACCCAAGTATGATGAATGAATACTATTAGTATGTGATGTGAATGTATGTTAGACTTGTTTGATGTTAGGAAATGCTTATGAGATGTGATGTGATGATGCTATATGCTATGATCTTATTATGATTATGACGTACGGTATGTTTATGATGCATTAAGTTATGAGATGAAGTATGATATGATTATGTCTTATGAATGTGTGACATCACGAAGCATGTTTACAAATTCTAAATAAGAGATAACGAAAAGCAAGTATGATGGCAAGCAAGTTGCCTGTGTAATGACCAGCTTGTTTACAAATTTTGATTTCTGTTATTAGGAATCAAAGTTTGTAATTACTTATGTTTATATGCTATGTGTTATGTTTTATCAGTAAAATTATTGAATTCTTGGTTGAGAGATTCGATAATTTACTTATGTAAGACCTTTTTGTTGTGAAAGGCAAATTTATGATTTATGATTTTCTGATTAGTAGTTTCTAATCTTAAAAGAACCCTAGACGCAGTTCAGATAAATTCTGGATTATGGTCCAGTGCAAGTATACTGTTATCGGTTGAAAACAGTATCTGAATATGTAAGCCAATATGAAAGTGGACTGTGTTTAGGAGTTAAGCCAAGCAAGGTCTTAAAAGGTGACACCTCGTCTTTAAAAGAATGACAAATGTCACTATGAAAACCGGCCACCCTTGAAGGACTAAAGTGCAAATGTTTTTGCCTTTAGGGGCCAAAATGCAATTTTGTAAAAATTATGGTTTGATAGATAAATTTGTAAATTTATGGAACTATGGATATTTCTAGTTAGATTTCCTAGTTCAATTAAGCTTATGCTGATTTTTAATTTTGGTTAATCTAGTTGGAAACCAAGGAATCAAGTTAAGTTTGATTGGTTCAAAATTGACCAATCACATGCTTACACTTGTTTACATAGGGACCGGCCACCTCAAGGGTTCATGCGCAAGTATTTTGCTCTTAAGGACCAATAGGCAAAGTATGAAAATTTGAGGTTTACTAGAAATTGACACCTCACAATTTTAGCCTTGCTTAGTAAGCATACTAGCTTTGCTTACTAAGCAATGATGCAACTTGCAACCATTACACCTAGCAAGTATGGCCGGCCACCTTATGAAGATTTTCAAGCAAATATGATGTTTTTAAGGACTGATAAGCAAATAAGGAATTAGGTGTTTCTTGGTTAGTTTGACACCTAGAAACCTAGCTTTGCTTAGTAAGCACCATAGCCTTGCTTACTTGGCTATATGTGATGCATCAACAAGCAAAGATTTTCCATGTGGCACACCAAGGAAAACCGACCATCACTTTGGCTAGACACATCATGAACTAGCCTTGATGAGTAAGCACCATAGCTTTGCTCATGTGGCTAGCAAAGGCAAGCACACCAAACCATTTAATGGCCGGCCACCATGAGGTCAAGACACCTCATGGATTAGCTAAGGTGAGTAAGCCACCCTAGCTGCCCTTACTTGGCAAGCCAAAACTCTTACACCACATCAATGATGAACCGGCCATCATGGGAGGTTGACACCTCATGGTGTAGCTTTGGTGAATCAGCTCACTAGCTGTGCTTGTTTGGCAAGCCAAGGCTGTAATGACCAGCTTGTTTACAAATTTTGATTTCTGTTGTTAAGAATCAAAGTTTGTAATTACTTATGTTCATGTGTTATGTATGTTTATGTGCTATGTTTCATCAGTAAAATTATTGAATTCTTGGTCGAAGGATTCGATAATTTATTTATGTAAGACCTTTTTATTGTGAAAGGTAAATTTATGATCTATGATTCTCTGTTAGTAGTTTCTAATGTTAAGAGAACCCTAGACACAGTTCAGATAAATTCTGGATTATGGTCCAGTGAAGGAATACTGTTATCGGTTGAAAACAGTATCTGAATATGTAAGCCAGTATGAAAGTGAACTGTGTTTAGGAGATAAGTCAAGCAAGGCTTTAAAAGGTGACACCTCGTCTTAAAAAGAATGACAAATGTCACTATGAAAACCGGCCACCCTTTAAGGACTAAAGTGCAAATGTTTTTGCCTTTAGGGGCCAAAGTGCAATTTTGTGAAAATTATGGTTTGATAAATAAATTTGTAAATTTATGGAACTATGGATATTTCTAGTTAGACTTCCTAGTTCAATTAAGCTTATGATGATTTTTAAATTTGGTTAACCTAGTTGGAAACCAAGGAATCAAGTTAAGTTTGATTGGTTCAAAATTGACCAATCACATGCTTACACTTGTTCACTTAGGGACCGGCCACCTCAAGGGTCAATGAGCAAATATTTTGCTCTTAAGGACCAATAGGCAAATTATGAAAATTGGAAGTGCACTAGAATTTGACACCTCACAATTTTAGCCTTGCTTAGTAAGCATACTAGCTTTGCTTACTAAGCAATGATGCAACTTGCAACCATTACACCTAGCAAGTATGGCCGGCCACCTCTTGGATTTTTCAAGCAAATATGATGTTTTTTAAGGACTGATAAGCAAATAAGGAATTAGGTGTTTCTTGTTTAGTTTGACACCTAGAAGCCTAGCTTTGCTAAGTAAGCATCATAGCCTTGCTTACTTGGCTACATGTGATGCATCAACAAGCAAAGATTTTCCATGTGGCACACCAAGGAAAAACCGGCCATCACCTTGGCTAGACACATCAAGAACTAGCCTTGGTGAGTAAGCATCATAGGTTTGCTTAAGTGGCCAGCAATGGCAAGCACACTAAACCACCTAAGGCCGGCCACCATGAGGTCAAGACACCTCATGGACTAGCTTCGGTTAGTAAGCCACCCTAGCTGCACTTACTTGGCAAGCTAAAAATCTCACACTTCATCATGCAATGACCGGCCATTATGGGAGGTTGACACATCATTGAGTAGCTATGGTGAGTAAGCTTACTAGCTATGCTCATTTGGCAAGCCAAGGCCTTGCCAAGGCAACACTAAAAACCGGCCATTGTGGGAGGTTGACACCACATGGAGTAGCTTTGGTGAGTAAGCTCACTAGCTGCACTTATTTGGCAAGCCAAGGCCTTGCCAAGCCACCCTAAAACTGGCCACCCTAGAATTAGGACACCTTGTGGCCTAGCTTGGATGAATAAGCATTCCTAGCCTCGCATCCGTGGCAAGCCGAGTTTTCGACACGTCATCACTCTAAGGGCCAGCCATCTTGAGGGCTTGACACATCGTCTAGTAGCCTTGATGAGTCAGTCCTATAGCCTTGCTTAGTCATTTCCAAGAGCCAAGCATGGCCGGCCACCACACAAGGTTTGTTCAGCAAATAGAATTTTGCTAGAGGACTTTTTGGCAAAGGAAGAACAAGTTGTTCACCTATAAATAGGTGAAGACTGATTCTTTGTGTTTGTTTAGAAAACCTTGCAGCCAATGTTTCAGTTCTCTTCCTTATAGAAACCGAACCCAAAGTGAGAAGCAAAGTGAGAGTGAAAGTGTGAATCAAATCCGGTTTTGTGGTGTTGTGTTAGCACAAGAGAAAAACCTCAAAACCCTAAGCTAGAACCTTTCTCGTGAAGCTTGAGGTAAATCTTTTAACCTCTAGCTGTTTATTTACATTTTAGTTAAGAGAATTAAGAGTTTGATGTTGTGTAAAAGCATGAGTTATGGTTGTTTAGATTTATAAACCATACCGAATGAAAACTGCCAGTTTCGGGTCAAACTGGACAGTATTTTGGAAAGTGAATTTTGAGGCTCTTAGAGGCCGAATCATGAAAAAGTCAAAACTACAAAGTTGTAGAGAAGGGAAAATCCTAGGGGCTATCGTAGACAGTTTTTGAAAATAAGGCTTCTAAGACCTTTGTTTTTGCAAAAACCCGAGACCTATTTTAAGGTTAATAAAATGGTCAAAGAATTTTCAAAGGCAGAAACAAGTGTGTTAAATTCAGATTTGGGTTTTAAGTTTAAAACAGAAGTTGTAGGAATCTTCAAGGTCTACAACTTTCATGAAGGAAATGTTTTCAAATTCCAAACAGATTTGTTAAAAAGGATTAAATTTAAGGACTGAGTTTAAATAGAGTTTTCAGAATTCAGGGTTTTAAAAGAAAGTAAAGTTTTAAAGTTTATGCTATGTTTTAATACCCTTATGCTAAGAGAAGTCAATAACTAGGGTAATTATGATATTATGATAGATTGATTCTTATCCTATGATTTTTCTGTGAAAACAGGAAAACAACCTGTGTAGGTGGAGCACTAAATTGAAGATTTAGTGTAACTTGTAAGTACAACTCCACCTACAGCATAAATGAAAATGTTTGATAAGTTTATGATGAATGTTTACATGATAATTAAGTTAAGCTGATATGCTTACGATGTTATGTTGATATGCATACGAAGTATGATGATTAAGTTAAGCTGGTATGCTTATCGAAATTATGTTGATATGCTTACGATGTTAAGTTGATATGCATACGAAGTATGATGATTAAGTTAAGCTGATATGCTTATGAAATTATGTTGATATGCATATGAAGTATGATGATTAAGTTTAGCTAATATGCTTGTAATGTTATGTTAACATGCTTATGAAGTATGATGATCTAATTATGTTGATATGCTTGCAATGTATGTTAGCATAAGATGATCCAGTTATGTTAAAATGTTATGATGTATGCCATGAGATTATGATATCATAAGGTTATACTGATATACTGATGATATATTATGATGATATGACATCACGAAGCATGCTCATTAAAGATAACTAATTCGGTAATGAGTAAAATACGGTTTCAAGTTAGAAACTGTTAATGATTCAAGTATGATGATAAACAGATGGTAATCTGTATGAATACGGTTTCAAGTTGGAAACTGTTTATGATCATGAAAGATTCAAGTATGATGATGATGATGATGAACAGATTTCTTGTGTCGTATCGACCCGCGAAGGTCGGGTTTGGTCCATGGTTTGAGTTGGACATGGCTGGCCGCCCCAACCACTCCATGGCAGGGCGCCACGGTACGTACACTTATGTTATGTAAGGGGCCCAGAACCAACGCTAACCTATGAATGAATAATGAAAGCATAAAAGGTTCATGCATTGGTTTTTATGAAATGATTTGCGGTGCAATGGTTGTACTTGCTGAGCATTAGCTCATGACTTACGTTTATGCTGTAGGTAAGCAATCATACAGCAATACCTGATGCAAGGCGGTGGGCGTGGCATGGCAAAACTATGAAATTATGGGTGTGAAGCTACCACGCGTTTTGATAAAATTACGTTTTGTTTATGTAAAGATTAAGTACTATGTTTTAGTACTACAAGAGACAAAATACATATATGTATATGTATATGCATATGTATATGTATATGTATGTATAAGTAATTAAAATGAAAGTTTTCATCCTAAGTTAAGTGATGATTTAAAAAAAAAAAAAAAAAATTTACTTCAGATTTTCATATGTATGTAAGTAAGTATGGTGACGATCACGAAAGGGTTGGTCGCCACAAAGGCCTTGCCAAGCCACCCCTAAACCGGCCACCTTAGGATTAGGACACCTCGTGGTCTAGCTTGGATGAATAAGCATTCCTAGCCTCGCTTCCGTGGCTAGCTAAGGTTTTGACACGTCATCACTCTAAGGGCCAGCCATCTTGAGGGCTTGACACATCGTCTAGTAGCCTTGATGAGTCAGTCCTATAGCCTTGCTTAGTCATTTCCAAGAGCCAAGCATGGCCGGCCACCACACAAGGTTTGTTCAGCAAATAGAATTTTGCTAGAGGACTTTTTGGCAAAGGAAGAACAAGTTGTTCACCTATAAATAGGTGAAGGCTGATTCTTTGTGTTTGTTTAGAAAACCTTGCAGCCAATGTTTCAGTTCTCTTCCTTATAGAAACCGAACCCAAAGTGAGAAGCAAAGTGAGAGTGAAAGTGTGAAACAAATCCGGTTTTGTGGTGTTGTGTTAGCACAAAAGAAAAACTTCGAAACCCTAAGCTAGAACCTTTCTCGTGAAGCTTGAGGTAAATCTTTTAACCTCTAGCTGTTTATTTACGTTTTAGTTAAGAGAATTAAGAGTTTGATGTTGTGTAAAAGCATGAGTTATGGTTGTTTAGATTTATAAACCATACCGAATGAAAACTGCCAGTTTCGGATCAAACTGGACAGTATTTTGGAAAGTGAATTTTGAGGCCCTTAGAGGCTGAATCATGGAAAAGTCAAAACTACAAAGTTGTAGAGAAGGGAAAATCCTAGGGGCTAACTCAGACAATTTTTGAAAATAAGGCCTCTAAGACCTTCGTTTTTACAAAAACCCGAGACCTATTTTAAGGTTAATAAAATGGTCGAAGAATTTTCAAAGGCAGAAACAAGTATGTTAAAGTCAGATTTGGGTTTTGAGTTTAAAACAGAAGTTGTAGGAACCTTCAAGGTCTACAACTTTTATGAAGGAAATGTTTTCAAATTCCAAACAGAGTTGTTAGAAAAGGATCAAATTTAAAGATTTGATTTCAAATACAGTTTTCAGAATTCAAGGTTTTAAAAGAAAGTAAAGTTTTAAAGTTTATACTATGTTTTTAATTACCCTTGTATTAATATAAGTTAATAACTAGGGTAATTATGATGTATGATAGGATTATGCTTATCCTATGATTTTGTGTGAAAACAGGAAAGCAATCTGTCTGGGTGGAGCACTAAATCTAAGATTTAGTGTAAACTGGTAAGTACAACTCCGCCTACAGCATAAACAAAAACATTGATTTTCAAGTTTATGATGATTAAATTATGTTGAGATGCTTACAATGATATGTTGATATGCTTACGATGTATAAGGATCAAGTTATGTGGATATGCTTGTGAGGTATATTAGCATATGATGATCAAGTTATGATAAAATGTTTTGAAGCATGTTAAGATGAATGTTTACATGATGATCAAGTTATGATAAAATGTTTTGAAGCATGTTAAAATGAATGTTTACATGATGATCAAGTTATGATGATATGTTTATGATATACGATGATTAAGTTACATAGACATATTTGCGATGCATGCTATGATACTATAACATCATAATGTTATGCTGATGTACTGATGTTATGTTATGATAATATGGCATCACGAAGCATGCTCATTAATGAAAAGTGACTCGGTAATGAGTAAAATACGGTTTCAAGTTAGAAACTGTAAATGATTCAAGTATGATGATAAACAGAAGGTAATCTGTAAGAATACGGTTTCAAGTTAGAAACTGTTTATGATCATGAAAAGGTTCATGTATGATGACGATGATCAGATGAACAGATTTCTTGTGTCGTATCGACACGAGTACGGTTGGGTTTGGTTCATGGTTTGAGTTGGACAGGGCTGGCCGCCCCAACCACTCCATGGCAGCGCGCCACGGTACATACACTTATGTTATGTAAGGGGCCCAGAACCAACGCTAACCTATGAATGAATAATGAAAGCATAAAAGGTTCATGCATTGGTTTTTATGAAATGATTTGCGGTGCAATGGTTGTACTTGCTGAGCATTAGCTCATGACTTACGTTTATGCTGTAGGTAAGCAATCATACAGCAATACTTGATGCAAGGCGGTGAGCGTGGCATGGCAAAACTGTGAAACGATGGGTTGGAAGCTACCACGCGTTTTGTTAAAATTACGTTATGTTTATGTAATGTTTAAGTACTATGTTTTTGTAACGACCCGCTTTGCACAGGCCGTTACCATACATACATACATACATTCTTATTTATTTAACGTAAACAGCGGAAATTTTTTTTTTTTTTTTTTATACGTAACGCGTACGAGCGATTAGCCATATATATATATATACAGCGTGGATAAGCGGAAAGCATAATAATATAACGATGTTCGGAATACAAAATCATATACATATAAAGAACAAAACGAGTAGCGGCTATTAATCCCACATTTCACAGTTCGCCCTGCCACGCTCACCATCTTGTATCAACAACTGCCCATAGGTTGCTTACCTACAGCATAGACGTAAGACGTGAGCTTTCGCTCAGCAAGTACAACATAATTATCCGCGACAATACAACTCAAAACATAATTCATCGTAACCTTACATAGCATCTCATATCATAACATTTCCTACTTATCTCATCATATCGTAACATCTCATACATAACATATCATAGCATTTCATACTTAACATACTGAATTCATCATAACATACTTAACTCATACATAACATACTGAACTCATCATAACATACTTAACTCATACATAACATACTGAACTCATCATAACGTACATACCATTTCATGACATCGCATAATATATGCATGAACCGATTATGCTATTATTATGCCATCTTATTCATTCTTAACTTATCTTGCTTATGGGCCCCATAACATAAGTGTACGTACCGGGCGCGCAACTATGGAGTGGTTGGGGCGGCCAGACCATTTCTAACTCAAACCATAGTCCAACCCGACCTAACGCGGGTCGGTACGACACGGCAAGCTCGCTTGCCATCATACTTGCTTTTCGTGATCTCATAATTGATCTTATTAGTGAACATGCTTCGTGATGTCACTAAACTTAAATCATACTCATATCTTAACAACATGCCCTATCTCATAATCATAAACATGATATCATCATAATAATCATAAGCTTGATATCACCATAATAATCATAAGCTTGATATCATCATAATAATCATAACACCGCATCAAACAATTCTAACATACATTTACATCACATTCTAATAGCGATCATTCATCATACTTGGGTAACTATACAACGGAAAGTCTATGCTGTAGACGGAGTTTACTTACCAGATACTAAATCTCAAGTTTAGCGCTTTTCCTAACCGAGTGGTTTTCCTGTTTTCACAGAAAAAAATCATAGGATGAGAATCATCCTATCATAGTATCATACAACCCTAGTTATTGACTTATCCTAATACAAGGATATTAAAACATAGCATAAACTTTAAAATCCTACTATCTTTTAAAACACTAAAATTCTAAAAACAAACTGTATTTGAAATCAGTCTTTAAATTTGATCCTTTTCTAACAAATCTGTTTCGAATTTGAAAATATTTCCTTCATGAAAGTTGTATATCTTGAAGGTTCCTACAACTTCTGTTTTTAACTCAAAACTCAAATCTGACTTAAACATGCTTGTTTCTACCTTTGAAAATTCTTCGACCATTTTCATTACCCTAAAATTTGGTCTCAGGTTTTTGTAAAAACGAAGGTCTTAGAGGCCTGATTTTTAAAAACTGTTCGCGTTGGCCCCTTGGATTTTCCCTTCTATACAACTTTGTAGTTTTAACTTTTTCATGATTCGGCCTCTAAGGGCCTCAAAATTCACTTTCCAAATTTACTGTCCAGTTTGACCCGAAACTGGCAGTTTTTTGTTCGGTTTGGTTTTTAGGTAACTAACGTGCACACTACCTCAAACGGTTACCCCGTGAGCCTATACCAAGTATGCAGGTGTTACCTAACCATTTCAAACTCATACAATCGGATCTTACTCATATAATTTTTGTAAAACAAAAATCTTAAACTTGCATAAAATTCCTATTTCGAAACTAGCATATCGAAACCGAAAACTATCAACTACACATAAAGCATAGTACTTGAATCTGCTTTTCATAAACTCATGCTTATACATAACATCACACTCATAATCTTCTTGTCAAAAACGTGAATGAAAACTAGAGGTTAAAAAGTTTACCTCAAGCTTCACAAAACAAATTCTAGCTTAGGGTTTTGGAGGTTTTCTTTTTCACTAGACCAACACCAACCGAATCTGATTTCACTCACACTTTTGTTCAGCTTCTAAGGGGTAAAAGAGGTGCTTGATGGCTGAGAGGTGGACTAAAAGAAACCTACAGATTTTGCCTTCACCTATTTATAGATGAATTCTTGTTCTTACCTTGCCAACAAGTCCTCCAACAATTTTTATTTTTTTCCAGCAATCCTAGTGTGCTGGCCGGCCATGGCTGGCCCTAGGAAATGAGTAAGCAAGGCTAAATTGACTCACCAAGGCTACTAGGTGATGTGCCTTGCCCTTAGGATGGCTGGTCATTAGAGTGATGATGTGTCAAAATCTTAGCTAGCCATGGTGGCAAAGCTAGAAATGCTGATTCATCTAAGCTACATCATGGTTTGTCATCCTCCCATTGGCCGGATTTTTGTGCAGATTTGGCAAGGCCTTGGCTGGCCAAAGAGGCAAGCTAAAAGGGTGACTCATCAAGGCTAGACCATGAGGTGTCTCTTCCTCCAAATGGCCGGATTTGGTGTAGGTTTGGCAAGAGCTTGGCTTGCCAAATGAGCAAGCTAGAATGGTGATTCACCAAGGCTAGGCCATTAGGTGTCTAAACCATATGGTGGCCGGCCTTAGGTGGCTTGGTGTGCTTGCCTTTGCTAGCCAAATAAGTAAGGCTAGAGTGCTTGCTTACCAAGGCTAGTTTCATGATGTGTCTAGCCAAGGTGGTGGCCGGTTCCTTAGTGTGCCACAAGGACAAATTTTTGCTTAATGATACATCACAATTAGCCAAGTAAGCATGGCTAAAATGCTTACTAAACAAGGCTAGGTTTTTAGGTGTCAAACTCATAAAGAAACACCTAATTCCCTATCTACTAATCAGCCCTTAAAATCATAAAATTTTCTTGCAATTCTTGATAAGGTAGCCGGCCATTACTTGCTAGGTGTGAAAGTTGCAAAATGCAACATAGCTTAGTATGTAAAACTACTTTGCTTACTAGGCAAGGTTAAAATTGTGTGGTATCAAATTCTAATGAACTTCAAATTTTTCATACCTTGCCTATTGGTCCTTAAGAGCAAAATATCAGCTCATTAACCCTTGATGTTGTAAGATCTAGAATTTTCATCGCTAAGATTTCTTGTATAGAAATTTAAATTGTACCGTAATGGTATCTATGAAAAATCCCAGCTCAGGTTTTTTATTTATTTTTATGAGTTCTTATGGCTCTATAAGACTCAAATATGATTGCTTAGCTAAGCATATGTTCTTTTGGGTTCAAAAGATAGAAAATTCTATGATTTTATTGAAAGTCAACGTTTGACCGAAAAAGTCAAAGTTGACCATGAAGGTCAAAGTTGACCATGAAGGTCAAAGTTGACCATGAAGGTCAAAGTTGACCCGAGAAGTCAAAGATTGACTAAAAAGGTCAACTATGTGACGGAACTTAAGTATGTTAAGCAGTATAGGTTATATACTGAGAAAAACCGTTTTTACGGATAAAATAGTTAGAATTAAATCTAAAACCGCCATAGAAAAATCAAGCACATTAAATAGATTATTAAGGGCCAAAGGACTTGAAGCGGAAAGAAAAGTTTTTCGTACCGTCCATTTTATGACAGATAAATTTTGGGATGAAATTTAATTTATGATACTGTGTATTAAGTAACACAGTATTAACAATACCTGTTTGGCTATAAATGGACTGCTTATCAAGGTTTAAAGCCAAACAAGCCTTAAGGGAGAATGACATCACCTTATCCATTATTTATGACATCATTTGGATTTAAGCTAAATTAGGAAAGTAATTGGTTGGTTCTAGACCACATGATGGCCGGCCACCTCACCCCCCTTTTTGTGAAAAATGTTGGTTTTTGAGGGAGTATTTTGCAATTAAGCAAAGTTTCCCAACCTCTATAAATAGGTGGCCATTCTATTCAAAAAAAAATCAGAAAAATTCAGCCATACTCTGCCTATTTTTCTCTGCTCAAAACCGTCCCTTTCAGCCAAGAAAAAAACAAGACCAAAAACAAAAATCCAAGGGAGAATCCACTAGGGTGAGTTCGGTTTTCAGCTAGGAGGAAAGAAAAGAGTGCTGGAAATTTTAGAGCCCTTGTTTGGCAAGCTGGCCGGTTGTGTGTGTGCTGGAAAAAGGGAGAGAAAAAGTGTGGAAGCTAGGGGGAGTGCCGGATTTAGTGGCTGGAATCTGTGTGGTGCAGCAGCCAAGGACCAGAAAAATTTCTGGGTGAGCTTAGGGAGAGGCCGGCTGTGCTAGGAGCCAAGGAAGAAAAAGTTTGGAGCAAACCCTAACCAATCTTAGGGTTTATTAAGGTAAAATCTCCCCTAAGTTTTTAGCTTTCAATCTGGTTCAATTTGGAAGTTATTTTGTATTACCAGCTGAGTATGTAAGAGCATAAGCTCTATGTTATTTTTCGGCCCTAGATTAGGTTATGTGCTTGATTTGTAGATTAAGGGTGGTTGCTGATTTTAAATATGGTATGATTTAAGTATGCTTGCTTGATGTATGTGGATTGTATGCTAGCTGATTTTCAAGATTATATGCCCCTAATAGGTTAAGTTATGAGCTAGAATGTTGAATTAGGTCAAATGGCAGATTTGGTGTAATTGTGCAAGATTGAATTTTCTGCAAACCTTAATTATTTGGGGAAAGAATAATGGTTTGCATGGATGAGTTTTAATTTGTGTTTAAAAAGAAATTGATGTTAGAAAGGCGCTGTATGACTGACTTAGGCTCCCGCTGAGTTCGGTTGAGGTAGTGTGCTCGTTTTAGGACCGAAAACGATTAAGAGATAGAAAACTGGCCATTCGGGTTCAAGTTACCCTGTTTTCTGGAAAGCAAATTTTGAGGCCCTTAGAGGCCGATTTTCGAAAAACGTAAAACATGAAAGTTGTTGAGAACAATTTTTACTATAAGACAACATGGACAGTTTTTAAAAATAAGGCTCCAATGGCCTTCGTTTTCATAGAAATCCGAGCCTGACCGTGCCCAGACTTCATGCACGGCCAGGTGAATTTAAAAAGGGAAAACGAGTGGGTTAAAGTCCGAAATGGATTTTGATCAAAACATGAAAGTTTTAGAGCTTTTTGAGATTTAAAACTTTGATGAAGGAAACTTTTTCAAATTCGAACTCAGTTTTTCAAACAAAAATGTATTTCAAAAACTGTGCAGTGATCGGTAGGTTACTGCTCAGGGTTTCTAAAAACAGTGTTGGAATTAGGCATTCCTGCACATATGTTAACAAATTTACAGTAAAAAGCTGTTCCAAAGACAGTTTTGACTTTTAATGATTTTTACAATGAACCCACTCATAAGGATTTTAAAGAAAACTCTAAGTTTTCAAAAGCGGTTTCTAAACTAAGTTTCGATGAGCAATAACCGGAAAAAGATACCGAGTTATTGGTTTGGGCCCGAAGCCCAAGGGTTATCCAACGTAACCCCAATAAGGAACTAAGACTATGGAATAGGGCCCTTGTCTCGAGGGTTACCTATAGGGTTATTTATAGTAACCCGTTCCTTATGTTTTCAAGTTAATCATATGGGGGCATATAACACAGAATAAAATGAATGTTGGTTGAGATAACCAACAGTTTAAAAAGTAGGATTTTCAGAAATCCTTACGCTATGTCCTTTGTAATAACAGGTGATAATTTGTTATTGCAACCTGTTCAGGAGCGGCATAGCATCGGACTTAGAGTTCGAGGTAAGTACAACTCCGCCTACAGCATAGGCTTTAGTTGAATACTTGCCTAAGTATGAATGATAAATGCTATGGTAGTTGATGTGATATGCTTATGAAATGTTATATGTTATGAATATGCCATGATGAAATGTTATGTTATGATTAAGATATATGATATGTCTATGATGTATGAATTTATGATATGAAGCATGATAAGATTATGTTTTATGAATATGCGACATCACGAAGCATGTTCACTAACTCTAAATAAGAATGATTAAGAAATTATGAAAGATAAGTATGAAGGCAAGCAAGTTGCCTGTGTCGTACCGACCCGCTCGTAGGTCGGGTTGGACTATGGATTGAGTTGGAAATGGACTGGCCGCCCCAACCACTCCATAGTTGCGCGCCCGGTACGTACACTTATGGGGCCCATAAGCATGATAAACATGATAAGCAAGATAAGCATGTTAAGTACGATAAGTATGATAAGCTATGAAATACCAAGCAAGCATAATCAAGCATAATTGGCTCATGCATGATTAGGGTAGAATGTGTTATGTTAGATTTGAGTTATGTTTTGTATTGTTATTTGTTGCGGATAATTATGTTGTACTTGCTGAGCGAAAGCTCACGTCTTACGTCTATGCTGTAGTTAAGCAACCTGTCAGCAATTTTTGATACAAGATGGCGAGCGGGGCAGGGTGAACTGTGAAGTGAGTGGGATATTCTGCCGCTACGTGTTTTGTCTCTTATGTACATTATATATTATCCGGTATTCGATTATCGCCTTTTGTTTGGTTCATACATTCGCTGTTTATATATCGTTATTGTTCATGCACCCGTATTTAAAAAAAAAAAAAAAAAAATTTCCGCTGTGTACGTTAAGTATGTATGTATGTATGTATGTATGGTAACGGCCTGTGCTAGGCGGGTCGTTACAGAATTGGTATCAGAGCCAGGTTTCCTGCTATCCCACTTCACAGTCTGCCTGCCATCGCCACCATCATTGTAAGTTGAGTTTAATTTCAAATAGTAAATAATTATTATGCGCATATATTATGATAGACTCGACGATATGGACCCGGACCTAGTCGGCGCGGACCGAGAGGCGACGAGGTCATTCTTTCAGTCATGTCCGCTCATGTTCGATGGCACGCGACGGACGGTGCCTATAGCTGCATGGTTGTACGATATGGAGTTGATCTTCCATATCTGTCATATTGAGGCCCGGTTGCAGGTTTCTCTGGCTAGCCGGTGCTTTGCTGTCGACGCTCGGATTTGGTGGATCACTCTAGGAGAGCGTCAGTTGCCGAGCCGCACGTGGCCGCATTTTCGTACGGTAGTGATGGCTCGTTACGGGCCGATGTTAGGCGAGGGAGCAGGCGATCTTCTTCGCGATTTTGAGATCTATGAGGACATGCACCACACTCGTTACCTCAGCTACGTAGCTGATTGGCACGCGTATCCTCAGGAGACGATGGCCCATTATTGCCGACGATTCCAGGAGTCGATGCTGCCATACATTCCTAAGTATCTGCAGAGTCCCGAGCTGCAGGCCTTAGTTATTCTTAGGAACGGATTGCCTATTCAGATCCGGCAGTACGTTCCTGAACCTATGCTCAGTTTGTCAGTTGGACACATGATTGAGGCTATTTTGGGAGTCGAGGCTATCATTCACGATATGCCAGCCCCGGATTTGGCAGAGGCTCAGCAGGCGCCAGTAGAGGACGCCGAGATGGCAGAGCCGATTTATGAGCCGGGTCCGTTGTTCCCGAGGATCCGATTCCCGCAGCCCAGTACGGAGGTGCCATATCAGGAGGCCGAGGCTGATTTAGCAGCCGAGGACTTTGACCCTGATGATCTCATCATTATTCCGGAGGACCCACCGGAGGATCCACCTATCATCGACATATCGAGTGATGATGAGGATGATGAGGGCCAGACCTGAGTTAGAGCACGCAGGTTGGCTGGACTATGAGGAGGATTTAGAGGATCCAGAGGAGATTCCGTTGGCTGACGGAGAGGGAGAGTCCGATTCTGACGTATCGTCGGTGGTCACTTCTGAGCACATAGATTAGATAGACTATATGTATATCTTTTGATGCTAGACCGATATGTACTAGTTATTCTTTTTGGATGATAGGCTTGTACACATATGTATGATGGTAAAGCGGTAGACACTTCATCTGAAATTTTTGACCATGTATGATGTATCTGATATGTATATACGATATTGTAAATATGATGTCCTTTTTGTACAAATGCAAAAGACAAGTTTATGAATGAAATGTTAAGTTACGATGAAATTATGGGAATTATGTTATGATATGTTATGTTATGTTAATGTATGAATGATACGATATGTATGAAATATGTATGCGATGATATGACTATGATCGGCTATGTTTGTGATTGGACACAAAGTATGATAGTGTTATAGAATATTATATGCATGAAAGATAGGATATTGACAGTATGGTAATATCTTTTCTTATGTCATATAAAGGAATTGAAAATGGTGCGCACTCGTAAGACGGTACCAGTAAACCTCCTGAGCCTGATATCGCGACCATTGTAGCAAATTTACAACGGCAGTTGCTGGAGCAGCAACGTGAAACGGAAGACTGCGAGAGCAATTGGCTCAGATAAATGATAGACCGCGTGTGGACGAAGTTCCTCCGCATCACGACAGAGTACCCCCGGTAGTACCCCAGGTACCTGAAGTCCAACCGGAGGTCCGACAGAGGTTCCACGGAACTTTGAGTTTCGTTAGCACCCATTGGGAACCCAGCAAATCTACAACCGGTGCGGGAAGATTTGCTTTATGAGCGGTTTAGAAGGATGAAGGCGCCGGAATTTGATGGA
>CM046374.1:2911953-2976935 GCA_025413025.1 Ficus hispida
CGATTCATAAGGTCCATAAATGCTGCCGGGGCATTGGTTAATCCAAATGGCATAACCAAAAACTCATAATGCCCGTAACGTGTTCGAAAGGCCGTCTTGGAGATATCTGCCTCCTTGATCCTGAGCTGATGATAGCCTGAACGTAGATCGACCTTCGAAAATACTACTGCTCCTCTGAGTTGATCGAAGAGATCGCAACCTTGGAAGGGGATACTTGTTCTTGATCGTAATCTTATTCAACTCACGGTAGTCGATACATATACGCAATGATCCATCCTTCTTCTTTACGAACAGCACCGGTGCTCCCCATGGGGAGTAACTCTGTCGGATGAATCCTTTGTCAAGCAGTTCTTGTAACTGCACTTGCAATTCCCTAAGCTCAGCTGGTGCCATACGGTAAGGCGCTTTGGAGATCGGTGCAACTCCAGGTAGTAATTCGATTTCGAACAAAATCTCGCGTTCTGGCGGAAGTCCGGGTAAATCCTTCGGAAAGATATCCACATATTCCTTTATAATGGGAACATCTTCCGGCATCAACTCCACTTCACAATCCTTATCCATCATGTTAGCTAAATATCCTTGACAACCATTAGCTAACATCTTCCAAGCCTTCATTACTGAAACCAGTTTGGTTGCTGAATTCCGAGATTGTCCGTAGAAATTAAACTCCTCCTCTTCGTACGGGTTAAACGTTACATAACGCTTTCGACAGTCGATCTTGGCGTTGTATTTGCCTAAGAAGTCCATCCCTAAGATCACATCGAAATCCTTAAGCTTGATCACGATGAGATCTACAAACAATTCTCTGCCACAGATAGTCACAGAAGTATTTCGTATCCAAAAATTGGACCACAAAATCTCTCCGGATGGCAAAGAAGTTTTAACAGGTTGATCTAAACTATCCACTCCTTTTCCTAACTTCTGGGCGAACTCCAAAGATTCAAATGAGTGAGTAGCCCCAGAATCAAACAAAGCGATAGCATCGAAGGTGGCGATAGAAATCTGACCTGTCACCACATGTGAAGTCCCAGCTTCAGCATCACCCCTGGTGTAGGCATAGATCCTGGCTTGAGGTTCAGGAGCCTCTAATCTGCCTTGAGTGATTGAGGGTCCTTCAAGTTTAGCTTGGACTGCATGCAGCTGCCTGTTGGTGTTCTGACTCGGGTACGAAGGATTTTGGCCTCGGTTATTCAGATGGCAGTTCTTCGCATAATGCCCTTCCTTACCACACAGGAAGCAGGCATTTGACCCCATTCGACAAACTCCCGGGTGTTTCCTTCCACACTTAGCACACGCGGGGTAATCAGTACTATTACCCTCATTTCCTCTATTGTTCTTCTTTTGAGGGTAATTCCTTTGTTGACCCTGACAAGAGAAATTCCCTTTTCTCTTGTTCCTCCTTTCTCGCCTTAAATATCTGAGCCCTTGCTTCCTTGTCCTGGTTTATCCAATATTCGGCTCTCATTGCCCGACTCACACAATAAGATACCAGGGTAGGTGGGCTACTGCCAGCACTAACCTGCTTGGCAATATCCGTACGGAACATCTTCATCATCCTTCTCACCTTTTCCGTTTCATTGGGAACCAACTCCGGACACAACTGGGCTAACTGATCAAATTTCTTGACAGCCTCCAATACTGTCATTGACCCTTGTTTCAGACTGGCGAACTCATCCTGCTGAGCTGCCAGGATTTCCCTGTTGTAGTACGTGGTGCGGAACTCCGTCACAAAGTCTTGCCAGCCCATGGTGGCAACATCTCGACGCATCTGGACAGTCCTCCACCAGTGTCTAGCATCTTTCTTGAGTGCGAAGGAAGCACATAGAACTTGTTCCTGTTCCGATAGCCTCATAAAGTCCAAGATAACTTGGATATCGATTAACCAATTATCCGCAGCTATTGGGTCCATCAATCCGTCGAATTCAGGCGCCTTCATTCGCCTGAATCTTTCGTACAGTAAATCCTTCCATACTGGCTGCATGTTTACTGGAACTTCTGCAGGTACTAACGGAACTCCAAAATTCCGTGGATTTTCCGGCTGTACCTCTGGTTGAACTTCTGGTTCTGGAGGTACTCTATCTTGTTGTAGAGGAACTTCCTCAGCTCGAGGTCTTTGGTTCACCTAAGCTAACTGTTCCCGCAATCTATTAGTTTCTCGCTGCTGTTCCAGCAGCTGCCGTTGCAAATTCGTTACAACGGTTGCGAAATCCGGTTCTAACGGATTTATAGGTACCGTTCGTCGAGTACGAACCATTTTCTAGTTCCTATCAAATCACAAGAAAAGATATTATCATACTAGGAATATCCTTTCTTTCATACCTTTCATATCATTCTTGAACTGACTTTTTACATTCTTATAAAAAGTACTTCATATTTACAATCTTGTAAATACATTTTGTCACGATCACTGTGCATACATAACCATAACTTCTGATGGAAGTGTCTAACACTTTCTCATCATATAACAGTACAAGCCTATCGTCAAAAAGACACAAAAAGATAAGCTAGTACATATTAGTCGTAAACTACTCAAAATATATATACACGATTAGTCTATTCTAGGTGTTCGATCGTAACCACCGAGGATGTGTCGGAATCTGACTCCTCAGCTCCGTCATGAAACACAATCTCTTCGGGGTCCTCACCATAATCAAACACATCATCGTCATTCTCTAGCCAGCCCGCATGCTCAATTTCTGGCGTTGGCTCTATTTCTTCCTCGTCGTCGCTAGAAATGTCAATGATTAGGGGATTGGGATCTACTGGCTGATCCTCCAGGGCAACTAGGAAGTTATCGAACTCATTTACGGCCATATCAGCCTCGGCGTCCTGGGGCGGTGCTGGATCGGCCTCGTAAGGCGGCTCTCCCATCACAGCCTCATCGACTGGTGCCTGCGGACCACCCGCAACCTCAGCAACTTGCATGGCCTGCATGACAGCTTCCGCCTCTAAAATATCATCGATCATGTTCCCCACCGTCATGCCCGGCATCGGTATAGGAACATACTGTCGGATCTGATGAGGCAGTCCGTCTCGAAGCGTCTGCAATGCCAATGTCACCGGGTTAGCCAGGTCCTGGGGGACATATGGCAATAACTCCTCCTGGAACCTCCGACAGTAGTGGCTCATAGACTCCTGCGGGTAGGCGTGCCAAACCACTGAAAAACTTAGATATCGGGAGTGGTGCATATCCTGGTACATCGTCGGATCGCGATTGGGCTCATCTGCCCCCTCATCTGGTATCGGTCCATAGCGTGCAACTAGTAACGCACGGAAATGCGCCCAGGTCCGACTCGGCATTTCTCTCTCTCCTATCGTCATCCACCAAAGTCGAACGTCTACTGCGAAACATCGACTGGCTAATGAGACCTGTAGTCGCTCCTCGATATGGCAAAGATGGAAAATCAATTCCATGTCATATAGCCATGCTGCCAACGACACCGTCCGTCTAGTGCCATCAAAAATCATAGGATGCGACTCGTAGAACGACATCACTGCACACCGATCCTCATTTACATGCGCGGGATCCATAACGTCGCGTCTAGCATAACATAATTACGTAATAAGTATTTACTCATAAAATAAAATTACTTACAATGATGGCGGCAATGGCAGGCATACTGTGAAATTGGATAGCAGGAAACCGCTCTGATACCAACTCCGTAACGACCCGCCTTGCACAGGCCGTTACCATACATACATACATACATTCTTATTTATTTAACGTAAACAGCGGAATTTTTTTTATACGTAACGCGTACGAGCGATTAGCCATATATATATATATACAGCATGGATAAGCGGAAAGCATAATAATATAACGATGTTCGGAATACAAAATCATATACATATAAAGAACAAAACGCGTAGCGGCTATTAATCCCACATTTCACAGTTCGCCCTGCCACGCTCACCATCTTGTATCAACAACTGCCCATAGGTTGCTTACCTACAGCATAGACGTAAGACGTGAGCTTTCGCTCAGCAAGTACAACATAATTATCCGCGACAATACAACTCAAAATATAATTCATCGTAACCTTACATAGCATCTCATATCATAACATTTCCTACTTATCTCATCATATCGTAACATCTCATACATAACATATCATAGCACTTCATACTTAACATACTGAATTCATCATAACATACTTAACTCATACATAACATACTGAACTCATCATAACATACTTAACTCATACATAACATACTGAACTTGTAAGATCTAGAAAATTCAACGTTTTGAGTTCTCGTATAGAAATTTAATATGTACCGAAATGGTATTTATGAAAACGCCCGGCTTAGGGTTTTTATTAATTTTCATGAGTTCTTATGGCGTCATAAGACTCAAATATGATCGCTTAGTCAAGCCTACGATCTTTTGGGTTCAAAAGATAGCAAACTCTATGATTTTACAAAAAGTCAACGTTTGACCGAAAAAGTCAAAGTTGACCATGAAGGTCAAAGTTGACCATGAAAGTCAAAGTTGACCCGAGGAGTCAAAGATTGACTAAAAAGGCCAACTATGTGACGGAATTTAAGAATGTTGAGCAGTATAGGTTTCGTACTGCGAAAATCAATTTTTACGGACAAAATAGTTAGAATTAAACCTAAACCCGCTTTAGAAAAATTCAAGCACATAAATAGATTATTAAGGGCCAAAGGATTCAAAGCGAAAAGAAAAGTTTTTCGTATCGTCCATTTTATGACAGATAAATTTTGGAATGAAATTTAATTTATGAAACTGTGTATGAAGTAACACAGTATTAACGATGTCTGTTTGGCTTTAAATGGATTGCTTTTAAAGCTTTAAGCCAAACAAGCCTTAATGACATCACCTTATCCATTATTAATGACATAATATGGAATTAAGCTTAATTAGGAAAGTATTAGGTGCCAACTAAGCATGGGCTGGCCGGCCACCTCACCAAAAATGGTGTAAAAAGCTGATTTTTGATGGAGTTTTTGGCAATTAAGCAAAGTTGCCAAACCTCTATAAATAGGTGGCCATTCCTATTCAGAAAATTCAAAAATCTCAGCCAAATTCTGCCCAATTTACAGCTCAAAAACCATCCCTTACAGCCAAGAGAAAAACAAGAACAAAAACAGAAATCCAAGTGTAGGAACCCTTGGGTGTAGTTCGGTTTTCAGCTAGGAGGAAGATAGTGAGTGCTGGAAATTTTGGACCTCTTTGTTAGCTTGTTGGCCGGCTGTTTGTGGGCTGGAAAAGGGTGAGAAAAAGTTGAAGGAAGTTTAAGGGAGTGGCCGGATTTAGTGGCTGACCTTGGTGGGCAGCAGCAGCCGAAGGCAGAAAAAAAAAAATTTCTGGGTGAGCCTAGGGAGGAGCCGGTTGTAGTAGGAGCCAAGGAAGAAAGAAGTTTGGACCAACCCTAATCAAACTTAGGGTTCATCAAGGTAAAATTTCTCATAACTTGCAGCTTTCAATTTGGTTCAATTTGCAAGTTTAAATTGTATTACAAGTTATCGGTTGTACGAGCATAAGCTCGGATTTTATTTTCGGCCCCTAGGTAGGTATGTGCTTGATTTAATGTGCTAGAGTAGTATAGTATGATTTTAAATATGTTTGATGTATGTGGATTGTATGTTAGTTGTATGGTTAAGTTTATATGCTCCTAATAGGTTTAGTCATGAGCTTGAATGCATAATTAGGTAATGAACAGATTTGGTACATGTTGTGCAAGCTGGAAAAAAAAATCTGCACATCCTAATTATTTGAGATAAGATAATGGCTTGCATGGCTAAGTTTTTATTTGTGTTTAAGGAAAAATTAACGTTAGAAAGGCGCTGTTTGTTTGACTTAGGCTCCCGCTGGTTCGGTTGAGGTAGTGTGCACGTTTTTAGGGCGAGTACCGAATGAAGGATTTGAAACTGCCATTTCGGGTTCCAGTTACCCGGTTTTATGGAAAACAAATTTTGAGGCCCTTAGAGGCCGATTTTCGAAAAACGTAAAACATGAAAGTTGTTTAGAATAGTTTTTACTATAAGACAGCAGGACAGTTTTTAAAAATAAGGCTCCAACGGCCTTCGTTTTTATAGAAAACCGAGCTGACCGTGCCCAGACTTCATGCACGGCCAGGTGAACTTAAAAGGAGAAAACGAGTGGGTTAAAGTCCGAAATGGATTTTGATCAAAACATGAAAGTTTTAGAACGTTTTGAGATTTAAAACTTTGCTGAAGGAAATTTTTTCAAATTCGAATTCAGTTTTTCAAATAAAAATGTATTTCAAAAACTGTGCAGTGATCGGAAGGTTACTGCTCAAGATTTCTAAAAACAGTGTTGGAATTGGGTTTTCCTGCACGTACATTAGCAAGTTTTTAGAAAGAAGCTGCTCCAAAGGCAGTATTGACTTTCAATAATTTTTATAAAGAACCCACTCATAGGAATTTTAAAGAAAACCTTAAGTTTTCAAAAGTGGATTTTTAAACCAAGTTTCGGTGAGCAATAAACCGAAAAAGACACCGAGTTATTGGTTTGGGCCCGAAGCCCAAGGGTTATCCAACGTAACCCAATAATGAATTAAGATTATGGAATAGGGCCCTTGTCTCGAGGGTTACCTACAGGGTTATTTTAGTAACCCGTTCCTAATGTATATAAGTTAGATTATGGGGGCATATAAACGCAGAATAAAATGAATGTTGGTTGGGATAACCAACAAATTTAAAAGTAGGATTTTCAGAAATCCTTACGCTATGTCCTTTGTAATAACAGGTGATAATCTGTTATTGCGACCTGTTCAGGAGCGGCATAGCATCGGACTTAGAGTTCAAGGTAAGTACAACTCCGCCTACAGCATAGGCTTTAGTTGAATACTTGCCTAAGTATGAGTGATAAATGCTATGGTAGTTGATATGCTTAGGAAATGTTATATGTTATGAATATGCCATGATGAAATGTTATGTTATGATTAAGATGTATGATGAATTTATGATATGATAAGATTATGTTTTATGAATATGTGACATCACGAAGCATGTTCACAAACTCTAAATAAGAATGATTAAGAAATTATGAAAGATAAGTATGAAGGCAAGCAAGTTGCCTGTGTCGTACCGACCCGCTCGTAGGTCGGGTTGGACTATGGATTGAGTTGGAAATGGACTGGCCGCCCCAACCACTCCATAGTTGCGCGCCCGGTACGTACACTTATGGGGCCCATAAGCATGATAAACATGATAAGCAAGATAAGCATGTTTAGCACGATAAGTATGATACGCTATGAAAAACCAAGCAAGCATAATCAAACATAATTGGCTCATGCATGATTAGGGTAGAATGTGTTATGTTAGATTTGAGTTACGTTTCGTATTATTAATTGTTGCGGATAATTATGTTGTACTTGCTGAGCGAAAGCTCACGTGTCTTACGTCTATGCTGTAGGTAAACAACCTGTCAGCAATTTTTGATACGAGATGGCGAGCGGGGCAGGGTGAACTGTGAAGTGAGTGGGATATTCTGCCGCTACGCGTTTTTGTCTCTTATGTACATTATATATTATCCGGTGTTCGATTATCGCTTTTTGTTTTGTTCATACAATCATTATTTATATATCGTTATCGTTCATGCACCCTATATATATAAAAAAAAAAAAAAAAAAATTTCCGCTGTTTATGCTAAGTATGTATGTATGTTATGTATGTATGTATGTACGGTAACGGCCTGTGCTAGGCGGGTCGTTACAGAACTCATCATAACGTACATACCATTTCATGACATCGCATAATATATGCATGAACCGATTATGCTATTATTATGCCATCTTATTCATTCTTAACTTATCTTGCTTATGGGCCCCATAACATAAGTGTACGTACCGGGCACGCAACTATGGAGTGGTTGGGGCGGCCAGACCATTTCCAACTCAAACCATAGTCCAACCCGACCTAACGCGGGTCGGTACGACACGGCAAGCTCGCTTGCCATCATACTTGCTTTTCGTGATCTCATAATTGATCTTGTTAGTGAACATGCTTCGTGATGTCACTAAACTTAAATCATACTCATATCTTAACAACATGCCCTATCTCATAATCATAAACTTGATATCATCATAATAATCATAAGCTTGATATCACCATAATAATCATAAGCTTGATATCATCATAATAATCATAACACCACATCAAACAATTCTAACATACATTTACATCACATTCTAATAGCGATCATTCATCATACTTGGGTAAGTATACAACGGAAAGTCTATGCTGTAGACGAAGTTGTACTTACCAGATACTAAATCTCAAGTTTAGCGCTTTTCCTAACCGAGTGGTTTTCCTGTTTTCACAGAAAAAATCATAGGATGAGAATCATCCTATCATAGTATCATACAACCCTAGTTATTGACTTATCCTAATACAAGGATATTAAAACATAGCATAAACTTTAAAATCCTACTATCTTTTAAAACACTAAAATTCTAAAAACAAACTGTATTTGAAATCAGTCTTTAAATTTGATCCTTTTCTAACAAATCTGTTTCGAATTTGAAAATATTTCCTTCATGAAAGTTGTAGATCTTGAAGGTTCCTACAACTTTTGTTTTTAACTCAAAACTCAAATCTGACTTAAACATGCTTGTTTCTACCTTTGAAAATTCTTCGACCATTTTCATTACCCTAAAATTTGGTCTCGGGTTTTTGTAAAAACGAAGGTCTTAGAGGCCTGATTTTTAAAAACTGTTCACGTTGGCCCCTATGATTTTCCCTTCTCTACAACTTTGTAGTTTTAACTTTTTCATGATTCGGCCTCTAAGGGCCTCAAAATTCACTTTCCAAATTTACTGTCCAGTTTGACCCGAAACTGGCAGTTTTTTGTTCGGTTTGGTTTTTAGGTAACTAACGTGCACACTACCTCAAACGGTTACCCCGTGAGCCTATACCAAGTATGCAGGCGTTACCTAACCATTTCAAACTCATACAATCAGATCTTACTCATATAATTTTTGTAAAACAAAAATCTTAAACTTGCATAAAAATCCTATTTCGAAACTAGCATATCGAAACCGAAAACTATCAACTACACATAAAGCATAGTACTTGAATCTGCTCTTCATAAACTCATGCTTATACATAACATCACACTCATAATCTTCTTATCAAAAACGTGAATGAAAACTAGAGGTTAAAAAGTTTACCTCAAGCTTCACAAAACAAATTCTAGCTTAGGGTTTTGGAGGTTTTCTTTTTCACTAGACCAACACCAACCGAATCTGATTTCACTCACACTTTTGTTCGGCTTCTAAGGGGTAAAAGAGGTGCTTGATGGCTGAGAGGTGGACTAAAAGAAACCTACAGATTTTGCCTTCACCTATTTATAGATGAATTCTTGTTCTTACCTTGCCAACAAGTCCTCCAACAATTTTTATTTTTTTCCAGCAATCCTAGTGTGCTGGCCGGCCATGGCTGGCCCTAGGAAATGAGTAAGCAAGGCTAAATTGACTCACCAAGGCTACTAGGTGATGTGCCTTGCCCTTAGGATGGCTGGTCATTAGAGTGATGATGTGTCAAAATCTTAGCTAGCCATGGTGGCAAAGCTAGAAATGCTGATTCATCTAAGCTACATCATGGTTTGTCATCCTCCCATTGGCCGGATTTTTGTGCAGATTTGGCAAGGCCTTGGCTGGCCAAAGAGGCAAGCTAAAAGGGTGACTCATCAAGGCTAGACCATGAGGTGTCTCTTCCTCCAAATGGCCGGATTTGGTGTAGGTTTGGCAAGAGCTTGGCTTGCCAAATGAGCAAGCTAGAATGGTGATTCACCAAGGCTAGGCCATTAGGTGTCTAAACCATATGGTGGCCGGCCTTAGGTGGCTTGGTGCGCTTGCCTTTGCTAGCCAAATAAGCAAGGCTAGAGTGCTTGCTTACCAAGGCTAGTTTCATGATGTGTCTAGCCAAGGTGGTGGCCAGTTCCTTAGTGTGCCACAAGGACAAATTTTTGCTTAATGATACATCACAATTAGCCAAGTAAGCATGGCTAAAATGCTTACTAAACAAGGCTAGGTTTTTAGGTGTCAAACTCATAAAGAAACACCTAATTCCCTATCTACTAATCAGCCCTTAAAATCATAAAATTTTCTTGCAATTCTTGATAAGGTAGCCGGCCATTACTTGCTAGGTGTGAAAGTTGCAAAATGCAACATAGCTTAGTATGCAAAACTACTTTGCTTACTAGGCAAGGTTAAAATTGTGTGGTATCAAATTCTAATGAACTTCAAATTTTTCATACCTTGCCTATTGGTCCTTAAGAGCAAAATATCAGCTCATTAACCCTTGATGTGGCCGGTTCCCTTAAGTACAAGTGTAGGCAAATGATTAGTCAATTTTGAACCAATCCAAACCTAACTTGATTCCTTGGTTTCCAACTAGGTTAACCAAATTTAAAAATCATCATAAGCTAAATTGAACTAGGAAATCTAACTAGAAAAATCCATAGTTCCATAAATTTACAAATTTATCTATCGAACCACAATTTTTCACAAAATTGTATTTTGGCCCCTAAAGGCAAAACATTTGCACTATAGTCCCTATAGGGTGGCCGGCTCTCAAAGTGACATTTGTCATTCTTTTTAGGACAAGTTATCACCGATTAAGACCTTACTTGGCTTAACTCCTAAACACAGTTCATTTTCATACTAGCATACATATTCAGATACTATTTTCAACTGATAACAGTATACTTGCACTGGACCATTATCCAGAATTTATCTGAACTGCGTCTAGGGTTCTCTTAATTTTAGAAACTACTAACAGAGAATCATAAATCATAGATTTGCCTTTTACTACAAAAAGGTCTTTCGAAGAATTTAACATAACACATAAACATTTCTTAATTACAAACTTTGATTGTTCATAACAGAAATCAAAATTTGTAAAAAAGCTGGTCATTACGTTTTATACCGTTTTACTCAAAAGGTCACTTGCTTTACAAAGCAATAATTTTTGGAGTCTTATAAAAGCATAAGAACTCGCAATATCTAATAAAAACCCCAAGCTGGGCTTTTCATAAATACCTTCAGGGTATAATTCAAATATCTGTACAAGATATTATGACGTTGGGAAATTCTAGTTATTACAGTTTTAGTACTACAAGGTACAAAGTATGTATATATATATATATGTATATGTATATGTATATGTATAAGTAATTAAAATGAAAGTTTTCATCCTAAGTTAAGTAATGATTTAAAAAAAAAAAAAAATTTAGTTCAGATATTCATATGTATGTAAGTAAGTATGGTGACGATCACGAAAGGGTTGGTTGCCACAGCCTGTGTCGTACCGACCCGCTCACAGGTCGGGTTGGACTATGGTTTGAGTTGGAAATGGACTGGCCGCCGCAACCACTCCATAGTTGCACGCCCGATACGTACACTCATGTAAGGGGCCCATAACCAAGATAAGTAAGATAAGCAAGATAAGAAAGAAAAGCAAGTAATGTATGATAAGTTATGAAAGAACAAGCAATCATAATGAAGCATAATTGGCTCATGCATGATTAGGGTAGAATATGTTGTGATGGATTGAGATATGTTTTGTATGATTTATTATTGCGGATAATTATGTTGTACTTGCTGAGTGAAAGCTCACGTGTCTTACGTCTATGCTGTAGGTAAACAACCTACCGGCAATTTTTGATACAAGATGGCGAGCGGGGCAGGGTGAACTGTGAAGGATGTGGGATATGAGGCCGCTACGCGTTTTGTTTCTTTATGTATATTATTCGATATTCAAACTCTGAACCTCGTTTATTTCACATATCGCCTTTCGATTATTACGCACCGTATATATAAAAAAAAAAAATTTCCGTTGTTTATGCTAAGTAAGTAAGTAAGTATGAATACACGAATGTATGTATGTATGTATGTATGGTAATGGCCTGTGCTAGGTGGCTCGTTACAGAGTTGGTATCAGAGCGGTTTTCCTGCTATCCCACTTCACAGTCTGCCTGCCATCGCCACCATCATTGTAAGTTAAGTTTTATTTTTACTTAGTAGATTATTTATTATGTGGATATATTATGATAGACCCGACGACATGGACCCAGCTCGAGTCGCGAGGACCGAGATGCGACTAGATCATTTTTTGAGTCGTATCCTCTTATCTTCGATGGTACGAGACGTACGGTACCCATAGCGGCATGGTTATACGATATGGAGTTGATATTCCATATCTGTCACATAGAGGCCCGGTTACAGGTTTCCCTAGCTAGCTGGTGTTTTGCCGTAGACGCTCGGATATGGTGGATCACTCTAGGCGAGCGACAGCTACCGAGTCGCACGTGGGTACATTTCCGTGCTATAGTGAGCGCCCGATACGGACCGATGCTGGGCGAGGGAGCGGGCGACCTACTCCGTGATCCTGAGATTTATCAGGATATGCACTACACCCGCTACCTTAGCTACGTAGCTGACTGGCACGCTTACCCACAGGAGACGATGAGCCATTATTGTCGTCATTTCCAGGAGTCGATGCTACCCTTTATTCCCCAGGAGCTGCATAGTCCAGAGCTACAGGCGTTAGTGATTCTTAGGAACGGTTTGCCCCTACAGATCCGTCTGTACGTTCCTATGCCTACGCTTGGCATGTCGGTCGGACACATGATTGACGACATTTTGGGAGCCGAGGCCCTTATCCATGCTATGCAGGCCCCGGATATGGCAGATGGTCATCAGGCGCCAGTTGATGACGCGGGGATAGGAGAGTCAGTTTTTGAGGCAGATCCAGTTTTTCCAAAGGACCCGATTCCCGCAGTTCCAGTACAGGAGGTGCCACCCCAAGATGCCGAGGACGATATGGCGGCTGATGACTATGACCCCGATGATCTCATCGTTGCTCTGGAGGACCATCCGGAGGATTTTCCGGTTATTGATATCTCCAGTGATGATGAGGATGATATAGAGTCCGAGCTGGAGCCAGAGGACGCAGGCTGGATAGAGGATGAGGAGGACTTTGATGACGACTCGTAGGAGATTCCATTGGCCGACGGAGACGGGGAGTCAGACTCCGACACATCCTCGGTAGTTACCATAGAGCACATAGACTAGGTTGACCGTGTATATACCTTTTGATTTTAGGTTTACTTGTACTAGCTTATTCTTTTTGATAATAGGCTTGACTTTTGAATGATGGTAAAGTGGTAGACACTTCCATCCAAATTTTTGACCATGTATGGACAGTATGTATAAGATATGTATTTATGCTATTGTAAATATGATGTACTTTTTGTACGAATACAAAAAGGCAGTTCATGAATAAAATGTTATGTTACGATGTGATTATGAAAATCATGTTATGTTATGTTATGAAATATGATACATATGAATAATATGTTATGTATGAAGTACGATACGATGATATGGTTATGATCGGGTATGTTTATACTATGACACAAAGTATTGTGTTACATTATGATGTAAATTGCATGAAAGAAAGGATATTGATAGTATGGTAATATCTTTTCTTATGATTTATTAAGGAATTAGAGGATGGTTTGTACACGTAGGACGGTACCCGTAAACCCTCCCGAGCCTGATCTCGCAACCGTTGTAGGAAATCTGCAACGGCAGTTGGTTGAGTAACAACGCGAAACGGATAGATTGCGAGAGCAGTTGGCTCAAATGAACCAAAGACCCCATGTGGATGAAGTTCCCCCACACCACAATAGAGTACCTCCGATAGTACCTCCGGTACCAGAGGTTCAGCAAGAGGTTCCACGGAACTTTGAAGTTCCGCTAGCACCCGTTGGGATCCCAGTGAATCTACCACCAGTACGAGAAGATTTGCTCTACGAGCGCTTTAGGCGGATGAAGGCGCCGGATTTCGATGGGCAGATGGATCCAATAGTTGCCGATAATTGGCTGATTGATATCCAAGTTATCTTGGATTTCATGAGACTTTCGGAACAGGAGAAGGTTCTTTATGCATCCTTCGCCCTTAAGAAAGACGCGAGGCACTGGTGGATGACTGTCCAGATGCGCCGAGACATCACTACCATGAGCTGGCAAGATTTTGTTGCGGAGTTTCGAAACATGTTTTATAATAGGGAAATCCTAGCAGCCCAACAGGATGAATTTTCCAGTTTGAAACAAGGATCGATGACTGTAATGGAAGCAGTCAAGAAATTCAAGCAACTAGCCCGGTTATGCCCTGAGTTAGTACCCAACGAGACTGAAAAGGTTAAGAGGATGATGAAGATGTTTCGCACAGACATTGCCAAGCAGGTGAGTGCTGGCAGTAGCCCACCTACGCTGGTATCCGATTGTGTGAGTCGAGCCATAAAAGCTGAGTACTGGATCAACCAGGATAAGGAAGCAAGGGCTCAGATTTTTAAGGCGACGAAAGAGGAGAAAGCCGTGGTGAAGCCAACGCAGCCTCGCCAAGGTCTGGAGTTGAACCAGAGAGGTCAGACAAGTAACCTTATCCAAGGTTCCAAACCATTTGGGAGGAACAAGAGGAAAGGAAATTTCTCTGGTCAAGATCCACAAAGGAATTTTCCTCCAAAGAAGAATTTTAGAGGAAATGAGGGAAACAGCGCGGAGCACCCGGTGTGCGCTAAATGTGGAAAGAAACACTCGGGAGTATGCAGATTAGGATCTAATGTTTGCTTCCTTTGTGGCAAGGAAGGACATTATGCGAGAAACTGCACCATGAACAACCAAGGCCAGAACCCTTCCTATCCGAACCGGAACGTCAACAGCCAGCTACGTGCAGTTCAAGCGAGGCTTGAAGGACCCTCCATCAGTCAAGGCAGATTAGAGGCTCCGGAACCCCAGGCCAGAATCTATGCTTATATGAAGGGAGATGCAGAAGTAGAAACGTCGTATGTGGTGACAGGTCAGGTTTCTATCGCCACTCATGATGCTGTTGCTTTGTTTGATTCTGGTGCTACGCATTCTTTTGTGTCTCTGGAATTCGTCCAGAAGTTAGAAAGAGGTGTAGATAAGTTAGAACAGCCTTTCAAAACCTCTTTACCATCCGGAGAAATTTTGTGGTCCAATTCGTGGATCCGAAATACTTCTGTGATTCTCTGCGACAGAGAATTGTTTGTAGATCTCATCGCGATCAAGCTTCGAGATTTCGATGTGATCTTAGGAATGGATTTCTTAGGAAAATACAATGCCAGGATTGACTGTCGAAAACGTTGCGTCACGTTCAACTCCTACGGCGAGGAAGAATTTACCTTCTACGGACAGACTCAATCTTCAGCAACTCGACTGATTTCGGCAATGAAGGCTTGGAGAATGTTAGCTAATGGCTGTCAAGGATATTTAGCTAACATGGTGGACAAAGATCGGGAAACAGAGTTGACACCGGAAGATGTTCCTATTGTAAAGGAATATGTGGATATCTTTCCGGAGGAACTAGCAGGACTCCCACCGGAACGCGAAATCTCGTTCGAGATCGAGTTATTGCCTGGAGCCACACCAATATCGAAGGCACCCTACTGTATGGCACCTGCCGAGCTGAGGGAACTCCAAGTGCAGTTACAGGAACTTCTTGACAAAGGATTTATCCGACAGAGTTACTCTCCTTGGGGAGCACCTGTGCTGTTCGTGAAGAAGAAAGATGGATCTTTGCGGATGTGTATTGACTACCGTGAGCTAAACAAGATAACGATTAACAACAAGTATCCCCTTCTGAGGATTGACGACCTTTTTGATCAACTCAGAGGAGCGGTAGTATTTTCAAAGGTCGATCTACGTTCAGGCTACCATCAGCTTAGGATCAAGGGATCAGATATCTCCAAGACGGCTTTTCGAACACGTTATGAGCACTATGAATTTTTGGTTATGCCGTTTGGATTAACCAATGCCCCAGCTGCATTCATGGACCTCATGAACCGAGTGTTCAAGGAATATTTGGACAAGTTTGTTATTGTCTTTATTGACGATATTTTAATCTACTCAAGGTCCAGTAAAGAGCATGAGCATCACTGTAAGAACTAGAAATTTCAAGTTTCGATTTCATGTATAGAAACTTGAATTGTGCCATTGTTGGTATTTATGAAAAAGCCCGGCTTAGGGTTTTTATTGAATTTTATGAGTTCTTATAAACCATAAGACTAAAAAATAATTGCTTAGCTAAGCATATGATCTTTTGAGTTAAAAAGATAGAAAAATTCTATGATTTTAGAGAAAGTCAAAGTTAACCAAGAAGGTCAAAGTTGACCAAGAAAGTCAAAGTTGACCAAAAAGGTCAAAGTTGACTAAGAAAGTCAAGGTTGACCCGTAAAGTCAATTATGTGATGGGAATGAAGTATGTTAAGCAGTATAGGAAATGTACTGTGAAAAACCGTTTTTACGGATCAGATAGTTAGAATTAGATTTAAAACCACCATAGAAAAATCAAGCACATTAAATAGGTTATTAAAGGCCGAAGGGCTTGAAGCAAAAAGAAAAGTTTTCGTACAGTTCATTTTAAGACAGATGAATTTTGGACTGGAAAACAGTATACAATACTGTGTAATAATGAACACAGTATTTGTAATATCTGTTTTGGCTCAAAGTTAGACTGTTTATCAAGAAACAAGGCAAACAAGCCCGAAGGTGGATGACATCACCTTATCCATTAATTATGACATCATTATGGATTTAAGTAAAATTTGGAAAGAAATTAGGAAGGTTCTAGACCATGAATGGCCGGCCACCTTGCCCTCCAAAGCTGTAAAAAGTTAGTTTTTGAAGGACTATTTTGCAAATTTGAAAAGTTCCAAAACCTCTATAAATAGGGGTGCATTTTATTAAAAAAAAACCAGAAAATTTAGTGAAGTTCTGCCCATTTTCAGCTCCAAAAACCGACCTTGATCAGCCAAGAAAAACATAACAAAAACCAAAATCCAAGTGTGGGAATCATTGGGTAAAATTCGGATTTCACCTAGGAATCAAGGAAAAAAGTGCTGGAAAATTTTGAAGCTCAATTTTGGCCAAGTGGCCGGTCCTTGGTGAGCAAGAAAAGGGTGAGAAAAACTGGTTGGGAGCAAGGAGGAGTGTTCGGATTTTGGTAGAAAACAGCAACCAAGAAGCAGAAAAATTTTTGGGTAGGCTAAGGGAGAGGCCGGTTGCATCCTAGGAGCCAAGGAGCTGAAAAAATTATTGGACCAAACCCTAACCATTCTTAGGGTCAAGAAAGGTAACTCTCCCATAGCCTTAAGCTTTTCAATTTGGTTTCAATTTGGAATTTACATGTATTTCAAGTTGTCAATTGTATGAGCATAAGCTCAAT
The DNA here is from genome assembly GCA_025413025.1 of Ficus hispida. Classification (NCBI taxonomy): domain Eukaryota; kingdom Viridiplantae; phylum Streptophyta; class Magnoliopsida; order Rosales; family Moraceae; genus Ficus; species Ficus hispida. The sequence continues at coordinate 2,929,195 of CM046374.1, forward strand.
TTTCATTAATTGCCTTAGTTTAGAAAGTTAGATATGTGTTTGATTAGGATTTAAGGGTGGTTTGGATTTATTAAGTTTTGCATGATTTAATTGATGTTTGATTGATTTATGTGAGTTGTATGATAGCTGCTGCATAGGGTTATATGTCCCTTAATTGAATTTAAGTTGATCTAGAATGGTTAAATAGGTTGCATGGTTAATGTAGGTTGAATTATGCAACTTTGGAAATTAGGCAAACCCTAGAATTCTAGAAAAGAATAATGGTTTGCATGGCTGTGTTTTAAAATGTGTTTAAAGAAAATTTACGTTAGAAAAAGCGCTGTGTGTTGATGTTAAGCTCCCGCTGTGGTCGGTTGAGGTAGTGTGCGCGATTAGGATGCAAAACTAAGTTGAACAAGAGAAACTGCCAGATTCGGGTCCAAGCTGACCAGTTTTCTGGAAACCTAAATTTGAGACTCTTAGAGTCCGAATCTGGTAAAACCTAAAACATGAACGTTGTAGATAAGGGTTTTTCCTAGTGGACCACGCGAACAGTTTTTCAAAATAAGGCTCCAACGGCCTTCGTTTTTATGGAAATCCGAGCCTGACTGTGCCCAGTTTTCATGCACGGCCAGGTGACTTCAACAGGGTAAATGAGTAAGTTAAATTCCGAACTGGGTTTTGAACAAAACATGAAAGTTTTAGGGTTTTTCAAGATCAAAAACTTTCATGAAGAAAATTTTTCAGATTCGATCTATATTTTTAAATAAAAATTGGGTTTCAAAAACTGTGTAGGAAACAGGAAATTCCTGCACAGGATTTTCTAAAACAAAACAGAAAAACTGTATTTTCCCACTAAACCCAATGTTTTGACTGCTAAAACTGTTCCAATGGCAGTTTTCAGCCCTTAACAATTTATAAAACCTATTCATAAGATTTCAAGGATTTTTGAAAGAAAAATCTAAGTTTTCAAAAAAAAAAAAACAAAGCAAGAAGGGATTTTTTTTAACCAAGTTATTGGTTTGGGCCCAAAGCCCAAGGGTTATCCAATGTAACCCGATAAAGGACCAAGTCTTTCGATTTCAACCCTTATTGCGAGGGTTACTTACGAGGTTACAAATAGTAACCGTTTGCGATATTTTCAAGATAATATTGTAGGGACATATAACTAGGAAGTAAAGTAAATGTTGGTTGATTACTAACAATTTAAGAATAGGATTTATAGAATCCTTATCCTATGTCCTTTGTAATAGCAGGAGATAATCTGCTATTGCGCCCTGATCTGGAACAGCTCAGCATCGGACATAGGAAGACAAGGTAAGTACAACTCCGCCTACAGCATAGGCTTTTGTTGTATACTTGCCCAAGTATGAATGATATAGATGGGATGTGATTGTATGTTAGATTTGTATGATATTAGGAAAATGTTTATGCGATGTGATGCAATGACGTTATGTGCTATGATTTCAGTATGACATGATGTATGATATGTCTATGATGCATTAAGTTATGTTATGAAGCATGATATGATTATATCTCATGAATGTGTGACATCACGAAGCATGTTCACAAATTCTAAATAAGAGATAACGAAAAGCAAGTATGATGGCAAGCAAGTTGCCTGTGTCGTACCGACCCGCTCACAGGTCGGGTTGGACTATGGTTTGAGTTGGAAATGGACTGACCGCCCCAACCACTCCATAGTTGCGCGCCCGGTACGTACACTTATGTAAGGGGCCCATAAGCAAGATAAGCAAGATAAGCAAGTTAAGTATGACAAGTTATGAATGAACATGTAAGCATAATAAAGCATAACTGGCTCATGCATGATTAGGGAAGAGTATGCTATGATTAGTTAAGTATGTTATGTATGGTTTCTTGTCGCGGATAATTATGTTGTACTTGCTGAGCGAAAGCTCACGTGTCTTACGTCTATGCTGTAGGTAAGCAACCTGTCAGCAATTTTTGATGCAAGATGGCGAGCGGGGCAGGGTGAACTGTGAAGTGAGTGGGATATTTTGCCGCCACGCGTTTTGTTCCATTTATGTACAGTATTTAATATCCGAATCTTAAACATCGTTTTATATATTGTTTTTCGATCGTTTATCGCCTTTCCGTTCGTACGTACTATAAAAAAAAAAAAAATTTTCCGCTGAATACGCTAAGTATGTAAGAAAGTATGAATGCGATTATGTATGTATGTATGTATGGTAACGGCCCGTGCTAGGCAGGGCGTTACAATCACCTTAGGTTGGTGATGGAAACATTAAGACAGAATCAGCTGTATGCCAAATTCACAAAGTGTGAATTTTGGTTGGAGAAAGTTCATTTCTTGGGTCATGTCGTATTAAAGGAAGGGATTTCAGTAGACCCTGCTAAGGTGGAGGCGGTCAGTACTTGGCCAGCACCCAAGAATGTTACGGAGATAAGGAGCTTTCTTGGATTAGCTGGATATTACTGACGATTCGTTGAGGGATTTTCCAAGATTGCTGCACCCCTCACCGCTCTTACCAGGAAAGGAAAGAATTTTGAATGGACCCAGAAATGTGAGGAGAATTTCCAAGAACTCAAGAGAAAGCTGACTAGTGCACCTGTGCTGATAATTCCTGATGTAGATGCAGGAAATTTTGTGATCTACAGCGATGCTTCGAAAAGCGGATTAGGAGCTGTTCTGATGCAAAACGGGAAGGTAGTGGCCTACACATCCCGTCAGCTGAAGAATCACGAAAGGAATTATCCCACTCATGATTTGGAGCTCGCGGCTGTAGTTTTCGCGCTCAAGATTTGGAGACATTATTTGTACGGAAACAAATGCGAAATCTATACCGATCATCAGAGTCTCAAGTATATTTTCACTCAGAAAGAGCTTAACATGAGACAACGTAGATGGCTGGAACTTGAAAAGGATTATGATTGTGATATCCTTTACCACCCTGGAAAGGCCAACAGGGTAGCAGATGCCTTAAGTAGGAAATCCGCAGGCATGCTGATATCTATCGAAGCGTTTCCTAAGCCACTACAAAGGGAAATTTCTGAGTTCAACTTGGAGATGATAACGGGGAAATTATCTTCTCTGACTATTTAGTCCGATTTGCTGAAATCCATTAAGTCACACCAAGAAAAGGATCCCTTTTTGCTAAAAACGCAGCTTTTTGGCAAAAAGAGCAATGAGTTTAGGACCTCTGCTGATGGTGTCATCTACTTTAAGGAAAGGATTTGTGTTCCCGACTTCGAAGTTTTAAAGGATCAGATTTTGTCGGAAGCACATATGACACCATACTCAGTACATCCAGGAGCTTCCAAGATGGACAAGGACCTCCGAGAGAACTATTGGTGGCCAAATATGAAGAACGAGGTTGCAGAATTCGTGTCGAAATGCCTAACTTGTCAGAAAGTTAAGGCTGAACATAGACATCCTGGAGGAGAACTGCAAAAGATAGAGCTTCCTGAATGGAAATGGGAGCAGATTACTATGGATTTCATAGTAGGACTACCCAGGACGGCAAGTGAAATGACATGATTTGGGTTATCGTGGACAGATTAACCAAATCAGCCCACTTTATTGCGATTAAGGCCACCTTTTCGGTAGAGAAATTAGCCGAAATTTTCATATCTCAGATTGTCAGATTTCACGGAGTGCCAAAATCGATCATTTCAGATCGTGATGGACGTTTCACCTCTCGATTTTGGATTAGTGTTCACAACGCCATGGGGTCGAAATTGAAGTTCAGTACGACATTTCACCCCCAAACTGACGGTTAATCGGAACGGACCATCCAGACGCTGGAAGATATGCTGAGGTCATGTGTGCTAGATTTTAAAGGAAATTGGGATCAAAAGCTACCATTGATCGAGTTTTCCTACAACAATAGCTATCACGCTTCGATTGGTATGGCTCCATTTGAAGCACTATATGGAAGGAAATGTCGATCTCCTATCCATTGGCAGGAAGTTGGACAGAAGCAGCTTCAAACTACGGACTTCATCAAAAAGACCTCCGAGGATATCAAGAAGATCAAGCAAAGGCTCGACATAGCTTTCAGCAGACAGAAAAGCTATGCCGATAAGCGTAGGAGGCCTTTGGAATTTCAAGTTGGAGATGCCGTTTTCATTAAGATTGCTCCTATGAAAGGAGTAATGCGATTTGGTAAAAAGGGGAAACTTAGTCCAAGGTATACAGGACCTTTCGAGATCCTTGAGAGAATTGGAAAAGTAGCCTATAAGCTTGCCCTACCGCCAGAGTTAGCTTCGATGCATAATGTTTTCCATGTATCGATGCTAAAGAAGTGTAATACCTAGTTTTTCGATATAATTAATTCCTTTTAGAGGAATTAATTATGTGCCATAAAGGTATTCATGAAAGAGCCCAGTTAAGGGTTTTTATTGAATTTTTGAGTTCTTATGATTTTATAAGACTAAAAAATGATTGCTTAGATTAGCATACAACCTTTTGAGTGAAAAAGGATGAAAAACTCTATGATATATGTTGGTCAAAGTTTGACAAAGAAAAGTCAAAGTTGACCGAGAGAGTCAAAGTTTGACTAAAATGGTCAAGGTAATGACTGTACAGTTTTATGACAGAGCAGTATGGAAATATACTACGAAAAACCGTTTTTACGGGCAATCTAGTATGATTAAGATTAAAAACCACCATAGAAAATCAAGCACACCAAGTTAGATACTAAGGGCAAAAAGGACTTAAAGAAATAAGAAAAATTTTATACAGTCCATTTTTACACAGATGAATTTTGGACTGCAGAATATATTACAGTACTGTGTATTAGTGAACACAGTATTAGAAATATCTGTGTAGCTCAAAAATGGACTGCATATTGAAGAAAAGAGCCAAACAAGGCCTTAAGGTGATGACATCACCTTATCAACAAATTATGACATCATAATTAATTAAGTAAAATTAGGAAAGTATTATTTCCTTGTTCACCAAGGGATGGCCGGCCACCTAGCATGGTTTTTGTGCAAAATTGTGATTTTTGAAGGACTAAACTAGCAATTTTGCAAAGTTTCAAATACCTATAAATAGGTGAGCCATTTATTCCAAAAAAATCAGAAAACTTAGCCACATGCTGTCCATTTTCAGCTCCAAAAACCGTCCCTAGGCAGCCAAGAAAATCAGAACAAAAACCAAAATTCAAGTGTGAGAATCATTGGGTAAGGTTCGGATTTCACTTAGGAACCAAGAACAAGAGCTGGAAATTTTTGGAAAACCCAATTTGGCCAAGGGTGCCGATTGTGGGTGAGCTGAAAAACAGATAGAAAATTGGTTGGCAGCAAGAGTTAGTGGCCGGATTTAGTGGCTAGAACCACCAAGAGAAACCAAAACTTTCGGGTAGGCTAGGGGGAGGCTGAATTCACCAAAGAGCCAAGGAAAGGCAAAAATTATTGGATCAAACCCTAACCTCCATTAGGGCAAAGAAAGGTAACTCTCCCATGGCCTTAAGCTTTTCAATTTGGTTCAATTTGAAATTTATTTGTAATTCAAGTTGGCAATTGTATGAGCATAAGCTCAATTTATTTTATGGCCCTTGTTTAGGTTGTGCTTGATTAGGCTAAGAGTGGTTGATTATGAGCTTTAATTTGATTATTATGCTTATGCTTGATTGATTAATAGGATTGCATGCTAGATGTTTGATAAATTGTATGTCCCCTAAATATGTGCAAGAATGATTTAGAATGGTATGTTAGGTTGCTAGAAAATAAGCATGAATGGAATGATTTGGAATTGGTGAATTTAGAATCATGCAAACCTTAGGAGATGCAATTTCGGTATTGGTTTGCATGGGCGTGATCGAATCACATGAAGGTTGGTTTGGAACATTAGAAACGCTTGCATGTGTGATATTAGGCTCCCGCTATGGTCGGTCGAGGTAGTATGCACGAATTAGGACGTAAAACAAATTTAAGAACATAAACTGCCAGTTCGGGTACAAACTGGCCAGTTTTCTGGAAAAGGAAATTTGAGGCCTTTAGAGGCCGAATTTGAGAAAACGTAAAACACAAAAGTTGTAGAGAATGATTTTTCCTAGGGAGCAACTCAAACAGTTTTCCAAAATGAGGCTCCAACGGCCTCGGTTTTTATGAAAATCCGAGCCTGGCCGTGCCCAGGATTCATGCACGGTCAGGTAAGTTCAACAAGGCATAAGGGCATGTTAAATTCCGAACTGGGTTTTTCTCAAAACACGAAAGTTTTAGGGTTTCTCAAGATCTGAAACTTTCGTGAAGAAAACTTTTTCATATTTGATTTGGATTTTTAAATAAAAATTAGATTTCAAAAACGGTGTAGGAGACAAGAGATTCCTACACAGGATTTTCTGTATTTTCAACCAAAACCAATGTTTTGACTATGAAAACTGTTCCAATGGCAGTTTTCAGCCCTTAGCAACTTTTTAAACCCTATTTTAAGAACCATGTATTTTTAACAAAGGGTTGGATGTAGTTCAGCAAATTTTTCCTAGACAAAGGAAAAATGATTTTTTTTAAGCGTAAATAAGCAGCAAGATAGTAAGAGATGGTAACCGGGAAGGATACTCAAGTTATTGGGCTTGACCCCCAAAGCCCAAGTTTGACCATATAAGGTTGACTTTGGTTGACCAGATTTGACCAAGGCTTATTACCTTAAGGGTTACCCAACATAACCCGTCGAGATACCAAAAATAGGATAAGCTAAGGTCTAGGGTTATTTGAAATAACCCAATGGATTATAGACCAAGAATGTTAAAGCTTATGCCCAAGGTTAGGATAAGTAACCTAACCCTACCTGTATGGATATGGGCTTAGCGCATGTGGTTACTCAATGTAACCTGATAAGTTATAATCCATGATTGGACTAGTCTCGATCAATAGGGTTACTTATTGTAACCAAGTAAGATATCTGGCATAGGGGGGACATACAACTAAGACTATGTATGCATGTTGGTTAAGTCACCAACATTTTTCGGTAATAGACCCTTACCTATGTCCTTCATTTAAGCAGGAAGTAGCCTGCAGCTGTATCCGGACGTGAAGCAGCATATCACCGGACATAGTAGTCGAGGTAAGTACAACTCCGCCTACAGCATAGGCTTTTTGTTGTATACTTGCCCAAGTATGAACGATGAATTCTATGATAGTTGATGTGATGTATGTTTGATATGCTTACGAAATGTCATGTGAAAGATATATGATATGAATATGCCATGATGTATGTTATGTCTATGATGCATGAAGTTATGGTATGAAGCATGATATGAATATGATTTATCAATAGTGACATCACGAAGCATGTTCACTAATAAGAACAAGTATGAGTTCATGAAAAGCAAGTATGAGTTCATGAAAAGCAAGTATGATGGCAAGCAAGCTTGCCTGTGTCGTACCGACCCGCGTTAGGTCGGGTTGGACTGTGATTTGAGTTGAAAATGGACTGGCCGCCCCAACCAAATCATAGTTGCGCGCCCGGTACGTACACTTATGGGGCCCATAAGCATGATAAGTAAGATAAGTATGATAAGCAAGTAAGACATGATAAGCTATGAAAAGTCAAGCAAGCATAACTGGCTCATGCATAATTAGGACATAATATGTTATGTTACGATGCTATGTTAGGTTATGCTATGTTACGCCACGATACGTTATGTTACGATGTTATGATAAGTTAGGACACGAGATGTATGTTACGATGCTATGTTAGGTTATGCTATGTTACGACACGATACGTTATGTTACGATGCTATGTTAGGTCATGCCATGATATGCGCTTTGATAGCATAGGTTTGTTTTGTTTCGCGGTTTAGTAGTTGTACTTGCTGAGCGAAAGCTCACTGTCTTACGTCTATGCTGTAGGTAAGCAACCTACGGGCAATTGTTGATGCAAGATGGGGGAGCGTGGCAGGGCAAGCTGTGAAATGTGGGAAATAAAGCCGCTACGCGTTTTGTCTTTTTATGTATAATGATTGTTTTTCACACATTGTTTTTATATATTGTTATGCGCTCGTACGCGCCTTATAAAAAAAAAATAAATTTCCGCTGTTTTCGCCAAATATGTAAGGAAGTATGTTACGTATGTATGTATGTATGGTAGCGGCCTGTGCTAGGCGGGTCGTTACAAGAAGTATGTACCGGACCCTTCCCATGTGCTTAGTCAAGAACCAGTGGATGTTCAAACGGACTTGACTTATGAAGAAAAGCCAGTTCGAATTTTGGATCGGGAAGAGAAGGTCCTAAGGAATAAAACCATTCCCATGGTTAAAGTATTGTGGCGAAACCACAAGGTTGAAGAAGCAACCTGGGAATTGGAAGATGAGATGAGAAAGAACTACCCCAGTTTGTTCTAATTTTCGAGGACGAAAATTTTTAAGGGGGGTAGATTGTAAGAATTAGAAATTTTGACCTTAAGATTTCTTTGTATAGAACTTTATATTGTACCGTGATAGTATTCATGAAAAAGCCCGGCTTAGGGTTTTTGTTGAGTTTTATGAGTTCTTATGGCTTCATGAGTGTAACGCCCCAACCTACGTAGGGCAGTTACCATACATACTTGGACTTATAACACTGCTTAAACTTGCTTGGAAATCGAGAATAAATTTTTTTTTCAAACTTACATATAAAATAGAGTTACTCATGTAACGCCTCAACCTACGTATGGCAGTTACCATACATACTTGGACTTATAACACCGCTTAAACTTGCTTGGAAAATCGAGAATAAATTTTTTTCAAACTTACATATAAAATAGAGTTACTCATATGGAAACTTATCATTTATACATACTAAGATAAAAACATACATACTTCTTACAAAATTGTTCGAGTCTTTATTTAATATATATATATATATTTAAACTTTACATAGCTTGCGGAAAATTTTGCGTAGTGGTATCCCACACCGCCCTTCACCCGCCGCATCATCCACCTGGCCCACCAATTAAGCTGCAGGCCTCTTACCTACAGTATGAAATATACTGATGAGCTTTCGCTCAGCAAGTACAAACATAATCTCACAAAACATAATAAATGTCGTGCAACTTATGCATGAATCAATTATGAATCTTTTATGACCAATTATTGACTTGAACTTATTATCTTGTTTAACATGTGGGCCCCTAGTGTACGTACCAAAAGCGCGCAAGCCTCAGAACGTCAGGGTTTGCAAGACCCTTAACCATTCTGGAAAACATGAACATGACCTTCACGCATCAACGGAAGGTTGATAATTATAACTTGAAACATACATGATCCTCCTGCATCAACAGGAGGTTGGTACGACACCTTACTTGTCTTGGTTTAGTTTTAGTCTTGTTATATTTCCAAGACTAAGAATCCTTACATGTGATCTTAATAATCATGATGCACATGAAACTAGACATGGCATAACTTGATGTGTCATGGCTTAACATGACTTAACATGGCTTATCGTATCATAACATGGCATCACATGGCATAACATAACATGGCATAACTTGGAATAACATGTAATCATGTCATATACTTGAAAATAGATTACTATTTTCCATACTGTAGGTGAGGTTTGTACTTACCTCGTACACTATGTCCAAAGATGTTCTGATCCAAGTCAGGATATCGCGGCAGGCTATCTCCTGCTAATCCAAAGGACATATGGTAAGAATTATGTATTTATAGAATGTTGGTAATCAAACCAACATTCATACCTAGTTGTGGTTATATGCCCCCCTTTCTTAAAAGAATGCCGGATACTCTCTCAGTATCACGGATAACCCTATGATTTAGGGTTTAGGACGTACTTAGGTTGGTCACATAAAGTAACCTTGGCTAAACAGCCTTTCATAACTGTGTTAGGTTATTAAACCTAACATTGGGCCTAAGCTTTCTTAAAAACTTCCCATTGGATTACTCTTGAATAACCCCGGGTTTTTAGGCCCAGCTAGTTATTCTTATCATTCTATTGGGTTACGTTGGATAACCCTTGGGCTTTGGACCCAAACCAATAACTCGGTACCTTCCCGGTTATTGCTCATTCAACTTGGTTTTAAAAAAAAAAACCTTTTTCTTTACTTTAGAAAACTTAGGGTTTAAATTCACTTTTCCTTAAAATCTTTATAAAACTTGAAACCTTATGAATGGATCTTTATAAAACCATTAAAAATATAAACTGCCTTTGGAACAGTTTCTCATTGTGAATTAGTCAGTGGATGTGCAGAAATGTCATTTTCCTGCACTGTTTTAGAAAACCCTGTGCAGGAATTTCTTGTTCACTGCACAGTTTTGAAATCCAATTTTCTATTTAAAAATAAAAGCCGAATTTGAAAAAGTTTTCTTCATAAAAGTTTTAAAGCTCGAAAAACCCTAAAACTTTTGTGTTTAACTCAAGACCCAGATCGGTCTCTAACCCACTCATTTTCTCTGTTGAACTCACCTGGCCGTGCGTAGGGTCTGGGCACAGTCAGGCTCGGGTTTTCATAAAAACGAAGGCCATTTGAGCCTTATTTTTGAAAAATGTCCACGAAGTCCTCTAGGAAAAATCCTACTCTACAACTTTCAGGTTTTAGGTTTTCCCAAAATCAGCCTCTAAGGGCCTCAAAACTGGCTTCCCAGAAAACTGGCCAGCTTGAACCCGAATTGGCAGTTTTCTGATTTTAAGTTGATTTTACGTCCTAATCGCGCAACTAACTCAACCAGCCACCGCGGGAGCCTAGGATCAACATGCACGTTTTTCTAACGTCCCAATTTAACTTACATGAAGCCCAAACACATTCATGCAAGTCAATCACAAAATTACAGCATATAGGTTTAGGGTTTGCATTGGTTTTGACTTTTCATCAAACCATTGGCATGCATATTCAATCTAGCACCCTAACCTACTTTTTACAGCAAGCATAAACAGATTTGGGGGAACATATAACCTACTAAATACCCTAGCATGCCATCATACTAATAAGCACATAAAAACTCATAATTAACATCAACCAAAACCACCCTTAACTAATCAAGCACATAATCTAACTAGGCCAAAAATAAACTTAGAGTTTATGCTCTTACAACCATCAACTTGAAATACATTTAAATTTCAAATTGAACCAAATTGAAAAAGCTTAAGGCCATGGGAGATTACCTTTCTTGACCCTAAGAATGGTTAGTGTTTGGTTCCAAGAATTTTCTCCTTTCCTTGGCTCCTTGGTGAATTCGGCCTCCCCCTAGCCTACCCGAAAGTTTTGGTTTCTTTTGGCTGCTGATTTTCACCAAAAATCTGACCACTCCCCCTTGTTCCTAATCAGTTTTTCTCACCCTTTTCCAGCTCCCTATAGTTCGGCACCCTTGGTCAAATGGGTCTCCAAAAATTTTCCAACTCTTTTCCTTGGTTTCTAAGTGAAATCCGAATCTTACCCACTAATCCTCACACTTGGATTTTGGTTTTTGTTTTGTTTTTCTTGGCTGATCAAGGTCGGTTTTTGGAGCTGAGAAATGGACAGCATCTAGCCAAATTTTTTGATTTTTTTGTGAACAAATGGCTCACCTATTTATAGGCATTTGAAACTTTGCAAAATTGCTAGTTTAGTTCCTCTAGAAGCACAATTTTGCACAAAAAGCATGCTAGGTGGCCGGCCATGAAGTGTCTAGAACCTTCCAAAGTATTCTTCTAATTTCCTTTAATTCCAAAATTCAATTATGATGTCATACTTTATGGATAAGGTGATGTCATCACCATAAGGCCTTGTTTGGCTCTTTTCTTCAATATGCAATCCATTTTTTGAGCTACACAGATATTTCTAATACTGTGTTCACTAATACACAGTACTGTAATATATTTTGCAGTCCAAAATTTATCTGTTTTAAAAATGGACTGTATGAAAAATTCTCTTTTCGCTTAGAACTCTTAGGTCCTTAATTACCTACTTAATGTGCTTGATTTTATTCTATGGTGGTTTTAAAAATAACATGATCCATTTTATCAGAAAAATGGTTTTTCGCAGTATACCTCCTATACCGCTCATCATACTTCATTATCGTCACATAGTTGACTTTTCCAGTCAATCTTTGACCTATCGGGTCAACCTTGACTTCCTTGGTCAACTTTGACGTTCTTGGTCAATATTGACTTTTGTTGACTTTCTTGGTCAAGCTTTGATCAACATAAAATCATAACATTTTTGTACCCTTTTTACTAAAAATGTTACTTGCTTGGCTAAGCAAATTGCTTATTGAGTCTCATAGCTAATTAAATGAGAACTCAAACATTTACTAATTAAAATTATGAATTTCGTATTGATATTCATAATTTTCATGAAACATTACAAAAACACATAATACGAGCATAGATTTCTTATGTACAAAGAAATCATGAGTCTGTATAAATTTTCGGTTATTACAATCCACCCTCCTTAAAAAATTTTCGTCCTCGAAAATTAGAATAATTCTAGGTGGCTTTTCTTCATATCCTCTTCACGTTCCCATGTTGCTTCCTCCACTTCATGATTTTGCCAAAGAACCTTGACTAAAGGTATAACTCACATTTTCTTCTCGTGCCAAAATTTGAACCAGTCTTTCCTCATAAGTCAGATCCTCGTGAACCTCAATTGGTTCGTGGCTCAATACATGTGAGGGATCCGAGATGTATTTCTTTAGCATCGACACATGAAATACATTGTGCACGTATGCTAATTCTTGGGGTAAAGCCAGCTTATAGGCCACATTACCAACTCTTTCGAGTACTTCGAATGGTCCTATGTATCTCGGACTTAGTTTCCCTTTCTTTCCAAATCTCATGACTCCTTTGAATGGAGCAATCTTGAGGAAAACCAAGTCTCCTACTTGGAATTCTAGAGGTCTTCTGCGTTTGTCGGCATAACTCTTTTGTCGACTAAATGCAGTTTCCATCCGTCGACGTATAAGCTTTATGGCCTCAGTGGTTCTCTGTATAAAGTCCGTAGACACAAGTTCTTTCTCTCTTGTTTCGTACCAATGGACTGGAGATCTACACCTTCTTCCATAGAGAGCTTCATAAGGAGCCATTCCAATCGAAGCATGGAAACTGTTGTTGTACGAGAATTCAATCAAAGGAAGCTTCTTATCCCAAGTTCCCTTGAAGTCCATCACACATGCTCGTAACATATCTTCTAGAGTTTGAATGGTCCTCTCTGATTGTCCATCCGTCTGTGGGTGAAAAGCTGTACTAAAAGCAAGCTTTGTACCCATTGCTTGATGTACACTCCTCCAAAATTTAGAAGTGAAACGACCATTACGATCTGAGATGATCGATTTGGGGATCCCATGGTGGCGAACGATATGCGCGACGTACAGGTCCGCTAGCTGCTCCACTGAGAAGCTAAGCTTGATGGCCAAGAAGTGTGCGGATTTCGTCAATCGGTCGACAATTACTCAAATAGCATCGTTGCCGCTGGGAGTTCGGGGTAGACCAACCACGAAATCCATCGTCACTTGGTCCCATTTCCATTCTGGGATGGAAATTTTCTGCAATTCTCCCCCGGGACGTTGGTGTTCAGCCTTCACTTTTTGACACGTAAGACATTTACTAACGAACGTGGCAACGTCATTCTTCATCTTGGGCCACCAAAAGCTTTCCTTCAAGTCTTTGTACATCTTTGTGGCTCCAGGATGAACGGAATTCGGAGTCTCATGAGCTTCTTTCAAGATCCGTTCCTTCAACTCGTCTTCATTAGGAATGCATAGTCTATTTTTCCGATAGAGTATGCCCTCGTCAGATATGTTGAAGTCTGACTCCTTCCCTTCTAGGACTTCGTTCCTCGCCCTAAGCAGTGAGGCATCTCCTTCTTGACGCTCCTTCATGCCATCCAAAATGGTAGGTTGGAAGGTTAGGGCAGCTAAACCTCCCGTAATGAGCTCTATTCCAGCTTCTACTAGCTCCCTTTGAAGGGGCTCGATCAATGGCTGAATTGATCTCATCGAGGAAATCGACTTCCGACTTAGAGCATCGGCTACTTTGTTGGCCTTCCCCGGATGGTAACGGATGTCGATGTCATAATCCTTTACCAGCTCGAGCCATCTTCTTTGCCTCATGTTAAGCTCCTTCTGTGTGAAGATATACTTCAAACTCTGATGATCCGTATAAACTTCACACTTAGCGCCGTAAAGGTAGTGTCTCCAAATTTTGAGTACAAATACTACCGCCGCAAGTTCCAAATCATGCGTCGGATAGTTTTTCTCATGATCCTTAAGCTGTCGGGAAGCATACGCAATCACTTTTCCATTTTGCATGAGGACGGCTCCCAATCCTATCTTGGAAGCATCGCTGTATATCACGAAGTTCCCTTCCTCTACCACTGGAATCGTAAGAATTGGAGCACTAGTCAGCTTACTTTTTAGCTCTTGAAAGTGTTCTTCACACTTTGCAGTCCATTCGTACTTCTTTCCTTTCCGGGTAAGTGCGGTGAGCGGCACTGCGATCTTAGCAAATCCCTCGACGAAACGTCGGTAGTAGCCTGCTAAGCCAAGGAAACTTCGTACTTCGGTGACACTTGTCGGAGCTGGCCATTTACTGACGGCTTCAATCTTGGCCGGATCTACGGATATGCCTTCCCTGGAAACCACATGTCCTAAGAAATGGACCTTCTCCAACCAAAATTCACACTTGGTGAATTTAGCATAAAGCTGGTTTTGCTTTAAAATCCGTAAGGCAATCCTTAGATGTTCCTCATGCTCCTCCTTAGATCTTGAATAAATCAAGATATCATCTATAAAGATGATAACAAACTTATCCAAGTAGTCCTTGAATACTCGATTCATCAGGTCCATAAAGGCAGCTGGAGCATTTGTCAATCCAAATGGCATAACGAGGAACTCGTAATGTCCATATCGCGTATGAAAGGCCGTCTTGGGAATGTCTCCTTGCCTTATTCGAAGCTGATGATATCCCGATCGCAGGTCAATTTTCAAAAAAATTGAAGCTCCTTTCAATTGATCGAACAAATCATCGATCCTGGGTAGTGGATACTTGTTCTTAATGGTGATCTTATTCAATTCCCGATAGTCAATGCACATCCTAAAAGTGCCATCCTTCTTCTTAACAAATAAAACTGGGGCTCCCCATGGTGAATAGCTCTGACGGATGAATCCTCGGTCTAGGAGCTCTTGCAACTGAAGTTGCAATTCCTTAAGTTCGGCGGGGGCCATCCTATAAGGTGCCTTGGATACTGGTGCCGATCCAGGAAGCAATTCGATCTCAAAAGAGATCTCTCGCTCCGGTGGTAATCCTGGCAAATCCTCAGGAAAAACTTCAATAAAATCCTTGACTATCGGTACTTCCTCCGGCCTGCTCTTAGTTTCTTGAGTCTTATCCACCATGTTGGCTAAAAATCCCACACATCCTTCTGCCAACAACTTCTTAGCCTTTAGCGCAGAAATGCGCATTTTCGGCTGTTTCGGAGTCGATCCTCTAAAAATGAATTCCTCGCCTCCAATCGGTTTGAATGTGACATTCCGACGTTGACAGTCTATAACCGCGTTGTATCTCTCCAAGAAATCCATACCCAAAATGACGTCATAGTCATACAGGTCAATGACAATCAAGTTGACATACATTTTCCTACCACATATAATTATTGGAACATGACGTATCCAATAATCAGACAACAGAACTTCTCCGGAGGGTAATGCAGTTCTGAAAGTTCTTCCTATCCTATCGCTTCCTCTACCTAGTTTCTTAGCGAACCTAGGTGATGTGTAGCTCCAGAATCAATTAACACATAAGAATCTTGCTGGGCGAAAGGAAGCTGACCTGTCACCACTGTGGATGGTCCAGCTTGAACATCCTCCTTAGTATAGGCATAAATGCGTCCTTGAGTTGTTGGAGCTTCAAGCCTGCCTTGAGAGATTTCAGGTCCTTCGAGCTTCATCTGTGCTGCATGAAGCTGATACCCCTGACTCCTTTGTTGGTGCTGCGGATTCTGGGAATTAGCATTGCAGTCCTTAGCATAGTGGCCTTCCTTACCACATAGAAAACAACGGTTAGTTCCAGCACGGCAGTCTCCCGGGTGCTTCTTCCCACATTTCTGACAAGTGGGATTCATGCTGCTATCAGGGGCATTCCGTTTCTGGGGAAAATTTTGTTGATTCCCCTGACCCCCTCCATTCCACTTCCTCTTCTGTTGATTACTGCTGTACTGCCTGTTGTTGCTATGTTGACCAAAAGATCCTCCCTGCCCTCTCTGCTGCGGAGGTTGGCTTGGTCTTGCTTGAATCTGCTTAACTTGGGCCTTCTCTTCTCTCTTTTCCTTAAAAAACTTAGCCCGTTGTTCTTTGTTCTGACCTAACCAATACTCAGCTCGTATCGCCCGGCTGACACATTCAGCAACGGTGACTGGTGGGTAGGGCCCACTGCTAATCACTACGGCCAGATCCGAGCGGAACATCCTCATCATCCTTCTTACTTTGTCTCTCTCGGAGCCGATAAGGTGAGGACAAAGACGTGCTAGTTGCTCAAACTTTTTCACCGCCTCAGCTACCGATAGATTACCCTGACAGAAATTATTGAATTCGTCTTGTTGAGCTTCCATAACGTCAGTGTTGAAGTACTTCTCCTTAAATTCCTCAACAAAGTCCTCCCAGGTCATTTGGGTAACATCTCGCCTGATCTGGACTGTTTCCCACCAGAGGCGAGCATATTTTCTCAGCATAAAGGATGCACAGAGAACTTTCTCTTCATCATCGAGCTTGAGAAAGTTCAAGATAACCTGGAGGTCAATCAACCAGTTGTCGGCCTCGATTGGGTTTGTTGATCCTTCAAATTCCGGTGCCTTCATACGCCGAAATCTGTCATATAATTGTTCCGGAGTTCGAACCAAAACTGCTGGCGGAACAGCCAAAGGCACATCCGGCACTTCAGGAGCTATCGGGTTTTCTAGAATCACCGGGTCAGCATCAGGAATTTCCGGTGTAGCAGGCTGATTCACAGGTGTTGGTGGTATTCCGACATTAGGAGGTCCCTGATTTTGCTGAGCCAACTGAGCTTTAAGCCCACCTATCTCTTGTTGTTGGGCTAACATCATTTGTCTTAGCTCATTCATTTGGGCCGCCAGATCAACGTTCTGGGTCTGAGCCGTTCTACGCTTGGGTGGCATGGTTCTACATAAAAAAATTTATGAAATAAGCTCCTTGTTTAATAAAATCATGTTTTTTTATATAGAACCATAATCTTAATTCCATATCATAACATAATCATGGAATATATCTAAATCCATCATAATCTTATCCATATCTGCTTCATAACACAAATGTATAAGTATAACATTTAGGAAGGTGTAAAACTTTCCCATCATGTTCATACGCCACTTAATTGCCACCACCAAGCGAAGGCACCACCAACGTTATCCTCATCCAATATTTTTCTTATGTGGCAAAGTTCCATAAATACCACATATAACTTCCATAACGTCGATCTAATTCCATAGTGCGAGAAGTTCCCGGCGTGACCGTTGAGGAGAGATGCTTACTACGCACGCGAGCTTCTAACTAATTTCTAAGCATAAGAAAAATAACTTAACTTACTTGGGCCGTGGCGGAAGTGATTTGAGGCAAGGTGAAGTAGGCTGGCAGGATACCGCTCTGATACCAAACTTGTAACGCCCCAACCTATGTAGGGCAGTTACCATACATACTTGGACTTATAACACCGCTTAAACTTGCTTGGAAAATCGAGAATAAATTTTTTTCAAACTTACATATAAAATAGAGTTACTCATATGGAAACTTATCATTCATACATACTAAGATAAAAACATACATACTTCTTACAAAATTGTTCGAGTCTTTATTTAATATATATATATATATATATTTAAACTTTACATAGCTTGCGGAAAATTTTGGTAGTGGTATCCCACACCGCCCTTCACCCGCCGCATCATCCACCTGGCCCACCAATTAAGCTGCAGGCCTCTTACCTACAGTATGAAATATACTGATGAGCTTTCGCTCAGTAAGTACAAACATAATCTCACAAAACATAATAAATGTCGTGCAACTTAACTTACTTCTTAATTTAAAAAGCTTAAACTGCGGAAAATTCGGAGTAAAAATTTTTTTTCTTTTCTTACTTTGAACTTAACTTATCTTCATGCATAATCATATGTACTCACTCGAGTACTGAGCTTTCATAATCATATTGAAAGCTAACATAATCATACCGTGGACCAATCCGACCTAATGCGGTCCAATACAACACGAGGCAACTTGTTGCCATCATCCTTAAAAACCATTCCTTAACTCGTTCTTGAAAACAATTTCTTAAAAATAGTTTTCTTCTTGAAAACGGTTCCTTATCCATACTATCACATAACATAAAACACATCTTTAAAATATATTTTTCAAAACATATTTTACATAGCGTAAATTCAAAACCCGTGGCGGTGTCCATCCCACATTTCACAGTCTGTAGCGCCAGCCTTCACAGCTTTGCATCACGTATCGCTGGTAGGTTGCTAACCTACAGCATGAACGTAAGTAATGAGCTTATGCCCAGTAAGTACAACGTGCAATCCGCAAAACATTTTAACAAAAGAATGCATTGACCGATTATGCTTTCTTGTGAATCAATTAAACTTTTATATATTATCTTGATTATATTTCCTTACATGTCATGTGTGCACGTACCGTGGTCCATAGCTATGGAGTGGCGGAAAGCAGGCAATCCAAACCAACTCAAACCATGAAACAAACTGTTTAACATGGAGTGATTGGGGCAGCCAATCCAACTCAGCCCAAACCATAGATTAAACCATTTAAACCCGCCACTATGTCAAGTCGGTACGACACAATGACCTTAGCATGTCTTAAAAATGGGTTCTTACCATGTAGTTTAATATTAGTGAACATGCTGCATGATGTCACTATTTGTAACATAACATAAACCATAACATAAATGTCGTAACATAAATCGCCATAACATAACTTCATCGCATAACATAACATCTCATCATAAACATCATAACATAAACCTCATAACATAGCATTATAACATAAACATTATAACGTAGCATCTTAACATAGCATCATAACATAACATCATAACATAAATCTCATACCATAACATCATAACATAAACCATCATAACGTAAGTACCATAACATAATCATGTATATCAACATATGATTTCTTGAAAAAAACATGTTTCTTTAAAAACATTTTGCCCATGCTGTAGGCGGAGTTGTACTTACTTGTCATCCTATGCTCTTGGTTTATCGTCCAAACGTGGCACGACAACAGTTCCTACTCCTGTTTCCAAACAGGACGTAAGATAAGAGCTATACACATTCTATCATACCATAAATCATAATCGTTAAAATGTTGGTGTCCTATCCAACATTTATGAGTAGCCTTAGTTATATTATATGTTCCCTCCTATAACAACTTATGATAATTCGATTGGTTATTTACCGTAACTCTAGGCTCATGGCACAACATACATGACCGACATCATGCTAGGTTACTTCAGGTAACCTTGGGTACTAAGCCCAACCATTCTTAAATAGTATTAGGTTACTAATCTTATTAGGCCCAACCCACTATCTCGGGTATCTTATGTGGTTACTATAAGTAACCTAACTTATTTGGCCCAATAAAATTAGGTAACCTCTCCGGTTACAACTGTCCTATAGTTGTCACCATAGGACCCGACGTATTTCAATTATTCTTGACAAACCTTTGTCAAGTTTTCTTTAAAAATCCTTATGAAAACCGTATTTTCATAAAATCTTAACATTTAATCAAAGACAGTTAAAAACTGTCAAGCTCTAAAAACAATCTTTGAAAACAGTTTCTTAAACTTTGGTTATCAGTGCATGTGCAGGAATTTCCTGCTTATGCACTGTTTTTCTGAAAATCTTGTGCTGGAATTTCTGTTTCCTGCACAGTTTTGAGAGTCAATATTTTTACTTTAAAATCTGCTCAGAATTTGATAAAACTTTCTTCATAAAAGTTGTAGATCTCGAATAATACTACAACTTTCATGTTTTGAGGAAAACCCAGTTTGGACTTAATCATGCCCTTATTCTTGGTTGAACTCACCTGGCCGTGCATAAATCCTGGGCACGGTCAGGCTCGGATTTTCATAAAAACCGAGGCCTTTGGAGCCTTATTTTGGAAAACGGTCCACGCTGCCCTCTAGGAAAAATCATTATCTACAACTTTGTAGTTTTGAGTTTCTTCAAATTCGGCCTCTAAGGGCGTCAAATTACCATTTCCAGAACGCTGCCCAGTCTTGACCCGAGACTGGCAGTTTCGGTTCTTAAAACCGTTTCTCGTCCTAAAACGCGCACACTACCTCAATCGACCACAGCGGGAGCCTAAAGTCACACATGCAATCGTTTCTAACATTCCAATCCAACATACACATAATCATACATTCAATCTTAAACCTATGGGAACATATAACAAACACATGGTAGGCAAACTCAAAAACCCATAAGCACATCATCAAACATGCACCAAAATATAAACTAGAGACCACCACCCTAATCATGCACATGCTAGAAAACTTAACTAGAGCATTGACATAAATAGTGAGCTTATGCTCTTACAATCCAATGCTGGAAATACACTTAAATTTCCAATTTAAAACTCAATTGAAGAGCTTATGGTTAAAGGAGATTACCTTGATTGAACACAAGGCTAGGCTAGGAGATTGGTTCATTTTTCTGCCCTATCTCCTTGGCTGCCTATAACCGGTTTTGCCCCTCCAATTAGCACCAAAACTTTTTGGTCAATTGGTGGTTCTTCCTACAAAATTCGGTTACCCTAAAAACCCACATAATCTCACTTTTCTCTTTTCTTTCTCTTCCTCTCCCATGGCCGGCCACTTGGCCTCCAATGTGTACCAAAGTTTTTCTCAACTTTTTCTTGTGGTTCTAGCTAGAAAACCGACCACTCAAGCTCACTTTTCTCTTTGTTTTCAGCATTTTCTCTCTTTCCTTTCTCTTCTATGGCTCGGCCTTTAGGATGTGTGGGTGAGGGAAAATTTTGCCATAGTTTGGCTAAGCTACAAAACTTGCTTCAAATTTGTGAACCAATATCACCTATTTATAGGTGAAAAACATAGTTTCAATAATTGCATAAAGGGGTCTAAGAGCAAAATATTTGCTCATTGAACCTCCTAGGTGGCCGGCCATTGTGAAGCCTTGGTGGGCAAGTTTACTTGCTCACCAAGTTTAAAAGAAATCCGGCCATGCATGTGTGGAAGATAAGGAAAAATCTTTTCATGCTTATCCTATCTTTTCATGCTTATCCTTTCTTTTCATGCTTATCCTATCTTTTCATGCTTATCCTATCTTTTCATGCTTATCCTTTCTTTTCATGCTTATCCTTTCTTTTCATGCTTATCCTATCTTTTCATGCTTATCCTATCTTTTCATGCTTATCCTTTCTTTTCATGCTTATCCTTTCTTTTCTTAAATTTGCACTTTGGCCCCTACGGATAAAATATTTGCAATTTAGTCCCTGCAGGTCGCCAACTATGGCGGAGCCACTTGGCTTCCATTTCGTGCATAATTATCCACTTGATACTAAATATTCAATAATACAATCCTGCAGTCCATTTCCTTACCAACTTACATAATATCAATACTGTTTTTCGCCAAAAACAGTATTGTCACACTGGACTACAGTCCAGAATTCATCTGCGTAATAATTAGACTGCGTATCGGATTTTCTTAGGACTTAAAACTATTTAGTCCTTAACGCTCTAAAAATTGTGCTTGATTTTTCTACGGTGGTCTCATAGCTTATTCTTACTTATTTTTCCGTAAATGACGGTTTTCTGCAATATAATTTCCATACTGATTAATCACACTGCAGTACCGTCTCAGTCAATCATAAAGTCAACCTGGTCAAACTTTGACCGGCATAAAATCATAAATTTCCATTTTGCCCTTTTTCCTCAAAAGGCCACATGCTTGACTTAAGCAAAGTATTGTTGAGTCTCGTAGCTAATTAAACGAGGACTCACACATAAACTGATATTCTGCTCAGATCATGAGCTTCATATCGACATACAAGTTTCAACTTGAAATTTTCCTTGTCTAAAAGGAAATCATAGGTTCATCAAATTTCTGGGTATTACATTTTATGACCAATTATTGACCTGAACTTATTATCTTGTTTAACATGTGGGCCCCTAGTGTACGTACCAAAAGCGCGCAAGCCTCAGAACGTCAGGGTTTGCAAGGCCCTTAACCATTCTGGAAAACATGAACATGACCTTCACGCATCAACGGAAGGTTGATAATTATAACTTGAAACATACATGATCCTCCTGCATCAACAGGAGGTTGGTACGACACCTTACTTGTCTTGGTTTAGTCTTAGTCTTGTTATATTTCCAAGACTAAGAATCCTTACATGTGATCTTAATAATCATGATGCACATGAAACTAGACATGGCATAACTTGATGTATCATGGCTTAACATGACTTAACATGGCTTATCGTATCATAACATGGCACCACATGGCATAACATAACATGGCATAACTTGGAATAACATGTAATCATGTCATATACTTGAAAATAGATTACTATTTTCCATACTGTAGGTGAGGTTTATACTTACCTCGTATACTATGTCCAAAGATGTTCTGATCCAAGTCAGGATATCGCAGCAGGCTATCTCCTGCTAATCCAAAGCACATATGGTAAGAATTCTGTATTTATAGAATGTTGGTAATCAAACCAACATTCATACCTAGTTGTGGTTATATGCCCCCCTTTCTTAAAAGAATGCCGGATACTCTCTTAGTATCACGGATAACCCTATGATTTAGGGTTTAGGACGTACTTAGGTTGGTCACATAAAGTAACCTTGGCTAAACAGCCTTTCATAACTGTGTTAGGTTATTAAACCTAACATTGGGCCTAAGCTTTCTTAAAAACTTCCCATTGGGTTACTCTTGTAACATCCCAACCTACGTAGGGTTGTTACCATACATACTTAAACTTCCATAACTGCTTAACTCACTTAGAAAATTGAACATAATTTTTTTTTTTTTTCAAACTTACATCTAAAACGGGGTTGCTTGTATAGAACTTATTATGCATACATAATTATTACAACTCGATTGAGTCTTGAAATCCTCATAACTTTGTACCACGTAACTCACTTTAATATACATATATATTTAAACTTCATAAAACTTGCGGAAAATTTTGCGTAGTGATATCCCACACCGCCCTTCACCCTCCGCATCATCCACCTGGCCCACCAATTTAAGCTGCAGGCCTCTTTCCTGCGGTATGAAATATACTGATGAGCTTTCGCTCAGTAAGTACAAACATAATCTCACAAAACTTAACAAATATCGTGCAACTTATGTATGAATCATTTATGAATCTTTTATGACCAGTTATTGACTTGAACTTATCATCTTGCTTAACATGTGGGCCCTTAGTGTACGTACCAAATGCGCGCAAGCCTCAGAACGTCAGGGTTTGCAAGGCCCTTAACAATTCTGGAAAACATGAACATAACCCTTCACGTATCAACGGAAGGTTGATTATCACTTTACCCTCACGTATCAACGAGAGGTTGATAATCATAAACTTGATCTTGAAACATACATGATCTTCCTATATCAACAGGTGGTTGGTACGACACCTTACTTGTCTCGGTTTAGTCTTAGTCTCGTTATATTTCCAAGACTAAGAATCTTTACATGTGATCTTAATAGTCATGATGCATATGAGATCAGACATAGCATAACTTGATGTATTATGGCTTAACATGACTTAGCATAGCTTATCATGACTTATCGTATCATAACATGGCATGACTTTAGCATAACTTGGCATCATACATGACATAACATATCATAACATTGCATGACAAAGCATAACATGTAATTATGTCATAAATTCGAAAATAGCTTACTACTTTCCATACTGCAGGTGAGGTTTGTACTTACCTCGATTAATATGTTCACTAATGTGTCGCTCCAAGTCTGGACACTATAGCAGGTTATCCCCTGCTATAATAAAGGACATAAGTAAGAATTAAAAATGTTGGGGATCTAACCAACATTCCAACATAACCCTAGTTATTAACTTATCTTAGTATAAAAATATCAAAACATAGTATAAACTTTAAAACTTTACTATTTTTTTTTAAAACCTTGAATTCTGAAAACTATATTTGAAATCAATCCTAAAATGGGTGCAAAATAATGCCCAAAATGCACAACTTCTAAACAAACAGCAGTTGGATAACCAAGACAGATCCAACTTGACCAAAACAAGATATCCCAATGACCAAAACCAATCCAAACTACCACTGACCTGTTTTGGGTAAAAAAAAAAAAAAAAGCAAAAACAAGCAAAAATGGATGCAAAATAATGCCAGTTGGATCACCAGAATAATTTTGGTGAAGAGGCAAAATTAGAATTTATGACCTTGACCGGTCAAAGTTTGACCAGAAAAGTCAAAGGTTTAACTATGATGGTACTGCTGTATAACAAGTAGTATGAGATTTATACTGTGAAAAACCGTCATCACAGATGAAATAGTATGAATAAGGTTCAAGATCACTTTAGAAAAATCAAGCACAATATTTAGAACAATATGAGCTAAGTAGCTTGAAATCGTATGAAAAAGTTTACGCAGTCAAATTTTACGCAGATGAATTCTGGACTACAGTCCAGTACGATAATACTGTATTAGTTGAAAACAGTATTTTTAATATCTGCATTAGTATAAAAATAGACTGCGTTTTAAGAGATAAGCCAAACAGTGCCCTAAAAGTGGGACACCTCATCATAAGATAATTACATAATTTTTGAATTTTTGGGAAATTAGAAACAATTGAAAACTTGGCCTCCAAGTTTTCCTATGATGGCTGGCCACCTATGGAGGACCAATGAGCAAATATTTTTGCTTCAAGGCTAGATGTGCAAATTAGAGAATAAAAATAATTCAAGAAAGAAAATAATTTTCACCTATAAATAGGTGATGGGGGGTGCTTTTTAGAGCAATTTTTGTGACCTTACCAAAACTATGGCCATTTTTCCTCTCACTCTCTCTCCCTTGGCCGAAACCCATAGGAAGAAAAACCAAGTTTGATGGTTGGATTTTTTTAGAAAGAAAGCTAGAAAAAAAAAAAAAGTTTTCGGAACCCAAGCTTGCAATTCATCTTCAAAAGCTAGAGGTAACCCTTTCAAAACCCTATACTTTTTAGTAAGTTTTGAGCAAGTTTATATGTATTTTAAGTTTTGGTTGAAAGAACATAAGCTCACCATTTATGTTTTTGTTCTAGATAGTTGACCTAGTATGTGCTTGATTTAGGTTTAGTGATCTTGATTTATGATTTTGATGTATGTTTATGGTGTTATGTGTTAAGTATGTAAGGTATGTAGAAATGCTTTGTATATATTTGTTGTATGTCCCCACACACTTAAGAGATTGTATGGTGTGTTTGATTATGTGAATTATGATGAATGATGCAATTAGGGTTCAAGAAAACCCTAGAAAACCCAAGTTTGGTAAAAATCACCAAATGGGTTTGATTATGATTGAATGTGTAAGAATGAATTTATGATCATGGAAACATTAGATAATATGCTCCATGCTTGATGTAGGCTCACGGTTGCGACCGTTTGAGGTATTGTGTGCGTAATTTTACGAAAGAACGAACCGAATCCAAAACTGCTAGTCTCGGATCAAGACTGGGCAGCACTCTGGAAACGGTATTTTGAGGCCTTTAGAGGCCGAATTTGAGAAAATTCAAAACTAAAAAGTTGTAGGAAATTGAAAATTCTAGGGGGTAGCATGAACAGTTTTGAAAAATAAGGCTCTAAATGCCTTCGTTTTTATAAAAACCTGAGCCTGGACCACCCAGACCCATATGCAAGGCCAGGCACATTCAACAAGGAAAAAGTACAAGTTAAATGCAGAACTGGGTTTTGAGTAAAACATGAAAGTTGTAGAGTTTTTCAAGATCTAAAATTTTATGAAGAAAACATTTTCAAAATCTAAACATATTTTTAAATGAAACTTAATCTTAAAAACTGGGCAGGAAATAGGAAATTCCTGCACAGGATTTTCAAAACAGTGCATGCACAGGAAATTCCTGCACATGCACTGATAACTGGAATTATGGGACTGTTTTCAGCAAACACTCCCAAACTTGGACAGTTTTACTCAAAACGGTTTTTAATGGTTACTCAAACCCAGTTTAGTGAGAATAGAAATTAACAAAATAATTAGTAATGGGAAAGATTACTAAAAATTAAGTGGACCAAGTTATGGTAACCAAATGGGTTACAAACTCTCTATATTGGGCCTTGGGTCCAAGATTATTTAAGGTTACTCATGGTAACCTAATAGGATGCCAAGTACCATTAGGCCTTGAGCCCAAAGTTTATTAAGTAATCAAACAGGATACTGTTTGATTATCATTGGGACATGTGCCCTAGGGTTATATTTAGTAACCGAAAGGGATATCATTAAAGCATATGATGTAATGACCCGCCTAGCACAATTCTATTTCGAAAGAAATTTCTCGCTCCGGCGGAAGTCTGGTTAAATCTTTTGGAAAGACATCCACATACTCCTTAATAATGGGAACGTCCTTCTGTGTCAACTTTATTTCCCGATCTTTGTCCACCATGTTAGCTAAATATCCTTGACAACCATTAGCTAACATTTTCCACGCCCTCATTGCTGAAATCAGTCGGGTTGCTGAGTATTGAGTCTGTCCGTAGAAGGTGAACTCTTCTTTGCCGTAGTGGTTAAACGTGACGCATCGTCTTCGACAATCGATCTTGGCGTCGTATTTTCCTAAGAAATCCATCCCTAAGATCACATCGAAATTTTGAAGCTTGATCGTGATGAGATCTACAAACAATTCTCTATTACAGAGAATAACGGAACTATTTCGGATCCAAAAATTGGACCACAAAATTTCTCCGGAAGGCAAAGAGGTTTTGAAAGGCTGCTCTAACTTATCCACACCTCTTTCTAATTTCTGGACGAACTCCAGTGACACAAATGAATGCGTAGCACCAGAATCAAACAAGGCAACAACATTATGAGTGGCGATAGAAATATGACCTGTCACCACATGTGAAGTTCCAGCGTCAACATCTCCCTTCGTATAAGCATATATTCGGGCTTGGGGTTCAGGAGCCTCCAATCTACCTTGAGTGATTGAGGGTCCTTCAAGCCTCGCTTGGACGGCATGCAACTGGCTGTTGGGGTTCTGGCTTGGATAAGAAGGGTTATGGCCCTGATTGTTTAAGGTGCAGTTCCTCGCATAATGCCCTTCCTTGCCACATAGGAAACAAGCATTAGATCCCACTCTGCAGACTACCGGGTGTTTCTTTCCACATTTGTTGCACACCGGGTACTCAGCACTGTTTCCCTCATTTCCTCTAAAGTTCTTCCTCTGATGGAAATTCCTTTGTGGACCTGGACCAGAGAAATTTCCTTTTCTCTTATTCCTCCCGAAATGTTTGGAACCCTGGGCAGGGCTACTCATCGGGCCTCTCTGGGTCGCTTCAAGTGCTTGCCGGGGCTGCGTTGGCTTTACCCCAACCTTCTCCTCTTTCCTCGCCTTAAAGATCTGAGCCCTTGCTTCCTTGTCCTGGTTAATCCAATATTCTGCTCTTATGGCTCGACTCACACAGTCAGATACCAGGGTAGGTGGGCTACTGCCAGCACTCACTTGCTTGGCGATGTCGGTGCGAAACATCTTCATCATTCGCCTGACCTTTTCAGTCTCGTTGGGCACCAACTCCGGGCACAACCGGGCTAACTACTCAAATTTCTTGACTGCCTCCATTACAGTCATTGACCCTTGCCTCAGACTGGAAAACTCGTCCTGCTGGGCTGCTAGGATTTCCCTATTATAAAACATGTTTCGAAACTCTGTAACGAAATCCTGCCAGTTCATGGTAGTGACGTCTCGGCGCATCTGGACGGTCATCCACCAATGTCTCGCGTCTTTCTTGAGAGCGAAGGACGCACACAGAACCTTTTCCTGTTCTGAAAGTCTCATGATATCGGCGGCTATCGGATCCATTGGTCCCTCGAATTCCGGCGCCTTCATCCGCCTAAAGCGCTCGTAAAGCAAATCCTCCCGTACCGGTGGCAAATTCGCAAGAATCCCAACGGGTGCTAACGTGTAATGACCAGTTGTTTACAAATTTTGATTTCTGTTGTTAGGAATCAAAGTTTGTAATTACTTATGTTTATATGCTATGTATGTGAATGTGTTATGTTCTATCAGTAAAATTATTGAATTCTTGGTTGAAGGATTCGATAATTTACTTATGTAAGACCTTTTAGTTGTGAAAGGCAAATTTATGATTTATGATTCTCTGATTAGTAGTTTCTAATCTTAAAAGAACCCTAGACACAGTTCAGATAAATTCTGGATTATGGTCCAGTGCAAGAATACTGTTATCGGTTGAAAACAGTATCTGAATATGTAAGTCAGTATGAAAGTGGACTGTGTTTAGGAGTTAAGCCAAGCAAGGTCTTAAAAGGTGACACCTCGTCTTAAAAAGAATGACAAATGTCACTATGAAAACCGGCCACCCTTTAAGGACTAAAGTGCGAATGGTTTTGCCTTTAGGGGCCAAAGTGTAATTTTGTGAAAATTATGGTTTGATAGATAAATTTGTAAATTTATGGAACTATGGATATTTCTAGTTAGATTTCCTAGTTCAATTAAGCTTATGATGATTTTTAAATTTGGTTAACCTAGTTGGAAACCAAGGAATCAAGTTAAGTTTGATTGGTTCAAAATTGACCAATCACATGCTTACATTTGTGCACATAGGGACCGGCCACCTCAAGGACTAATGAGAAAATATTTTTCTCTTAAGGACCAATAGGCAAAGTATGAAAAGTTGAAGTTTACTAGAAATTGACACCTCACAATTTTAGCTTTGCTTAGTAAGCATAGTAGCTTTGCTTACTAAGCTATGTTGCAACTTGCAACCTTCACACCTAGCATTGGATGGGCGGCCACCTCATGATATTTTCAAGCAAATATGATGGTTTTAAGGACTGATAAGCAAATAAGGAAATAGGTGTTTCTTTGTTAGTTTGACACCTAAAAATGTAACGACCCGCCTAGCACAGGCCGCTACCATACATACATACTTACGTAACATACATACATACATACATGAATCATACTTACATATTGAGCGAAAACAGCGGAAATTTTTTTTTTTTATATGGCGGCGCATACGGGCGAATGGCGATATATAAAAGTAATATTCGAATAACGATTATTAGACATAAAAAAAGACAAAACGCGTAACGGCTTTATTTCCCACATTTCACAGCTCGCCCTGCCACGCTCCCCCATCTTGTATCAACAATGGCACGTAGGTTGCATACCTACAGCATAAACGTAAGACAATGAGCTTTCGCTCAGTAAGTACAATTACTATACCGCGACACAATACAAACTTAACCTATCATAGCATATCTCGACTTCGCATATCATGGCATAGCTTAACTTATCGTAACATAACATATCCTATCATACTTATCATAGCATCATAACATAACATATTCTATCCTAATCATGCATAAGCCAATTATGCTTGCTTGACTTTTCATAGCTTATCATGCCTTACTTGCTTATCATACTTATCTTACTTATCTTGCTTATCTTGCTTATCTTACTTATCTTGCTTATCATGCTTATCATGCTTATGGGCCCCATAAGTGCACGTACCGGGCGCGCAACTATGATTTGGTTGGGGCGGCCAGTCCATTTCCAACTCAAACCACAGTCCAACCCGACCTGTGAGCGGGTCGGTACGACACAGGCAACTTGCTTGCCATCATACTTGTCTTTTCGTTATCTCTTATTTAGAATTTGTGAGCATGCTTCGTGATGTCACACATTCATGAGATATAATCATGTCATGCTTCATTACATAACCTAATGCATCATAGACATATCATACATCATGTCATACTAAAATCATAGCACATAACGTCATTGCATCACATCACATAAACATTGACCTAATATCATACATATCTAACATACAATCACATCCCATCTATATCATTCATACTTGGGCAAGTATACAACAAAAGCCTATGCTGTAGGCGGAGTTGTACTTACCTCGACTACTATGTCTGGTGATATGCTGCTCCACGTTCGGATACAGCTGCAGGCTACTTCCTGCTTGAATGAAGGACATAGGTAAGGGTCTATTACCGAAAAATGTTGGTGACTTAACCAACATGCATACATAGCCTTAGTTGTATGTCCCATATGCCAGATATCTTACTTGGTTACAATAAGTAACCCTATTGTTCGAGACTAGCCCAATCATGGATTATAACTTATCAGGTTACATTGAGTAACCACATGTGCTAAGCCCATATCCATACAAGTAGGGTTAGGTTACTTATCCTAACCTTGGGCATAAGCTTTAACATTCTTGGTCTATAATCCTTTGGGTTATTACAAATAACCCTCGATCTTAACTCATCCTATTTTTGGTATCCCGACGGGTTATGTTGGGTAACCCTTAAGGTAATAAGCCTTGGTCAAACCTGATCAACCAAAGTCAACCTTATATGGTCAAACTTGGGCTTTGGGGGTCAAGCCCAATAACTCAGGAATCCTTCCCGGTTACCATCTCTTACTATCTTGCTGCTTATCTACGCTTAAAAAAAATCATTTTTCCTTTGTCTAGGAAAATTTGCTGAACTACTTCAAACCTCTTTGTTAAAATACATGGTTCTTAAAATGGGTTTTTTTTTTTAAATTGTTAAGGGCTGAAAACTGCCATTGGAACAGTTTTCACAGTCAAAACATTAGTTTTGGTGAAAATACAGTTTTTCTGCATTGTTTTTAGACAATCCTGTGCAGGAATTTCTTGTCTCCTACACAGTTTTTGAAATCCAATTTTTTATTTAAAAATACAAATCAAATCTGAAAAATTTTTCTTCCCGAAAGTTCCAGATCTTGAGAAACCCTAAAACTTTCGTGTTTTGAGAAAAACCCAGTTCGGACTTTATCATGCCCTTATTACTTGTTGAACTTACCTGACCGTGCATGAATCCTGGGCACGGCCAGGCTCGGATTTTCATAAAAACCAAGGCCGTTGGAGCCTCATTTTCGAAAACTGTCCATGTTCTCCCTAGGAAAAATCATTCTCTACAACTTTCGTGTTTTACATTTTCTCAAATTCGGCCTCTAAAGGCCTCAAAATTTCCTTTTCCAGAAAACTGGCCAGTTTGTACCCAAACTGGCAGTTTATGTTCTTAAATTCGTTTTACGTCCTAATTCGTGCATACTACCTCAACCGACCACAGCGGGAGCCTAATATCACACATGCAAGCGTTTCTAACGTTCCAAACCAACCTTCAAGTGATTCTATCACATCCATGCAAACCAAAACCGAAACTGCATCACCTAGGGTTTGCATGGTTCTAAATTCATCAAACCATTCCATTCCATCCATGCTTATATTCTAGCACCCTAACATACCATTTTACATCATTCTTGCACATATTTAGGGGACATACAATTTATCAAACATCTAGCATGCAATCCTATTGATCAATTAAGCATAACCATAATAATCAAATTAAAGCTCATAATCAACCACCCTAAACCTAATCAAACACAACCATAAAATCTTAAACTAGGGCCATAAAATAAATTGAGCTTAAGCTCTTACAATCTCAACTTGAAATACACCTAAATTTCAAATTGAAGCTAGGGCTATGGAAGAATTACCTTGCTTAACCCTAAAAATGGTTAGGGTTTGGGGTCCGAAAATCTCTCCCCCTTGGTTCCTAGAACAACCGGCCACTCACCCTCCAATGGCCACCGAAAATTTTCCTTCTTCCTAGCACTATCACAGCCGGCCTCTCCCTCTCCAATGGGTACCAAATTTTTTTCCAACCTTGGCTTGCAAACATCCGAACATTCCTACACCTATTTCCTAAGGTTTTCAAACTTTTTTTTCTTTGTTCTAGCCTATCTTTGGGTTTCAGATTTTGAGAGAGAATTTGGGCATAGTTTAGGTGAGTTTTCCAATTTTTTTTGAAGCTGAAAACCGCCCCCTCCCTTGGCTATTTATAGCTGAAAATTGATTTAATTTTTGGACTTATTTTTAATCCAAAATTTGCTTATATGCCCTTGGAACAAGAATATTTGCACAAATTTTGCACAAATACCCTCCAAAATGGCCGGCCATATCTAGCTAGGTGTCATCCAAGGAATTTTCCAATTTTTCTTTAATTAAGGATGATGTCATAATTCCAAGATAAGGTGATATCATCATCCTTAAGGCTTGTTTAGCTCTTTCTTCAATATGTAGTCCATTTTTGAGCTAACACAGATATTTCTAATACTGTGTTCACTAATACATAGTACTGCAATATATTCTGCAGTCCAAAATTCATCTGTGTAAAAATGGACTGTATAAAATTTTTCTTATTTCCTTAAGCCCTTTAGCCCTTAGTATTTAACTTGGTGTGCTTGATTTTTCTATGGTGGTTTTAATCTTAATCATACTAGATTGCCCGTAAAAACGGTTTTTCGCAGTATATTTCCATACTGCTTGGCCATAAAACTGTATAGTCATTACTTTGACCATTTTAGTCAAACTTTGACTCTCTCGGTCAACTTTGACTTTTCTTGGTCAAACTTTGGCCAACATACATCATAGAGTTTTTCATCCTTTTTTACTCAAAAGGTCATATGCTAATCTAAGCAATCATTTTTGAGTTTTATAAAATTATAAGAACTCAATAATCAATAAAAACCCTTAATCGGGCTCTTTCATGAATACCTTCAAGGTACGTAATAAATTCCTTAAAAGGGAAATAGAAATAACGAAAAAAAAAACTAGGTATTACAATCTTCCCCCCTTAAAAATTTTCGTCCTCGAAAATTAAAGCAACAAGGGGTAGTGCTACCTCATCTCATAGGCTACTTCTCAGGTTGCTACTACAACCTCATGATTTCGTCATAAAACCTCAACTATTGAAGTGGTTCTATTTCTAAAGTCCTTCTCTTCTCGATCCAGAATTCACACTGGTGTTTCCTTATGAATCAAATCAATTTGAACCTCTACTGATTCTTGATTAAATACATGGGAAGGGACTGATGTGTACCTTTTACTTTTTCTTTTCAGCCTCAAAACGTGAAAAACGTTGAGCATCGAAGCTAACTCTTGCGTTAAGGCAAGCTTCTGATTCAATTACCTTTGAAATCCAAGACACCTGATCTTAGCATATCCTCTAGTGTCTGGATGGTTCCTTCCGACTAGCCATCAGTTTGGGGGTGAAATGCCTTACTGCACTTCAATTTCAACCCCATGGTCTTATTAAACTTGTCCAAAATCAAGAAGTGACACACCTATCATGGTCTGAGCTTATTGATTTTGGCACTCTATGCAGTCTAATGATCTGAAATACGCAGATCTCTGCCAATCTTTCCATAAAAAAGGTAGCCTTAACTACGATAAAGTGGGCTGATTTGGTTAATCTATCCATAATAACCCAAATCGTCTTATTCCCACTTGCAATCTTGGGCAGTTTTACTATAAATTTCATAGTAATTTGCGCCCATTTCCAATCAGGAAGTTTTATTTTCTATAAATCTCCTTCAGGATATCGGTGTTCTGTCCTTCTTTCTGACAGGCACTTTGACCCATATTTTGCCACCTTATTTATCACCATGGGGAGCCCCAGTTTTGTTTGTTAAAAAAAAGGATGGCACTCTTAGAATGTGCATTGACTATCGGGAATTGAATAAGATTACCATCAAGAATAAGTATCCCTATCCAGGATCGACGATTTGTTCGATCAATTGAAAGGCGCTTCAATTTTTTCGAAAATTGACTTGCGATCGGGATATCATCAGCTTCGAGTAAGGAAAGGAGATATTCCCAAGACAGCCTTTCGTACGCGATATGGACATTACGAGTTCCTCGTAATGCCATTTGGATTGACAAATGCTCCAGCTGCCTTTATGGACCTGATGAATCGAGTATTCAAGGACTACTTAGACAAGTTTGTTATTGCCTTCATAGATGATATCTTGATTTATTCAAGATCTAAGGAGGAGCATGAGGAGCATCTAAAGATTGCCTTACGGATTCTAAAGCAAAACCAGCTCTATGCTAAATTCACCAAGTGTGAATTTTGGTTGGAGAAGGTCCATTTCTTAGGACATGTGGTTTCCAAAGAAGGCATATCTGTAGATCCGGCTAAGATTGAAGCCGTAAGTAAATGGCCAGCTCCGAAAAACGTCACCGAAGTACGTAGTTTCCTTGGCTTAGCAGGCTACTATCGACGTTTCGTCGAGGGATTTGCTAAGACAGCGGCACCACTCACTGCGCTTACACGGAAAGGAAAGAAGTACGAATGGACTTCTAAGTGTGAAGAACACTTCCAAGAGCTAAAGAATAAGCTGACTAGTGCTCCAATTCTTACAATTCCAATAGTAGAGGAATGGAACTTCGTGATATATAGCGATGCTTCTAAGATAGGATTAGGAGCCATTCTCATGCAAAATGGAAAAGTGATCGCATATGCTTCCCGACAGCTTAAGGATCTTGAAAAGAACTATCCGACGCATGATTTGGAACTTGCGGCAGTAGTGTTTGCACTCAAAATCTGGAGACACTATCTTTATGGCACTAGGTGTGAAGTCTATACGGATCACCAGAGTTTGAAGTATATCTTCACACAGAAGGAGCTTAACATGAGACAAAGAAGATGACTCGAATTAGTAAAGGATTATGACATAGATATCCGTTACCATCCGAGGAAAGCTAACAAAGTAGCCGATGCTCTTAGTCGGAAGTCATTTTCCTCATTGATATCGATTCAGCCATTGATTGAGCCCCTTCAAAAGGAGCTAGTAGAAGCTGGAATAGAGCTTATTACGGGAAGTTTAGCTGCCCTAACCTTCCAACCTACCATTTTGGATGGCATGAAGGAGCGTCAAGAAGGAGATGTCTCGTTGCTTAGGACGAGAAACGAAGTCTTAGAAGGAAAGGAATCAGATTTCAACATGTCTGATGGAGGCATACTCTATAGGAAGAATAGACTATGCATTCCTAATGAGGATGAGTTGAAGAAGCGGATCATGAAAGAAGCTCATGACACTCCGTATTCCGTCCATCCTGGAGCCACAAAGATGTACAAAGACTTGAAGGAAATTTTTTGGTGGCCTAAAATGAAGAATGATGTTGCCACATTTATTAGTAAATGCCTTACGTGTCAAAAGGTGAAGGCTGAACATCAACGTCCCGGGGGAGAATTGCAGAAAATTTCCATTCCAGAATGGAAATGGGACCAAGTGACGATGGACTTCGTGGTTGGTCTACCCCGAACTCCTAGCGGCAACGATGCTATTTGGGTGATTGTCGATCGATTGACGAAATCCGCTCATTTCGTGGCCATCAAGCTTAGCTTTTCTGTGGAGCAACTAGCGGAACTGTACGTCGCCAGATCATTGGCTACCATGGGATTCCAAAATCGAAAATCTCAGATCGTGATGGTCGTTTCACTTCTAAATTCTGGAGAAGTGTACATCAAGCAATGGGTACGAAGCTTACTTTTAGTACAGCTTTTCACCCACAGACGGATGGACAATCGGAGAGGACCATTCAGACTCTAGAAGATATGCTACGAGCCTGTGTGATGGATTTTAAAGGAACTTGGGATAAGAAGCTTCCTTTGATTGAATTCTCGTACAACAACAGTTTCCAAGCTTCGATTGGAATGGCTCCTTATGAAGCTCTCTATGGGAGAAGATGTAGATCTCCAGTCCATTGGTATGAGACAAGAGAGAAGGAACTTGTGTCTACGGACTTTATACGGAGAACCACCGAGGCTATAAAACTCATACGTCGACGGATAGAAACTGCGTTTAGTCGACAAAAGAGTTATGCTGACAAACGTAATCCTCTTCTGTTTTGAATTTGAAAATATTTTTTTCATGAACGTTGTAGACCTTGAAGGTTCCTACAACTTCTGTTTTTAACTTAAAACCCAAATCTGACCCTAACATACTTGTTTCTGCCTTTGAAAATTCTTCGACCATTTTCCTTAACTCTAATTTTGGTATCGGGTTTTTATAAAAACGAAGGTCTTCGAGACCTTATTTTCAAAAACTGCTCACGATGGCCCCTATGATTTTCCCTTCTCTACAACTTTGTAGTTTTGACCTTTTCAAGATTCGGCCTCTAAGGGCCTCAAAATTTGCTTTCTAAATTACTGTCCAGTTTGACCCGAAACTGGCAGTTTTTATTTGGTTTGGTTTTTAGGTAAACTAACGTGCACACTACCTCAAACGGGTACCCCGTGAGCCTATATCAAGCATGCAGGCGTTACCTAACCATTTCATAATCACACTTTCAGTTCTTACTTATATATCTTTTTAAAACAAAAATCTTAAACTTCCATAAGACCCTAATTCGAAACTAGCATATCAAACCGAATGCTATCAACATAGTTTATAAATCTAAGCAATCATAACTCATGCTTATACAAAACATCACACTCTTAATCCTCTTAACAAAAACGTGAATGAAAACTAGAGGTTAGAAGGGTTTACCTCAAGCTTCACAAGACAATTCTAGCTTAAGGTTTTGGTGGTTTTCTTTTTTTCACTAGACCAATACTAACAAAACCAAATCTGTTTTCAGCTTTCCTTCATATTTTTGGTCGGCTCCTAAAGAAGAGAAAGGCCAGAGAATGAGCTGCCAATCTAAGGTTTTATTGTCCAAAGGCTTATAATTGCTCATACCACCACCTATTTATAGGTGAGAGAAAAGAAAATTCATTTAGAATTTCCTTTAATACTAGAATTGCTTATAACCTCCCATAGATAACGTTTTTGTTTCCAAGTCCCATGAGGTGGCCGGTTAAGAAGGCTCTAGATTGCCAATTAATCAAAGCTAAAGGTTGGCTCATCAAAGCTAGACACATGAGGTGTCTTTTCCTTGTGATGGCCGGCCATGAGGTGGCAACACAAGCTTGATTTTATCAAGCCAAGCAAGCAAGGCTATAAGCTTGCTCACCAAAGCTATAAACTACACTTGTCATCTCTCAAAAACTTTGAGAAACTCTTAATTCTAAGCTGCATATAATTCCCAAGAGTAACATATTTACTCATTGGAACTATGTGGTGGCCGGCCATGATGAGTCAAGTGATAGGTGTTTGCTTGAGATTTATTCTTAACCAAGTAAGCTAAGCTATCAAGCTTATTCACTAAGGCTAAGACCATGATGTGTCAAGCTCTCAAGAAGTCCTTGACTCCATATTTGTATTTCAGTTCTTAACCTTAACATATTTGCTTATCTACCCTAGAGGTGGCTGGCTATGGAAAGTCCAAATGGAAGAAAATGGTTAGGCCAACTAAGTTAACAAATCCTAGTTTACTTCCTTGGTTTTTTTTTAATATAACTATGATAACTAAATTTAAAAAAAATCATCATAAGCTAAATTGAACTAGGAAATCTAACTAGAAAAAAAATCCATAGTTCCATAGATTTACAAATTTATCTATCAAACCATAATTTTCACAAAATTACACTTTGGCCCCCAAAGGCAAAAACATTTGCACTTTAGTCCCTATAGGGTGGCCGGTTTTCAAAGTGACATTTGTCATTCTTTTTAAAGATGAGGTGTCACCTTTTAAGACTTTACTTGGCTTATCTCCTAAACACAATTCATTTTCATACTAGCATACATACTCAGATACTGTTTTCGACTGAAAACAATATACTTGCACTGGTCCATTATCCAGATTTTGTCTGAACTGCGTATAGGGTTCTCTTAAAATTAGAAACTACTAACAGAGAATCATAATTCATAAATTTGCCTTTTACTGCAAAAAGGTCTTTCATAGATAAATTATCGAATCTTTCAACCAAGAATTCGATAATTTCACTGATAAAACATAACACATTCACATTTATAGCACATAAACATTTCTAATTACAAACTTTGATTGTTCACAACAGAAATCAAAATTTGTAAACAAGCTGGTCATTACAATCTACCCTCCTTAAAAATTTTCGTCCTCGAAAATTACATCAAGTCGGGGTAGTTCTTTTTCATTTCTTCTTCTACTTCCCATGTTGCTTCCTCAATCTCATGATTTCTCCATAGAACCTTGACTAAAGGTGTAACCTTGTGCCTTAGCACCTTTTCTTCTCGTGCCAAAATTCGAACTGGTTTTTCCTCATAAGTCAGGTCCTCGTGAACCTCAATTGGTTCATGATTCAATACGTGTGAAGGATCCAAGATGTATTTCTTTAGCATCGACACATGAAATACATTGTGCACATATGCTAATTCTTGGGGCAAAGCCAACTTATAGGCCACATTACCGACTCGTTCAAGTACTTCGTATGGCCCTATGTATCTCGGACTTAGTTTCCCTTTCTTCCCAAATCTCATGACTCCCTTGAATGGAGCAATTTTGAGGAAAACCAAGTCTCCTACTTGGAATTCTAGAGGCCTTTACGGTAGAGAATTATACGTAGACCTGATTATGATTAAGCTTCAAGATTTCGATTTTATTCTGGGAATGGATTTCCTAAGTAAGTACAATGCTAAGATTGATTGTCGAAAGCATTGTGTGATGTTTAGTCCTTCCGGTGAAGTGGAATTCAATTTTTACAGCCAGTCTAAAAACTCACCAAATCAGTTAATCTCAGCATTGAAGGCCTGGAAAATGTTGGCTAAGGGATGTCAAGGATACTTAGCTAACATGGTGGACAAAGAACAAGAAAGGGAACTACAGCCTTAGGATCTTCCCATTATTAAGGAATATGTAGATGTCTTTCCAAAAGATTTAACCAGACTTCCGCCGGAGCGAGAAATTTCTTTCGAAATAGAATTGTTACCGGGAGCAGCACCAATATCGAAAGCACGCTATCGTATGGCCCCAGGTGAGCTTAGAGAACTCCAAGTACAGTTGCAAGAACTGTTGGACAAGGGTTTTATTCAACAAAGCCATTCTCCGTGGGGAGCACCAGTGTTATTCGTCAAAAAGAAGGATGGATCGTTGCGAATGTGCATCGACTATCGTGAGTTGAATAAGATCACGATCAAGAATAAATACCCTCTTCCGAGAATCGACGATCTTTTTGATCAACTCCGAGGAGCGTTGGTATTTTCAAAGATTGACTTATGATCGGGATATCATCAACTTAGAATCAAGGAGGATGATATTTCTAAGACAGCCTTTCGAACATGCTATGGGCATTATGAGTTTCTTGTCATGCCATTTGGATTGACTAATGCCCCAGCTGCTTTTATGGATCTTATGAATCGATTGTTCAAAGAATATCTAGATAAGTTTGTTATCGTCTTTATTGATCATATCTTGATCTACTCAAGGTCCATAAAGGAACATGAACAACACCTTAGGATGGTTTTGGAGTTATTAAGACAGAATCAACTCTTTTTCAAATTCACAAAGTGTGAATTTTGATTGGAAAGAGTACATTTCTTGGGCCACGTGGTTTCAAAAGAAGGAATTTCCGTGGATCCTGCGAAAATAGAGGCAGTTAGTGCATGGTCAGCGCCCAAAAATGTTTCAGAAATACGAAGCCTTAGTTTAGCCGGTTATTACCGACAATTCGTTGAAGGATTTTCCAAGATAGCGGCGCCACTACCAGCCCTTACTAAAAAGGAAAGGAAGTTTCAATGGACACCGAAGTGTGAAGAAAACTTTCAAGAGCTCAAGAGGAAGCTTACTAGTGCACCGGTATTAATAATTCCTGATGTTGATACAGGAAACTTCGTTATTTATAGCGATGCATCTAAAACCGGACTAGGGGCTGTCCTTATGCAAAAAGGAAATGTGGTTGCCTATGCCTCATGTCAACTGAAGGACCACGAACGGAACTATCCGACGCATGATTTGGAGCTTGCGGTGGTGGTTTTTGCCTTAAAGATCTGGAGGCATTATTTGTATGGAAATAGATGTGAGATTTTCACGGATCATCAAAGTCTCAAATACATCTTTACTCAAAAAGAGCTCAATATGAGACAACGTAGATGGCTTGAACTTGTGAAGGATTACGATTGTGAAGTCCTTTACCACCCTGGAAAAGCAAACAAAGTGGCAGATGCGCTAAGTAGAAAGTCATCCGTTATGCTTATGTCTATTGGAATGTTGTCCAAGACACTTCAGAAGGAAATTTCTGATTTTAACTTGGAAATGATAACTGGGAAATTGGCTGCATTGACTCTCCAGTCCAATCTCCGAGAATCCATTAAGTTTTATTAGGGGAAGGATTCCTTTTTGCTAAAGACGCAACTCCTTGGTGGAGAAGACAAGGAATTTAGGACGTCTTCGAATGGACTAATTCTTTTCAAAGGAAGGATTTGTGTTCCTAACTTTGATTTTCTTAGGAAACAGATCATGTCTGAAGCACATGAAACGCCATATTCAGTTCATCCTGAAGCTACTAAGATGTACAAGGACCTTAAGGAGAATTTTTGATGGCCAAACATGAATAATGTAATTACTGATTATGTGTCAAAATGCCTAACTTGTCAGAAAGTTAAGGCTAAACACCGACAACCTAGCGGAGATCTTCAAAAGATCAACTTCCAGAGTGGAGATGGGAGCAAACTACTATGGATTTTGTGGTTGGATTACCTAGGACTGCAAGTGGGAATGACATGATTTGGGTGATTGTGGATAGATTAACCAAATCAGCTCATTTCATTGCCATAAAAGCCACCTTTTCAGTCGAGAAATTGGCTGAAATTTATGTATCCCAGATTGTTAGGCTTCATGGAGTGCCTAAATCCATCATTTCTGACCGAGATAGGCGTTTCACCTCTCGATTTTGGAAAAGTGTTCATACCGCTATGGGATCAAAGTTGAAATTTAGTACCGCTTTTCACCCTCAGACGAATGGACAATCGGAACGTACTATCCAAACACTAGAAGATATGTTAAGATCATGTATTTTGGATTTCAAAGGAAGTTGGGATCAGAAGCTGCCATTGATCGAATTTTCTTATAATAAAAGTTATCACACCTTAATTGGTATGACTCCATTTGAAGCATTATACGGAAGGAAATGTCGATATCCCATCCATTGGCAAGAAGTTGGACAGAAACAACTTCAAACTACGGATTTTATCAAAAAGACCTCAGAAGATATTAAGATGATTAAGCAATGGCTTGACGTAGCTTTCAGTCGGCAGAAAAGTTATGCTGATAAACGTCGAAGACCTTTAGAATTCCAAGTGTTCCTTAAGATTACTCCAATGAAAGGAATTATGAGGTTTGGTAAGAAAGGAA
The DNA here is from genome assembly GCA_025413025.1 of Ficus hispida. Classification (NCBI taxonomy): domain Eukaryota; kingdom Viridiplantae; phylum Streptophyta; class Magnoliopsida; order Rosales; family Moraceae; genus Ficus; species Ficus hispida. Next base: position 2,970,444 of record CM046374.1, read on the forward strand.
AGCTTAATCCCAGATATACAGGTCCATTTGAAATCCTCGAAAGGATTAGAAAAGTAGCTTATAAGCTTGCGTTGCCGCCAGCATTAGCTTCTGTACATAATGTTTTCCATGTTTCCATGTTGAAAAAGTATGTACCTAATCCTTCCCATGTGCTAAGTCAAGAACCAATTGAAGTGCAAACGGATTTGACTTATGAGGAAAAGCCAATCCAGATTCTTGATCGGGAAGAAAGGGTTTTAAGAAATAAAACCATTCCGATGGTTAAAGTGTTATGGCAGAATCATAACATTGAAGAAGCAACATGGGAAGTAGAAGAGGAAATGTGAAAGAACTATCCCGACTTGATGTAATTTTCGGGGACGAAAATTTTTAAGGGGGGTAGATTGTAATGACCAGCTTGTTTACAAATTTATGATTTCTTTTGTTAAGAATCAAAGTTTGTAATTACTTATGTTTATTTGTTATGTATGTTTATGTGTTATGATCTGTCAGTAAAATTATTGAATTCTTGGTTGAAGGATTCGATAATTTACTTATGTAAGACCTTTTTGTTGTGAAAGGCAAATTTATGAATTATGATTCTCTGTTAGTAGTTTCTAATTTTAAGAAAACCCTACACGCAGTTCAGATAAATTCTGGATAATGGTCCAGTACAAGTATACTATTATCAGTCGAAAACAGTATCTGAATATCTATGCCAATATGAAAATGAACTGTGTTTAGGAGGATAGCCATGCAAGGCCTTATAAGATGACACCTCGTCTTAAAAAGAATGACAAGTGTCACTATGAAAACCGGCCACCCTATAGGGACTAAAGTGCAAATGCTTTTGCCTTTAGGGGCCAAAGTGCAATTATAAGAAAATTGTGGTTTGATAGATAAATTTGTAACTTTATGGAACTATGGATTTTTCTGGTTAGATTTCCTAGTTCAATTAAGCTTAGGATAATTTTTAATTTGGTTAACCTAGTTGGAAACCAAGGAATCAAGTTAGGTTTGGTTGGTTCAAAATTAACCAATCATATGCTTCCACATGTACACATAAGGACCGGCTACCTCAAGATTTCGTGAGCAAATATTTTGCTCTTAAGGACCAATATGCAAATTATAAAAAGTTGAAGTTCACTAGAAATTGACACCTCACAATTTTAGCTTTGCTTAGTAAGCATAGTAGCTTTGCTTACTTAGCTATATTGCAACTTGCAACCTTCACACCTAGCAAGTAATGGCCGGCCACCTCATGAAGATTTACAAGTAAATTTTATATTCTTAAGGACTGTTATGCAAATATGGAAATAGGTGTTTCTTTGAAAGTTTGACACCTAAAAACCTAGCCTTGATTAGTAAGCATTCTAGCCTTGCTTACTTGGCTATATGTGATGCATCAACAAGCAAAGTTTTTCCACTTGACATCACTAAGGAACCGGCCATCACCTTGGTTAGATACATCTTGAACTAGCCTTGGTGAGCAAGCACCCTAGCTTTGCTCATGTGGCTAACAATGGCAAGCACACCACATCACCACCAAGGCCGGCCACCATGAGGTTAAGACACCTCATGGACTAGCTATGGTGAGTAAGTCTTCCTAGCCTTGCTCACATGGCTAGCCAAGACTCACACACCTCACCATTCAAGACCGGCCACCATGAGGGAATGACACCTCATGGAGTAGCTATGGTGAGTAAGCTCACTAGCTTTACTCATTTGGCAAGCCAAGGCCTTACCAAACCAACACCAAAACCGGCCATTATGAGGGAGTGACACTTCATGGCCTAGCTATGATGAGTAAGCTCTCCTAGCTTTGCTCACATGGCTAGCCAAGGCATTGACACCTAATTCACCCTAGGGCCGGCCATCTTGAGGGCAAGACACCTCACACAATAGCTTTGGTGAGTAAGCCTACCCTAGCTTTGCTTACTTGCTCCCTTAAACCATGCTAAACCGGCCACCTCATAAGGACTTTGAGTAAATAGACTACTCTTGAGGAATAGTTGGCAATGCAAGAGTAAGTTGTTCACCTATAATAGGTGAAGGAAAAATCAGTGTGCTTTCTTTAGTGAGCCTTACAGCCAGCAGTTAGTTTTTCCCCCATAGGAACCGAACCAAAGTGAGAGAGAAAAGTGAGAGACAGATTCGGTTTTTGGTTGGTGCTGGACTAGTGAAAAAGAAAACCTCAAACCATAAACTAGATCCTTTCTCGTGGAACTTGAGGTAAACCTTTTAACCTCTAGTTATTCATTCACGTTTTTAGCTAAGAGATTAAGTGTATGATGTTATGTAAGAGTATGAGTTTATGATTGTTAAGATTCATGTACCATGTTTTATAATTAGCTGTTAGCATTCGGTTTTGATATGCTAGTTTTGAATTAGGGTTTGAAGTAAGTTTAAGATTTTTGATTTAAAAGTTGATAGCTGTATGTATGACTATAGTATGATTTCTGAATGTTTTCATGTTGTTAAAAAATGAAAAACTATGAATGGTTTGGGATATGAATGTTGTATGTTGCAAATTAGTGTTTAAGAATCCCTAAAAACCCTATTTTAGTATGAATTGCCAATTAGGTTTGCACAAAAGTTATATGAGTAAGAACTGATCATATGGTTATGAAATGGTTATGTAACGCCTGCATGCTTGTCATAGGCTCACGGGGTACCCGTTTGAGGTAGTGTACACGTTAGTTTATCTAAAAACCTGTAACGACCCGCCTAGCACAGGCCGTTACCGTACATACATACATACATACTTACGTACTTATACGTAAAACAGCGGAATATATATATATATATATTTTTTTTTATAAGCCGTATAAATATATATACGCACCTACGTAAATAATTATACTGAATAATTAAAACGTTGTGTAGGTATAAATAAAGCTTGTAAAATATTAACATAATAAACAAAACGTGTGGCGGCATTATTCCCACATTTCACAGTCCAGCACACCTCGCCTTCCATCTTGTATCATTGGTTGCTGACAGGCTGCTTACCTACAGCATAGACGTAAGACAGTGAGCGAAAGCTCAGCAAGTACAACTATTAATACCGCAATATTAAAAACACAGCATAATCTAACCTAACATAACATTATATAACATAACATAGCATACCATTTCATAACCTTTCTTAAACATAACATGGCATAACATTTCATAACATAACTTGACATATCGTATGCATGATTCGTTTATGCTTCCTTATGCTCTCTTATCTCTTCATAACTTTCTTAACTTAACCTTACTTTTGGGCCCCATAACATGAGTGTTCGTACCGGGCGCGCTCTATGGACTTACTCTTGCCATAGCTCAACCCGACCTGACGCGGGTCGGTACGACACAGGCAATTGCTTGCCATCATAACTTAATCTTTCATTTGTTAATTAGTGAACATGCATCATGATGTTTCACTCAATTAATCTTAACATAACTTAACCCTAATCATGCTTCTATAGACCATAGCATACAAAACATACGTTCATAACATAGAATCATAGCATACCAAACATACGTTCATAAAATCATAGCATTCCTAAGCTAATCTATAACAGTGAGCATGTAGTGTAACGACCCGCCTAGCACAGGCCGTTACCGTACATACATACATACATACTTACGTACTTACGTACTTATACGTAAAACAGCGGAAATTTTTTTTTTTTTTTTTTTTTTTTTTTTTTTAGCCGTATAAATATATATACGCACCTACGTAGATAATTATACTGAATAATTAAAACGTTGTGTAGGTATAAGCAAAGCTTGTAAAATATTTACATAATAAACAAAACGTGTGGCGGCATTATTCCCACATTTCACAGTCCAGCACACCTCGCCTTCCATCTTGTATCATTGATTACTGGCAGGTTGCTTACCTACAGCATAGACGTAAGACAGTGAGCGAAAGCTCAGCAAGTACAACTATTAATACCGCAATATTAAAAACACAGCATAATCTAACCTAACATAACATTGTGTACCATTACATAGCATACCATTTCATAACCTTTCTTCATCATAACATGGCATAACATTTCATAACATAACTTAATCATAACATGGCATAACATTTCATAACATAACTTGACATATCGTATGCATGATCCGTTTATGCTTCCTTATGCTCTCTTATCTCTTCATAACTTTCTTAACTTAACCTTACTTTTACTTATGGGCCCCATATCATAAGTGTTCGTACCGGGCGCGCTCCATGGACTTACTCTTGCCATAGCTCAACCCGACCTAACGCGGGTCGGTACGACACAGGCAAGCTTCTTGCCGTCATAGCTTAATCTTTCTTTTGTTAATTAGTGAACATGCATCATGATGTTTCACTCAATTAAACTTAACATATCTTAACCCTAATCATGCTCCTATACATCATAGCATACTTGACATTCCATTCATCATAACATACATTCATAAAATCATAACACTTATTATTCATATAAAATCATAGCATTCCTAGGATATTCTATGGCACTTATCATATAGCGTGTAACACTCACAAATAGCAAACATACTTATACAAGTATTCATAATAAGCCTATGCTGCAGGCGGAGTTGTACTTACTTTGACTGTAAAAGCTGTGTCCAAAGTGGAGTCAATATCCGCCGGGACACTTCCGCGTAAAACGTTCTGAGATAAAATAAAAGTAAGGGTTAGAACTGTTGGTAGACAACCAACATTCTTTCATAACCTTAGTTATAAGCCCTTACTTATTTTTACGTTATCCTAATCGGTCACTTTGGTAACTTTGATTGTAAAATCTCATTTTTAGAACAGAAATCCCTATCTTTGGTTTAAAAATCCTTTTTGTTAAACTTTAAAACTGAAAATCTTAAACTGAGATTTATAAAATTATTGACTATTAGAAACTGCCTTTGGAACAGTTTCACAATGTCAATTTACAGTGAAATTATGAAATTACACTTTTTCTGTGTCAATTTAAAAAATCCTGTACAGAGTTTTCCATAATCCCTGTACAGTTTTCCGAAATCCATTTTCATCTTAAAATCAAGACTGATTCTGAAAAACTTGTCTTCACGAAAGTTTTAGACATCGAAAAGTTCTACAACTTTCGTGTTTTGGGAAAAACCCAGTTCGGACGTTTTCGTGGTCAAAAATCCCGTGGAACAAGTCCCGGCCGTACACGGGTCCTGGGCACATAAGGCACGGGTCCTGGGCACTAAGGCACGGGTTTTGGTAAAAACCAAGGCCATTGGAGCCTCATTTTACAAAACGGTCCACGTTGTCCTCTAGGAAAAACTCTACTTAAAAACTTTCATGTTTTGAGTTTCCCCTGATTCGGCCTCTAAGGGCCTCAAAAACTATTTTTCCCGAAACTGGTCAGTTTCCACCCGAGTTGACAGTTTTCGGTTTAAAATTTCGTGTTCGTCCTAAAACGTCCACCCTACCTCAACCGAACTCATCGGGAGCCTAAATCAGACATGCATAACGTTTCTAACGTTCAACTTTCAACATGCAAGCCAAATTAAACGTAAATCATAATCCTACAAAACCCTAAGCATTCAATCAAACACTTAACAAGCACAATATGCACAAAAATGAACCACCAAACCCTAGGCTTAAACAAATCAAGCACATGCACATAATTTACCAACTAGAGCAGAATTTAAAAGTGGGCTTAAACCCTTACAAACCATAGCTTAAATACATTTAAATTTCACCATATGAAATTTAAATGAAACTTGAATCGGTTAGGATTTTACCTTACTCGGTTAGGCTCGGGGAGCTAAGATTCGGCTTCCTTCCTCCTCCTAAATCACCGGCTGTTTTGGTGAATAGCAAGTGTCAACTTGCTGCCTTTCTTACCCAAAGTTCAGCCACCAAAAGACACAAAGTTGGCTGCCTCTAACACCAAAATCCGGCTGCCTCCTAGCTTGGTTCCTCCCCCCCCTAGAACCGGCCTTGCTAGGGAAATGGGTTCTAAAATTTTTCCCAACTTTTTGGCTTGGTTCCCACCTTGAATCCGACCACTCTAAGCCCTCCACACTCTAAGTTTTTGCAAATTTTTCTTGCCTTTCTCTTCTCCCTTAAGTCCGGATTTTTGTGAAGGAAAAATGCAAGAGTTTGGCTAAGTTTTCTCTTTAATTGTGAACAAAGGCCACCCCTATTTATAGAGGTTGGAAACTTCTCCAAATTGCACACTTTGGTCCTCAAAAAATCAGAAAATTGGACATTGGAGGGGGGTATGTGGCCGGCCATTAAGGGTGGTGGAAGACAACTCATTTCTTCCATTTTCCTTAATTCAACTAATGATGTAATAATCAAAAAGTTACATGAGGTAAGCCAAAGTCTAAGCTTATTTGGCTCTTTTGCTAATAAGCAGTCCATATTTAATTACCACAGGTATTTTCAATACTGGATTCACTTATGCACAGTATTGGTTTACCGAACTGCAGTCCAAAATTCATCCGTGTAATACTGGCGGTATGAAATTTTTTCTTATTTCAAACTCTTTTGTCCCTAAGCTT